>OY998169.1:73990097-75190097 GCA_963921995.1 Oxystoma pomonae | reverse complement strand
TTTTATTCTTCAGAAACGTTTTTTAATTGTTATTATCAAAACCATTGAAAAGTTTATACATTTTTTATTTTCTTAGTGAGAAAATTATTTGGATAGTACTAAGGTAAACTAAAAAAAAATAAGTTTAATGGTTGAAGTAATTAAGAATAGTTTTTTTGTAACAAAAGAAATATGTAAAAGTAAAAACTAAATATACAGGTATTTTAAAAAAACTCGTTAGTCTTATATAACAAAATTTGAGCTCTACTGAGGGTATTAGTAACTGCGGTTATAGCTGTACTTGTAGTGGGTTGGCTAATGGCAATAAAGGTGTTTGACCCAGTGACCTCCTTCTTCTTTTAACTACCAGAAGCAAAAAAATATCAAGTAGCTAGCACCTAAAAATATGTTATTAAATAAAAAATAAAAATATTGTTCTAAACAAAGGCGTTCATTTAAGGTTATTTGTTTTTATTAATTATCATGGCACCTCAAGCGCAGTCAGCAAGGGACACATCAGTTAAGTAGTAGAAATCAAGCTTAATACCTTTTTTTCTCCTCCAAACATATTAACTAGAATCCTAAAAAACACATGATTTTTAATTTTATCCATCCACTCACCTTGGTAGGTATAGTCAAGGCTGACTGCCTTGTAGGTCCTCCAACAAAAGGTTCATTTCTACAATTTCTTGAAACAAGTCTTTAGTAACTCGAAACAGTCTAACAAATGTGTGATCCGTTAATTTTTTTCACTATTACCTGGTTAAAATCCTCACAATTCATTGTTTTTTTTAAATTAATTTAAAGATTAAATCGGAAGACACTAAAACATAATTTTTAGGTTAGAAAACGGGGATATTCCTCTTCTACTGGGTCTTCCTAAGAGAACATGGCGGCTCTCTCAACTTTTTTTCAACAGTGTCGCCAAATTTGTAGTAAACCCCACCCACTTCTCTCGTCTCTTCTTCTCCCTACCCGTCAAGAATAGGCACCCGGGTGTTTTGTTCGCATTCGTATAGAAGACCTTGATATGACGACATCTTTCAAGATGGCGGCCAAAAATCATAAAAAGTATAAATTTCGTAACCGGAGCATGATTATACTTAATTCCATATAATTCGGGAACGAGGATTCCAAAAAATTTACTTTCAAGGTCATACGAATTTAAATGACTTTGAAAATCGCAAAAAACAAGATTTTTACAATTTTCTCTTTAAAAAATCTTAATAATTCGACTTTTTGTCAGTCCAACTTATAATGTACCTCAAACATTAGGCATATATGCCAAATTCGATCATTAAAATTTGATGCAGTTTGAAACTTCATGACTTTCAGAAATACCCCAGTAAAATTAACACATTGCAAAAATAGCATACTAAAGGGCGCTATTCATTAACTATTAAAGCGAAGAGGACCAAATTTGGTAGGACAGAACAGAAGGGCAAATCCAACAATATTGATAAAAAAAAATTTGGTTCAGCTATGACGCGTTTCAATGTTGCACTTCATTTTAAACCTTCCTAACATTTTTTTTGATATGGCGTCCCAGATGTTTATGCTATACCCCGGTAAAAATGACTTATATACCTGT
Source organism: Oxystoma pomonae (assembly GCA_963921995.1). Classification (NCBI taxonomy): domain Eukaryota; kingdom Metazoa; phylum Arthropoda; class Insecta; order Coleoptera; family Brentidae; genus Oxystoma; species Oxystoma pomonae. The sequence continues at coordinate 75,188,527 of OY998169.1, read as the reverse complement.
CGTTTTTATTAAGTTTCGGAACTTCTACAGAGATGGGATGGCACATGAATGTGTGACTAAATCGCTGTTGAATCCCCATCCTTGAACTTTATTATTAATGTTATTATGTTATTATGCTTTTCCGACTACCATTTTGGAAAATTGCATCTAAAACTACTGGTATATGTAATATATATCTAACTTCTGGTAACTCTCTTATAGGTTAATTAAATGACTTTGTTGGTTAGACAAGAGAGTAGAACATAAAGTTCTCAGTTCCGAAACTTAATAAAATCGACAGGCATATAGGTCATTTTTACTGGGGTAAAGCATAAACATCTGAGGCGCCATATGAAAAAAGAGGGTAGGTAGGTTTAAAATGAAGTGTTAATTTATGGCTAAGATGTTTATTTGATCTTCGGCACTTAAAGTTCTTGCGTAGTGGTAAATAGGAAAAAAAATTACAAAAAGCTGGTTTTTCACTTGTACATATTATTTTCAAGGTCAATCAAGGTCATGCATCAACTAAACTTTTTTTTTAGTAAGCGGCAATAAGTCAACAAGAATTAAGGCCACCTTGTCGTTTTTGCTTTTTACGAAATTGGATAAAATAAAATGTGGTTTTAGGTCGCCATTTTGATATATCAGCCGCCATATTGTAACGTGTCATAGCTGAACCAAATTTTTTTAAAAATATTGTAGGACTTGACCTTCTTATCTTTCTTACGAAATAGCACCCTTTAGTATGTTATTTTTGCAATATGTTAATTTTACTAGGGTATTTTTTAGGGTCATGAATCTTCAAACTGGGTTAAACTTTAAGGATCGAATTTGGCATACATGCATAATAGTTTAAAGTAGATTTGAAATTGGACTTACAAAACCTCAAATTATTAAGATTTTTTGAACAGAAAATGGCAAAAATCTTGTTTTATGTGGTTTTCAAAGTCATTTTAGGTCGGATGACCTTGTAAATAAATTTTAAATAATCATGCCCCGATTGCGAAAGTTGTATTTTTTATAATTTTTGGCCGCCATCTTGAAAGATGACATCATATCAACCCCTTCTACATGAATGCGAACAAACAGCCGGTAACACTCGATTGTGTTACTAAAGAGCTATCAATCCTACATTGCCACAAAACTCCTTCGTTCAAAAACCCACGAACTTACACATGTACTTAAACAGTACATTAATATGTATTTTATGTGGGTCCATCTTTAAGACAATTTTGTTATAATTGCTACTTTCAAATACATTTTTTTGCCAGGGAAGTCAAATTTAAAACAGCATTACATTAATATGTATTTTATATGTGTCCATCTTTAAGACAATTTTGTTATAATTGCTACTGTCAAATACATTTTTTTGCCAGGGAAGTCAAATTTTAAACAACATTGCTTGCACATTGCCACAGGCAAAACATATTCCTCAAAAAGTTGTGGCAACATTTTGATGATGTTTTCAAAATATTGTGGCAACAATCAAAAAAGAAGTTAAAAAACCTCCAATTCAGTTAATTCAACCGAAAAGAATCTAAAAACCAAAAGATTAAAATATCTTGGGTGGAAAAATAACGAAAATTCAAACTTTGCTGAGCATCCCACAAGGAACACACAAAGGACCAAAGCGAAAAAAGGAAACGATTAAACGATGTTTCGCCCTGGGCAATTAGCGTCGGCTTATCAGTGATTTCATTGGTCACCCTCCCCAAACATCATTAAAAACCATCACACACTTTGATTCCCAACTTTGAATTACTCACAAATAGGCATCGTTCTGCACTGGTACTTAATATCTAAGTCACCTGATACGGGTTCATCCTGGTATGTTAATATTTCCGATATGATTAAGCTCCTAAGGCAATTAAAACAAAAAAGAAGTTAAAAAAACCTCCAAATTAGTTACTTCAACCGAAAAGAAACAAAGAACCAAAAGATCAAAAGATCTTGGGTGGAAAAATAACAAAAATTCAACAACACGTAATTTACTATACTGAGAAAAATGATGGGCTTCGAAAGTTCAGATATGTGTTCTCGTAGACCCAGGCGTGTTGCCAATAGAGGAGAGCCCAGACCTCTGGGCTGTGAGAACCAAGTTCAAGGGATTGCAGGGAAACGCGGTTCATGTTTTGTGGTAGCCCAAAATATGCATAAACACTGAATGTATTTTTTTGGCCATTTGGGCTGCCAGAACTCAACATTTAGTTTGTGGTGACTCATGATCTGGGCTGGGAGAACCCTGCCTTTGGGCTACCAGAACTCAACACCTGGGTTGTGGTAGCTCATGATCTGGGCTGGAAGAACCCTGTCTTTGGGCTACCAGAACTCAGCATCTGGTTTGTGGTAACTCATGGTCTGGGCTGGGAGAACCCTACCTTTGGGCTACCAGAACTCAGCATTTGAGTTGTAGTATGTACTAGTATTTTGAAAAAAAAAAATAAAACTTATTTTTATTTTATTTTTATAAGAAACTGCAAGGTTAAAAATGGTTAATTTTCATCTCCAGTACGAACGCTACTAGAGATAAAAAAATAGCGTCAACTAGGGAGCATTAAAAATGTGGATCGTGTTTTTCTAAAAAAAGGATGATTTTGTGGTTTAAAAATAAAACAAAATCCAACAAAGCCTTGACTCTCAAGTCTCCCCGGCTGACTCCCAAAGCAACAAAATCAGTCGCGACGTGGTGGCCGTCTTCACGCCCTATCTCTAATAGAGTTGTGGCGTCATATCACGGCGACGGTTTTATTACTACTATACCTCGAGGTATTCACCGTTTTTGGGTATGCATTGGGACGGTTATACAACAACATCGCGACGGTAAAGATTACTCTTGATATAGGAATTATGTCGTCGCGGGTAGTAAACGGGCACGTTATCCCGACGTCCTGTTTACCACATAAAGTAGTATTTCTGACTTTTTAGGGTTTTTATAGGTTTTCTCTTTCTCACATTATTAATTGAAAATATGTTGATCTTTTTCTGAACTATATCAGGACACGCCCCATAAAATAGGTGAAGACATGACAGAAAACAAAAATATTCTCTATCATAACCTATAGCTAATAATTACCATTTTATTAAACACTTCTGAAGTCACAGCATCTTAAATTTATAAACGCATAGCACTTTACTGATTAAAAATGCTGATTTTTTTGATAAACAAACCGCGCGCCCCCCAGTTTTGACCTAGTTTTATCTAAAATGTCGATAAAAAATCGGAATTATTTGAGGTTAGGATTTCCAAGTTAAATGTATTTCCAGTTTTAATATGTTTTATTAATTGAATGTTAATATTTTTACTTTTATTGATACATGCAACTACAAATCAATGATTTAATGAGGTATTTTTAAATTTTGATTTGAATTCCATGTTTAGTAGAAGTAAATAACATGGCGGCGTCGCGCATCCAGTTGACGTTGCATTAATTTACAATGTCAGTAAAGTAGCGATAACTTGTAGGTAACGTTTTTACACTATATGCATATTTATTTCTTACTACATGGTAGATAGGCGACCGTGTAGACTACATAACTTTGTAGTTTTGTATTGAGTAGGGGCTACTGAATTGCAACCAAATTAATATCAGTAGAGTCGTTACCTCGTAAAAGTAATATTAAAGAAATTAAATGTGACAACTATGAAGTAAGCCCCGCACTGTAAAGTTTTTTCCTGGTTCTAGTAATGGTATATAGTTATATAGTGGAATATATTACTTTCGCGTATAACTTGATATTTTTAAGACAGTGTGGTAATTTTTTAACTGTAATAGTGACCACACTAAGTGAAAATAATGAAATTTTTCCTATAAATAGTTTTTTGTAGGAACTATTACTACGCTTTAACCCTTTTTTGGTGGCAATGACAATGGCACCAGTGAAATTGACTATAATTGTTGCTTGGGCTGTACGACGCCATAAAATTCCTGGTTATTGGCATTTTTTTACCGGTTTCTTGAAATCTATGTTTTTAGTGGTCCACCAAAAGTACCCGAATCAACTCACAAAACAAATTGGTTAACCTGGTCCAAACAGAAAACACTCCTGTCAAAAAGTGTGTATATTATGTAAAAGAAATTATTTATTCAAAAAACATTTACCTAGAAACTGTGCGAAATATGCATAAATTGATCCATCGATTAAATCCAAATACGTATTTACGACATCTAGTTTATTGAAATATCATCAAAAATATGTATTTTACATGTGTCTACCTTTTAGACAATTTTGTTATAGCTGCTAGGGAAGGGAAGTTAAATTTTAAACAACAACAAACTGAAAAATTGTTATTGTTTTTGTTGTAGAAACGTTATTCGTGCTGTCTTACAGCACACTGTGTTCGATTGAGTGAAAGCTATCATCAAAATGGCGTCACTCATGGTGTTTGCAAAAATTTAATTGCACCCTCGGCAAAAATCGTTCTATTCACATTTGATTTCTATGATTCAACCCCTCGCCAACAAAGTAGTTTTCCTTAAATGTACGGACGGTTCCGGTAAATTAGTTAAGTGCTCCCTTTTACTTCTTACGTGATTTCGGCGGACACGCAAAAGTATACGAGTTGGTCTCGGGGGTATTGTTTTAAAAGATGGGTTCTACTCAAGATATTTTTGCTGTACAGATTATATTAAAGTTAGGTTTCTTTTTGTTAGAGTACAAAAAGGTTTTTTTTACACAACCCTTTATATCGGCTTTAACTTATAATAAGTAGTAGAGGTAGTAGAGGAGGGGTGGTATTTTTTTAAAGTCTGGAAGTAGGCCTTTATAGATGTTTTTTTAACGACACCCTCGTGCACACCCGACTGATACACGTGCTCCTTGAATACAAGTTTTCTTTCTCTAAGTGGCCTTAATTTTGTCTGACACCACGCTGTCTGAAAAGTTACAACACATGATTATTTTGTTACGTAAATTCTAGGTAAACTGGAGGTCACATCAAGGTAAAAAATAACTGTAACTTCCATGTTCTGCATAATGCCATGCACAAAGTTTCCTATTTTTTACGTAAATAATATGTAATTAAAATAACTTAAATAATACATGGAAACGAAAAATCGAAAGGTAAAATTGGAGTAAACTTCTTTACATAATATTTATATTATCAACTAGATAAACTTGACGTGACGTAAATAACCTACTCTTTATGTAACTACTACATAAATGTTATATAAATATTTTGCATTTGAATGTAACATTTATGTCAAATTAAAGTAATATTGTGTATATAATATTTACACCTCCTCCGAAGATAAAAATAAGTACAGGAAAGTAACAGTACTACATAAAAACAATAAATACGCAAAACTATATTATCACAAAATCGAAATAGATCATAACGGACTGGACTAAAACGTTACAAGTGCAAAAGTGTACAAAAGCAAAATAGTGTAACATATTCCCGCTAGATAGCCGTACATAGCCGACAAATATGAAATGCCATTGGCTATAGGGGTCAGGTGTTCGACCAATATGGATCAGCTGTCGTTTTGTTTTTTCGAATTTCATCGAAATGAGTCAATAAAACTAGAAAATTGCATTGTTAGCAAGCTAAGAATTCCCTCATTGTTTTAAGCTTCTTTAATTGCCTTAAAATAGCATACTTTTCGAGAAAATTTAAACAAAGGGTTTATGTTGGCACACCTGTTTGCTTGCTTGCTTGCTTAGTTGTAAATCCGGCTTAACAAATCCAACGGTGTCCATCACACCGCAGCGCCATCTAGCGGCAATATGTTACACCATTTTAGGTTTGTACGAATTTGCCCCTGTAACCTTTTAGTATTGTAAGGTTTTAAGCCAGTTCGTTCTGACAAATTACTGTTTTGCTGCTACCCAGTTTTGTCCGTTTAAAATGTTTGGTCAGTACTGATTTGGTATTGTAAGTTTTAGGAAAGTACGTTTCTGCATCCTACTACATGTTAGACGTCGATCTATCGCTACCGTCTCAAGGGAACTTGGTTTATACGGTGGACTATTTCTCCCGAGAAGTCCACATATGCATTGACGGAAAATTAAAGACCTGATTACCGTTACCTGATCGGGATCCCGTCCGCTGGTTTCTCTGGAATAGTCACATCCAAAACCGACCCGGCTAACTCATGCTCAGAGTTTCCGTTGGTTTCTTTGGAAACGTCCTGCATCCAATTTGATCGAGGTCCAGCAGCATCCTTTGTAGCAGTTCCGCTGTACAAAACACAGGTCATATCTCGTCGCTCTAGATGTGAATGGAACTAATCCACATAACACTACTTTTGTGGATTAGGACCATTCACATCTAGGGAGACGATCTGTTTTAGGGTCGCCTGCTGTGGTCCTCCGAATGTCCATCTTTGAGTCCTGCCAATTTTCGGGTCAACGCCTGTTTTTACAAGCGTTTTGCAATGTATAATAACTATGTTTGTTCGGGTGGAATCTTGCAACTTAATTTTGACCAACTTCCCGACATCCAATCGGCTTCAAAGTTGGCATGCTTATATAGATGCAGTGACAATACAAGAATATAGTGTTGAGAAACGCCCAATTTCGTTAAAATTTGCTGTGTTGGGGCACTTAGGGATGGAGATAACGAATTTCTAATCAGATTTTAAAAATTCAATATGGCGGATTCAAGATGGACGATTTTTGATCATCTTTTGCTAACCCATTTTAACTAACTTATATACACATCCGATTGCCTTCAAATTTGGCATGTATTTATAGTTCCAGTGACAATACAATAATATGTCATTATTAGGCACCCCTCCCCCCTACGAGGTGAGTGGACGTGGGAAAACACCTAAGTTTTCCCGATTTCAACCAAAATTGGTATGCGGGGGCTTTTGAGGATAAGGAAAACGAGTTTTTGATCAGATTTTGAAAATTCAATATGGCAGATTCAAAATGGACGATTAAGGGTACAAATCTAAAAATTAAGGGTGTGCGTTCATATTTTTTATGCGTTTATAGTTCCGGCGAAAATGCAATAATATGGATTATTAGGTACACATTTCCCTCTAACGAGGGAAGTGGAAGGGGGAAAAGATTTAGTTTGTTCGATTTAAATCAAAATTGGCATACAGGGGTTTTTTGGGAAGGAGATATGAATTTTGGACGATTTAGGGTACAAACATAAAAATTAGAACATAGAGTTTTATTAAAAAAAACTTTTAAAGAACAGCAAATTAAAAATTTTAACTTTACGGTGAGAAAGAGAGAACTACAAGAGAAGAACTAAATTTTTCTTCTATTCGAATGATAAACATAATGCTTTCATCTAAAGAAGCTGAGAACAGGTGAGATTGCCGCGTCTTTAGGTTATAAAGTAATACAACTGTTTCATAGGTGAATCGTCGATGTGACCGATATACGATACCTAAAGTTAAAATTTTTAATTTGCGCCCATCGCTTTTATTATCGTATAAGAAAGATAAAAAAATATTTTCTACTTTTGAGTGCATTTAATAAAAGGTTGTTCTTTAGAATTTTTTTTAATAAAAATTTATTACCTCGTGGTTTCTACCTCGTGTTGATACTCTATGTAGAACGTGTACTGCGAAACTGCTGAAGAGAAATGGGTCCTTTTATTATATTTTTTAGCTTTTTATGTAATTTTACTTCTTTTCGAAACTGGTCGTTATAAAAAAAATGCGAAAATTTAAGACATTTTCATTAAGGGTACCAGTTTTGTGATAGGTTCTTCATCAATGCTGAAAAAACCGCTAAATTGGCAGTTAAAAGATGGCTAACCCGCGATTGTATGAAATTTTCCTTACGGATGCTTTTGCATATAAAAAAGATAATATTTGCGGAATGAGAGGCCTTTCAATGTAAAGGCGTTTTTTTACCCCCTTCACAATAGCAGTTTTTACTTTTTTTAAAACTACCACGATGCTAAACTAAAGACATCTTTGCGCGGCCAATGATATCGAAACCGCTTTGAAAACACACATAAAATGTTATTTTGGCGACGAAACGGAGACGTCACGATTCAAAACATTACGAAAGCGCCTCGGCCGCCGTTTCGAACACGGGTCAATATGGCGGTACTTGTCAATTTTTAGCAATGATGGAAATAGGCCAAGGTTATCTAGCAGCCACAAAAAAAAGGCTTACCTGTGCATCTAGGACATCTATTTCGAAAAATCACAAAAAAAACTTCCAAATCCAAAAAACGAGAAGCCACACAAACACAGCTGATTAATGTCATTCAATAATTGTCATTTTAGCGATCAGTGGCGATTGTTCGAAACGGTGACGTTGCAGTTGAAACGGTGACGTATGTTTTCAAAATATACTTTCGAAAACATCGGTCGCGAAAAGACGTCTTAACATTCTGACAAAAATGTAAGTTATTTCGAAGAAACGAAGAAACTCACATACCATTTATTGAGCATGATCACGGCCTATTCGCTTGAGGGAAACTAGCAGCTCTGTGAAATAAATTGTAGAAAACTTTTTTGTAAGGAACGAAGGAACACATTACCTTTAAATCTCTGTATATCTCAATCCCATGGGTGTTGTCTTTATATGCATGAAAAATTTCGTAAAATCTTTGAACCACCATATTTAGTGTGTCAACTTTAAGTGGGAACTACATAGGTACTAGTCATATTCAAAATGACAATGCTCTCAAGTGTTTTATATTTCTATGGACTATCTTAGGGCACAGTCTACTACACAGTGCCTAGGGAAAAACTGGTAACCATTTTAAAATAGACAATAAATAAATAAAATAAAATAAAAAACAAACACACAAATAATTACAACAGGCAAACATCATTGATAAAGAAACCTTACTTAACTTTAATGTGACATTAGAAAAACCAATACTTTTCAATGGCTCAGCTATTATAAAGAAAAATTGTTACGGAAAATGAGGCATCAGCCGCACCGTTAGACAACAAATAATGGGATATTTCAACGCCAAATAAATACGCCTTTATTTTTAAGAGAAGCGGCAAATCCATAAAGCAAAAGTCAAAAATTTTGAACTTAGATCACCATAATTACCCTGCTAAAAAACCGCATAAAACCTCATAAAAAACACACCTGAATTGTATCAGTTTTTATAAGGTCCATGAGCTTTTGTGAGCCAAAATTTTAGGATTATAAAAGTTTGTAAGAATTTTTGAGGAATGTCTTTGATTTGGTAAGAATTTATGTGGTGCGTTTTTTATCTGATCCTATAATCAGTCAGGTTTATAAATGTTTATAAAATTTGATAGGTGCAGATATTTTTTAAAACATATTTTATGGTTTTATAAAAGCACGATTTTCTAAGAGATTTTATAATCAAACCGACACATCAACTTTTATGGGTTTCTATAATCACATTCTTCTTCTTGTCATTTGTGTGTTTTTTATCTGATCCTATAATCAGTGAGGCATAAAAATGTTTTTAAAATTTGATAAGTGCAAACATTTTTTTTAACATATTTTATGATTTTATAAAAGCACGATTTTCTAAGAGATTTTATAATCAAACTATTGTACTATTTTTTTTCTTTTATGATGTATTATGGGATTATATAAACCGATGATTTTATAGTTTTCTGACAGATTTTATAGTCAAACTAACTCATAACATTTTATGGGTTTCTATGATTAGACCCTTGTTTTTTTTTATAATGTTTTAAGAGCTTGTATAAAAACGTTTTTTCATGAGATTTTGGGATATTTACTCATAGAATTTGATAGATTTTCCTGAACATTTATAATTTTCTAGGACTTCCCTCGTACCTGATAATACCATATTATTATATTTTCACTATAAACTATAAACTATAAACGCATATCAAATTTGAACACAATCAGATGTGGATAAGTCAGTTAAAATTGGTTAGCAAAACATGACCGAAAATCATCCATCTTGAATCCGCCATATTAAATTTTCGTTATCTCCATCCCCAAGTGCCCCGACACACCTAATTTCAACGAAATCGGGCGTACTGCAACTGTACCCCCCTCCACCCTCTTCAAGTAGGGGAGCTGACAATTTCTTTGCACTATATTCTTGTGTTCTTCAACTGTACCCTCTTCCACCCCCTTCGAGTAGGGGGGGAGCTGCCAATTTCATCATACTATATTCTTGTGCTGTCACCGCAACTATATAAGCATGCCAAATTTGAAGCCGATCGGATGCCGGGAAGTTGATCAAAATTAAGTTGTTACAAGTTACAAGTTAAATAAAAGCATGTAAAAAGATAGTTTTTGGCTTATGAAATCTCATAGAAATTTATCAAAGTAACATCTCTCCCACAGCTCTTGGCGATAAACATATACAAGAACAATTTTCTATTAGATATAAAGATATTGTGCAAGCACAAGAAGTGTTATTGTATTATAGTGGTTTAGGTTAAGTTATAGTTTAGTTTGACTGTATATTAATCTCTTACATTACTTCTACTACTATTACTACTGCTACAACTGCTAAAGTTGAGCTGTAATGTTTTATTTTCGAATGTTACAGGTAGATCTTATAAAATCTTATAAAATTTTATGATGAATTGTCATATTAAAAACCATAAAATATTATAAACTTTTATAAGCCAACTGGCTGATAAAATATGGTGGACTCCTATGCGGAATTTGTGTTTCACTTTCACTAGTCAAAAATTATAAAATATCATAAGTTTATATGAGCATAGACTATAAAAACTTATGATGTTTTATCTGCTATTTGCTATGATCTTTTCTCTTCTTTTCTAACCAACCAACCCTTATCTGTGGTTATCTGAAGTTGCTGACTTCACATGCGTTAGACTTCCCTTTTTTTTTGTAAAATAAAGAATAAAAGTAAGACTTCTTTAGTTTTGGTTTTGGCTACAAAAGCGAACGTTATTTTTCTCTTTGTTTTGCGTTTTGGCTTTGAGGCTTCGTTTTCTAAACGACGTCTTGCTTCGTAAGGGATGCAAGGGCGTAAGACGTCTATTTTTGAAACGAAACGATTTCGTTTCATACGTGTGTTGTGTTACTTTTTTGTTACTGAGCTGCAGAAAATAAAAAAATACAAACATTATCGAGTCAACAGGTGTTTGCACATTAAACAAGGTAAGATATTAGACACTTACAGTGGGATTTACTAAGATCTAAAATAGTACCCCCAACAGGTCTAAATATTTACACCCGTGGTGGGTACTAAATTTTAAAACCCATTTTCAAAAAACACTTACAAAATACCACAGAAAAACTGCTTTTTTTCTCAAAATTTTAGAAGAAAATGCCCTAAACTTAAGTTTTTTTGAGAGGTTTCAAAATGGCAAATGGTGAATACGCCAAAAATTTGCCACATAATAGCTTCATCATCTGTGTTTGAGGTTATAAAGTTAATGATTTTTAGACCACCTCTAGAAGGTGGTTTAAATTTATAGCCCTCAGAAAGGATTGTTTTGTGGGAATTGGTAATAAGTTCCTTTATAATTTTCCTAAGTAACCATTTTTACAAGAATTAATTTACCTTATTTAATATCCCAAGTTGTTTATTAATCAATAAAACACCTCCAATTTTGTCCAGAAAAACGCCATATTTTGAACCCGTTCTCAGCACAGATAATATATTTATGAGGGCACTACGAAGAAAAACAAACATAAGCGAAGGTCACTGATTATGCACGAAAACTGTCTCCAATGAAAAAAATCCAAAACAACTGTACCTATTCATTTATTTACAAACAGAAATGAAATTAAAACATTGAGTGTATCTAAAAGCTTAATCATCAAACAAAGCTTTCCACTGAAAGATCGCACTCAAAGGTCTCAACTTCGCAGCATCGAACAGTTCGTTGAGCCGACATGACTCCTTTGTGAACGCATCAGTTGTTTATCATTTAGATCCCCCCCTAGGGTTACAAAAAACTTCTTTTAAATAGAAATTTTCTTCTTAAATCCAACAAAAGATTGTGCTAAGATGATTCTTCACTAAAAAGAACAATTGAAATTATTCTTATAAATCAAACTATGTTCAAAACTCAAGGAAGTTGGTATAAAATGCTTAAAACCAACAATTTCACTTAAACTTAGGACCGATCGTTAAAGTAAATATTTCAAAGCATCGGTATCCGTATATTTAACGCGTTCGAAATAAAACCAAAATGCACTACATTTTTGACTCGTTCATGCCATGTGTCGAACGATGCCTGCTTCTTTGACGGGCGCGATGACAGAACAGCTGATTCCACTCTTCACTTCACTCTCAAAAAAATTTTGAACCACGCTCCTTCTGTTTTTTTCTAATATTCAAAGTGGGGGTGCAGACCAGTGGCGTAGCTAGAAATTGACTCTGAGGGGGGGGTTCATCATTTAAGAAAAAACAACTACCTACCTATGGCAAATTTCAAAAAATTCTCGGGTATAGGTTCCTATTGCTTCAGCTCTTGAATTGAAGGGAGGAGAAAGGGGCGGTTTAATAGGTGTTGGGTTAGTGTATACGAAACAAATTAAAATACTTATTTTTGAAAGCAAGTCTCATTTGTAGATGTTTTTACACTAAAATGCTAATTTTTACGCGCTACAAATGTTGTTGATAAAAAAGTTACAAAATTGAACAAAAACACACAATTTTTTTTTTTTTTAATTTGGATCTTTCGCGGTCTTTGTAAGATATTTTTGAAAAAGTAGATTAAATTAGATGCCAAGAAGAGGTGGGTTGCGGTGTTAAATATAGATTTTTTGCCAAATCCCAAATGCATCGCAGATGAAAATTTTAAGAAAAAAACACCATACACACCAACCAAAGTAAACGGTCAAAAAAGTGGGAGAGCTATAGCTCTTTATTAATTTATTGTAGATTGCGTTGGACATCCTGGGGGGGTTAACCCCCAAAACCCCCCTGGCTACGCCACTGGTGCAGCCGGACATCAAGCTTTAAGGCGTAGAGAAAAATGAAAAGCTCAATCCCAAAATTAAAAACTAATTTCGAACTTCGAATATCGCCATTCCGAAAGGTGCTTAAAATTTTGAACTAATTTTCACCCGCTCTCCTTCTTGATTGGGGGGTGCAGACGCACGTCAAGCTAAAAAAAACAAGGAAGGAGTGTTCAAAATTTTTAAAAGTGGTTCAAAATTCGTTAAGAATTAGTTCAAAATTATAAGCATATCAAAACTCGAACATCTTGTGGGGGTGGCTTGTGTTTTGTAATTCAAAATAAAACACTAGAGTTGGATTTTACTATTTATTTTACAAATTTTTACATGTGCTTTCTAGCTGTACCTCGCAATTTCTAATCTTTCTAGACCCTGTACCTCCTATATATTAAATCAAATCCTTCCAGAAAAATACAGAATCCAGAACAAACCAGAAATACGAAAAATAACAGCATTCTAGAACAAGACAAAGTAACTAAATCTAAATGTCAACCGTAAGTGTATCATTGGTTGCATACCTAAGCACTAAAATGATAATTAATTTTTTAGCGAATGCGCTAGTAACAAGCAGCATAACACAGCTTGACGTCAAACTGCACCCCCCACCATATTTAATTAAAAAAAACAGGGTTACTAGTGGTTTTTTTTTGGTGATATTAAGAGTTCGAAATTACTTCTTAATTTTGGGACAGTTGCTTTTCATTTTTTTCCACGCTTTAAATGAGGGGAGTATAGCTTGACGTCCGGCTGCATCTCCCATTTTGAATACTAAAAAAACCAGGAAGAAGTGTGGTTCAAAATTTTTAAAATTGGTTCAAAATTAGTTTGAAATTGGTTCGAAAATCGCATATCTAAAGTCGAATATCTTTCGGGGGGGGGGGGGTGACTGACCTGACTGTTCCGCGTCATTAAGCACAGGTTCATTTCATTCGGTGGCGAGAGCAGCTGGTAGCAGGATCTGCGTTGAATAGATAGACGCGGCAATGAGAGCGCGCGAGACAGAAAGGGACCTAATACTCATCTAATTTTAACGCGGTAACAACAATCAGCGCTGATAATAATAGGAAGTTTCGGAAACATTACAAAGAATAATATAACTCAGACATTCTGAGTGGGGGTGCACGTGCTCATGTGCTCCTATGGAGGAACCGTCACTGAGTAAAAGTGCTTTTAGAGAAATAAACAAAAGCGCTATTATTTACCGCAAAAATGGTTGCTCAACAAATGTCAACGCTCGCGGAGGTAGGAGGCGTTATTCATTGCCCTTACTCATCAAAAACGAGACACCTTTAGCCACAAAAAGGGGCGTCAAAGTTAAAGGCGAGCAATTTGCAACCCGATTTTGTTAATGGCGCCCCCTTGTTGTGACGCTTGTAGCATATTTATTAATTAATACACGCCAAAAAAAAACAGAAAAGTTGTCGTCATTAAAATGTTGATCCTTTGCAATGAAAGTGGAAACCTACGTCTGCGGTCTTGCGCCGTGAGCTTTTTTTTATCAAGGCCACGCTTACGGAGTGTAATGTTAAACCTAACGTAGGTCCCGGGTTCAAATCCTGGTCGAGGAAAAACTTTTTATTCCCTCACCCTTTGCCCTCACGCCACAAATCTTTTCTGTAAGATCGTAAACATTGATGGGGTTTTCGGAATTTGAGTTCTTTATTTACAGCAGGTGAAAATTTTTGCGAAAGTCATAGGCAAAATGTTTGATATAATTACATTAAAAAGACCATTTTTATGGTAATACAATTGAAAATAAATAAAAAAATCAAACATTTTTATAGAGGTCATGAACGAACGAATCGTAAAAATGAAAGGTGTTATAGCGCCGCAAGCGAATTTTTTAAAGATGTCTGCCCCACTGCTTATTTAAAAAAGCAACATTTTGTCACCTCGAAATAGGACCAAATATAGCCTATAAATTTCTTTCATTAACTAGTATATTATAAATTGTGTAAGCAGCTATTCGTTTGGTTTGGTTTTGCTTCATTTGCATATCGAGTGCAATTTCTCCAGTCCAAGATTCTCTGCCCCAAACTCTAATGTTAAAAACCCTGACTAATAAATAAGGCATTAATCATTCATGTAAATATGTGTGACTAAATTGTTATAGATATTCGAAAAAGATTTGTCAAGAAAATATCTCCTCGTTATAAAACCACATTTTACACACGGCCTTTTCAACGTTTCCAAAGATGCCCTTTCTTGCGTGCCTTAGTCATAAAAGACACACAATGACATGAGACTCGCAAATACAAACATTATCCCTTTGAACCACTCATGCACAGTGCACTAGTCTTGAGTGCCATTGTCTTAGCATGCAAGCTGCGGTTTAGAGTTTCTGCATTTAGCTGTTGATTAAGAGTTGACTTTTTTAAACGACCTTGCTGGCTATAGTTAGCGTAGCAGTACGGTGATAGAGTGTTAGTTTTCCTTCCTAAACTGAAAATTAATTTCAAAATTTTTTGAAAACATCTGAAATAGTTAATAAACTTTTTTAAATTACACATTACTTTTTAAAACAATCTAATATCTACAATAGTATCCTTTCGAACCACTCATGCATAGACCTCCGTTAACCTAGCAACCCCACCCCAAGAAAATAAAAATTTAGTTATGCCATAATTATGTGCCAATTTCGTCCTCAATCGAAAAATTTTGTGCTCCTTTGGTTTATGAGATATTCAAAAAAGAAAATGGGGTAGCTAGGTTAATATTAACTTAGCAACCCCACCAGCAAAAATGGAGCCTAACTAAAAATTTTTGGTTTTAAAATTATGTGCTCGACGAATATATAAAAAGAAAATCAAAATTTTAATTTTGAATTATGATTTATTTAAAAAAAAGGTGGGATAGCTAGGTTAATATTAACTTAGCGACCCCACATTTAACAATTTAAAAATTTCAAAAACCAGAATTATCTGAAAATTATGAGCTAATTTCATTCATGATCAGAAAATTTTTTACTTGTCTGGCTTCAGAGAAAATCAATATAAAGGATATTACATTACATCATTTGTAATAACCTAGCATTCGCAATCTGAAGTACGATTCCAAAGTAAAAAGGCTCCATGAATATGTATAAGAATTACCCTCGGAATTACCATATAATTTTAAAACCAATAGTTTTTAGTTTGGCGTCATATTTCTTGGTGAGGTTGCTAAGTTGAACCACTCATGCACAGTGCACTAGTCTTGAGTGCCATTGTCTTAGCATGCAAGCTGCGGTTTAGAGTTTCTGCATTTAGTCGTTGATTAAGAGTTGACTGTTTTAAACGACCTTGCTGGCTATAGTTAGTGTAGCAGTACGGTGATAGAGTGTTAGTTTTCCTTCCTAAACTGAAAAGTAATTTCAAAAATTTTTTGAAAACATCTGAAATAGTTAATAAACTTTTTTAAATTACACATTACTTTTTAAAACAATCTAATATCTACAATTGTATCCTTTCGAACCACTCATGCATAGACCTCCGTTAACCTAGCAACCCCACCCCAAGAAAATAAAAATTTAGTTATGCCATAATTATGTGCTAATTTCGTCCTCAATCAAAAAATTTTGTGCTCCTTTGGTTTATGAGATATTCGAAAAAGAAAATGAGGTACCTAGGTTAATATAAACTTAGCAACCCCACCAGGAAAAATGGAGCTTAACTAAAAATTTTTGGTTTTAAAATTATGTGCTAATTATGTGCTCGACGAATACATAAGAAGAAAATGAAAATTTTAATTTTAAATTATATTTTCTTTAAAAAAAGGTGGGGTAGCTAGGTTAATATTAACTTAGCGACCTCACATGTTTATGTATCAACGGAATTTAAAAATTTCAAAAACTAGAATTATCTGCAAATTATGTGCTAATTTCATCCATGATCAGAAAATTTTGTACTTGTCTGGTTTCCGAGAAAATCAATATAAAGGATATTACATTACATCATTTGTAATAATCTAGCATTCGCAATCTGAAGTACGATTTCAAAGTAAAAATGCTCCATGAATATGTGTAAGAATTACCCTCGGAATTACCATATAATTTTAAAACCAATAGTTTTTAGTTTGGCGTCATATTTCTTGGTGAGGTTGCTAAGTTGAACCACTCATGCACAGTGCACTAGTCTTGAGTGCCATTGTCTTAGCATGCAAGATGCGGTTTAGAGTTTCTGCATTTAGCCGTTGATTAAGAGTTGACTTTTTTAAACGACCTTGCTAGCTATAGTTAGCGTAGCAGTACAGTGATAGAGTGTTAGTTTTCCTTCCTAAACTAAAAAGAAATTTCAAAATTTTTTTGAAAACATCTGAAATAGTTAATAAACTTTTTTAAATTACACATTACTTTTTCAAAACATTCTAATATCTACAATAGTATCCTTTCGAACTACTCATTCATAGACCTCCGTTAACCTAGCGACCCCACCCCAAGAAAATAAAAATTTAGTTATGCCATAATTATGTGCTAATTTCATCCCCAATCGAAAAATTTTGTGCTTCTTTGGTTTATGAGATATTCGAAAAAGAAAATGGGGTAGTTAGGTTAATATTAACTTAGTAACTCCACCGGGTAAATAGAGCCTAACTAAAAATTTTTCGTTTTAAAATTATGTGCTAATTATGTGCTCGACGAATATATAAGAAGAAAATCAACATGTTAATTTTAAATTATGTTTTCTTTAAAAAAAGGTGGGGTAGCTAGGTTAATATTAACTTAGCAACCCCACATGTTTATGTATCAACGAAATTTAAAAATTTCAAAAACCAGAATTATCTGAAAATTATGAGCTAATTTCATCCATGATCGGAAAATTTTGTACTTGTCTGGTTTCCGAGAAAATCAATATAAAGTATATTACATTACATCATTTGTAATAACCTAGCATTCGCAATCTGAAGTACGATTCCAAAGTAAAAATGCTCCATGAATATGTGTAAGAATTACCCTCGGAATTACCATATAATTTTAAAACCCATAATTGCAAACAAAATTGCAAATAATGCTGGTTTTTCGAAATTTTTAAATTCCGTGATACATAAACATGTGGGGTCGCTAAGTTAATATTAACCTAGCTACCCCACCCATTTTTTAAAAACAACATAATTTAAAATGAAAAATTCGATTTTTTTCTTATATATTCGTCGAGCACATAACTGGCACATAATTTTAAAATAAAAAATTTTTAGTTTGGCTCCATTTTTCCTGGTGGGGTTGCTAAGTTAATATTAACCTAGCTACCCCATTTTCTTTTTCGACTATCTCAGAAACCAAAGTAGCACAAAATGTTTTGATTGGGGACGAAATTAGCACATAATTATGGTGTGACTAAATTTTGATTTTCTTGAGGTGGGGTCGCTAGGTTAATGGAGGTTATGCATAGTGCACTAAACTTGAGTTTGCAAGCTGCGTTTTAGAGTTTCTGCATTTAGTAGCCCACTAAGCAAGGTCTGTTGCGTTACAGGTTTTCAGCGTTGAGAAAATGTAAAATTGTTGTAACTTTGAATACGTTAAGAAAAATGTTTAAAAAAAGTAAAAAGTTCAAAATTAACATTCTATGTGAAAGTATCGCTGATACACGAAAGAAGCACTAATTTTACGTTAATATTTAATCTTGGATTTAACAAGTAAAGCAACTGAAAAATAACATTATTTGAAGTTTAATAAATGTCACTGTCGAAACAAATTTGCTTCTTTACAGTTACATGATATTACATAATATTGCAAGTTTATTAGATGTCAAAAATTTGGTTCTATATAGGTCTATCCTTTTCATTATATTGGACTCAAATACAATATTGTACCTAAGTTAATAGACATCAAAGTTGAAACAAGTTTAGTCTAATGATCACACGAAAGCAGCAGTATTGTGGGCTCAATTAATGTCAACTTTAAAACACCACGTAAATTGCTTATTGGAAATTACTAAATAGAAAGTATGTCAAAATTCCAAAATTAATGAAACTTTTAACCCAAATATGGCGAAAATTTTTGAAAAAGTAAGGAATGATATCATAAAGTTTACTGTTTTTATGAAAATCCTGCGATTTTTTTGATAACTTCTCACAAAAGGGAAAATATACCTATAAGTAGAAATTTATATTTAATAGTTTAGTGACTTTTAGAATTAGTTTCTATTCAGTTTTGTGGGTTTAAGATCAGGCGAATGTGTAGAATCTTTAAGAGACCACTGGAAAACAACCCAAATAAACCCTGAAGATGATGTAAAATACATCGAAACGTCGGTAAATTTGAATTTGTTTTGCATTCTTCTGACCTTAAACCCACAAAACTGAATAAAAAATAAATATATATGTATTCACAGTAATTAACGCACGATCATTTTAGGATTTTATTTTTTTTACGGTTTGAGGAAATTATTATATATTTTCAGTTTTTTTTTTAATTTCGCCAAATTATGATTCAATTAATTGTGATTCAATATTTGTATATAATTTTGTTTTATTTCAACTGAAATCTTTTTATATGGATTTTATTAATTAAAAACAATTAATTAAAATGCGCTTGGCGCTATTAGAACATATTATGAACCCACCATTGCTGGCAGCGATTGCGCAAATTAAATCTAACCCATCCATACTTAAAGTCAAAAATGTTTGACTTTTACTTGCGGTCTTTACAAGTGCCTAATGTTAAAGACTACTTTTTTTTTCGCGAGGGTTCTTAGGATTCCTATTTATAAAACTAAAGAGGGTACTCTAATGTAAAGTGCTATTGTCTCAGTATGAGGCGGATGAACAGCAAAACTACCGCAATCCTGTTATGTTTTTCTGGTCTTAACTGTGAAGCACGTTCAGGAATTTCATGTTTTCATATTGACATGTTTAGTTGATCAATTTGTTTGTGCAATGGGCCAACTTGTTCGATTTGAGAACCTGAGGTTGATCAATATAAACTATACAGGGTGTCATAATTGCCATGGGCCACTATTGCTATCTCGTTAACTATAAGAACTACAAGGTTTGCCAAATTAAACAAAATGTGCAGTTAAAAATCTGGTTTCAGATTTTAAAAAAATATATTCTATCCCGAGATTCAGGGGTTTCTCGAAAAATTGCTGAAATCTATTTGATCAAATATCTCAAAAAGTATAATTTCTACAAAAAATTTGTAAAGAAAAAATTTTCTGCATTTTTAACGTTCTTCAATTTGGTACTCAGAACATTTGCTAAGTCTAGTTTTCGAGATATTAACATAAACTTACTTTTTTAAAATACGCACCTGTTTTTTTTATTCCATTTTTTCAAAGAATTTTTTTTCTTCTGATTTTAATGATGTATTACATGTCGATATTTGTTTGAGGTTTAAAAAAAAATTGAACGTCAGAGGTGGCTTAGACGACCGATAAAACAATTGCCTGTCTTAATAACGTAAACAGACTGATGCAGTGTCTAATGAAAAAAACTATTTATCAACTTTTTAAATATTTAATCTTCTCACCATTTAATTTATTTTATTATTATTTTAACACGTCTTTTAAAACTAAACTTTCTTTTTCAATTTCTCTCAAAATCTCTATTGATATTTGTTTCATCTTCCTCGTCCTCTGCCGGTTGCTCCTCGTTTGGAAGGATTTTCAAATCATCCTTCTGCTGTACCAGTTTTATGTGGAGAGAAGTGTACATTGCAATTGCCTGCAATTCGAGGTCTTTCTAAAATAAAGTCACAAATTTTTTAGGGTTTTTTTTACTCCTCCTTCCTAATGTCACAATTTGTGTTGTGTTGTTTGTTATGTTTCCCTTTCACAACACAAAGAAGACATAAAAATTTTGTGACATTATTTTAGAATAACCCCAAATCGCAGGCAATTGCAAGTTATATTACTCCATGTCAAGCGGGCTTTAGAAAGCAAAAAGAAACAATTGCTTATAAAAGCCTATGTTGCGTATTACATCTGTCAAGGTAAGTTTAAATCAACTTGGCAACGTTTTCAAAAAGTGAAAAATTAGATTTAAGTTTTTGTTATGCAAAAGCGTTTCGAAATGCTGAAAGAACGCTCCAAATGTATCAAAATTTGTACCCCGAAAAGACGTCGTTGAAGTTGGATTTGGATTCAGATTTAGATTTGTAAATATTACAGTGGACCAAATAAATCAAGAATAAATATTTTAAACGCGTTTATCTCTGCAATAAACTGCCTGATTTTGACGAAATTTGCAGGATAGTCTCCAAATACCTCCCTTCTCATAAATGACGAGTGTAAGGTTGATGCGAGTTCGCGTACGAGCAGCAGGCGAGTAACAACTTTAACTGGATTTTAGGCTTACGGGACACAAAATTTTGACTTATATATATCCGATCGGCTTCAAATTTGTCATGCTTATATAGTTGCGATGACAACACAATATTATAGTGTAATGAACTTGATAGCTCCCCCACTCGAAGGGGATGCAGGGGGGTATAGTTGAAGTACGCCCGATTTTGTTGAAATTTGGTATGTGGGGGCATTTGGGGATGGCGATGACAAATTTCTAATCAGATTTTAAAAATTCGATATGGCGGATTCAAGATGGACGATTTTTGGTCATGTTTTGCTAACCAATTTTAACTGACTTATACACATCCGATTGCCTTTAAATTTGGCATACATTTATAGTTCCGGTGACAATACAATCATAATTATGGTATTATAAGGCAGCCCTTCCCTTTCCACGAGGGGAGTGGAGGGGGGAAAACACTTACGTTTGTCTGATTTCAATCAAAATTGGTACAAGGGGGTTTTTGGGGATAAGGAATACAAATTTTTGGTCATGTTTTGCTAATCAATTTCATTTCTGGCCTTTTTAGATACTTTAAAGACCTTTCAAACGAGGTACAAAATGACCCCCAGCAACAGTCCTTAATCCCAACAAATGACCTTAAATTGGAAAATGGGACAATTTTGAAAAAAATGCATTTTTCAATCTCGACGTTGTTCATAGAATTTGATTTTTTGGTTTGATAGACGCTTTAATGAGCTTTCTAATGACGTATGACATGACCCTCCAGCAACCGTCCTTCACCATAGAAAACGAATTTGATTTTTGGCTTTGATAGATACTTCAAAGACCTTTCAAATGACGTACGATATCGCCCCCCAGTAACCGTCCTTAACTCCAAAAAATGACATTATATTGTAAAATAATAAATTTTGAAAACAACATGCATTTTTCAATCTCGACGTTGTCCATAGAATTTGATTTTTGGCTTTGACAGACACTTTAAAGAACTTTCAAATGACGTACGATATGACCCCCCCAGCGACCGTCGTTAACCCCAAAAAATGAACTTATGTCGGAAATTAGGACAATTTTGAAAAAAATGAATTTTTCAATCTCGACGTTGTCCATAAAATTTGATTTTTGGCTTTGATAGATACTTTAAAGACCTTTCAAACGAGGTACAAAATGACCCCCCAGCAACAGTCCTTAATCCTAAAAAATGACCTTAAATTGGAAAATGGGACAATTTTGAAAAAAATGCATTTTTCAATCTCGACGTTGTCCATAGAATTTGATTTTTTGGTTTGATAGACGCTTTAAGGAGCTTTCTAATGACGTATGACATGACCCTCCAGCAACCGTCCTTCACCACAGAAAACGAATTTGATTTTTGGCTTTGATAGATACTTCAAAGACCTTTCAAATGACGTACGATATCGCCCCCCAGTTACCGTCCTTAACTCCAAAAAATGACATTATATTGTAAAATAATAAATTTTGAAAACAACATGCATTTTTCAATCTCGACGTTGTACATAGAATTTGATTTTTGGCTTTGACAGACACTTTAAAGAACTTTCAAATGACGTACGATATCGCCCCCCAGCGACCGTCCTTAACCCCAAAAAATGACATTATATTGTAAAATAATAAATTTTGAAAACAACATGCATTTTTCAATCTCGACGTTTTCCATAGAATTTGATTTTTGGCTTTGACAGACACTTTAAAGAACTTTCAAATGACGTACGATATCGCCCCTCAGCGACCGTCCTTAACCCCAAAAAATGACATTATATTGTAAAATAATAAATTTTGAAAACAACATGCATTTTTCAATCTCGACGTTGTCCATAGAATTTGATTTTTGGCTTTGACAGACACTTTAAAGACCTTTTAAACGACGTACGATATGACCCCCCAGCGACCGTCGTTATCCCCAAAAAATAAACTTATATTGGAAATTAGGACAATTTTGAAAAAAATGAATTTTTCAATCTCGACGTTGTCCATAGAATTTAATTTTTGGCTTTGATAGATACTTTAAAGACCTTTTAAATGACGTACGATACCACCCCTTAGCAACCGTCCTTAACCCCAAAAAACTACATTATTTTGTAAAATAATAAATTTTGAAAACAACATGCATTTTTCAATCTCGACGTTGTCCATAGAATTTGATTTTTGTGTTTGATAGATACTTTAAAGACCTTTCAAATGACGTACGATATGACCCCCCAGCAACCGTCGTTAACCCCAAAAAATAAACTTATATTGGAAATTAGGACAATTTTGAAAAAAATTAATTTTTCAATCTCGACGTTGTCCATAGAATTTGATTTTTGGCTTTGATAGATACTTTAAAGACCTTTCAAATGACGTACGATATGACCCCCCAGCAACCGTCGTTAACCCCAAAAAATGACATTATTTTGTAAAATAATAAATTTTGAAAACCACATGCATTTTTCAATCTCGACGTTGTCCATAGAATTTGATTTTTGGCTTTGATAGATACTTTGAAGACCTTTTAAATGACGTACGATTTCACCCCCCAGCAACCGTCCTTAACCCCAAAAAATGACATTATTTTGTAAAATAATAAATTTTGAAAACCACATGCATTTTTCAATCTCGACGTTGTCCATAGAATTTGATTTTTGTGTTTGATAGATACTTTAAAGACCTTTCAAATGACGTACGATATGACCCCCCAGCAACCGTCGTTAACCCCAAAAAATGAACTTATAATGGAAATTAGGACAATTTTGAAAAAAATTAATTTTACAATCTCGACGTTGTCCATAGAATTTGATTATTGGCTTTGATAAAAAATTTAAATACCCTCCAAATGACGTACGATATGACCCCCCAGCAACCGTCGTTAACCCCAAAAAATTACATTATATTGTAAAATAATAAATTTTGAAAAAAAAACATGCATTCTTCAATCTCGACGTTGTCCATAGAATTTGATTTTTGTGTTTGATACATACTTTAAAGACCTTTTAAATGACATGCGA
This sequence comes from Oxystoma pomonae, assembly GCA_963921995.1. Classification (NCBI taxonomy): domain Eukaryota; kingdom Metazoa; phylum Arthropoda; class Insecta; order Coleoptera; family Brentidae; genus Oxystoma; species Oxystoma pomonae. The sequence goes on along the minus strand of OY998169.1, from coordinate 75,164,483 downwards.
CATGACCCCCCAGCAACCGTCCTTAACCCCAAAAAATGACATTATTTTGTAAAATAATAAATTTTGAAAACAACATGCATTTTTCAATCTCGACGTTGTCCATAGAATTTGATTTTTGTGTTTGATAGATACTTTAAAGACCTTTCAAATGACGTACGATATGACCCCCCAGCAACCGTCGTTAACCCCAAAAAATGAACTTATATTGGAAATTAGGACAATTTTGAAAAAAATGCATTTTTCAATCTCGACGTTGTCCATAGAATTTGATTATTGGCTTTGATAGATAATTTAAATACCTTCCAAATGACGTACGATATGACCCCCCAGCAACCGTCCTTAACCCCAAAAAATGACATTATTTTGTAAAATAATAAATTTTGAAAAAAAAACATGCATTTTTCAATCTCGACGTTGTCCATAGAATTTGATTTTTGTGTTTGATACATATTTTAAAGACCTTTCAAATGACATGCGACATGACCCCCCAGCAACCGTCCTTAACCCCAAAAAATGACATTATTTTGTAAAATAATAAATTTTGAAAACAACATGCATTTTTCAATCTCGACGTTGTCTATAGAATTTGATTTTTGCGTTTGATAGATACTTTAAAGACCTTTCAAATGACGTACGATATGACCCCCCAGCAACCGTCGTTAACCCCAAAAAATGAACTTATATTGGAAATTAGGACAATTTTGAAAAAAATTAATTTTTTAAACTCGACGTTGTCCATAGAATTTGATTTTTGTGTTTGATAAATAATTTAAATACCTTTTAAATGACGTACGATATCACTCCCCAGCGACCGTCCTTAACCCCAAAAAATGACATTATATTGTAAAATAATAAATTTTGAAAAAAACATGCATTTTTCAATCTCGACGTTGTCCATAGAATTTGATTTTTGGCTTTGATAGATACTTTAAAGACCTTTTAAATGACGTACGATATCACTCCCCAGCAACCGTCCTTAACCCCAAAAAATGACATTATATTGTAAAATAATAAATTTTGAAAAAAAATGCATTTTTCAATCTCGACGTTGTCCATAGAATTTGACTTTTGGCTTTGACAGACACTTTAAAGACTTTTCAAATGACGTACGATATGATCCCCCAGCAACCGTCGTTAACCCCAAAAAATGACATTATTTTGTAAAATAATAAATTTTGAAAACAACATGCATTTTTCAATCTCGACGTTGTCCATAGAATTTGATTTTTGCGTTTGATAGATACTTTAAAGACCTTTCAAATGACGTACGATATGACCCCCCAGCAACCGTCGTTAAGCCCAAAAAATGAACTTATATTGGAAATTAGGACAATTTTGAAAAAAATTAATTTTTTAAACTCGACGTTGTCCATAGAATTTGATTTTTGTGTTTGATAGATAATTTAAATACCTTTTAAATGACGTACGATATCACTCCCCAGCGACCGTCCTTAACCCCAAAAAATGACATTATATTGTAAAATAATAAATTTTGAAAAAAACATGCATTTTTCAATCTCGACGTTGTCCATAGAATTTGATTTTTGGCTTTGATAGATACTTTAAAGACCTTTTAAATGACATGCGACATGACCCCCCAGCAACCGTCCTTAACCCCAAAAAAAGACATTATTTTGTAAAATAATAAATTTTGAAAACAACATGCATTTTTCAATCTCGACGTTGTCCATAGAATTTGATTTTTGTGTTTGATAGATACTTTAAAGACCTTTCAAATGACGTACGATATGACCCCCCAGCAACCGTCGTTAACCCCAAAAAATGAACTTATATTGGAAATTAGGACAATTTTGAAAAAAATGCATTTTTCAATCTCGACGTTGTCCATAGAATTTGATTATTGGCTTTGATAGATAATTTAAATACCTTCCAAATGACGTACGATATGACCCCCCAGCAACCGTCGTTAACCCCAAAAAATTACATTATATTGTAAAATAATAAATTTTGAAAAAAAACATGCATTTTTCAATCTCGACGTTGTCCATAGAATTTGATTTTTGTGTTTGATACATATTTTAAAGACCTTTCAAATGACATGCGACATGACCCCCCAGCAACCGTCCTTAACCCCAAAAAATGACATTATTTTGTAAAATAATAAATTTTGAAAACAACATGCATTTTTCAATCTCGACGTTGTCCATAGAATTTGATTTTTGCGTTTGATAGATACTTTAAAGACCTTTCAAACGACGTACGATATGACGCCCCAGCAACCGTCGTTAACCCCAAAAAATGAACTTATATTGGAAATTAGGACAATTTTGAAAAAAATTAATTTTTTAAACTCGACGTTGTCCATAGAATTTGATTTTTGTGTTTGATAGATAATTTAAATACCTTTTAAACGACGTACGATATCACTCCCCAGCGACCGTCCTTAACACCAAAAAATGACATTATATTGTAAAATAATAAATTTTGAAAAAAACATGCATTTTTCAATCTCGACGTTGTCCATAGAATTTGATTTTTGGTTTTGATAGATACTTTAAAGACCTTTTAAATGACGTACGATATCACTCCCCAGCAACCGTCCTTAACCCCAAAAAACGAACTTATATTGGAAATTAGGACAATTTTGAAAAAAATGAATTTTTCAAACTCGACGTTGTCCATAGAAATTGATTTTTGTGTTTGATAGATAATTTAAATACCTTTTAAATGACGTACGACATCACCCCCCAGCGACCGTCCTTAACCCCAAAAAATGACATTATATTGTAAAATAATAAATTTTGAAAAAAACATGCATTTTTCAATCTTGACGTTGTCCATAGAATTTGATTTATGGCTTTGATAGATACTTTAAAGGCCTTCTAAATGACGTACGATATCACCCCCCAGCAACCGTCCTTAACCCCAAAAAATGACATTATATTGTAAAATAATAAATTTTGAAAAAAGCATGCATTTTTTAATCTCGACGTTGTCCATAGAATTTGATTTTTTGCTTTGACAGATACTTTAAAGACTTTTCAAACGACGTACGATATGGCCCCCCAGAAACCGTCGTTAACCCCAAAAAATGAACTTATATTGGAAATTAGGACAATTTTAAAAAAAATGAATTTTTCAAACTCGACGTTGTCCATAGAATTTGATTTTTGGCCTTGATAGATAATTTAAATACCTTTTAAAAGACGTACGATATGACCCCCCAGCAACCGTCCTTAACCCCAAAAAAAGACATTATTTTGTAAAATAATAAATTTTGAAAACAACATGCATTTTTCAATCTCGACGTTGTCCATAGAATTTGATTTTTGTGTTTGATAGATACTTTAAAGACCTTTCAAATGACGTACGATATGACCCCCCAGCAACCGTCGTTAACCCCAAAAAATGAACTTATATTGGAAATTAGGACAATTTTGAAAAAAATGCATTTTTCAATCTCGACGTTGTCCATAGAATTTGATTATTGGCTTTGATAGATAATTTAAATACCTTCCAAATGACGTACGATATGACCCCCCAGCAACCGTCGTTAACCCCAAAAAATTACATTATATTGTAAAATAATAAATTTTGAAAAAAAACATGCATTTTTCAATCTCGACGTTGTCCATAGAATTTGATTATTGGCTTTGATAGATAATTTAAATACCTTCCAAATGACGTACGATATGACCCCCCAGCAACCGTCGTTAACCCCAAAAAATTACATTATATTGTAAAATAATAAATTTTGAAAAAAAACATGCATTTTTCAATCTCGACGTTGTCCATAGAATTTGATTTTTGTGTTTGATACATATTTTAAAGACCTTTCAAATGACATGCGACATGACCCCCCAGCAACCGTCCTTAACCCCAATAAATGACATTATTTTGTAAAATAATAAATTTTGAAAACAACATGCATTTTTCAATCTCGACGTTGTCCATAGAATTTGATTTTTGCGTTTGATAGATACTTTAAAGACCTTTCAAACAAAGTACGATATGACGCCCCAGCAACCGTCGTTAACCCCAAAAAATGAACTTATATTGGAAATTAGGACAATTTTGAAAAAAATTAATTTTTTAAACTCGACGTTGTCCATAGAATTTGATTTTTGTGTTTGATAGATAATTTAAATACGTTTTAAACGACGTACGATATCACTCCCCAGCGACCGTCCTTAACACCAAAAAATGACATTATATTGTAAAATAATAAATTTTGACAAAAACATGCATTTTTCAATCTCGACGTTGTCCATAGAATTTGATTTTTGGTTTTGATAGATACTTTAAAGACCTTTTAAATGACGTACGATATCACTCCCCAGCAACCGTCCTTAACCCCAAAAAACGAACTTATATTGGAAATTAGGACAATTTTGAAAAAAATGAATTTTTCAAACTCGACGTTGTCCATAGAATTTGATTTTTGTGTTTGATAGATAATTTAAATACCTTTTAAATGACGTACGACATCACCCCCCAGCGACCGTCCTTAACCCCAAAAAATGACATTATATTGTAAAATAATAAATTTTGAAAAAAACATGCATTTTTCAATCTTGACGTTGTCCATAGAATTTGATTTATGGCTTTAATAGATACTTTAAAGGCCTTCTAAATGACGTACGATATCACCCCCCAGCAACCGTCCTTAACCCCAAAAAATGACATTATATTGTAAAATAATAAATTTTGAAAAAAGCATGCATTTTTTAATCTCGACGTTGTCCATAAAATTTGATTTTTGGCTTTGATAGATACTTTAAAGACCTTTTAAATAACGTAGGATATCACCCCCCAGCAACCGTCCTTAACCCCAAAAAATGACATTATATTGTAAAATAATAAATTTTGAAAAAAGCATGCATTTTTCAATCTCGACTTTGTCCATAGAATTTGATTTTTTGCTTTGACAGATACTTTAAAGACTTTTCAAACGACGTACGATATGGCCCCCCAGAAACCGTCGTTAACCCCAAAAAATGAACTTATATTGGAAATTAGGACAATTTTAAAAAAAATGAATTTTTCAAACTCGACGTTGTCCATAGAATTTGATTTTTGGCCTTGATAGATAATTTAAATACCTTTTAAAAGACGTACGATATGACCCCCCAGCAACCGTCCTTAACCCCAAAAAAAGACATTATTTTGTAAAATAATAAATTTTGAAAACAACATGCATTTTTCAATCTCGACGTTGTCCATAGAATTTGATTTTTGTGTTTGATAGATACTTTAAAGACCTTTCAAATGACGTACGATATGACCCCCCAGCAACCGTCGTTAACCCCAAAAAATGAACTTATATTGGAAATTAGGACAATTTTGAAAAAAATGCATTTTTCAATCTCGACGTTGTCCATAGAATTTGATTATTGGCTTTGATAGATAATTTAAATACCTTCCAAATGACGTACGATATGACCCCCCAGCAACCGTCGTTAACCCCAAAAAATTACATTATATTGTAAAATAATAAATTTTGAAAAAAAACATGCATTTTTCAATCTCGACGTTGTCCATAGAATTTGATTTTTGTGTTTGATACATATTTTAAAGACCTTTCAAATGACATGCGACATGACCCCCCAGCAACCGTCCTTAACCCCAATAAATGACATTATTTTGTAAAATAATAAATTTTGAAAACAACATGCATTTTTCAATCTCGACGTTGTCCATAGAATTTGATTTTTGCGTTTGATAGATACTTTAAAGACCTTTCAAACAAAGTACGATATGACGCCCCAGCAACCGTCGTTAACCCCAAAAAATGAACTTATATTGGAAATTAGGACAATTTTGAAAAAAATTAATTTTTTAAACTCGACGTTGTCCATAGAATTTGATTTTTGTGTTTGATAGATAATTTAAATACGTTTTAAACGACGTACGATATCACTCCCCAGCGACCGTCCTTAACACCAAAAAATGACATTATATTGTAAAATAATAAATTTTGACAAAAACATGCATTTTTCAATCTCGACGTTGTCCATAGAATTTGATTTTTGGTTTTGATAGATACTTTAAAGACCTTTTAAATGACGTACGATATCACTCCCCAGCAACCGTCCTTAACCCCAAAAAACGAACTTATATTGGAAATTAGGACAATTTTGAAAAAAATGAATTTTTCAAACTCGACGTTGTCCATAGAATTTGATTTTTGTGTTTGATAGATAATTTAAATACCTTTTAAATGACGTACGACATCACCCCCCAGCAACCGTCCTTAACCCCAAAAAATGACATTATATTGTAAAATAATAAATTTTGAAAAAAACATGCATTTTTCAATCTTGACGTTGTCCATAGAATTTGATTTATGGCTTTGATAGATACTTTAAAGGCCTTCTAAATGACGTACGATATCACCCCCCAGCAACCGTCCTTAACCCCAAAAAATGACATTATATTGTAAAATAATAAATTTTGAAAAAAGCATGCATTTTTTAATCTCGACGTTGTCCATAAAATTTGATTTTTGGCTTTGATAGATACTTTAAAGACCTTTTAAATAACGTAGGATATCACCCCCCAGCAACCGTCCTTAACCCCAAAAAATGACATTATATTGTAAAATAATAAATTTTGAAAAAAGCATGCATTTTTCAATCTCGACTTTGTCCATAGAATTTGATTTTTTGCTTTGACAGATACTTTAAAGACTTTTCAAACGACGTACGATATGGCCCCCCAGAAACCGTCGTTAACCCCAAAAAATGAACTTATATTGGAAATTAGGACAATTTTAAAAAAAATGAATTTTTCAAACTCGACGTTGTCCATAGAATTTGATTTTTGGCCTTGATAGATAATTTAAATACCTTTTAAAAGACGTACGATATGACCCCCCAGCAACCGTCCTTAACCCCAAAAAAAGACATTATTTTGTAAAATAATAAATTTTGAAAACAACATGCATTTTTCAATCTCGACGTTGTCCATAGAATTTGATTTTTGTGTTTGATAGATACTTTAAAGACCTTTCAAATGACGTACGATATGACCCCCCAGCAACCGTCGTTAACCCCAAAAAATGAACTTATATTGGAAATTAGGACAATTTTGAAAAAAATGCATTTTTCAATCTCGACGTTGTCCATAGAATTTGATTATTGGCTTTGATAGATAATTTAAATACCTTCCAAATGACGTACGATATGACCCCCCAGCAACCGTCGTTAACCCCAAAAAATTACATTATATTGTAAAATAATAAATTTTGAAAAAAAACATGCATTTTTCAATCTCGACGTTGTCCATAGAATTTGATTTTTGTGTTTGATACATATTTTAAAGACCTTTCAAATGACATGCGACATGACCCCCCAGCAACCGTCCTTAACCCCAAAAAATGACATTATTTTGTAAAATAATAAATTTTGAAAACAACATGCATTTTTCAATCTCGACGTTGTCCATAGAATTTGATTTTTGCGTTTGATAGATACTTTAAAGACCTTTCAAACGACGTACGATATGACGCCCCAGCAACCGTCGTTAACCCCAAAAAATGAACTTATATTGGAAATTAGGACAATTTTGAAAAAAATTAATTTTTTAAACTCGACGTTGTCCATAGAATTTGATTTTTGTGTTTGATAGATAATTTAAATACGTTTTAAACGACGTACGATATCACTCCCCAGCGACCGTCCTTAACACCAAAAAATGACATTATATTGTAAAATAATAAATTTTGAAAAAAACATGCATTTTTCAATCTCGACGTTGTCCATAGAATTTGATTTTTGGTTTTGATAGATACTTTAAAGACCTTTTAAATGACGTACGATATCACTCCCCAGCAACCGTCCTTAACCCCAAAAAACGAACTTATATTGGAAATTAGGACAATTTTGAAAAAAATGAATTTTTCAAACTCGACGTTGTCCATAGAATTTGATTTTTGTGTTTGATAGATAATTTAAATACCTTTTAAATGACGTACGACATCACCCCCCAGCGACCGTCCTTAACCCCAAAAAATGACATTATATTGTAAAATAATAAATTTTGAAAAAAACATGCATTTTTCAATCTTGACGTTGTCCATAGAATTTGATTTATGGCTTTGATAGATACTTTAAAGGCCTTCTAAATGACGTACGATATCACCCCCCAGCAACCGTCCTTAACCCCAAAAAATGACATTATATTGTAAAATAATAAATTTTGAAAAAAGCATGCATTTTTTAATCTCGACGTTGTCCATAGAATTTGATTTTTTGCTTTGACAGATACTTTAAAGACTTTTCAAACGACGTACGATATGGCCCCCCAGAAACCGTCGTTAACCCCAAAAAATGAACTTATATTGGAAATTAGGACAATTTTAAAAAAAATGAATTTTTCAATCTCGACGTTGTCCATAGAATTTGATTTTTGGCTTTGATAGATACTTTAAAGACCTTTTAAATGACGTACGATATCACCCCCCAGCAACCGTCCTTAACCCCAAAAAATGATATTATTTTGTAAAATAATAAATTTTGAAAACCACATGCATTTTTCAATCTCGACGTTGTCCATAGAATTTGATTTTTGCGTTTGATAGATACTTTAAAGACCTTTCAAACAAAGTACGATATGACGCCCCAGCAACCGTCGTTAACCCCAAAAAATGAACTTATATTGGAAATTAGGACAATTTTGAAAAAAATTAATTTTTTAAACTCGACGTTGTCCATAGAATTTGATTTTTGTGTTTGATAGATAATTTAAATACGTTTTAAACGACGTACGATATCACTCCCCAGCGACCGTCCTTAACACCAAAAAATGACATTATATTGTAAAATAATAAATTTTGACAAAAACATGCATTTTTCAATCTCGACGTTGTCCATAGAATTTGATTTTTGGTTTTGATAGATACTTTAAAGACCTTTTAAATGACGTACGATATCACTCCCCAGCAACCGTCCTTAACCCCAAAAAACGAACTTATATTGGAAATTAGGACAATTTTGAAAAAAATGAATTTTTCAAACTCGACGTTGTCCATAGAATTTGATTTTTGTGTTTGATAGATAATTTAAATACCTTTTAAATGACGTACGACATCACCCCCCAGCGACCGTCCTTAACCCCAAAAAATGACATTATATTGTAAAATAATAAATTTTGAAAAAAACATGCATTTTTCAATCTTGACGTTGTCCATAGAATTTGATTTATGGCTTTGATAGATACTTTAAAGGCCTTCTAAATGACGTACGATATCACCCCCCAGCAACCGTCCTTAACCCCAAAAAATGACATTATATTGTAAAATAATAAATTTTGAAAAAAGCATGCATTTTTCAATCTCGACTTTGTCCATAGAATTTGATTTTTTGCTTTGACAGATACTTTAAAGACTTTTCAAACGACGTACGATATGGCCCCCCAGAAACCGTCGTTAACCCCAAAAAATGAACTTATATTGGAAATTAGGACAATTTTAAAAAAAATGAATTTTTCAAACTCGACGTTGTCCATAGAATTTGATTTTTGGCCTTGATAGATAATTTAAATACCTTTTAAAAGACGTACGATATGACCCCCCAGCAACCGTCCTTAACCCCAAAAAAAGACATTATTTTGTAAAATAATAAATTTTGAAAACAACATGCATTTTTCAATCTCGACGTTGTCCATAGAATTTGATTTTTGTGTTTGATAGATACTTTAAAGACCTTTCAAATGACGTACGATATGACCCCCCAGCAACCGTCGTTAACCCCAAAAAATGAACTTATATTGGAAATTAGGACAATTTTGAAAAAAATGCATTTTTCAATCTCGACGTTGTCCATAGAATTTGATTATTGGCTTTGATAGATAATTTAAATACCTTCCAAATGACGTACGATATGACCCCCCAGCAACCGTCGTTAACCCCAAAAAATTACATTATATTGTAAAATAATAAATTTTGAAAAAAAACATGCATTTTTCAATCTCGACGTTGTCCATAGAATTTGATTTTTGTGTTTGATACATATTTTAAAGACCTTTCAAATGACATGCGACATGACCCCCCAGCAACCGTCCTTAACCCCAAAAAATGACATTATTTTGTAAAATAATAAATTTTGAAAACAACATGCATTTTTCAATCTCGACGTTGTCCATAGAATTTGATTTTTGCGTTTGATAGATACTTTAAAGACCTTTCAAACGACGTACGATATGACGCCCCAGCAACCGTCGTTAACCCCAAAAAATGAACTTATATTGGAAATTAGGACAATTTTGAAAAAAATTAATTTTTTAAACTCGACGTTGTCCATAGAATTTGATTTTTGTGTTTGATAGATAATTTAAATACGTTTTAAACGACGTACGATATCACTCCCCAGCGACCGTCCTTAACACCAAAAAATGACATTATATTGTAAAATAATAAATTTTGAAAAAAACATGCATTTTTCAATCTCGACGTTGTCCATAGAATTTGATTTTTGGTTTTGATAGATACTTTAAAGACCTTTTAAATGACGTACGATATCACTCCCCAGCAACCGTCCTTAACCCCAAAAAACGAACTTATATTGGAAATTAGGACAATTTTGAAAAAAATGAATTTTTCAAACTCGACGTTGTCCATAGAATTTGATTTTTGTGTTTGATAGATAATTTAAATACCTTTTAAATGACGTACGACATCACCCCCCAGCGACCGTCCTTAACCCCAAAAAATGACATTATATTGTAAAATAATAAATTTTGAAAAAAACATGCATTTTTCAATCTTGACGTTGTCCATAGAATTTGATTTATGGCTTTGATAGATACTTTAAAGGCCTTCTAAATGACGTACGATATCACCCCCCAGCAACCGTCCTTAACCCCAAAAAATGACATTATATTGTAAAATAATAAATTTTGAAAAAAGCATGCATTTTTTAATCTCGACGTTGTCCATAGAATTTGATTTTTTGCTTTGACAGATACTTTAAAGACTTTTCAAACGACGTACGATATGGCCCCCCAGAAACCGTCGTTAACCCCAAAAAATGAACTTATATTGGAAATTAGGACAATTTTAAAAAAAATGAATTTTTCAATCTCGACGTTGTCCATAGAATTTGATTTTTGGCTTTGATAGATACTTTAAAGACCTTTTAAATGACGTACGATATCACCCCCCAGCAACCGTCCTTAACCCCAAAAAATGATATTATTTTGTAAAATAATAAATTTTGAAAACCACATGCATTTTTCAATCTCGACGTTGTCCATAGAATTTGATTTTTGTGTTTGATAGATACTTTAAAGACCTTTCAAATGACGTACGATATGACCCCCCAGCAACCGTCGTTAACCCCAAAAAATTACATTATATTGTAAAATAATAAATTTTGAAAACAACATGCATTTTTCAATCTCGACGTTGTCCATAGAATATGATTTTTGAGTTTGATAGATACTTTAAAGACCTTTCAAATGACGTACGATATGACCCCCCAGCAACCGTCGTTAACCCCAAAAAATGAACTTATATTGGAAATTAGGACAATTTTGAAAAAATTAATTTTACAATCTCGACGTTGTCCATAGAATTTGATTTTTGTGTTTAATAGATACTTTAAAGACCTTTTAAATGACGTACGATATCACCTCCCAGCGATCGTCCTTAACCCCAAAAAATGACATTATATTGTAAAATAATAAATTTTGAAAACAACATGCATTTTTCAATCTCGACGTTGTCCATAGAAATTGATTTTTGTGTTTGATAGATACTTTAAAGACCTTTCAAATGACGTACGATATGACCCCCCAGCAACCGTCGTTAACCCCAAAAAATGACATTATTTTGTAAAATAATAAATTTTGAAAACAACATGCATTTTTCAATCTCGACGTTGTCCATAGAATTTGATTTTTGTGTTTGATAGATACTTTAAAGACCTTTCAAATGACGTACGATATGACCCCCCAGCAACCGTCGTTAACCCCAAAAAATGAACTTATATTGGAAATTAGGACAATTTTGAAAAAAATGCATTTTTCAATCTCGACGTTGTCCATAGAATTTGATTATTGGCTTTGATAGATAATTTAAATACCTTCCAAATGACGTACGATATGACCCCCCAGCAACCGTCGTTAACCCCAAAAAATTACATTATATTGTAAAATAATAAATTTTGAAAAAAAACATGCATTTTTCAATCTCGACGTTGTCCATAGAATTTGATTTTTGTGTTTGATACATATTTTAAAGACCTTTCAAATGACATGCGACATGACCCCCCAGCAACCGTCCTTAACCCCAATAAATGACATTATTTTGTAAAATAATAAATTTTGAAAACAACATGCATTTTTCAATCTCGACGTTGTCCATAGAATTTGATTTTTGCGTTTGATAGATACTTTAAAGACCTTTCAAACAAAGTACGATATGACGCCCCAGCAACCGTCGTTAACCCCAAAAAATGAACTTATATTGGAAATTAGGACAATTTTGAAAAAAATTAATTTTTTAAACTCGACGTTGTCCATAGAATTTGATTTTTGTGTTTGATAGATAATTTAAATACGTTTTAAACGACGTACGATATCACTCCCCAGCGACCGTCCTTAACACCAAAAAATGACATTATATTGTAAAATAATAAATTTTGACAAAAACATGCATTTTTCAATCTCGACGTTGTCCATAGAATTTGATTTTTGGTTTTGATAGATACTTTAAAGACCTTTTAAATGACGTACGATATCACTCCCCAGCAACCGTCCTTAACCCCAAAAAACGAACTTATATTGGAAATTAGGACAATTTTGAAAAAAATGAATTTTTCAAACTCGACGTTGTCCATAGAATTTGATTTTTGTGTTTGATAGATAATTTAAATACCTTTTAAATGACGTACGACATCACCCCCCAGCGACCGTCCTTAACCCCAAAAAATGACATTATATTGTAAAATAATAAATTTTGAAAAAAACATGCATTTTTCAATCTTGACGTTGTCCATAGAATTTGATTTATGGCTTTGATAGATACTTTAAAGGCCTTCTAAATGACGTACGATATCACCCCCCAGCAACCGTCCTTAACCCCAAAAAATGACATTATATTGTAAAATAATAAATTTTGAAAAAAGCATGCATTTTTTAATCTCGACGTTGTCCATAAAATTTGATTTTTGGCTTTGATAGATACTTTAAAGACCTTTTAAATAACGTAGGATATCACCCCCCAGCAACCGTCCTTAACCCCAAAAAATGACATTATATTGTAAAATAATAAATTTTGAAAAAAGCATGCATTTTTCAATCTCGACTTTGTCCATAGAATTTGATTTTTTGCTTTGACAGATACTTTAAAGACTTTTCAAACGACGTACGATATGGCCCCCCAGAAACCGTCGTTAACCCCAAAAAATGAACTTATATTGGAAATTAGGACAATTTTAAAAAAAATGAATTTTTCAAACTCGACGTTGTCCATAGAATTTGATTTTTGGCCTTGATAGATAATTTAAATACCTTTTAAAAGACGTACGATATGACCCCCCAGCAACCGTCCTTAACCCCAAAAAAAGACATTATTTTGTAAAATAATAAATTTTGAAAACAACATGCATTTTTCAATCTCGACGTTGTCCATAGAATTTGATTTTTGTGTTTGATAGATACTTTAAAGACCTTTCAAATGACGTACGATATGACCCCCCAGCAACCGTCGTTAACCCCAAAAAATGAACTTATATTGGAAATTAGGACAATTTTGAAAAAAATGCATTTTTCAATCTCGACGTTGTCCATAGAATTTGATTATTGGCTTTGATAGATAATTTAAATACCTTCCAAATGACGTACGATATGACCCCCCAGCAACCGTCGTTAACCCCAAAAAATTACATTATATTGTAAAATAATAAATTTTGAAAAAAAACATGCATTTTTCAATCTCGACGTTGTCCATAGAATTTGATTTTTGTGTTTGATACATATTTTAAAGACCTTTCAAATGACATGCGACATGACCCCCCAGCAACCGTCCTTAACCCCAAAAAATGACATTATTTTGTAAAATAATAAATTTTGAAAACAACATGCATTTTTCAATCTCGACGTTGTCCATAGAATTTGATTTTTGCGTTTGATAGATACTTTAAAGACCTTTCAAACGACGTACGATATGACGCCCCAGCAACCGTCGTTAACCCCAAAAAATGAACTTATATTGGAAATTAGGACAATTTTGAAAAAAATTAATTTTTTAAACTCGACGTTGTCCATAGAATTTGATTTTTGTGTTTGATAGATAATTTAAATACGTTTTAAACGACGTACGATATCACTCCCCAGCGACCGTCCTTAACACCAAAAAATGACATTATATTGTAAAATAATAAATTTTGAAAAAAACATGCATTTTTCAATCTCGACGTTGTCCATAGAATTTGATTTTTGGTTTTGATAGATACTTTAAAGACCTTTTAAATGACGTACGATATCACTCCCCAGCAACCGTCCTTAACCCCAAAAAACGAACTTATATTGGAAATTAGGACAATTTTGAAAAAAATGAATTTTTCAAACTCGACGTTGTCCATAGAATTTGATTTTTGTGTTTGATAGATAATTTAAATACCTTTTAAATGACGTACGACATCACCCCCCAGCGACCGTCCTTAACCCCAAAAAATGACATTATATTGTAAAATAATAAATTTTGAAAAAAACATGCATTTTTCAATCTTGACGTTGTCCATAGAATTTGATTTATGGCTTTGATAGATACTTTAAAGGCCTTCTAAATGACGTACGATATCACCCCCCAGCAACCGTCCTTAACCCCAAAAAATGACATTATATTGTAAAATAATAAATTTTGAAAAAAGCATGCATTTTTTAATCTCGACGTTGTCCATAGAATTTGATTTTTTGCTTTGACAGATACTTTAAAGACTTTTCAAACGACGTACGATATGGCCCCCCAGAAACCGTCGTTAACCCCAAAAAATGAACTTATATTGGAAATTAGGACAATTTTAAAAAAAATGAATTTTTCAATCTCGACGTTGTCCATAGAATTTGATTTTTGGCTTTGATAGATACTTTAAAGACCTTTTAAATGACGTACGATATCACCCCCCAGCAACCGTCCTTAACCCCAAAAAATGATATTATTTTGTAAAATAATAAATTTTGAAAACCACATGCATTTTTCAATCTCGACGTTGTCCATAGAATTTGATTTTTGCGTTTGATAGATACTTTAAAGACCTTTCAAACAAAGTACGATATGACGCCCCAGCAACCGTCGTTAACCCCAAAAAATGAACTTATATTGGAAATTAGGACAATTTTGAAAAAAATTAATTTTTTAAACTCGACGTTGTCCATAGAATTTGATTTTTGTGTTTGATAGATAATTTAAATACGTTTTAAACGACGTACGATATCACTCCCCAGCGACCGTCCTTAACACCAAAAAATGACATTATATTGTAAAATAATAAATTTTGACAAAAACATGCATTTTTCAATCTCGACGTTGTCCATAGAATTTGATTTTTGGTTTTGATAGATAC
The DNA here is from genome assembly GCA_963921995.1 of Oxystoma pomonae. NCBI lineage: Eukaryota > Metazoa > Arthropoda > Insecta > Coleoptera > Brentidae > Oxystoma > Oxystoma pomonae. Next base: position 75,148,956 of record OY998169.1, on the reverse strand, counting down.
TTTAAAGACCTTTTAAATGACGTACGATATCACTCCCCAGCAACCGTCCTTAACCCCAAAAAACGAACTTATATTGGAAATTAGGACAATTTTGAAAAAAATGAATTTTTCAAACTCGACGTTGTCCATAGAATTTGATTTTTGTGTTTGATAGATAATTTAAATACCTTTTAAATGACGTACGACATCACCCCCCAGCGACCGTCCTTAACCCCAAAAAATGACATTATATTGTAAAATAATAAATTTTGAAAAAAACATGCATTTTTCAATCTTGACGTTGTCCATAGAATTTGATTTATGGCTTTGATAGATACTTTAAAGGCCTTCTAAATGACGTACGATATCACCCCCCAGCAACCGTCCTTAACCCCAAAAAATGACATTATATTGTAAAATAATAAATTTTGAAAAAAGCATGCATTTTTCAATCTCGACTTTGTCCATAGAATTTGATTTTTTGCTTTGACAGATACTTTAAAGACTTTTCAAACGACGTACGATATGGCCCCCCAGAAACCGTCGTTAACCCCAAAAAATGAACTTATATTGGAAATTAGGACAATTTTAAAAAAAATGAATTTTTCAAACTCGACGTTGTCCATAGAATTTGATTTTTGGCCTTGATAGATAATTTAAATACCTTTTAAAAGACGTACGATATGACCCCCCAGCAACCGTCCTTAACCCCAAAAAAAGACATTATTTTGTAAAATAATAAATTTTGAAAACAACATGCATTTTTCAATCTCGACGTTGTCCATAGAATTTGATTTTTGTGTTTGATAGATACTTTAAAGACCTTTCAAATGACGTACGATATGACCCCCCAGCAACCGTCGTTAACCCCAAAAAATGAACTTATATTGGAAATTAGGACAATTTTGAAAAAAATGCATTTTTCAATCTCGACGTTGTCCATAGAATTTGATTATTGGCTTTGATAGATAATTTAAATACCTTCCAAATGACGTACGATATGACCCCCCAGCAACCGTCGTTAACCCCAAAAAATTACATTATATTGTAAAATAATAAATTTTGAAAAAAAACATGCATTTTTCAATCTCGACGTTGTCCATAGAATTTGATTTTTGTGTTTGATACATATTTTAAAGACCTTTCAAATGACATGCGACATGACCCCCCAGCAACCGTCCTTAACCCCAAAAAATGACATTATTTTGTAAAATAATAAATTTTGAAAACAACATGCATTTTTCAATCTCGACGTTGTCCATAGAATTTGATTTTTGCGTTTGATAGATACTTTAAAGACCTTTCAAACGACGTACGATATGACGCCCCAGCAACCGTCGTTAACCCCAAAAAATGAACTTATATTGGAAATTAGGACAATTTTGAAAAAAATTAATTTTTTAAACTCGACGTTGTCCATAGAATTTGATTTTTGTGTTTGATAGATAATTTAAATACGTTTTAAACGACGTACGATATCACTCCCCAGCGACCGTCCTTAACACCAAAAAATGACATTATATTGTAAAATAATAAATTTTGAAAAAAACATGCATTTTTCAATCTCGACGTTGTCCATAGAATTTGATTTTTGGTTTTGATAGATACTTTAAAGACCTTTTAAATGACGTACGATATCACTCCCCAGCAACCGTCCTTAACCCCAAAAAACGAACTTATATTGGAAATTAGGACAATTTTGAAAAAAATGAATTTTTCAAACTCGACGTTGTCCATAGAATTTGATTTTTGTGTTTGATAGATAATTTAAATACCTTTTAAATGACGTACGACATCACCCCCCAGCGACCGTCCTTAACCCCAAAAAATGACATTATATTGTAAAATAATAAATTTTGAAAAAAACATGCATTTTTCAATCTTGACGTTGTCCATAGAATTTGATTTATGGCTTTGATAGATACTTTAAAGGCCTTCTAAATGACGTACGATATCACCCCCCAGCAACCGTCCTTAACCCCAAAAAATGACATTATATTGTAAAATAATAAATTTTGAAAAAAGCATGCATTTTTTAATCTCGACGTTGTCCATAGAATTTGATTTTTTGCTTTGACAGATACTTTAAAGACTTTTCAAACGACGTACGATATGGCCCCCCAGAAACCGTCGTTAACCCCAAAAAATGAACTTATATTGGAAATTAGGACAATTTTAAAAAAAATGAATTTTTCAATCTCGACGTTGTCCATAGAATTTGATTTTTGGCTTTGATAGATACTTTAAAGACCTTTTAAATGACGTACGATATCACCCCCCAGCAACCGTCCTTAACCCCAAAAAATGATATTATTTTGTAAAATAATAAATTTTGAAAACCACATGCATTTTTCAATCTCGACGTTGTCCATAGAATTTGATTTTTGTGTTTGATAGATACTTTAAAGACCTTTCAAATGACGTACGATATGACCCCCCAGCAACCGTCGTTAACCCCAAAAAATTACATTATATTGTAAAATAATAAATTTTGAAAACAACATGCATTTTTCAATCTCGACGTTGTCCATAGAATATGATTTTTGAGTTTGATAGATACTTTAAAGACCTTTCAAATGACGTACGATATGACCCCCCAGCAACCGTCGTTAACCCCAAAAAATGAACTTATATTGGAAATTAGGACAATTTTGAAAAAATTAATTTTACAATCTCGACGTTGTCCATAGAATTTGATTTTTGTGTTTAATAGATACTTTAAAGACCTTTTAAATGACGTACGATATCACCTCCCAGCGATCGTCCTTAACCCCAAAAAATGACATTATATTGTAAAATAATAAATTTTGAAAAAAACATGCATTTTTCAATCTCGACGTTGTCCATAGAATTTGCTTTTTCGGTTTGATAGATACCTTAAAGACATTTCAAATGACGTACGATATGGCCCCCCAGCGACCGTCGTTAATCCCAAAAAATGAACTTATATTGGAAATTAGGACAATTTTGAAAAAAAATAATTTTTTAAACTCGACGTTGTCCATAGAATTTGATTTTTGTGTTTGATAGATAATTTAAATACCTTTTAAATGACGTACGACATCACCCCCCAGCGACCGTCCTTAACCCCAAAAAATGACATTATATTGTAAAATAATAAATTTTGAAAAAAACATGCATTTTTCAATCTCGACGTTGTCCATAGAATTTGATTTTTTGCTTTGACAGATACTTTAAAGACTTTTCAAACGACGTACGATATGGCCCCCCAGAAACCGTCGTTAACCCCAAAAAATAAACTTATATTGGAAATTAGGACAATTTTGAAAAAAATGAATTTTTCAATCTCGACGTTATATCTATCAAAGCCATAAATCAAATTCTATGGACAACGTCGAGATTGAAAAATGCATGTTTTTTTCAAAATTTATTATTTTACAAAATAATGTCATTTTTTGGGGTTAAGGACGATTGCTGGGAGGTGATATCGTACGTCATTTAAAAGGTCTTTAAAGTATCTATTAAAGCCAAAAATCAAATTCTATGGACAACGTCGAGATTGTAAAATTAATTTTTTTCAAAATTGTCCTAATTTCCAATATAAGTTCATTTTTTGGGGTTAACGACGGTTGCTGTGGGGTCATATCGTACGTCATTTGAAAGGTCTTTAAAGTATCTATCAAAAACAAAAATCAAATTCTATGGACAACGTCGAGATTGAAAAATGCATGTTGTTTTCAAAATTTATTATTTTACAAAATAATGTCATTTTTTGGGGTTAAGGACGGTTGCTGGGGGGTCATGTCGCATGTCATTTGAAAGGTCTTTAAAATATGTATCAAACACAAAAATCAAATTCTATGGACAACGTCGAGATTGAAAAATGCATGTTTTTTTTCAAAATTTATTATTTTACAATATAATGTAATTTTTTGGGGTTAACGACGGTTGCTGGGGGGTCATATCGTACGTCATTTAAAAGGTATTTAAATTATCTATCAAAGCCAAAAATCAAATTCTATGGACAACGTCGAGTTTGAAAAATTCATTTTTTTTTAAATTGTCCTAATTTCCATTATAAGTTCATTTTTTGGAGTTAACGACGGTTGCTGGGGGGTCATATCGTACGTCATTTGAAAGGTCTTTAAAGTATCTATCAAACACAAAAATCAAATTCTATGGACAACGTCGAGATTGAAAAATGCATGTTGTTTTCAAAATTTATTATTTTACAAAATAATGTCATTTTTTGGGGTTAACGACGGTTGCTGGGGAGTGATATCGTACGTCATTTAAAAGGTCTTTAAAGTATCTATCAAAGCCAAAAATCAAATTCTATGGACAATGTCGAGATTGAAAAATGCATGTTTTTTTCAAAATTTATTATTTTACAATATAATGTCATTTTTTGGTGTTAAGGACGGTCGCTGGGGAGTGATATCGTACGTCGTTTAAAAGGTATTTAAATTATCTATCAAACACAAAAATCAAATTCTATGGACAACGTCGAGTTTGAAAAATTCATTTTTTTCAAAATTGTCCTAATTTCCAATATAAGTTCATTTTTTGGGGTTAACGACGGTTTCTGGGGGGCCATATCGTACGTCGTTTGAAAAGTCTTTAAAGTATCTGTCAAAGCAAAAAATCAAATTCTATGGACAACGTCGAGATTAAAAAATGCATGCTTTTTTCAAAATTTATTATTTTACAATATAATGTCATTTTTTGGGGTTAAGGACGGTTGCTGGGGAGTGATATCGTACGTCATTTAAAAGGTCTTTAAAGTATCTATCAAAGCCAAAAATCAAATTCTATGGACAACGTCGAGATTGAAAAATGCATGTTTTTTTCAAAATTTATTATTTTACAATATAATGTCATTTTTTGGTGTTAAGGACGGTCGCTGGGGAGTGATATCGTACGTCGTTTAAAAGGTATTTAAATTATCTATCAAACACAAAAATCAAATTCTATGGACAACGTCGAGTTTAAAAAATTAATTTTTTTCAAAATTGTCCTAATTTCCAATATAAGTTCATTTTTTGGGGTTAACGACGGTTGCTGGGGCGTCATATCGTACGTCGTTTGAAAGGTCTTTAAAGTATCTATCAAACGCAAAAATCAAATTCTATGGACAACGTCGAGATTGAAAAATGCATGTTGTTTTCAAAATTTATTATTTTACAAAATAATGTCATTTTTTGGGGTTAACGACGGTTGCTGGGGGGTCATATCGTACGTCATTTGAAAGGTCTTTAAAGTATCTATTAAACACAAAAATCAAATTCTATGGACAACCTCTAGATTGAAAAATGCATGTTGTTTTCAAAATTTATTATTTTACAGAATAATGTCATTTTTTGGGGTTAACGACGGTTGCTGGGGGGTCATATCGTACGTCATTTGAAAGGTCTTTAAAGTATCTATCAAACACAAAAATCAAATTCTATGGACAACGTCGAGATTGAAAAATGCATGTTGTTTTCAAAATTTATTATTTTACAAAATAATGTCATTTTTTGGGGTTAAGGACGGTTGCTGGGGGGTCATATCGCATATCATTTGAAAGGTCTTTAAAATATGTATCAAACACAAAAATCAAATTCTATGGACAACGTCGAGATTGAAAAATGCATGTTTTTTTTTCAAAATTTATTATTTTACAATATAATGTAATTTTTTGGGGTTAACGACGGTTGCTGGGGGGTCATATCGTACGTCATTTAAAAGGTATTTAAATTATCTATCAAAGCCAAAAATCAAATTCTATGGACAACGTCGAGTTTGAAAAATTCATTTTTTTCAAAATTGTCCTAATTTCCAATATAAGTTCATTTTTTGGGGTTAACGACGGTTTCTGGGGGACCATATCGTACGTCGTTTGAAAAGTCTTTAAAGTATCTGTCAAAGCAAAAAATCAAATTCTATGGACAACGTCGAGATTGAAAAATGCATGTTTTTTTTCAAAATGTATTATTTTACAATATAATGTAATTTTTTGGGGTTAACGACGGTTGCTAGGGGGTCATATCGTACGTCATTTGGAAGGTATTTAAATTATCTATCAAAGCCAAAAATCAAATTCTATGGACAACGTCGAGATTGTAAAATTAATTTTTTTCAAAATTGTCCTAATTTCCAATATAAGTTCATTTTTTGGGGTTAACGACGGTTGCTAGGGGGTCATATCGTACGTCATTTGAAAGGTATTTAAAGTATCTATCAAACACAAAAATCAAATTCTATGGACAACGTCGAGATTGAAAAATGCATGTTGTTTTCAAAATTTATTATTTTACAAAATAATGTCATTTTTTGGGGTTAACGACGGTTGCTGGGGGGTCATATCGTACGTCATTTGAAAAGTCTTTAAAATATCTATCAAAGACAAAAATCAAATTCTATGGACAACGTCGAGATTGAAAAATGTATGTTGTTTTCAAAATTTATTATTTTACAAAATAATGTCATTTTTTGGGGTTAAGGACGGTTGCTGGGGGGTCATGTCGCATGTCATTTAAAAGGTCTTTAAAATATGTATCAAACACAAAAATCAAATTCTATGGACAACGTCGAGATTGAAAAATGCATGTTTTTTTTTCAAAATTTATTATTTTACAATATAATGTAATTTTTTGGGGTTAACGACGGTTGCTGGGGGGTCATATCGTACGTCATTTAAAAGGTATTTAAATTATCTATCAAAGCCAAAAATCAAATTCTATGGACAACGTCGAGATTGTAAAATTAATTTTTTTCAAAATTGTCCTAATTTCCAATATAAGTTCATTTTTTGGGGTTAACGACGGTTGCTAGGGGGTCATATCGTACGTCATTTGGAAGGTATTTAAATTATCTATCAAAGCCAATAATCAAATTCTATGGACAACGTCGAGATTGTAAAATTAATTTTTTTCAAAATTGTCCTAATTTCCAATATAAGTTCATTTTTTGGGGTTAACGACGGTTGCTGGGGGGTCATATCGTACGTCATTTGGAAGGTATTTAAATTATCTATCAAAGCCAAAAATCAAATTCTATGGACAACGTCGAGATTGTAAAATTAATTTTTTTCAAAATTGTCCTAATTTCCAATATAAGTTCATTTTTTGGGGTTAACGACGGTTGCTAGGGGGTCATATCGTACGTCATTTGAAAGGTATTTAAAGTATCTATCAAACACAAAAATCAAATTCTATGGACAACGTCGAGATTGAAAAATGCATGTTGTTTTCAAAATTTATTATTTTACAAAATAATGTCATTTTTTGGGGTTAACGACGGTTGCTGGGGGGTCATATCGTACGTCATTTGAAAGGTCTTTAAAGTATCTATCAAACACAAAAATCAAATTCTATGGACAACGTCGAGATTGAAAAATGCATGTTGTTTTCAAAATTTATTATTTTACAAAATAATGTCATTTTTTGGGGTTAACGACGGTTGCTGGGGGGTCATATCGTACGTCATTTGAAAGGTCTTTAAAGTATCTATCAAACACAAAAATCAAATTCTATGGACAACGTCGAGATTGAAAAATGTATGTTGTTTTCAAAATTTATTATTTTACAAAATAATGTCATTTTTTGGGGTTAAGGACGGTTGCTGGGGGGTCATGTCGCATGTCATTTAAAAGGTCTTTAAAATATGTATCAAACACAAAAATCAAATTCTATGGACAACGTCGAGATTGAAAAATGCATGTTTTTTTTAAAAAATGTATTATTTTACAATATAATGTAATTTTTTGGGGTTAACGACGGTTGCTAGGGGGTCATATCGTACGTCAATTGGAAGGTATTTAAATTATCTATCAAAGCTAATAATCATATTCTATGGACAACGTCGAGATTGTAAAATTAATTTTTTTCAAAATTGTCCTAATTTCCAATATAAGTTCATTTTTTGGGGTTAACGACGGTTGCTGGGGGGTCATATCGTACGTCATTTGAAAGGTCTTTAAAGTATCTATCAAACACAAAAATCAAATTCTATGGACAACGTCGAGATTGAAAAATGCATGTTGTTTTCCAAATTTATTATTTTACAAAATAATGTCATTTTTTGGGGTTAAGGACGGTTGCTGGGGGGTCATGTCGCATGTCATTTGAAAGGTCTTTAAAATATGTATCAAACACAAAAATCAAATTCTATGGACAACGTCGAGATTGAAAAATGCATGTTTTTTTTTCAAAAAGTATTATTTTACAATATAATGTAATTTTTTGGGGTTAACGACGGTTGCTAGGGGGTCATATCGTACGTCATTTGGAAGGTATTTAAATTATCTATCAAAGCCAATAATCAAATTCTATGGACAACGTCGAGATTGTAAAATTATTTTTTTTCAAAATTGTCCTAATTTCCAATATAAGTTCATTTTTTGGGGTTAACGACGGTTGCTGGGGGGTCATATCGTACGTCATTTGAAAGGTCTTTAAAGTATCTATCAAACACAAAAATCAAATTCTATGGACAACGTCGAGATTGAAAAATGCATGTTGTTTTCAAAATTTATTATTTTACAAAATAATGTCATTTTTTGGGGTTAACGACGGTTGCTGGGGGGTCATATCGTACGTCATTTGAAAGGTCTTTAAAGTATCTATCAAACACAAAAATCAAATTCTATGGACAACGTCGAGATTGAAAAATGCATGTTGTTTTCAAAATTTATTATTTTACAAAATAATGTCATTTTTTGGGGTTAAGGACGGTTGCTGGGGGGTCATGTCGCATGTCATTTAAAAGGTCTTTAAAATATGTATCAAACACAAAAATCAAATTCTATGGACAACGTCGAGATTGAAAAATTCATGTTTTTTTTTCAAAATTTATTATTTTACAATATAATGTAATTTTTTGGGGTTAACGACGGTTGCTGGGGGGTCATATCGTACGTCATTTGGAAGGTATTTAAATTATCTATCAAAGCCAATAATCAAATTTTATGGACAACGTCGAAATTGTAAAATTAATTTTTTTCAAAATTGTCCTAATTTCCATTATAAGTTCATTTTTTGGGGTTAACGACGGTTGCTGGTGGGTCATATCGTACGTCATTTGAAAGGTCTTTAAAGTATCTATCAAACACAAAAATCAAATTCTATGGACAACGTCTAGATTGAAAAATGCATGTTGTTTTCAAAATTTATTATTTTACAAAATAATGTCATTTTTTGGGGTTAACGACGGTTGCTGGGGGGTCATATCGTACGTCATTTGAAAGGTCTTTAAAGTATCTATCAAACACAAAAATCAATTTCTATGGACAACGTCGAGATTGAAAAATGCATGTTGTTTTCAAAATTTATTATTTTACAAAATAATGTCATTTTTTGGGGTTAAGGACGGTTGCTGGGGGGTCATGTCGCATGTCGTTTAAAAGGTCTTTAAAATATGTATCAAACACAAAAATCAAATTCTATGGACAACGTCGAGATTGAAGAATGCATGTTTTTTTTCAAAATTTATTATTTTACAATATAATGTATTTTTTTGGGGTTAACGACGGTTGCTGGGGGGTCATATCGTACGTCATTTGGAAGGTATTTAAATTATCTATCAAAGCCAATAATCAAATTTTATGGACAACGTCGAGTTTGTAAAATTAATTTTTTTCAAAATTGTCCTAATTTCCATTATAAGTTCATTTTTTGGGGTTAACGACGGTTGCTGGGGGGTCATATCGTACGTCATTTGAAAGGTCTTTAAAGTATCTATCAAACACAAAAATCAAATTCTATGGACAACGTCGAGATTGAAAAATTCATTTTTTTCAAAATTGTCCTGATTTCCAATATAAGTTTATTTTTTGGGGTTAACGACGGTTGCTGGGGGGTCATATCGTACGTCATTTGAAAGGTCTTTAAAGTATCTATCAAACACAAAAATCAAATTCTATGGACAACGCCGAGATTGAAAAATGCATGTTGTTTTCAAAATTTATTATTTTACAAAATAATGTCATTTTTTGGGATTAAGGACGGTTGCTGGGGGGTGATATCGTACGTGATTTAAAAGGTCTTTAAAGTATCTATCAAAGCGAAAAATCAAATTCTATGGACAACGTCGAGATTGAAAAATTCATTTTTTTCAAAATTGTCCTAATTTCCTATATAAGTTTATTTTTTGGGGATAACGACGGTCGCTGGGGGGTCATATCGTACGTCATTTGAAAGGTCTTTAAAGTGTCTATCAAAGCCAAAAATAAAATTCAATGGACAACGTCGAGATTGAAAAATTCATTTTTTTCAAAATTGTCCTGATTTCCAATATAAGTTTATTTTTTGGGGTTAACGACGGTTGCTGGGGGGTCATATCGTACGTCATTTGAAAGGTCTTTAAAGTATCTATCAAACACAAAAATCAAATTCTATGGACAACGCCGAGATTGAAAAATGCATGTTGTTTTCAAAATTTATTATTTTACAAAATAATGTCATTTTTTGGGATTAAGGACGGTTGCTGGGGGGTGATATCGTACGTCATTTAAAAGGTCTTTAAAGTATCTATCAAAGCCAAAAATCAAATTCTATGGACAACGTCGAGATTGAAAAATTCATTTTTTTCAAAATTGTCCTAATTTCCTATATAAGTTTATTTTTTGGGGATAACGACGGTCGCTGGGGGGTCATATCGTACGTCATTTGAAAGGTCTTTAAAGTGTCTGTCAAAGCCAAAAATCAAATTCTATGGACAACGTCGAGATTGAAAAATGCATGTTGTTTTCAAAATTTATTATTTTACAATATAATGTCATTTTTTGGGGTTAAGGACGGTCGCTGGGGGGCGATATCGTACGTCATTTGAAAGTTCTTTAAAGTGTCTGTCAAAGCCAAAAATCAAATTCTATGGACAACGTCGAGATTGAAAAATGCATGTTGTTTTCAAAATTTATTATTTTACAATATAATGTCATTTTTTGGAGTTAAGGACGGTAACTGGGGGGCGATATCGTACGTCATTTGAAAGGTCTTTGAAGTATCTATCAAAGCCAAAAATCAAATTCGTTTTCTGTGGTGAAGGACGGTTGCTGGAGGGTCATGTCATACGTCATTAGAAAGCTCCTTAAAGCGTCTATCAAACCAAAAAATCAAATTCTATGGACAACGTCGAGATTGAAAAATGCATTTTTTTCAAAATTGTCCCATTTTCCAATTTAAGGTCATTTTTTGGGATTAAGGACTGTTGCTGGGGGGTCATTTTGTACCTCGTTTGAAAGGTCTTTAAAGTATCTATCAAAGCCAAAAATCAAATTTTATGGACAACGTCGAGATTAAAAAATTCATTTTTTTCAAAATTGTCCTAATTTCCGACATAAGTTCATTTTTTGGGGTTAACGACGGTCGCTGGGGGGTCATATCGTACGTCATTTGAAAGTTCTTTAAAGTGTCTGTCAAAGCCAAAAATCAAATTCTATGGACAACGTCGAGATTGGAAAATGCATTTTTTTCAAAATTGTCCCATTTTCCAATTTAAGGTCATTTTTTGAGATTAAGGACTGTTGCTGGGGGGTCATTTTGTACCTCGTTTGAAAGGTCTTTAAAGTATCTATCAAAGCCAAAAATCAAATTTTATGGACAACGTCGAGATTAAAAAATTCATTTTTTTCAAAATTGTCCTAATTTCCGACATAAGTTCATTTTTTGGGGTTAACGACGGTCGCTGGGGGGTCATATCGTACGTCATTTGAAAGTTCTTTAAAGTATCTGTCAAAGCAAAAAATCAAATTCTATGGACAACGTCGAGATTGAAAAATGCATGTTTTTTTTCAAAATGTATTATTTTACAATATAATGTAATTTTTTGGGGTTAACGACGGTTGCTAGGGGGTCATATCGTACGTCATTTGGAAGGTATTTAAATTATCTATCAAAGCCAATAATCAAATTCTATGGACAACGTCGAGATTGTAAAATTAATTTTTTTCAAAATTGTCCTAATTTCCAATATAAGTTCATTTTTTGGGGTTAACGACGGTTGCTGGGGGGTCATATCGTACGTCATTTGAAAGGTCTTTAAAGTATCTATCAAACACAAAAATCAAATTCTATGGACAACGTCGAGATTGAAAAATGCATGTTGTTTTCAAAATTTATTATTTTACAAAATAATGTCATTTTTTGGGGTTAACGACGGTTGCTGGGGGGTCATATCGTACGTCATTTGAAAGGTCTTTAAAGTATCTATCAAACACAAAAATCAAATTCTATGGACAACGTCGAGATTGAAAAATGTATGTTGTTTTCAAAATTTATTATTTTACAAAATAATGTCATTTTTTGGGGTTAAGGACGGTTGCTGGGGGGTCATGTCGCATGTCATTTAAAAGGTCTTTAAAATATGTATCAAACACAAAAATCAAATTCTATGGACAACGTCGAGATTGAAAAATGCATGTTTTTTTTTAAAAATGTATTATTTTACAATATAATGTAATTTTTTGGGGTTAACGACGGTTGCTAGGGGGTCATATCGTACGTCATTTGGAAGGTATTTAAATTATCTATCAAAGCCAATAATCAAATTCTATGGACAACGTCGAGATTGTAAAATTAATTTTTTTCAAAATTGTCCTAATTTCCAATATAAGTTCATTTTTTGGGGTTAACGACGGTTGCTGGGGGGTCATATCGTACGTCATTTGAAAGGTCTTTAAAGTATCTATCAAACACAAAAATCAAATTCTATGGACAACGTCGAGATTGAAAAATGCATGTTGTTTTCCAAATTTATTATTTTACAAAATAATGTCATTTTTTGGGGTTAAGGACGGTGGCTGGGGGGTCATGTCGCATGTCATTTGAAAGGTCTTTAAAATATGTATCAAACACAAAAATCAAATTCTATGGACAACGTCGAGATTGAAAAATGCATGTTTTTTTTTCAAAATGTATTATTTTACAATATAATGTAATTTTTTGGGGTTAACGACGGTTGCTAGGGGGTCATATCGTACGTCATTTGGAAGGTATTTAAATTATCTATCAAAGCCAATAATCAAATTCTATGGACAACGTCGAGTTTAAAAAATTAATTTTTTTCAAAATTGTCCTAATTTCCAATATAAGTTCATTTTTTGGGGTTAACGACGGTTGCTGGGGGGTCATATCGTACGTCATTTGAAAGGTCTTTAAAGTATCTATCAAACACAAAAATCAAATTCTATGGACAACGTCGAGATTGAAAAATGCATGTTGTTTTCAAAATTTATTATTTTACAATATAATGTCATTTTTTGGGGTTAAGGACGGTCGCTGGGGGGCGATATCGTACGTCATTTGAAAGTTCTTTAAAGTGTCTGTCAAAGCCAAAAATCAAATTCTATGGACAACGTCGAGATTGAAAAATGCATGTTGTTTTCAAAATTTATTATTTTACAATATAATGTCATTTTTTGGAGTTAAGGACGGTAACTGGGGGTCATATCGTACGTCATTTGAAAGGTCTTTAAAGTATCTATCAAACACAAAAATCAAATTCTATGGACAACGTCGAGATTGAAAAATGCATGTTGTTTTCAAAATTTATTATTTTACAAAATAATGTCATTTTTTGGGGTTAAGGACGGTTGCTGGGGGGTCATGTCGCATGTCATTTAAAAGGTCTTTAAAATATGTATCAAACACAAAAATCAAATTCTATGGACAACGTCGAGATTGAAAAATTCATGTTTTTTTTTCAAAATTTATTATTTTACAATATAATGTAATTTTTTGGGGTTAACGACGGTTGCTGGGGGGTCATATCGTACGTCATTTGGAAGGTATTTAAATTATCTATCAAAGCCAATAATCAAATTTTATGGACAACGTCGAAATTGTAAAATTAATTTTTTTCAAAATTGTCCTAATTTCCATTATAAGTTCATTTTTTGGGGTTAACGACGGTTGCTGGGGGGGTCATATCGTACGTCATTTGAAAGGTCTTTAAAGTATCTATCAAACACAAAAATCAAATTCTATGGACAACGTCTAGATTGAAAAATGCATGTTGTTTTCAAAATTTATTATTTTACAAAATAATGTCATTTTTTGGGGTTAACGACGGTTGCTGGGGGGTCATATCGTACGTCATTTGAAAGGTCTTTAAAGTATCTATCAAACACAAAAATCAATTTCTATGGACAACGTCGAGATTGAAAAATGCATGTTGTTTTCAAAATTTATTATTTTACAAAATAATGTCATTTTTTGGGGTTAAGGACGGTTGCTGGGGGGTCATGTCGCATGTCGTTTAAAAGGTCTTTAAAATATGTATCAAACACAAAAATCAAATTCTATGGACAACGTCGAGATTGAAGAATGCATGTTTTTTTTCAAAATTTATTATTTTACAATATAATGTATTTTTTTGGGGTTAACGACGGTTGCTGGGGGGTCATATCGTACGTCATTTGGAAGGTATTTAAATTATCTATCAAAGCCAATAATCAAATTTTATGGACAACGTCGAGTTTGTAAAATTAATTTTTTTCAAAATTGTCCTAATTTCCATTATAAGTTCATTTTTTGGGGTTAACGACGGTTGCTGGGGGGTCATATCGTACGTCATTTGAAAGGTCTTTAAAGTATCTATCAAACACAAAAATCAAATTCTATGGACAACGTCGAGATTGAAAAATTCATTTTTTTCAAAATTGTCCTGATTTCCAATATAAGTTTATTTTTTGGGGTTAACGACGGTTGCTGGGGGGTCATATCGTACGTCATTTGAAAGGTCTTTAAAGTATCTATCAAACACAAAAATCAAATTCTATGGACAACGCCGAGATTGAAAAATGCATGTTGTTTTCAAAATTTATTATTTTACAAAATAATGTCATTTTTTGGGATTAAGGACGGTTGCTGGGGGGTGATATCGTACGTGATTTAAAAGGTCTTTAAAGTATCTATCAAAGCCAAAAATCAAATTCTATGGACAACGTCGAGATTGAAAAATTCATTTTTTTCAAAATTGTCCTAATTTCCTATATAAGTTTATTTTTTGGGGATAACGACGGTCGCTGGGGGGTCATATCGTACGTCATTTGAAAGGTCTTTAAAGTGTCTATCAAAGCCAAAAATAAAATTCAATGGACAACGTCGAGATTGAAAAATTCATTTTTTTCAAAATTGTCCTGATTTCCAATATAAGTTTATTTTTTGGGGTTAACGACGGTTGCTGGGGGGTCATATCGTACGTCATTTGAAAGGTCTTTAAAGTATCTATCAAACACAAAAATCAAATTCTATGGACAACGCCGAGATTGAAAAATGCATGTTGTTTTCAAAATTTATTATTTTACAAAATAATGTCATTTTTTGGGATTAAGGACGGTTGCTGGGGGGTGATATCGTACGTCATTTAAAAGGTCTTTAAAGTATCTATCAAAGCCAAAAATCAAATTCTATGGACAACGTCGAGATTGAAAAATTCATTTTTTTCAAAATTGTCCTAATTTCCTATATAAGTTTATTTTTTGGGGATAACGACGGTCGCTGGGGGGTCATATCGTACGTCATTTGAAAGGTCTTTAAAGTGTCTGTCAAAGCCAAAAATCAAATTCTATGGACAACGTCGAGATTGAAAAATGCATGTTGTTTTCAAAATTTATTATTTTACAATATAATGTCATTTTTTGGGGTTAAGGACGGTCGCTGGGGGGCGATATCGTACGTCATTTGAAAGTTCTTTAAAGTGTCTGTCAAAGCCAAAAATCAAATTCTATGGACAACGTCGAGATTGAAAAATGCATGTTGTTTTCAAAATTTATTATTTTACAATATAATGTCATTTTTTGGAGTTAAGGACGGTAACTGGGGGGCGATATCGTACGTCATTTGAAAGGTCTTTGAAGTATCTATCAAAGCCAAAAATCAAATTCGTTTTCTGTGGTGAAGGACGGTTGCTGGAGGGTCATGTCATACGTCATTAGAAAGCTCCTTAAAGCGTCTATCAAACCAAAAAATCAAATTCTATGAACAACGTCGAGATTGAAAAATGCATTTTTTTCAAAAGTGTCCCATTTTCCAATTTAAGGTCATTTTTTGGGATTAAGGACTGTTGCTGGGGGGTCATTTTGTACCTCGTTTGAAAGGTCTTTAAAGTATCTAAAAAGGCCAGAAATGAAATTGATTAGCAAAACATGACCAAAAATTTGTATTCCTTATCCCCAAAAACCCCCTTGTACCAATTTTGATTGAAATCAGACAAACGTAAGTGTTTTCCCCCCTCCACTCCCCTCGTGGAAAGGGAAGGGCTGCCTTATAATACCATAATTATGATTGTATTTTCACCGGAACTATAAATGCATGCCAAATTTAAAGGCAATCGGATTTGTATAAGTCAGTTAAAATTAGTTAGCAAAACATGACCAAAAATCGTCCATCTTGAATCCGCCATATCGAATTTTTAAAATCTGATTAGAAATTTGTCATCGCCATCCCCAAATGCCCCCACATACCAAATTTCAACAAAATCGGGCGTACTTCAACTATACCCCCCTGCATCCCCTTCGAGTGGGGGGAGCTATCAAGTTCATTACACTATAATATTGTGTTGTCATCGCAACTATATAAGCATGACAAATTTGAAGCCGATCGGATATATATAAGTCAAAATTTTGTGTCCCGTAAGCCTAAAATCCAGTTAAAGTTGTTACTCGCCTGCTGCTCGTACGCGAACTCGCATCAACCTTACACTCGTCATTTATGAGGAGGGAGGTATTTGGAGACTATCCTGCAAATTTTGTCAAAATCAGGCAGTTTATTGCAGAGATAAACGCGTTTAAAATATTTATTCTTGATTTATTTGGTCCACTGTAATATTTACAAATCTAAATCTGAATCCAAATCCAACTTCAACGACGTCCCGAAAAGCTCGTACCAAATCGAAAAAGTAAATTACAAGACTAGAGCGAAATTTGCTACTACACGGATTGAGTACGGTGTTGCACATACGATTTTTTATATTTTTGTATGTGCAACACTGACTTTTTGACTTATAAACTTTTTATAAGCCCAGTGCTCTTGAACAAGGTATAAGTTATATAAAACTGAGTCCACAAACTAATTGTACTTCTTGAATAAGGACTCTTCCATAACCACAAAATCGTATTTATTAAAATCCTAGCTGAAGCTGTTCATGAAATTTTTCACACAGTTTTGTAAAAAAAAATTTTAGCCGATTTTGATCAAATTTTATTGTTATTGGCGTGGCAAAAATACACAATTTTTAGTACGAAATCGAGATCAAAGCTTGAAAACCCCAAGTAACAGTGTGCTGTGCAACGTTTCTATAGAAAAAAAATTAACCATAATGCTTTTGCTGTTTTCTACAACGTTTTAAAAACGTCCTTAAAATGTTACCACATGTATATTTTTTGCCTGTGACAATGTCAACGGCAACTAAAAATACATCATTTTTACACATGCATGCAAAATTTTTTAAAATTTGACTTCCCTGGCAAAAAATGTATTTGAGAGTACCAGTTATAATAAAATTGTCTGAAAGATGGAGACATTAAAATAAATATTAATGATGATGTTTACCTAAACTAATTTTCGTAAATACGCATTTTGAGAATTTACAATTCTTGTGCTAATGATACCTCATTAAACTCCTCGACCCTCAAAAATTTGGGATCTTTACTGGTTTTATTTATTTTTCTTTTAAGATTATATTTACTTTTTTGAAATATTATTTTCCAAACAAATGTGTGAGCACACATTTAATGGATCACCAATCATTTTTGCATATTTCGTACTGTTATTGGTCTATTCGACTAGCTGATTATGAAAGAAGCAAATCTACGATAGTAACCATAATAAATCGATTTCAAGAAGAAGGAACTGTCCCTCGAAAGGAAGGCATCGGTTTGACAAAAGTTACTAGCTCAAAACAATTAAAAGGCCAGATCAAGTTAATAAAATAAATAAAATTAATTAAAATAACAAAATTAAAAACATTTAAAAAAAATATTTATTTTTTATAGCGGCTCATTGCACCGTTGACTGCAATGATGTTTTGAAGTCTTCTGGGCAATTAATTGGCTAAATTTTCAAATAAGTTTGGATTTTCAGTAATAACTTCTTTATATGCCCTTACGATGAGTTCCATTAGATGTTCTCAATTCCTGGGAATGATATTAAAACTAGTCCCCAAACATTCTCTAATAGATTCGCATCAGGAGTTTTTACAAGCCAAGGCTATTATTATCCTAGAACCATCGCTGCGCAATTCTGGCCATAGGAACTAGACAGTTATCTTGTTGGAATAAAAAATGATCTGGATAAGGGACTCTCACCTCTCTCACTACCAGCATATTAACGTAAACTTTGACTATAAATTGCCTATTAATTCTAAATAGATCACCATATCCTCTAGCCGATATCCAGCTCCAAACATTTACCGAAAATCTTCCCGCCCGGTCTTCGTTTCCAGCAATATATCGTTCTTCGTATCGGGTTCTTGGCGGTCGATAAACCAGAATTTGTCTTTTATCGCTGTTGGACTTAAAGATCTTCTCATCTGTGAAAACCACCTGCTGCCAAAATTCTTCGTCCCTCAGAGAATAATTCAACGCAAAAATTAATCGAGACTGCTTCTTTTCTTCACTCAGTTTAATTTTTTTGCCGCAATGCGACACCTTAGCCTCGAACGTTTAATCCTACTGCCTAATGTTGTTATGGATTCTGGAAAATTTGATTCAATTTTTGCATCTTTCGCTTTGACAGAAAATTGATTGCTTCTTGGTCTTCCTCTGGGCTCGTAACTTTCATCAAACCGGTGCTTTCCTTTCGGTGAATAGTTCTCTCCTCTTGAAATCTTTTTTTTTATGTTTATTATCGGAGACTTGCTTCTCCTATAATGCCCAGCTACTTGCCGAATAGACTAGCTAGTTTTCTAGTTTTGCTAAGATTTGAGCTTTATCAAATTCGGAAAGTTGCGGCGGCATTTTTAAAAATTTTGGTGGAGAGAAGTGTATATTGCTGCATGTCAAGCGGGAAAAAACATAAATAACCATTTTTTACCATTAAAATGCAAATAAATATGGATATGTGATACATCATTAAAATGATAAAAAAGAGAGATTTTAAAAAATGGAATAAAACATACAGGTCCGTATTTAAAAAAAGTAAGTTGATGTTAATATCTCGAAAACTAGACGTACCAAATTTTCTTAAAAAATAACGAATTGAAGAACTTCAAAATTATAATTTTTGAGGTATTTGATAAAATAGTTTTCTGCAATTTTTCGAAAAACCTCCTTACCTCGGGATGGAATATTTATTTTTTTAATCTGGAACCAAATTTTTAATGTCCCCCAAAAACCGCACATTTTGTCTAATTTGACCAACCTTGTAGTTGTTGTAGTTACCGAGATAGCAATGGTGGCCCATGGCAATTAAGACATCCTGTATTACTGTTAAAAGAATTTAAAGCTGTCCCATACTCTCTTTTATTATTTTGGTTTACAGTGAAATTCAAAAAGTTTAATATTCACAATCATTAATAAGGTGAGTTTTTAAATCCACCTGTGGATACACAGGTGCCAACAATAGAGTTTGCAAAAATTAATGTTGTCCATTGATAGAGTTTTTAAATCTCTGATGGATTCACTTATTGTTGGCACCGATGCACACTACTGTCGACCCTAAACGTTGGTGGAAAGATTTGATGGATGAGGTAACCTCAAAAACTACCAGCTGAGTTTTGTTGTTTTTTGTTTTTTTGAACAAGAAAATTTTTTTTTGTGATCAGGGATGGAACATAAATTAAAAGTTGTGGCTGCACAAATGGTTGTAAAACGCTCTCAAGAAACTAGTTCCTCTAATGATGAGGAACTGGAATTTATTTGAACTTTGCGACGAAAAAGACATGCTAAGTTTGAGGGCTGTGTAGTCAACACCATAACCAAATATGATTTAATGAACTTCGAATCCCACAATCCATGTCGTTCCTTTTTAAATAAAAAAAAATCAGCTTCCTAAAAAAACTGTGGTTATTTTATTATCTGTCAATTGCGTTTTTGGTTTTCTTCAGTGCAAGATTTGACATCCACCAGACTGTCGTAACTCTACCAATTTCACCAAACTGATCCAATCGAAGTCACTAAGTCGGTGAATTTCAGTGGACTTTAAAAAGTCGCCCATATTGTGATTGAATTGCATCTGTTAAGCTTAAGGCACAATTAAAAATACAAGCGACTAAATACAAATTACAGTGATTTCTAACCTTACTTTTTTACGCGATTTTCGTTAATGAGATAGAAAATACCAAAACTTTGATATTTTGTATTTGTCACTAGTAGCTTGTACTTAGTATTTCTAATTTAACTTTCAGCATTGATTTAACGGCTTTGAAAGTCTGTCGCTAGTATCTAGTAGTAGTAAGGGGGCGGCCCGCAGGCCTGGCAACTAGGCCTCTTCATAGGCCCTTTCTGCCATACCCCGTCTTGCACCCTTATCCTCCCACTCCCTCTACATTTCTTGCCTCTCTCTCTCCGGGCCTTCCCGCCTTCGTTACGAAGGACAGCACGTCAGCCCATCTTAGAGAGTGTAGCTCCTCCTCTTCTATTGTGGGGGCACCCCACGTCTGCTGCCTCAGTCTGGCGTACCCGTCACACTCTCCTAAGTGCTTGCGCAGCCGATTATGCCCTGTCAGCATTCCTACTAACAAACCAATGTCCTTGAGAGTTTTTCCCAGAAGCCATTTAGTTCTGGCTACGTCTGGTCCACTCACGAACAGTTTGGACTGTCTGCAATCTCGCTTTTTCCTCCAGGACGACTTCAGTTGATCGCTCGCCCATTTATTGAGCTCGCCCTGCACCTGTTTTCTTGTGATTCCCAGCGGTTCCGGTCCAATATATTGGGTTTCGGCACCAGCTCTGGCAAGTTCGTCCGCCCTCTCATTCCTTGGTATTCCCTCGTGGCTCGGGACCCACATCAGTGTCACACTCTTGTCTTCAGCTAATATCTGTAGCGCGTTAACGCACTCTTCCACTAGGCTACTGACAATTTTTGGTGAACTAAGAGCCTTGAGAGCAGCTTGGCTATCGGAACATATGCAAATGTCCCTCCTGCTATTTCTGACCCCTGGTAGGGTTGCCGCCATGATAATGGCGTATACCTCCGCCTGAAAGACCGTAGCGTGCTCGCCAAGCGGATAGCTTTCTTGAACCTAGGTCTTCCGCATACACTCCTGCGCCTGTTGTCTGCCTGGCTGATAGTTTTGATCCGTCAGTGTAGCAGACCGTCACATCTCTGCTTAATTCGTTTCGAAATTCTTCTCTCTGCCACCAATCCCGTTCAGGTACTGTGACTTTGTACTTTTTGTTAAACCTCCATGGTTTCGAAGCAGTCCCTACTGGCATCTTTAGGAGAGGCAACTTTTCTGTCACCAGTTCCTCGATTGCCAGATGACCCACGTTTTCCCCTCTGCCCTTCCATAGGCCCTTGTCTCTCAGTTGTAGGTGCGTCGCCATCGCTTCCTTCTTGATCCAAGTTGGAAGAGAGGGGAGACCTAAGATGGTTTCTAGGGCTCTAATGAGGGTAGTCCTCATTGCGCCTGTTGTCGCTAGTATCTAGTAGCTTCTATTTTTAATTGGGTCTTCAGCTTTATAGTTTTGTTTGTAATCCAATACTTGTCTACACTACAAATTAAATCGAACCACTTACATCGTTTTCGATATACAATGCCCTCAGATCATCCATACAATGTACGTAACCAAACCAAATCCTGTTCCCTGCTTTATGCACAGTTCTACTTCGTCCCGCCCACTTCTATTTTCTTCCTTGTCGAAAAAAGTGAGAGCGCAATAGAATGAAAAATAGAAGGAATGCGACTGTGGATCAGGTATATACATGAAACCCTATAGATAACAAAATGGTTAGAATACACTAGTTGCGCAAGGGTGGTCATAGAGATAGGTGAGGCGTAGTCGCTGTTTTATTTCCGGTCTGAACATGCGTACTGAGATACGATTACTATTAAGCGCTCTCTATTTGTGGCACTTTAAGTGTCTTTATTATATTCACCAAATAAATTCTGCAAAATAGGAAAACTTCGCAAACGACGACTTTATGAACGCTCCCTTGCTGAAACGAAGGATGCGTCTGGTTGCTATAGTTACAGCGTTTGAACTAGGGGAGTTTTTTACTCCAGTTCCCACAAACACTCTAAGAACGCAGCCCTGCCAAAAAAAAACCACTTCAAAACTCTTAAAAAGTGATCAAGTCTTGACAAGATTTTAAGAGATTTTATTGGTTTGAAGAGACTTGACCTGGCAAAAATGTATGCCACATGAGAATCATTTTCAAATAATTTCTGACTACTGAAAACGATTTCAAAAGATCCTAAAGACAATAAAATTTCATGTTTAGATGTTTTATAAAATTTCATTATGTTACACTAGACGCATAAGATTTCATGAGATTTAGCAAGGAAGATTTTTATAAATTTTACAAGATTTCACAAGTCTAAAAGATCAAGGGACGTTTTTAGAAGATTTTACAAGATTTCATGAGCAATAAGATTATATAAGTATTAAAGTGAAAGCAAACACAATCAGATTTGACAAACAAGATGAGAATTTAAAAGATTTTATGAGTACCTATAAAACTAAATTAAAAAGAATATATTAAAAAGGTTTATAATTAACCAAATTTTACTATAGCAAGAGATTTTTCGAGATTTCGTAAGTTTTTATCAGACACAGATTTCAGGAGGTTTAGCAAGCAAGATTTGTATGAGATTTTACTAGATTTGTCAAGTCTAAAAGAAGGGGATGTTTCTACACGATTTTAAGATTTCAAGAGAAATAGGGTAAAAGATTGTAAAGATTTGACAAGATTACATAAGTATTAAAAGGTAGGATATAGAGATGCAAGCACAACCAAATTTGAGAAGCAAGATGAGAATTAAATAATTTTTATGAGTACCTATAAAAATAAATGAAAAACAATATATAATAAAGATTTAACTAGCAAGATATTTTAAGAGATTTCGTAAGTTGTTATCAGACACAGGAGATTTTATGAGATTTAGCAACCAGGATTTTGATAAGAGTTAGTAAGCGGAATTTTGTTGAGATTTTTGTCAAGGATATTTAATGATTTGGTCCACGATTGGCCTAAAATTGTCAACTGTTTGGTCCGTAAGGTTGTCCAACTTTTCTATTATATATATTATACAACGATCAGATATAATCTATGTTCCACACAGGCTTATCAATCAATTTTAATATGAATTCGTTTTAAATTTGAAAATTGGTGAATGTTAATGTTGTGTCTCTTAAAATCTGCTAAAAACATGTGAATTTTTCTTTGTCTTTTTAAAACTGCTGAAAACATAGAAAATCTCATGAAATCTTATTAACTTTATTTTATATTTCCATTAAAATCTGCTGAAAACTTATCAACTTGTTTCTCTTAAAATCTGCTCAAAACAGCTGAAAACTTGTGTATTCTCAAAAAAGCTTGGGAAATCTTATTAATTTTGATTTAAATTTTTATTAAAATCTGCTCAAAACTTAACAAAACCAGTGGAAGTAGAGCATTTAAAAGACTGGTGAAATCTTATCAACTCTCCTCATAAATTCTCTTAAAAACTTTTCAAAACTTCTAAAAACGGATGAGAGTGCTCATTCAAAACTGGTGTTTCATAAACCGCATGAAATACCGACCAGAACTCGTGAACTTTCACTAGTTTTTTTTTACGGGTTTTGACTCGGTATTTTTGGTAGGGAGCACGTTCGGAGTCATACATTTAAAAAATTAGTCAGTCAGGTCCCTAATTCTTGATTTTATAGATAAGAGTACTCTTTCGCAGATTTTCACCAATCACAAAGCAAGAGAGAGCTGTCACGTGGTTTGTCAAAAACAATAAAAATGATCCGACATTCTAACTGACACATCGCCAGTTCAAAGCACTAGAGCGATCCTTATAGAACGGTGGTGCAAACTAGAAGCCCTATATAGACAAATAGAAATACATACTTACCTATATACATTTAACAGTTGTTAAGTCGATTGGAGACAGAAGTTGGTAACTCATAGTCCCCTATATATCTTTCTAGTTATTTTTATATTTGCATGTAAAAGCGATTTTATGAAATGGACGGATATCTCTCAAATACCTGCAATTTTTCACAACTGCGAAACCTGCGAAAGAGTCGTCCTTTCTATTGAATTTTCTATCAAATCAAGAATAAAGGCTAGTTGAGATTAAGTGGGGAAGGAAAAGTCCTATTAATTCTTCACAAATTTTATTTGAAATCCCCCTGTGAAGAATTAATAGGACTTTTCCTTCCCCTCTTAATATTAATAATCTTGACTCTGGGGAACTCACTCAACTCCTAGTTGAGAACCTTGAGCCTAAAACAGAACATTGCATAAGATCACATTATTATTACTATTTATTTATTGTATAGAAAAAAACAATTACAATTATTTATTTTAAGGGTACCGTTGAGCTTCAATATACTACCTAAGAGTAGAGATTCTTTTTTTTGTCAGTGACCTTAGATCAGGAAATGTCGAAGTCACCTTGAAAATTGGCTGAACTTTGAATGGAAGTCACACTTTTTTTAAACTGAGCCATGGCTCGGAGCACTTTTTTGATTTTTTGTCGAACAAGTTACTTTTTTTTTGTAAGGCCACGGATTCAAATGTTTGAATATTTCGAATGAATTTTATCAAAATTAAAAAAAAATTAGTACACAGATCGATTATACGACAAAACAATATTATTTTTAAAAAAACAAAAAAGTGAATCTGGTGTCCGCAAATAAAAATTAAAGTAACACTCTTGGCATATCGGACAAAGCGTTTTTGTTTCTCACTTCATTACGACCATGCCTCCAATGTCTAATGAAGAATCCAGACACCTACAGACCTGTTTCATCCTTAATAGGAATCATCAGGGAGTCATAGGATTGTACATGACATTTGAAGCTACACAGGCACCATGCACACCTCTCGAATTTAAAACAAAAAGTTTGTAATCCGCGGAAACGTAGTACCTGTGTGCGCCAATTGGCTATTTGACCATTTGGCCATTTAGGCTGTTATCCACTTTGGTCAGAATTCTGAGTTTAAACTTGAAATTCCAACTGTCCTAGGAATTCCGGTGTTAAACGTTAAACTAAACTTTAAACTCGGATTTCCAACTCAAAATTCGAAATTCCGATTTTAAACTTGTAATTCTGGCCAAAGTGGATAAAAAGCTAAGTGGCCAAATGATTATTGGCCAAATAGCCAAGTGCTATAGCTAAGTGGTCAAATGGCCACACTTGGCCAGTGGGACAGTAGTTAAATTAATTAATTAAATTAAACAGTTAAATCTGTAAATTCACAGAAAAAGTTGTGAATTCACAGTTAAATATGTGAATTCACAGATCAATCTGTGAATTGAAAGAAAAAGTTGTGAGTTCAAAAAAAATATATATGTGGCCCTTCTACGCTTTCGTAGTATCCATCATATTTTATGCACCGAACGCTCGTACTACAACCGTTACTACACGTCGAGTCGAAACACTGATAGAGTATCTATTCTTGTAGCTGAGGGTTATATTTCGGGTCCACAATTGCGGATAAGAAATATATGTATTCGACACCGGAAATTCCTGTTGGTCCCGCAGTGTTTTTTTTATGACGAATGTCATCGATCTGCTGCGTGTGCAGCGCGGTCCGACTAATGGGCTATGTGATTTTATTCGAGATTGAGGGTGTTTGTTGGAATTTGACAAAAAAAATGGTTTTTATTAGATTGTTGTTGCCTGAGGCAAACGAAAAAATAAGGACTTTGTCCGGAGAATAAATTCTAAACCTTTTTCTGACAGTTCATTGAATTTAAAGTTTGTTTCAAATCTTTTTATAACGTCTTAAATTGCGAATTGCTTGGCTTATCTATGTACAAATAATAAATTTTTAGAAAGTTCTTCTTCTTTCTCTCTCTGTTTGTCTGTATGTTTGTTTCTTCCAGAATCACGGCAAGCACTTAAACCGTTGTGGATGGGAGTTTTACTGGATTGCTGGTCAGGTAAGGCCTAGTTAGCTTTACCTACTACCAACGAATAACACTAATTTTACGACCATCTCAACACGATTTTAATGGCTCATTTACTACTATAATAATAAAGCTTAGAACAAAAAAAAACAAAATTATGATTGTTTTCCACAAACCAAAACTACACTTTTTTGCACTCGACGCGCGTTTCGCTAACAACGTTAGCATCATCAGGAGACGATAAACAATGAACTAAATAAATCTACGCTCTATCTTATATACAATCCTTTAGTGGGCGGAGATAAGACTAATAAATTGTGATTGATCACGATTTTTTAATCCTACCTCCCCTCAACCAAAGAATAAAGTGTACTAAACGGGATAGGTCCTCTATCTTTATTTAAACTATTTCTGGATTTAATGATTTCCATACTTTCATATGCATTCAAAAGTCTTTTGTTTGGTACACTTTTTAGAAGTTTTAGGTTATCTAATGTGAATCTATGATTGTTTTCAAAAGCATGCTCGGCCACACTTGACTTTTCTGTTCTTCCGTATTTTAAGTGTGCTAAGTGTTCTTTAAAACGTGTTTGAATAGAGCGTCTCGTTTGGCCAACATATTTTTTATCACAATCCATGCAACTAATTTCGTAAATTCCACTTTTTTCTAGAACTGTAGTTTTATCCTTGGGATTTCCTAGTAAGCTTCTTATTGTGTTACCGGATTGATATACTAATTTAAGACCGGTGTTATTAAATACTTTCTGTAATCCTTTCGTATAATTAGGATTATACGGAATTGATACAAATTTTGAGTCGCAGGTATCTTTTTGTCTGAAAAAGGTAGAATTCCGAAAAGTCTTTTGAAAAGAATGTCTATTTATCAGCTTATTTATTAAGCCTTCGTCGTAACCGTTTTCGCCAGCTATATTCCTAATCCTATTCTTTTCTGCTTCAAATCTTTCTTTGTTTAAGGGGAAATGTACTAATCTATATGTTAAAAAGTGCAAACTTGCAAGCTTATGTTGTAAGCAATGAAAAGAGTCATTTGGAATATACCTGTTGGTGGCCGTGCCTTTTCTGTATAGATCAAAGTCCAATTTATTTTTATTTCTTATAACTAAAGTGTCTAGAAATGGCAGTGTACCGTTGTTCTCTGTTTCATAAGTAAATTTAATAGTGGGAAATTTGTTATTTATTTTTTCCATAAAATTTTCAACACTAGTTACTTTAGTGTTGAATACTGCAAACACATCGTCTACATACCTGAACCATACTCTGGGGAAATACTCAAATTCTTTACTTATATCTGATTCAAATTTGCTCATAAATAGGTTTGCGATAAAAGGTGATAAACTATTACCCATTGTGGTTCCTTCTAATTGCTGGTAGTAGTTATTTTTATATTGAAAGTAATTTTGATTCATGCAGAGTTTTGTTAAAGATAGGTATTCTAAAGTCTGTTTGTCTTCTAGATTGTTTTTTCTTAGTAGTTCCTCCAGGTATTGTAAGGTATTGGGGATCGGCACACTAGGGAACAACGAACTAACATCAAACGAGATTAAAATTTCACCTTCTTGGAGTGAAATATCTTTAACTTTGTTGATAAATTCAAGGGAATTTTGAACAGAAAAACCTTTTTCCTTTATCGGTAAATTTTCAAACTCGTTTGCTAGCCATTTCGAAATGTTGTAAGTAGGTGATCCTACAGCAGAAACTATAGGTCTAACCGATTTTCCAGGCTTGTGGATTTTCGGAAGACAATACAGTTTGGGCATAGTGGGATTGCTTACTTGTAGTTTATATTTAATATTATCAGTAATAATATTGTTACATTTTTTAATTGTGTTTTTTACTTCGTTAATCATTTTTGGTAAGGGGTTCTTTGGGACTTGTTTGTAGGGTCCATTTTTTATTAGGTTATCTACCCTTTCGAAATAATCTGTTTTATCTAATATAACAACTTTATTACCCTTGTCAGCCTTTAGATAGAAAACATCTTTTTCTCTCAAACTTTTAATTGTTTTATTGTGATTTAAGGTACTATTTTTATTGTTTTGAATGATGTTTTGAGAGATCTGATATCGGCAAGCATCTCGCACATAGCCCTTTGTACCTTCTGAAAGATAAGAGATTGAACTTTCAATATTTGCAATAATATCACTTAAATTATCTTTTTGTGGGGGCAGAGCAAAATTAAGACCTTTGTTTAAAAGTGATATTTCTTTGTTATTAAAAGTTTGAGAGGATAGGTTTTCTACAATGTTTGCGATTTCCTTCGACTTTTTTGGTTTTGGTTCAGAACGTTTTAACTTTTGTAGCTTTTTATTAAGTGAAGACATCTTCTTCGTAAATTTTTTCTCAATTACTACAAACATATGTCTTTGGAAATCGCACCATTCTTCAAAGTTCTTATCACTAAGTCTAAATGTCAACTTTTTAAACAGTCGGTATGCTTCAAGCTCAAACATACTTCGTTTTGCGTACAAATTTTTGATTTCTAAATCTAACCATTTCTGTTTTGCAAACAGGGCTACTTTTGAAGAAACTGTAGATTTCGGCAACTTTACTTGAACAAAGTTTGGAAAAACTTTGAATTTTTTGCAAGATTTTAGAAACCAAATATCTGCACCAACTAGCCTAATCTTAGTACTAAACTTACGATATAGATTTAGTTCCGTTGACCGTGAAGCCATCTCAACTATGTTGGGAATTTGGAACCTGCGAGATGCTTGCCGATATCAGATCTCTCAAAACATCATTCAAAACAATAAAAATAGTACCTTAAATCACAATAAAACAATTAAAAGTTTGAGAGAAAAAGATGTTTTCTATCTAAAGGCTGACAAGGGTAATAAAGTTGTTATATTAGATAAAACAGATTATTTCGAAAGGGTAGATAACCTAATAAAAAATGGACCCTACAAACAAGTCCCAAAGAACCCCTTACCAAAAATGATTAACGAAGTAAAAAACACAATTAAAAAATGTAACAATATTATTACTGATAATATTAAATATAAACTACAAGTAAGCAATCCCACTATGCCCAAACTGTATTGTCTTCCGAAAATCCACAAGCCTGGAAAATCGGTTAGACCTATAGTTTCTGCTGTAGGATCACCTACTTACAACATTTCGAAATGGCTAGCAAACGAGTTTGAAAATTTACCGATAAAGGAAAAAGGTTTTTCTGTTCAAAATTCCCTTGAATTTATCAACAAAGTTAAAGATATTTCACTCCAAGAAGGTGAAATTTTAATCTCGTTTGATGTTAGTTCGTTGTTCCCTAGTGTGCCGATCCCCAATACCTTACAATACCTGGAGGAACTACTAAGAAAAAACAATCTAGAAGACAAACAGACTTTAGAATACCTATCTTTAACAAAACTCTGCATGAATCAAAATTACTTTCAATATAAAAATAACTACTACCAGCAATTAGAAGGAACCACAATGGGTAATAGTTTATCACCTTTTATCGCAAACCTATTTATGAGCAAATTTGAATCAGATATAAGTAAAGAATTTGAGTATTTCCCCAGAGTATGGTTCAGGTATGTAGACGATGTGTTTGCAGTATTCAACACTAAAGTAACTAGTGTTGAAAATTTTATGGAAAAAATAAATAACAAATTTCCCACTATTAAATTTACTTATGAAACAGAGAACAACGGTACACTGCCATTTCTAGACACTTTAGTTATAAGAAATAAAAATAAATTGGACTTTGATCTATACAGAAAAGGCACGGCCACCAACAGGTATATTCCAAATGACTCTTTTCATTGCTTACAACATAAGCTTGCAAGTTTGCACTTTTTAACATATAGATTAGTACATTTCCCCTTAAACAAAGAAAGATTTGAAGCAGAAAAGAATAGGATTAGGAATATAGCTGGCGAAAACGGTTACGACGAAGGCTTAATAAATAAGCTGATAAATAGACATTCTTTTCAAAAGACTTTTCGGAATTCTACCTTTTTCAGACAAAAAGATACCTGCGACTCAAAATTTGTATCAATTCCGTATAATCCTAATTATACGAAAGGATTACAGAAAGTATTTAATAACACCGGTCTTAAATTAGTATATCAATCCGGTAACACAATAAGAAGCTTACTAGGAAATCCCAAGGATAAAACTACAGTTCTAGAAAAAAGTGGAATTTACGAAATTAGTTGCATGGATTGTGATAAAAAATATGTTGGCCAAACGAGACGCTCTATTCAAACACGTTTTAAAGAACACTTAGCACACTTAAAATACGGAAGAACAGAAAAGTCAAGTGTGGCCGAGCATGCTTTTGAAAACAATCATAGATTCACATTAGATAACCTAAAACTTCTAAAAAGTGTACCAAACAAAAGACTTTTGAATGCATATGAAAGTATGGAAATCATTAAATCCAGAAATAGTTTAAATAAAGATAGAGGACCTATCCCGTTTAGTACACTTTATTCTTTGGTTGAGGGGAGGTAGGATTAAAAATCGTGATCAATCACAATTTATTAGTCTTATCTCCGCCCACTAAAGGATTGTATATAAGATAGAGCGTAGATTTATTTAGTTCATTGTTTATCGTCTCCTGATGATGCTAACGTTGTTAGCGAAACGCGCGTCGAGTGCAAAAAAGTGTAGTTTTGGTTTGTGGAAAACAATCATAATTTTGTTTTAGTGCAACCAAAGGTTCCAAATTCCCAACATAATAAAGCTTAGACCTAAGAGATGACACTTTATTTTGACTTTTAATTGACGCAAAAATCTGTATTATTTTTCTATATTTTTAAGACAATAAATATTTATTAAACGTAAATAAATCCAAGATGATTTTAGTATCTAACCAAAAATAAGTCTCGCTAAATTGACATATTACGCATTTTTAAGAAAAAAACCTTAATTTAAAAATACATATGAAAAGTATGGGACTAGTTTTTAAATCCACCGGTGGATCCACCGGTGCCAACAATACAGTTCGGAAAAATTCAAGTTGTCCACCGATACAGTTTTTATAAATATCTGATGGCTTCACTGATTGTTGGCATCGATGCCCACTATTGTCTACCGACCCCAAAGGTTGTTGGAAATGGTTTGAAATGGATGGCTGCTTCGTTCATAATTCCCGAATTGTGAGGATATATTTAAGAAATAATTTTTTGGCCAGCGAGGTCAAATTTACATAGAAAATAGATACGAAACAAAACGGTTTCTCCGACTGCATGATCAATAAAACTCTTCAGACCAAACTAATACAAAGGACGACAGATATAAGTACTGAAAGAAAGACGACAATTATAATACCATATATCAAAGGAATCTCAGAAAAGATAAGAAGAATAGGCAACCAATAACATCTTCGGACTGTCTGCAAAACGACTACAACAATAAGAAGTCAAAAAAACAAAAGATCAAAAGATCTTGGGTGGAAATAACGAAAATTCAAACTTGCATGAGCATCCCACAAGGAACACACAAAAGATCAAAGCGAAAAGAGAAATGATTAAACGATGTTTCGCCCTGGGTAACCAGCCTGTGCTCATCAGTAGTTTCACTGGTCACCCTCCACTATACATCATTAAACACCATCACACACTTTGATTTCCAACCTTGAACCACTCTCAAATAGGCATCGTTCCGCACTGGCACTTACTTATCCAAGTTACCTGATACGAATTCGTCCCGGCGTGTTAATATTTCCAGTAGGATTATGCTCCTAAGGCAATTAAAACAAAGAAGAAGTTAAGAAACCTCCAAATCTTTTCCCTTTGATCTTTTGTGGGATGCTCATGCAAGTTTGAATTTTCGTTATTTCCACCCAAGATCTTTTGATCTTTGGTTTTTTAGTTTCTTTTCAGTTGAAGTAACTGATTTGGAGGTTTCTTAACTTCTTCTTTGTTTTAATTGCCTTAGGAGCATAATCCTACTTGAAATATTAACACGTCGGGACGAATTCGTATCAGGTAACTTGGATAAGTAAGTGCCAGTGCGGAACGATGCCTATTTGTGAGTGGTTCAAGGTTGGAAATCAAAGTGTGTGATGGTGTTTAATGATGTATAGTGGAGGGTGACCAGTGAAACTACTGATGAGCCCACGCTGGTTACCCAGGGCGAAATATCGTTTAATCATTTCGCTTTGATCTTTTGTGTGTTCCTTGTGGGATGCTCATGCAAGTTTGAATTTTCGTTATTTCCACCCAAGATCTTTTGATCTTTTGTTTTTTAGTTTATTTTCGGTTGAAGTAACTGATTTGGAAGTTTCTTAACTTCTTCTTTAATAAGAAGTCAATTGACAAAAAGTAAACCACAACGCCACGACACCAAAAACTGCATCTACCAGATACCATGCGAGTGTGGGGATACATTGGAGAAACTAGCCGGCCCGTGGAAGTTCGCCTTACAGAACAAAAACCGTAGATAGAGGAAATACTGAAGATAGGTAACCTTACGGGCTAAAATGTTAGCAAAAATTTCGTTCGTGGATAACTCCCCAGAGCGCGCATAGTCGCTTTTGGACAACTCGACTGTCATCAACCCAGTGCATTTCGCCGCAGCGAAATCTGTAAGCATAGAAGACATATTCAATTTTCCTTTGCAATCTGTAATAGCTCTCCAATGTTTCACTTGACTTCGTATAGGTGGCGCTATTAACTTAGCATTAACATTCCTCTTGCGCTAGATAGTGTAGAAAATAGAAATATCACTGCCATTGTTTAGATTTGGTGGAAATCGAACCGTATATCCTTGAAATTAACTTTTTATGTCGACATAGAGAATATTCTTCTTGTTCTTATCAGTACTTTTTTAGTGTTAGAATAAAAAGGAATATTATCTTGTTGATTTTGTGATTTTGGAAACAAAAACAGTTTTATTCTTGTGATTTATTAACGCTTACAGGTAAGTGTTCCTTATTTTGCACGTTTTTGTTTTATAGAAACAAAAAACTGTTGGTAAATGTTTTCTCGGTAATTAT
The DNA here is from genome assembly GCA_963921995.1 of Oxystoma pomonae. Classification (NCBI taxonomy): domain Eukaryota; kingdom Metazoa; phylum Arthropoda; class Insecta; order Coleoptera; family Brentidae; genus Oxystoma; species Oxystoma pomonae. The sequence goes on along the minus strand of OY998169.1, from coordinate 75,116,054 downwards.
GCAGTATACGGTTTTCTGCCATTTTTGATTTTTTATGAAAAATTCTTTATGGGGGCACCTATACTAGGGTCCCTAGGACCTCAAATCCGCCTGCGCCCGATTTTTTTTTTAAGAGAAAAAAAAAGTGCCCGGGGGGGGTTGTAATGTTTTTCTGATTGTTTTGGGTTGGACTGTGTTGGATTGAGTGGTTTTAGTGAAAAAATTTTTAAAAAAAAAACATAAAAAAACAACCGGCGCAGGCGGATTGGGGGTCCTAGGGACTCTAGTAGGTGCCACCATAAAGAATTTTTCATAAAAAATCAAAAATGGCAGAAAACCGTATACTGCATAATTACCGTTTTTTCGCATTAATAATTAAGTAGGTAGGAACTATTTTAAAAAAAACATCGGGCAGTTCGGGAATTTCCTAGAAAATTTCAGTTATAAACAAAATATTAAATATAAATAAATTTGGCTTAAGATATTTATATATATATATATATATAAAGGGGTAACGTTTTTGTTTAAGAAATTTTTATGGCCAAGATTTTGTTCCCATTGTATAGCCTTCTTTCCAAACTTTCGATTTTTAGAATAAAACACTCAGTTTTCTCAAGTTTTCACTTTTTTTTTAGCTTCAAAAAAGTACTGCAATAAAACCATTTTTCTCTGTTAAAATGAAAAATATTTAAGGTTGTTGAAGAGAGACAGCAGGCTATTAAAAAGTATTTTAGAGGAAGATGGAAATAATTTAAGGCAATTGTTTACTAAAAATTTCAGTGTTTTTTTTTATCCAAAAAACGACAAAAATTGTAATTGTTTATCGTGTAAGTCATAAGGTGGTATTAATTTCTTTCAATCAAAGTTCTTTATAGTGTTTAAAATTACCAAAAAACGTGTATATAAGTGTATTTTAGCACATCTTAAAATAATTGAACAGGTATTTAACTAAATTATTTCAAGGTTCATCATGGTAGACGATTCTATTTTGTAATATGGCCGCTAAATATTTAAATTTGAAAACAAATTGTTGTTAAGTTAAAATAAAAAAGCATATTTAAAAAAATTAAATACAATAAATACCTATAATAGAAATAAGATTATAGCATTTATTATATTTATGCTCATCAACTAATATAATATATAATAAAATAATTTTTTCCGAAATATTTTTGCAATGCTTGTATCCCAAAACTAAATTTTTGGAAAAAAAGGAACTTTCAATCCAAATAGCTACTGTCATAGGGAGGAGAATTTATAATAAAATGGCAAAATAAAAATCATATGCACGACACCACTAAAGATGACAGATGACAACTAAAATTTTTAGTACACAATTGCCTTAATATTTTTGCACTTTACTAAATTATCTCTCCATCTACCTCTAAAATTCTGCCCTCTCTCATTAAATATTTTTCATTTTAGCAGAGGAATATTAAGCTTTTTAAAAAGCCAAAGCTTCAAAATTTATAGGACCAATTTCAAACTCGACATTTCCTAAAAATCCAAGACGGCGAACCAATTTGAAAAATAGGTATTTTTAACCCCCCGTAGATATTTTTTTGTGTGAGAAACTGTAATAAATCTGAAACATCGGTTACGAAGCCACATTCTTTCGAAGCACATCGATGAAACATTTTAAAAATTCGGACAAGAAATAAGATTGAATAAAGTGTCTCAGAAAGTTTTTTCTAGGGGGGTGAAATTTGGCTACTTTTTAAATAGGCCCGCCATCTTGGATTTTTACTAAATGTCAGTTTTTTCATTAGTTCTATAAATTTTGAAGCTTGTGCCTTTTAAAAAGTTTAAACCTTTTAACATCGATCAATTTTTGAAAAAATTATTGCTATTTAAACAAGTAGATTTTTTCTTAATAAGCATGATTTTGTAGGTACTCCGGTCTATTTAAAAATTGCAAACTTCCTTATTTCTTGTCCGAATTTTTAAAATGATATATATATTCTTCTACGCTTTCGCTTTAAAATAATGTGACTTCGTAACCGATGTTTCAGATTTATTACAGTGTCGCACACAAAAAAATATCTAGGGAGGTTAAAAATGCCTATTTTTTAAATAGGTCCGCCATCTTGGATTTTTAGGAAATGTCAAGTTTGACATTCGTCTTGTATATTTTGAAACCTTAGATTTCTAAAAAGTTTTATTTATATTGAGTATTTTAAAATCGGACAATTTCCTGCTTAGTTATAATCATTTTAAAAAGTGCAGTTGTTTTTTGGCACACCCTATATAATTTTTTCGCAACCTTTCCATTTCTAGCAATGCCTTATTATTACAAGGTTTCTTTCCTGTCAATTTTGTACAAGTTCTCTCCCAATTAACTCTGCATAAAAGTCCCAGTATAAAATAATTCTGAATTTACCTCCTTTACACCCCTCACACTCACTACCCCCACACCGATTTTTTTTCATAAAATTATATTGTCACCAGATCAAATCATAAATCTGAAAACCGCACTTTTGTATTTGTTTTCATTACAAAGCTCTGAATTTATCCTTTTTACACCTCTTAACTACCCCCCCTACCCCCGATTTTGATTTATAAAATTGTATTGTCACCAGATTCAAAAATAAATCTGAAAACCACATGTTCGTATCTGTTTTCATTTCAAAGTTCTGAATTTGCTCCCTTTAGACCACTTTACCCCCTTTACACCCCCCAATCACCGACTACCCCCCCCCCTTTTTTCATAATATTGTATTGTTATCGGATCTACTTTGCTGTGCCAAATTTCATTAAAATCGGTTCACGGGAAGTGTGTCAATGAATTTAGCCCCTTATTTTTAAACCTTAACCACCTCCTACCGACCAATTTTTTTTTCATAATATTGTATTATCATCCGAACTACACTACTGTGCCAAATTTTATTAAAATCGGTTTACGGGAAGTGTGTCAAAAACGAATCGCAAAATTTGATAGCCAAGCAGACTGTAAAGTTAAATATAATCGTTTAATAATAATAAAAACTGTCTTGCTTCATTCAGCATATTCATGAATTTATATTATGATCTCTCTACCAGCTCCCATTCCCTTAGCAACAAGTTCATTCATTTACGCGTAGATAGAGGAGTATTTTCTATCTACGATTTACGTCACTGATAAACCGGTATTCAGCAAAGAATCAAAAACTTGCGATAATTCCCCTTTCATGGCTTGGCTTGCTGTTTGGATACCGTTGGCTTGCGTCGGATATTAGCATGTATCCTCGTTGCCAGCACTACCTATTTATTGCGGTCTCCGCTAGCGCCCTCTAACAGTTACTCGGAAAAACAAAATTTTTGGTTTCCATACTTTCCGCAAGGTAAATGGGGGGCACCACTTGCCTGATCAGGGTTTATAACGAGTGGAAGTGCAACGGACTATTCTCACTTCCACTTATCAGTTACATATCTTAAGTATTTTCTATCTACGCAAAAACGCAAAACTCGACAAATATAGCTCAACATTGCTGGGACAACCAACTCATCAACATCATATGGAATGAAAAGAGGCAAAAATAGTCGCCAAGGTGAATTTTTTTCCCGAACAAGCGGCACCATCAAGGATATTTGGAAACCCACACTTTTCGGACTTAACAGATTTCAATTGTAAAACAGCGAAACCAACAGAGTCCATACTTTTTATTATTATTACTATTATTAAAGTGCCTTTATTATGAAACAATTAAATTAGAAAAGTAATACCTTAACTATGTGGGTGTCAATATTCATATTATTATGCTCTTCCATACAACCACCCCGCTGAAAGAACTTATAAATCAATTAATCCAAGGAGAAATTACATTACTTCTCTTAGCGAGGGAAGTCAAAAATAAAGAAAAAAAGCAAAAGGAAGTAAACTAAATACAATCTCCTTTGAGAAAAAATCATTATACATAACTGTAGAAAAAAGCAAAAGTTGATTAAATAATTATAATATTACAATTAAGATTTAAAAGACTTGTTCAGTGTAAACGTTGCAAGAGACATTTATCAGAAAAAAATATGTTTTAGCACAGCTCTCTTAAATGTTCCATTCTCATGATTGATTTCGAGAGCTAATATATACAGCTGCGAGAGAATTAGACTATCGCAAAGTTTGAGCTTCACTTTGATGATGAAAGTTTTTATGGATGTAAAGGACTTTTAGTTTTGCATAAGATTTTTGAAGAAGATTAGAGAGATGCTGTGAGTAACGGATATCAGAATCAATCCAAACTCCAAGATTTCTGCGGAAACTTTTTGGTTGTAGCACGGTATTATCAAGCATGATTGAAAAGTCATTATGATTTAGCAGATTTTCTCTTTGATTCCCGAAAGCTTTTCTGTCTTGGAGCAATTTAATTTCAACCCGTGGGCAGTAGAGAGTTCTGAAATAGCTTTGAGGTCATCGCTTATACATTTGACGGCAAGACCGATATTATTTAAGGAAAAAGCAAAGTACAGTTGCTTGTCGTCGGCAAATTGATGGGATTCACAATGATTGAGAAATTTAAAAAAATACTTCATGGTTCACCGGACCCAAGTTCGTTTTATGGTTCACTGAAGACTTGCTACTATATAAGATAAGGTAGTTTTAGTTTCTTGTTAGTAAGCATTCGAAACGTTGTAAAAAGTTCGCAACTGTAGTTCAACATTATGTGCCACCTTCAAACAAAAGTATGTCACTTCTGTGCCGTAGGTATTTACTGTGTGCTACTACGTAGGATAGTAAAACAAAGTTGGCCACGTAGGAGCCAATTAAAAGAAACACCCCATGGGAAAAATTAGTGCGAGCTAAAAGTGCGGTAAAAGTTTACGGGTTGACCCTTATCGTATTTTGTTCGGCTGGTTTGTCTGACTTTGCGGCTGATGGTAATTAAGTAAAAAGGGGGCTTTACTGTTCCGATATAAAAATAAACAAGGGGTAGAGCACTTGATTACCAAAACGGGTATTTACGGTACGTTAATATAACGAAAAGTTTAACACTCCAGTTCAACACAGAACAAGCAGGCGAGACGTATAATTGAGCTCTGTTACGCCCGGTTCCCATCTACGCTATTCTCATGCTTGGCCACTCTGACTCAACAAACGCATCAAGTGAGATCAACACCGTTTCCACTAAAAGGGCAGTTAACTATTTATGGTTTTAGTATCCTTTGGCCTACCATCGTGACCATATTGACATTAAACTGACAAAAAAATTAATGTGTTACCCGCGAAGTTACCTGTCAGTTTGGTTATAAAAATGGTGGGATAAAGGGCACTAAAGAAACAGGAGGATAGGATTGGTTTTTTAGTTGAGACCGGTGTTGCATAGATCACGTTACACGATTTTTAAGTCAAAGTGGTCACGCATAGGAGATAGGGATCAGTACATAATCTTGGCCTAGCATAGTTTCTTTTGGAAATCTAAAGAACTTAATTCCACGCGAAAAACTGTTGAGACCACATCCGTGTACGCAGTACCTCATTTTGTTAATTTTTTCCAGTGAAAAATTATTAAAACTAATTGTAAACAAACAAGCACATCGTAATAAAGATGGCGACTGAATGCAGGTGACGTCATTTAGCTATGCCTACTCCTACGCAATATCATATCAGTTTTACTTTTATCATGGTTTATATGTATATGAGCAAGTGTTTAGGTGACAACAATGTCAGAAATAGTAGCAAGAATATTTGGTAACCACCTAAGCGGCTATTCAGAAATTACGTAACGTAGCAAAGTGGGGAGAGAGAGCCAGCTGGAAGTGTTATAATGTGTAACAAAGGGGCTAGGTGGGATTCACCTAAAAAATGCAAGGATTTGTTCCACTAATTTCAAAGCAGGTGGGTGAGGTGCCTAAGAATATGTACCAGATGTTTAACCTTTGCGCCGAACTGTCAAACCGACTTTATGTAACCCAATAAGTCGAAAAGTTTACATTATCGATTTGAGAGGACACTTCTTTCTAAAAAATCCTCTCTTTAGTTTTTTTGGGTAGTTGGACTTGAAATCTGATGTTTCTCTAATTTAGTTTTATTCTTGGTCATTTGCAACCAAATTGTGTTTTTGCTAGCATGGACTTTGTTTGCCGCAAAAAAATCTAAAGAATTTTTTTTTTAATTCCAAATTTAAGTTTTTCGGCAGGAAAGAAAGGCATTTTCGTCCAAATGAAAAATTTTTGGCAGATAGTTGTCTTTTCAGACATCATGTCATCTCCTAATTCCTAATTCCTCAAATTTATCAAAACGTTATTTTTCAAAGCCGGAATTCGTAAAACCCGTTGTTTATCAGACACTTTTTGCAAAATTGATTGCGCATTCGCCAATAATACATGAACCGGAGGCGTACACGCAGGTGGCGCGGCGAAACCCGGGTCTTCGGTTATCATTACCCTTTTTGAGGGCAAACTTGCATTTATTAATTTTGAAAGATCTATTTTTGGGAACAAAATAATGCTATATTGACTTCTGTAAAATATACACAAGTATCTTTAAAATATACAAAAGATTGTAATTTCTCTCCGCAATTTTTTTTCTGTTCAGTTCGTTTAAATTAAATTATAATTACATTCCTGAAAAAATAATAATAAAAACCAATAAATGGGTATATGTATACATATAAAAAAATCCAATTTTTAGAATTTTTGTTTCTCTGTCTGTTTTCTTATTCCAGCATCACGCAAAAACTAATTACGGAAAGAACAGTTTTGCCATTTATTGCCAGTTGCACCACAATGTTAAACTTAATTTAAATTTAACCGGTGTTTAGAATGCGCTTCCACAAAGAACTTAAACTACCAAGGTCTAGCATTTTAAACATCAGTTAAAATTAAACCAGGTTTAACATTACGGTGCAATTGGCAATTAATGGCACACAAACATTCTTTTTTATCTCTTTAAATTATAAGCAAAAAATAGTTCTATATCGAACTATATATAACCGATCGCACTGTGCATACTCCAGTAGTCACGCTAATTAAAAACGATATTTTTTAGGCAACATGGTGCCTAACTACTACTACGACTTGATAAACTCGTCAGTCGTATTCGAGTTTTTTCACTGATTCACAAAAAGCAGATTTATTCCTTTCAAGCTAATAAATCGAGGACAGAGAACATCCCTAATGCATAAAACTGGCCAGTTGGGCCGTTTCATTAGGGGAATTACCATGTGACCTATGAGAATTAAAAATTTATCGGTCCAATGTTATGACCTTAGAAAAACTATGTTTATCAGACACTTTTTGCAAAATTGATTGCGCATTCGCCAATAATACATGAACCGGAGGCGTACACGCAGGTGGCGCGGCGAAACCCGGGTCTTCGGTTATCATTACCCTTTTTGAGGGCAAACTTGCATTTATTGATTTTGAAAGATCTTTTTTTTGCGAACAAAATAATGCTATATTGACTTCTGTAAAATATACACAAGTATCTTTAAAATATAGAATAGATTGTAATTTCTCTCCGCAATTTTTTTTCTGTTCAGTTCGTTTAAATTAAATTATAATTACATTCCTGAAAAAATAATAATAAAAACCAATAAATGGGTATATGTATACATATAAAAATTTTTTTAGAATTTTTGTTTCTCTGTCTGTTTTCTTATTCCAGCATCACGCAAAAACTAATTACGGAAACAAAAGTTTTGCCATTTATTGCCAGTTGCACCACAATGTTAAACTTGATTTAAATTTAACCAGTGTTTAGAATGCGCTTCCACAAAGAACTTAAACTACCAAGGTCTAGCATTTTAAACATCAGTTAAAATTAAACCAGGTTTAACATTACGGTGCAATTGGCAATTAATGGCACACAAACATTTTATTTTATCTCTTTAAATTATAAGCCAAAAAAAGTTCGATATCGAACTATAATATAACCGATCGCACTGTGCATACTCCAGTAGTCACGCTAATTAAAAACGATATTTTTTAGGCACCATGTTTACTTGATAAACTCGTCAGTCGTATTCGAGTTTTTTCACTGATTCACAAAAAGCAGATTTATTCCTTTCAAGCTAATAAATCGAGGACAGAGAACATCCCTAATGCATAAAACTGGCCAGTTGGGCCGTTTCATTAGGGGAATTACCATGTGACCTATGAGAATTAAAAATTTATCGGTCCAATGTTATGACCTTAGAAAAACTGGATAACGCTATAGAGAGTTGGGTGTTTGAAAATGTTAGAGATATATTTTTTTTATACTGGGACTTTATGCAAAAGTACAAGTGAGATTATAAGGTGAAAAGTTATTGGAAATTGAACGTTACAACCTGCTTTCAATATTTACTTTAATACACATATTTATTTTAAATATTAAAAAAATACTTATGCTCACAGACGATAATTGATATCAAAGCATTGGGTAAAAAATGGAAAAAATACATGTTTTTTTACGTCCGCTTGTATCTTGCGTGGAACATATTAATCTAAGGTTTTAACGCATTCTAAAACTCACTCCCTTACGTGTATACAACGAAAATGTGCAAGGTTTTGTAACCAGAATTTAACCCCGTCAGAGACTGTGGACTTGGATATAAGTACATTCGGAATGTAAGGACGTGAAATTAAACACTTCAATCACCGAAAGATTAAAAAATCCCGAAAAAATATATTTCAATGAAAATCTACTAACATTAAAAAACGAGATATTTAGGTATATATTGCGTTTACGTTGGGTTGTGGTGCACATAATTACTCACAATATTACAATACCTCCCCCATAAATCAAGACGCACAACCGATTTTAAGTTTACTTTAAGTCCTTCATTAACAATTATTTTTACTGAATAACTTAATATTAGGCGAACAACTTTTGGCATTATCTACATTTTTAGACAAATCGCTAACCTTAACATCAGACCTGCATTTAACGAAATGATCATTTAAAGGTAAGTAGTATTAGTAGTACTAGAATAAGAGGGGGCGGGAGGTCCCCGCCCGGCGACTAGGCTCTACGCGAGCTCTTTTCGCCATCCCCCAGAGCTCCCCATTCACGCTCCCACTCCACCACGGTTGAACCTTTGGATAAATGTCAGGATATCCGACCATTTCAGCGTCGGAAGGTGTTCCAACTCGAAGACTTCTTCTCCGAACTTTCCCTCTCTGATTCCTCTGTAGGCCGGACACCTTGTAAGATAGTAAACCTTGTAAGATAGTAGTGTGAGGATTCATCCTCCTCCCAGCACTTGCAAGTTTAGTCCCGCACTACCTTTATCCTTGCCAGGTGCTCTTGGAGCGCGCAGTGTCCAGTCAGAACTCCTATTAGGAGTCCTACTTCTGTACGTTTCCTGCGCAGCAACTAGTCCCATGACATTTCGATCAGTACAATTTCTGATCCTCTTCAGGTGCAAACTGGTCCCTTCTTGTCTTGCTGAAACCCTGGATGAGCTCCTTGGCCTGCCTGGCGTCCCCTGTGTGTTGTTGCCACTCCTGATTTAGTATTGTGTAAGACCATTCCTTGGTGGCAGATTTCATCTGACCTCTGGTAAAACCCAGACACGGTTTCGGTCCGACATATGCTTGAGCTGACCCTTTTCTTGCAAGCTCGTCCGCCATTTCGTTACCTGGGATCCCCATGTGTACGCGCACTCCTGGACCAGTCCTTGTGGCATTGTAGGTTTGCAAAGTGCTTTTATGGCAGCCTGGCTGTCCGTGCATATGTAGATCGTCGCGTAGCGACCTAGTGGGTAGCTCTTCTTTATCTCCCTATTTCTTATGAATAGATCGGCTCCTGTCGATTCCTTGTCTGCTAGCCTCGATCCATCTGTGAAGCAGATCATGGCATTGCCTGAAAGGTCGACTTCGTTTCTAGTCCATGGCTCTTTAGGTGGTATGGTTACACTGTACTTCCTCTTTTCCCTGATTTTGTATTCTGGGTTTTCGATCCTGTATTCTAAAAGGGGTACTTCCCTTTCCGCCATACGTGCGATAGCCATGTGCCCAGCCTTTTCGCAACCCCTTTTCCACAGCTCCGCATCTCTAATCCGGGGCGTTGCCATCGCTTCCCCTCTGATCCACTCCTTTGCAGGCTGTCTAGCTTCCTAGCATTTTTATCGGTACTGGTTCCTTTCCACCAAACCACGAAACCGTACTGGATCCTTGGTCGTATGATGGTGGTGTAGAACCAGTGTATCATCTTAGGGCTCAGGCCCCATTTTCTACCTATTATCTTCCTAACTTGCCAGAAGCGTTGGTTTTCACATGGTCAATGTGAGCGTTCCAGTTTAGTTTGTCATCCAACACCACCCCTAAGTACTTTACTTCCGGCGACATACATAGTTGGTGGATTTACAGAATGACTTTTCTCAACACCATTCCTGTATTATATTGCATGTCCTCTGCATTCTATTGCAGATCACAGCGAGGTACTTGCTGGAGATTATGGCAAGTCCGTCGTCGTCGTAGCCTAAGGCTTCAATACCTTCCTCTTCAAGTCTTCTTAGTAGGCTGTCCATTATGAGACACCATAGGTGAGGCGATAGACAGCTACCCTGGGGGCATCCGCCCTTCACTCCTTTTCTGACAGACACCTCCTTGAAGGCTGTTTCCACGTCTCTATGTTTCAGCGCCATCTCTGTCCAGGTGATGAGGATAGGGTCTAATCCTCTCTCCCACATTGATCCGCTGATTGATGTGGTCCTAGCTTTGTCGAAAACTCTTTCGACGTCAAAGAATAGCGCCAAGGCGTACTCTTTGTGGTCTAGAGCTCTCTAAACCTTGTGTAATTGAAAGGTAAACTGGAGCTATTTCCATTATTGGACTTTAAATTTTGATCAACAATTGGCTCACTTTCCTTAGAACTAACAATATTTTGTGGTTCAGATTGCTTGGTTACAAAATTTTTTTCGCAAACATTTTTATCAAATAAAGAACAAGCAGAACTGATTTTGTTTACTCTGTTTTAAGTTGGAGTTAAGATCAACTGGGTCAAATAAATTGCGCCTAATCTGGTTAAGACATCGGTTTCAAATTAAATTTTCGTAAACAGATTTACGAAAATAAACTCTATTACTTAAAACTTCATCAAGGACACATTTAACATTTTGGATTTCGATAATTTCTACACCAAACTCTATTCTTCTCCACCAAGATTTTTTCGCGATTTCCTTTTTAGTTGGTTATTTATTTTCCTGCTTTTTCAGCAATTTAAACGCTTTTGGGCAATAATAAATCTAATCTGGCTCGAATTTTACTTTTAAAAAATACACTTGAAGAAGTCATATCTGTTGTAGAATAGAATAGAATAGAATAGAATAGAATAGAATAGAATAGAATGGATAGATAGATAGATAGATAGATAGATAGATAAATAGGATAGGATAGGATAGGATAGGATAGGATAGGATAGGATAGGATAGGATAGGATAGGATAGGATAGGATAGGATAGGATAGGATAGGATAGGATAGGATAGGATAGGATAGGATAGGATAGGATAGGATAGGATAGGATAGGATAGGATAGGATAGGATAGGATAGGATAGGATAGGATAGGATAGGATAGGATAGGATAGGATAGGATAGGATAGGATAGGATAGGATAGGATAGGATAGGATAGGATAGGATAGGATAGGATAGGATAGGATAGGATAGAATGGAATGGAATGGAATGGAATGGAATGGAATGGAATGGAATGGAATGGAATGGAATGGAATGGAATGGAATGGAATGGAATGGAATGGAATGGAATGGAATGGAATGGAATGGAATGGAATGGAATGGAATGGAATGGAATGGAATGGAATGGAATGGAATGGAATGGAATGGAATGGAATGGAATGGAATGGAATGGAATGGAATGGAATGGAATGGAATGGAATGGAATGGAATGGAATGGAATGGAATGGAATGGAATGGAATGGAATGGAATGGAATGGAATGGAATGGAATGGAATGGAATGGAATGGAATGGAATGGAATGGAATGGAATGGAATGGAATGGAATGGAATGGAATGGAATGGAATGGAATGGAATGGAATGGAATGGAATGGAATGGAATGGAATGGAATGGAATGGAATGGAATGGAATGGAATGGAATGGAATGGAATGGAATGGAATGGAATGGAATGGAATGAATGAAATGAAATGAAATGAAATGAAATGAAATGAAATGAAATGAAATGAAATGAAATGAAATGAAATGAAATGAAATGAAATGAAATGAAATGAAATGAAATGGAATGGAATGGAATGGAATGGAATGGAATGGAATGGAATGGAATGGAATGGAATGGAATGGAATGGAATGGAATGGAATGGAATAGAATAGAATAGAATAGAATAGAATAGAATAGAATAGAATAGAATAGAATAGAATAGAATAGAATAGAATAGAATAGAATAGAATAGAATAGAATAGAATAGAATAGAATAGAATAGAATAGAATAGAATAGAATAGAATAGAATAGAATAGAATAGTATTTGCAAGATATATACTATGAAATTAAATGAAGAGCTAATACAATTTTTTTTACAGATAAACATCACCGTTTAAGTGTTATAAATACATGTAGGCGCATAAAAGTTTTTCTAATACTCTATTTGGCCGCAACTGGGTATAATTGTTACATTCGGGTAAAAGACACTATAGAGTAGAAAACGTCACATTTGAGTTTAAGGCACAATCGGGGAAAAAAAAGTTGTCACATTTAGTTTATCACACATTATAAAAATAAATAATAATATAAGAAACAAACAATATTTAAGTAGGTACCTAAATAAATAAGTAAATAAATGAACACACTTTACGGTAATCATTATCTCAGTCCTACTATTAAACAAAAATTGTTTGTGTTACAAAGTTACTAATATACCTTCTTTCCGTTTGAAGTAAAAATATTTTAACGGCATTTTTGCACTTTTTTAAACTTTGCTCGTGCTAAATGGATTTAGGTAGAATGTTAAGAGCTCTTTGTATTAGATAACTAGAATTTCTTTTGTAAAGGTTTAGACTTGATTTTTCTGTTTAAGTTAATTTTTACTTTTAAAACCGTTTACTACAAGTTTCTGGAAATATAGTTGCCTTATATCTAGTATCCTCGATAAAATTCATTTATTTAATATCCCAAATAAAATTTCTTTCCAAAGTGACCGATCCAAATGTATAAATATTTTGAATTCGTGGCCTTAGAAAGAAATTTGAGCTTATTCGGCAAAAAATTAAAAAAGTACTGCGAAACTTGTCTTAGTTTTTACAAAATGTGCCTTCCACTAAAGTTCAGCCAACTCTGATGTTTATTTGACTTCTCAAAAAGTATGGATATTACATGATCTGTTTTGAACGTCACTTCGACACTTCCTGAGCTAAACAAGGTCAACGACAAAAAAAACTACTCTTAAACTGTTCTAAAATAGAATAAACTATTTTATAGTAAATCCCACTGTAAATGAATAGCATCAAGTCATAAATATTTTAAAAAATGTGGAATAAAAGCCCATTGTCCATTATCATAGTGGAGTTAAATACATATAAAAACGATAATTTACCAAGAAAAAAAAACTTTTGGGTTTTTAGCCTTCTCCCCCACTAACTGATTTCAGAGACAGTCCATCCACCAGTCGGGCTTTTTTACTACAACGAATCCATAGCAAAAAACTAAATATAAGGCAAGAATTAAATTTTTTGCCTACCATATTGTTAAAACGGTAATTAAACATACTGAGATCTTGTTAATTACACAACCCTGTTAGGATTGTGTAGTTAATTTTTTTCCAGTTTAAATTTTAATATTCCCAACTTAAACGAGAGCAGTGGAACGTCAGAAGCGCCTGCACGTTTGGAGGAAAAAGTAAAAAAAAAACTTGAAGAGCTGGCACGTCACTTTCTCTTCCTAGCAGTACTGAAAGTGTTATTAGTAATACATTTTTAAAGAACACTAGAAAAGCTCTATCCAAGAAAAATTAAAACGAGAAAAACATGCTTTTTTACAGTCGGGTTATATCAAGAATTTGCTAATTTTTTCTGGTGTAATGGATTAGGTTTAATAATACTATAATATTTTTTGGGGTCTTAGACCAAAAATAAGGACGTGCATGTGAAATTCATTTTTTTTTTCAAAGTCATAAGCTTTACTATAATTAGCCATTTTTATTATTGCCTCTTTTTTATGCAGTATATTTGGGTGCTAGGTTGTGGGATCCGCTACCAGGGCTGATTTGTTCGCACCGCTTTCTAAATTAAACCCAAGAGGGCTTTTTTAGTATATCAATTTATTTGCTAATTTGGAAAGTAAAGGCGTTTATTTGGTTGAATAAACGTTATCCGTTAGCGTTTGCTTTTTAGCAAAAAATGCCTTAACTTTATGTGGGCGAAGTGTGTTTGAAATAATCAGTGGTGCAGCCAGGGGTCCGGGTGTGATTAAATTCTCAGCTTGAGAGTACTCTAGTTACTATTCCCTTACTATTTACCTTAAGCCTTAAGCAAATGGCGGAAATGTTATAACACCTTTAAAGAACCTTTATAACTCTTGACTGACAACAAATTTCTCAACCTGAAATGTTACTTGGGTCAGTTGGTTCCAAATAAATTAAAAGTCGTTTTTTGGCGTGATAAGATTTTGAAACCATTTCGAAATCATGCAAGAAATCTCATTTTGCCGTTGAACTGGTAACGTCACGGTTCAACACATTTCAAAGGATTTTAAAACCGCTCATCGGACTGTTTCGAAAGCATTTCAATCACGATTTCAAAATGGCGGGAGACAAATACGCGAGTAGTGTCGGGTTATGGATCACCGACTATTTTTCTTGTTTTTTCAATAATAAAATGATGGAGTTTGAAAGTTTGAGACAATGATGAATTTGAAATTAACTCTGTGTTTCGGACTTCCATTGTCTATATTTTATTTATACACGACGTTTCGATTAGTACAATCTCTGATCGTCAGACAGAGACTGGTTGATGACGAATCCCTACCGCTGAAGGGAGTGATGGAGTTGTTGGAGTGCTGTCTACATAACTCTTATTTTCAGGTGAAAGATAGGTTTTATGCTCAGAATGACGGTCTGCCAATAGGTTCATGGCTTTCGCCAGTGTGGCCAATATTTACATGGAGTTGTTCGAATCACACGCGGTTGATACCGCAACCTATAAACCTAAGCTCTGGCTAAGATATGTTGATGATACTTTTATTGTCTGGACCGGGAATGACCAACAACCAAGAATTTCTTGACCACCTAAATAATATAAGACCCACCATTAAATTCACAATGGAGTTGGAGCAAAATTGTCAAATTCCTTTTCTTGATGCACTTGACAAACGAGTAGAAAGCGACATCAGAACAACAGTCTATCGTAAACCCACTCACACAGGACAATATGTAAATCAAGGTTCAAATCATTCTGCTAGAACTAAACGAGGTATAATAAGAACTTTGTATAATAGAGCCATTCAAATTTGTAACAATTCTCATGACTTGGAAAATGAAATAAGAAACATTAGGAAAGATCCGCAGCAGAATGGTTACAGCCTTAAACTTATAACAGATACTATTTCTAAATTTCAGCGAACAGGACAGATATTACAAGACCAAAACCAGGAAAATGCATTCCTTACAATTCCATACATTAAAGGAGAATCAGAGAAAATTCGAAGAGTAGCGAACAACTTTAATATTAAAACAGCTTTTAAATCTAATAATACAATTCGAAGCCTTCTTACTAAAACAAAACCGGAGAACAAACAAAATAAGGAATGCATTTACCAAGTTCCTTGTGAGTGTGGTGGATCATACATAGGTGAAACAAAAAGACCACTATCTGTTAGGCTTAAAGAACATCAGACGAATACCCAAAGAGGTGAAATAACGAAATCAGGAATCGTCGAACACGCATGGTCAAAACAAAACCGAATGAAGTGGATAGAAGCAAAGGTGTTGAAATTCCAAATATTTGGAAGCCCCACCTTGGGCGGAACCAACTTCTTAAATTTCACGGTTGAGTGATTTCCCATAGTATATCAGTACGTAGCCTGAGAAATAGATTTTAGTTTGCACCTGAAGATGATCAGATATTGTACTGATCAAGACATCGTGTATAAATAAAATATAGACAATGGAAGTCCGAAACAAAGAGTTAATTTCAAAATGATGGAATCTGATTTGGTAATGTGCCAAATTCAATTGGGAAAATTCTTCTTAGAGGTAGATTCGGACACTGTCAGGTAGCTTTCGTCAAATTAGTTATTTAATGGTGGGTTTATAGATTAAAATAATAAAATAACCCTGGATTTATAAACTGGGGATTGAAAAAAAAAGAAAACGCTAAAAAATATTTTACAGGAATAAGTTAGGTTAGGTCTTGTAAAACAGTCACTGGAAAGTGCATTTTTGCGATAGTAAGAATCGATAATGTTGTGGTTGAACCGGTAACGTCACGTTTTGAAATCACGCAAGCGCCGTGTTCCACGCCAAAAAAAACGACTAAAATAAACTAGAAACCACACGCTCGAACATCGAAAATTTAATCGACGCTCCAACAAATTTGCCAAGTTTCCATGATTATATAGTAGTATTAATAGTAGTAGCTAAGCTAATGAGTATGTGGTCCCCTCCCTCACCGCCAAAAAAAGCTGCGACCGTCCCTGCTTCATTTGATACAAAATATCTGTGAATGATAGTTTTAATAACTTTCTGTATAGCTCGCATGCACACTTAAAGTAAAACACGCGCGTCAGTGACACGAAAGCCACGTTCGAAAGTTTTCTTTACTTCTTCTATACTTTTCAATTACATTTGCTGAAATTTCGTCCACCAGAGTTCTTTGCTCTTGATTGTGTCCCTGTCTCGGTCCCTGTTCTAAAAGTAGTTTTCTTTACAAAATCAGGCTTTATTGCCGGGAATGCAGGTCGAGATCCAAAGATTTTGAATCAAAGTACCTACATTCAAAAAAGCGTATCTTACAATCATAAACTTTGGTTCAAATTTGACTTATGTGAGCTATTCCTGAAATCAGGGAGAGAACAATTAATTCACACTAATGACATGAATGAATTGTTTCTAGTGCGCTTTAGCGAAAGAAATAAAAGACACCAATTTCTATTCGAAATACTCTCATTAGTGTCATTTGTAAGAGAAATTGGCAACATCGATCAATGGGCATCATGCATTTGTGGGAATTATTTTTTGTTCTCTAATCTCAGGAATAGCCACACTGACACGTTAAAATAACATAATGATACCGACTACAACTATATGGATGATATGGAGTGGATATATACAGTGCGGACGTAAAAAGTCCCACCCCCCCTGCTAACTCTTAAACGGATTAAGAGAAGGGGGATCGAGTGATACCTTGTTTAAAAGGTATTTTAATTCCCTATTTAAAATTTAAATTTTTTTAGAAATCGGTTTACGTACAGAGTTATGAGTTTTTTCGACTATAGTTTACGCACCTCTCCTTACTTTTGAATTGAGATATCGACTTCAAATAGAAAACATGCTTAGTGATAACAATTTTGCAACTTTTTGATGTATTTTAGATTATTCTCATAATGACTTAAGACTCTAAGGTCACTAACTACTTTAAAATGTTAAATAGAAAGGGAGGTCGAGTGATAACTTGTTAAAAAGGTATTTTAATTCCCTATTTAAAATTTATTTTTTTTAATCGGTGTAAGTTTTTTCGATTATAGTTTACTTTTGAACGAATTGAGATATCGACTTTAAATAAAAAACATGCGTAATGATAACAATTTTACCACTTTTTGACGTATTTTTATAAGCGTCAATTCACGTAAGTCTGTAAGGTCACTAACTACTTTGAAATTTTAAATAGAAAGAGGGGGTCGATATCTCAATTCATTCAAAAGTAAGGTGAGGTGCGTAAACTATAATCGAAAAAACTTATAACTCAGTAAGTAATACACCGATTTAAAAAAAAAACTTTAAATAGGGAATTAAAATATCTTTTTAACAAGTTATCACTCGACCCCTCTTTCTATTTAACATTTTAAAGTAGTTAGTGACCTTATAGTCTTAAGTCATTATGAGAATAATCTAAAATACATCAAAAAGTTGCAAAATTGTTATCATTAAGCATGTTTTCTATTTGAAGTCGATATCTCAATTCGCTTAAAAGTAAGGAGAGGTGCGTAAACTATAGTCGAAAAAACTCATAACTCTGTAAGTCGTAAACCAATTTTTTTTTAAAAATAATAAAAATAAATTAAAATACCTTTGAAATAAGGTATCACTCGACCCCCCTTTCTATTTAAAATTTTAAAGTAGTTAGTGACCTTATAGACTTACGTCAATATGACGCTTATAAAAAATACCTCAAAAAGTACATATGGTTTTTATTTGAGGTCGATACCTCAATCCGTTAAAGAGTTAGCAGTGGGGGACTTTTTACGTCCGCACTGTATACAGACCGCTTCAAGCTACTGCGAACATAGGGCGGAAGAAGTCTAATTTGCCAGTGTACGTACATGCAGAGACACCGCACGCCTATCAGTGAAGCAACCAATACTCAGGCTTGCGTTCACCACTTGCATGATTTTCCTTTGGTATTTAGTACGCCTCTAACCACGGTGCTGTGTGGAGCGTAGTCAATGAAACCGGAATTTGGTCAATAAATACGCAAATTTTTATAACGTAATTTTCTTATTTTTTGTCACTGATAAATAAGAGCGTTTTATTGTCAACTGCTCAGATTTATCAGTGACGACGTGTTACAATGAAAATAATAAGGAGAAACAAAATAAAAGCAAGTTCTCAAAATAAAATAATACATTCTAAAAACCAAAAAGATTCTCCCAGTCAAAAAAAAATTAAAGCAAATGTTCGAAAAGTCCTCCTTGCTCGGCTAGACAATATCCGAGCCTACTATAAAAACCCCTTCTAACGTTTCCAAGCATGTTAGGGGTGATAATTTGAAAAGCTTCTTCAAAAACAGATAGAAGTCATTAGGAGCAAGATCGGGAGATCGAGCTGGCCATAAAATAGTTCCCCGTGTACTTATAACCCGATTAGGAAATACATTATCAAGATATTCCCTAACAAGGCCAACATTGTGAGCGGAACAGCCATCTTGTTGAAACCATGTTTCACCAAATCTTACACCTAACAACTGCCTAGCAGTTGGAATAATGTGCTGCTGCAGTAGATCCAAGTATCTAGGACCATTCAAATTGCAATTGCCGTTAATAAAAAATGGCCCAATTACGTGTTCCCCTATAATACCCCCCCCCAAACATTTAGTTTTTGGGGATACTGTGTTCTTACGTCAAAATACAAATGCAAATTTTCCCTCGACCAATATCGAACGTGTGTTGGGTTATGACGATTTGACCATTTGACCATCTGCACTTTTTTGGCAACTTCGTAGACATTCATTTTTGGTTTTAAAAATGTATTATTTCAATTAAGAACTTACCCATCTGTTTCTCGAGCAAGGCAGAAATAAAACAAAATAATAAAAACAAAATGAATTTCCAAAAGATAACACTGCAGCGTGCTTCGAATCCACCTCGGTCGTACGGCACGGAGAGTAAATTGGACTTGATTCCCCCTATGTTCGCAGTAGCTTGAAGCGGTCTGTATATAATAATATTACCTGCTACATAGAGAACATATTGATTTCAGTGCCATGTACCTACAATAGATTACATTAAACTAAATTATAATTATAAATGACGTAAATCGCGTTTTTTTCACAAGATAGTAATATTTTCAGCAAACATGTTAAAATCCTGACAAAAACATTCTTTTTAAGAATATCAGCAAAATCGTTTTTAAATAGATTTCCATTAAGATCCAATTTTGATTGCCAATGGTACCGTTGTGTCAAACCTGGTTGAAATGTAATTGGCATTTAGAATGCGCTTCAACAATAAATCTAAGATATGAAGGAATCACATTCTAATTATCATTTAAATTTAAACCAGGTTGAACACTATGGTGCAATTGGCAATGAGCTGTCATTAAATTTAAAGAAAATAGTAAGGCGATATTTTACAGTCTATACCTTAACTTGAAGAAATAGCATATTTTTATCATTTGCTGAAAGTTAGGTCGCGTTTATTCAAAACCCGTCAGAAAATCTTGCCCTCGCAAAAAATCTGACGATCTTTAAACACAAGTTTACATTAATTGCTATATTCCTTAAAATTTTGTTTCTTTATACTGTTCGAGTAAATCAAAAATATGTCGATTTTAATTTTTGTAGGCAGTTTTTGTGGAAAATCCTTTTTTTTATTTAAATATGTATATTTTGTAAACTGTAAACTTTTAACATACAAAACCATAGATAGTCATGAAATAGCTCGCTCTTACTGCTCAGAAAAGTCACACAAACTCTGTCGATGCAGGTCGCGATTCTTCAAAAACTGTCAGAAAGTCTCGCCCTTACAAAAAATCTGACGATTTTTAAACACAAGTTTACACTAACTTCTTTTTTGTCAGGACTTATTTGCTAATATTCCTTAAAATTTGTGTCTGAATACTATTCCAGTAAATAAAAAATATGTTAATTTTAATTTTTGTATGCAGTTTTTGGGAAAAACTAATTTTTTTATATAAAAATGTATTTTATCAAGCTTATTTTTGGGTGTAAACAAACCTTTAAACTTTTTAACATACAAAACCATAGATAGCCATGGAATATGTCGCTGTCACTGTTCAGAAGTCACACAAATTCTGGCTTTCCTTTTACATGGTAAGAATTTTCGACACTTTTTGACGTTTATTGCTACGCGCAGTAACAATTTAGCTCCGCCATAAAATTAGTCCTGCAGAATATCTTTAAAATATTAAATATACAAAATGTTATTAGGATAAATACCAAGGACGCTGTGTTTTCATTTTAAATCAAGAAAAAAAAATTTTTTTCTGTAAATCAAGGGCGGCTGATGAGTTAGACAACAATGGTTTCCATGGCCACCTTACATTGATTGTGTTATTTTCTCGTGTTCTCGAAAATTTTTTTAAGAATACCTGATATACTTAAGAAAATTGCTTAATTTACTCTATTTGTTTGTCAAAGATTTGAGTGAAAAAAAGATGATTTTTTTCCATACATGTTCAAATTTTTTTTTTTGTATCGGTAACCAAAAAGGCTATCATATTTTGCTTATTTGCGCACCGTTAATAAAATCATGTTTTTGATGAAGGTATATTTTTTTTAAAAATAATTACATAAAGTTGCAAAACTGCAGATACATCAACTTTTGTACGAAATAATACCAGTAGTGAGCAGTAAAACAGAACTACAATAAAAGTAGAATTTCGTCAGACAAACGTTCGACAAACTTTGGAAAAAGGATTTATCAAATTTACTTAGGGATATTCTCTGTTGTCCGCAGAGGGCATTTGAAGTCTTTGACAGATATAAAGAAAAATCTAGAAGTTTTCCGAAAAATTCGGAATGCATAAAATTGGAAAAGATAAAGGCGATCAATAACCATGTATAATAGAAAACATTTTTACTTTAAGAATAAATTATTAAATAAGAAATTTAGACCATGAGACATGGTGTAAAGGGCCTACACAGGAAAGTTTTATAACGTGGGGATCAAAAGTTCTTTGTTTATGAAAAAAACATTTTGCCAAAATTTTATAGAAAAAAATTAATTGTTTAGCTCAAATTTGTAAAAACAGTAAAACAAAAGAGCCCTTTTGAATTTTTTTACGGCATCTATTAAAAACACATGACAAAAACCAATCCTGGGTTTCATTAATCCTTAAAAGAGGTGCCTACTTTATAGAGAAAATTCCGACAGAGCTCGTTTATTTTGAAATTAACAGAGAGTTAGGTCGGTAAAATTCGCTACTAATTAATTGCCAACCATGTCATTTTTCTGGTTTATTTTTTTTTATATTTTAGTATGTTATAGAGGGTGTTCCAATGAGCAATTCTAGTCATGGGCACTTCCCCCAATTTGTTTTTACTAAACTTTCCTTCGTTTATTACAAAACTGAAGATAGGATAATAATGATTTCTGCAGAAGTGATTCAAAAAATAACCACCTAAATTTTTATGTTCAGCGTAAGCCAAACAATACGCCTTAAATTGCTCAAAATCCCTTATTTTTGAAGTCCATTTGACGCTTGATTTTGATATCCTGAAATGAATGAACACAAAATGAGCGATAAACTTTAAGGCCAAAACATAGGAAATACGCTTTTTTAACCTTTTTGTTGTGTTGCCTGATTGGCAGTTTTTTTGTAAGGACAATTTGAAGAGGTTAAAAAAGCATATTTCGTATGTTTCGGCGTACTCTGTACATATTTAAAAGTTTTTCGCTCATTTTGTGTTCATTCTTTTTCCACTGAACCAAAAAAGGCACGGTTTTCTAAAAAAAAATACATTGAGTCAATGTAGTACATGATTTTTGGTCCGATGTAAAGTTTTATTAATATCATAATCAAGTTTACATAAATTTTATAGCCAAAACGAGTTATTGATTTTATTGCTGCCAGTCACAGTTTCAAAAAAAAAGTTGTTACAATATCAAGAGTCTTTTAAAATGATTTTTTGAAGGCTGTTAAAAAATCAAGGATTAAGAGACATTTTTTCATAGCTTTTAGTTACACCTAAGAATGAATTTAGTAAAAGACTGTTACGTACATAAATTTCATAACTTTGTTTATGTATTTTGTATGTCCAGTTCATAATTTTCATAAACTTGTCCGTAGATTCCATAACAACTTTTAAATGACAGTCAATGATCGCCATGTATTAAATTTATTTAGGACATTGATTAAAATCGTAAACATTTGTTATTTATTTCATATGCTCTTTTATTATCTCCATATACTGTACATACTATTAATAACGAGTCTCCATAAAATGTCTACAAATATTTTTCATTAATTTCGTAACTTCCGTTTATTAATTTCATTACTGTATATGACAATTTTTATAACTTTCCTCCCATTTTTGTAACAGTTACGTGTCATTGATGTAAAAGTATCTATAAAAAATTAATAAACGCCTGTTATAAATACTATGTACGATATTTTTTTCAGTGTAGGATATCAAAAAACATTTTTTTCGCTGCTCCTACAGGCGTCAAATGTGCGTCTAAAATAAGGGATTTTGAGCAATTTCAGGCGTATTTTTTGGCTTACGCTGTACACATACGGACATTAGCACTAATATTAAAAATATGGCTCGTAAAGGGTTTTTTCTTGTGAGAATGTTTGGTCGTCTTTGGTAAATGAACTCCTCATCTAATCTGAGTGGAACATCTTGAGCGTCTCCATACCTTCACGCCGTTATATAAAAAGCTAAACACATAACAAAAAAGCACACGAATTCGTGGAATGGTATAAAGACGCGTCTAATTTCATTTTGATCAAAGATAATCAGGCCTTTTCAATTCTTAGACTTTGCCGTAACAAAATCTTGTATTTTTTTTAAAGAATGCAGTTTTCAGTAGGTACCTACTTTATTAGTAAAAGAATTAGCGTTACTTTTTTAAGGACACCAGTCAGCTCGATTAAAGATGTCGTATTTATTAAATTAGCCTACTTCTTAGCTTTTTACCTCGTATGAAATAAGAGAATTCCTTACGTTAAAAACGTAAGAATGTACAAGTTACTCTTGAATGGAGCAGTAGACTTTTCGAGGAGCTTCCCCCGATCCGGCAAACCCGCTCCCGCCAAACTTCTTTTTGGTCCATTCGTGAAATTCGTGAGTAGTTGGCTTTGCAGCAGCAGGAGCGCGCAAAGCTGGCTACAGAGAACGCTTCCCCCTTTACTTGGGCAGAATATCAGACTCTCCCTAGCATAGAGCCGGCAGTTTGACGGTGGTCCTTTGAGCGCGCAGCTCTATCTCGACTGAAGCTCAATTTTGTCGCGTCGCGTTCGCAGCGTGTTTTGTTTACATATTGTGTGTGAAATGACTAATTGTATCTCTTGGTTGCTAAATTATTGTGGTTGGTCCTTTGGGGTTTGTTGAATACTCTAAAAACGGTATTTGCTAAAAACAGTTGTGCGGGATTATTTTCGAATTTAAACTAGCAGGTAAGTTAAATTCTTTGATCTTGCTCTTAGAGCAAAATCATCGTACTATTGAAGGTAAAATATTGGAATTAAAGTAGCGTCCATTTATTTAAAAAGCTTAGTTTTGACAAACAATAATTATTTGTGTCCTCTATTTTGTCGCCTTGTGCTTAGACGGTGTTTTATTTATATTGTGCAGTTTAATATGAATATGTATAGTTATGTTAACTTCATTATGGCATTCTCTAAAAACAGGTGTTTTCAGGCCATTCAGTAGGTATGCCTGTTCTTTGCATTAAATATCTAGTTATTTTGTTAAATGCAAAGTTTTAGAGTTAACTATTTGTTTGCTTAAGGTGCATTTAACCATCAATTTAGTAGTTATTTTTTGGTGATTTAAATTTAGTCGCAAACATAAGTTTAAAGGAAAAGCTACTACTTTAAGTACAATATCATTGAAATTTAATGAAAAAAGTCTTGGAGAAATGAAAGCTGAAAATATCTTGAAGAAGATTAATAGATTATTTTGTTAGGAGGTATAGTAGTACGTTTCTTGCGAAGCAGCATGCTAGATGACAACCTATATAGAGTGTTTAATTTTTATTTGAGCAACTTGGGACCAGTATCTTTTTCTATACTCTAAAAAGTGCATTTTTCTAAAACTTAATCACTGTTTTTGGTTCTGATGATTCTAGAAGTTATTAATTCATATTTATATTGTTCTATACTTACCTTCAGTTTCAAGTTTCATTTAGTTTCATTCTGCTAAATTACGGTTATTTAAAAAAATAAAATATTTGATGAGTGTAAGACTTTGTTTCGGAAAATTCTTATTATCACTTGTGAGTTACCAGATATGCTGTGTTAAGGTATTTCGAAATTTGTTAATCTCCAGTTTTGGTTTAAAGAAGTATTATTATTAATTCTGAAATATCATGTTATATATAATTGTTTTTCAGATAAAATGTAGTGGGAGTTTTTAACAAACTCTTTGTTTTCGAGTATCAGTGGAAAATTTTTCAAAAATACTTATTACTAACAGAATTTATTTATATTTAATGCATTGACTGATAAAAAAGTGTAAAAATTTACGATTACTTTTTCCAGAGCAGCTTCATTATTTTTTACAAGATTGGTAAACGTAATACTGTGGCATCTTTACAATGTAAGAGGTATAATTCTTAACACGTGTTGAATTTTACTTTTTAAAATGTAAATTTATATTTTACCTACATAAAATTACATTTTATAACTAAATATAGCAATACACTATACATTGTAAACCTACACAAAAAATGTAAATTTACACTGTTGGTATGTAAATTGTAGGGTAAATTCACAATATTTTTGTAAAATGACACGCAGTAAGTAATTTTACAGTATCCACTATGGCCACACGATAACCAACGATTGAATTTGTAGATTTACCAATCTTTTTTTATCAGTGCTCCTTTTTAGTGTGGTTTCTTGGATCCAAAGAAATATTTTTGTGGTGTTTTGGAGACATTTAATGACTTATGTTATCCTTTTAAACTAAATAAGAACGAGTCAATATTTGTTTCACACCCTAAAATAAATTTAATTAAAGACTTTATTTTTGAAATCATTATATATGGGTATACGTCTCCTTCACAAAAACAGAGACGAAACAATGTAATTGGAATGAGGCTAATAGTAGATAAAATTTATTTTCCTACGACCACCTCTGTACTGAAATTTTTCCGCACATGTGTGGAAAAGTGTACAATGACGTTAACTGTTGCCATATTTTTCCGCACATGTGTTGCAAATTACTTTTCAATACATGGGCGGAAAAGCAGTTTCATTTGATTTGTGCAAAGACCATTTTTTACAAAAATTAGTGCAATTCATCAGTGTTCGTAGAAAAAATAGCGCACACAACTCGATAAAAAGTCACTTTTTTACACTCGCGTGTTGTTTTACTTGGCTAGCGCCTTGTTTACAACATTCACGCTCGTGTGAAATTTGTCACTTTCTTCTCTTGTTATGTAATACAGGGTTCCTAAGCAAATCCTTAGGGGGGCAGCAGCCGTGTATAAGACGCAGACAAATGGGGCATGGGGCGATGTTGTCACTACATCTTACACGTAGTAAATCCATTCCAGGTTGTTGTTTTCTAATGTTTTCCATTCTCATACCTTTAGGACTGGAATAAAAATTGTTTTTGCTCGACTTTAATACCAAACTGATGAAAGATATCGTAAAAAAAATTTTTTTCGGCTTTTCATTTTGTAACCATTGTCCTTACGCACTGTTGACAGGCTGGGGACTGAGATACATGCAAATGCCTAACCTAAAGCGTTCATACACGGCCGGAGAAATCGACTGAGATATTTCCGTAGAAACTTTATCAAGCAAATACGACGGGTTGACGCCTTCGAACGTCCAACACGGGTTTTGCACTTTGATTCGAAATCAAAAAGAAGGAACAGTCAGATGTGGGGCCGTGCACAAATTACGTAACGGTGATTTTACCAATCCCCTCCCTATGTAATGTTTTGTAACGGTTTGGCACGCCACTCCCCTAATATTACCTAACGATTTCAAGACCACTACCCCCCCCCCCCAAAAAAAACTTTTCACTTATTTTCATTCCAAATTTTCTTAGTTTCACACAAATGCAAACGCTGTCGAAAACCCCCCTCCCCCCTACACAACGTTTTGTAACCCCCCCTCCCCCCTATGACCATTACGTAATTTGTGCACGGCCCCTGTAGTCCCAGTGGAGGAGGGCGAGAAAATTGATATTTTTTTCTTAAAAATTATACCCTTTAGACCTATTTCTTTGCTTTCCCGAAATTACGTAATTTTTTTAAAAAAATTGTAAGCGGCGCCATTTTTATTTCGTGCTTTGTTTTTCTAACATTTTTGCGTTCGGCTAATTTAATTGAAAAATTTTTGCCTTTATCTTCTCACTCGAAACCAAGATCCCCCGTTTTAGAAAGACTGATCCCGTCTCTGTTTCTAAATTTTTTCGAATAAAAGTAGAGTATGACCATGGGGGAAATAATTTTTTTCTACGGTATGACGAAAATTTCGAGAAACTTGAAGAAAAAAATAAAAAAAGTGGGAGAGCTCAAGTTTTTCGTTAAAAAAACGTTTTTGGTAAAAACACAGAGCAAAATAAATCTTTTCACCCCTTTTTGGGTGTTACAAATACTGGCAGCCCCTTATTTTTCGCTTTTACCCTCCCGCTAGTTTTGAAGAATTGGTTTACTACATGTTTCGAGATCATGTCATAAAACACCTCGAAAATATCAAATGTAGTGTAGGGCCAGCTTTATTAAACATCAATAAAATCGCAAGCAAAAAGCTCTGCAGGAAGAACAGCGCCGTTTATTGATTTCTTTGGCTGCTAGTGCTAGCTACATGGTTTGGCCGTTTCCGGATAGATGTCACTAGTAGAACAGAATGGAAAGAAATTTAATTAAAAGCGAAGATATTTCTTTCTAATGTTAACAACCAACACAAGTTTATCGCTCAGTATCGTAAATAATGGACCCTACCGCCTCCGTTAAGCAAGAAAAAGCTGTGGTTCGGACTTGAAAACATCTAGTTTTTCCTCGATCATCTCATGGTGTGCCCGCCATCTTATGCTCACAATGAAGGAGTGGCGACAATTTTTTCTCATGAAAGCAGTCCGGAGATAATAACAAACTGGCACCATTGCTCAATATACCTGTTTCTTCTGTGCGCGCAGAACTTTCTATGCCATTTCTGTTTGATTTATTGAAATCCTACCCCTAAGGAAAATCTTAGGAACCCTATATACTATTGCTTCAATTTCTATCCTAAAATTCACTTTGAATATTTTGACAGACCAATATTTTTGCATAGGGCATTTCGATTTTCTGTACATGACAGACCAGAAGTTAATAACCAACAAAATAAGAACATACACGACCCACTCTAAAAATGATATATCGTTCCAAATGAAATGCAATCGGCATAATTTATTTTTAATTGACGTGTTGCAATTTCGATAAATTATTATCCTGTACCGGTTATTTTAGAGTCAAGTGATTCTATGGACAAGTTTAAGCCAGAAGTTGTACAACCCAATATATTGGCTTGGAACCAATCCTAGGCGTAACAAGGAAATAGATGAATCTAATAAATGTGCTAAATACTTAGCATGTTTATTCAAGTAGTACAGATCATGTTGTGACAATGTTTTCGCAACTAAAATTTACAGCAAAATAGTTAACTTTTTAGAGTTTGCTTTTAAAACATTTTTAAAACCCGGTTTAAAAACTGTTTTATCCAAATGGCTAACAGAAAAACTTATATTAACAAACATGTATCCATTTAGTTGTACAAGCGTTGTATGGAAAGCTGTTCATACAACGGTTGTAACTTTGCATTTAGAGAAATTTGAGAACCCATAAAAAGCAACTATTTAACTAATTGGTTTTTGCTTTTTTGGCTACGGGGATGGATATATATACCAATTCAGATTTAAATACTTTTGTAGTCTATGCTATATTTTTTTGACTTCTGGAACATAACCTTAAAAAATAATTAATAAAATCTTAAAATTCGCAAATTATTAAAAAGTGTGTATTTAAATAAGGTAAACTAATGAGATTTATCAACACAGTAAGCTGAACTAATTTCTATTTTTTACTCTTCTTTACTTAGATAATTTAAAGCTGCATAGATCTTTGGTGCAATAACAGACAGTATATATATATATATATATATATATGTATACCGTATATATATATATATATATATATATATATATGTATATGGTATATACGGTATGAGAGGCAAATTTGTGCTGGAGTAATGTAATTTAGGACAAGAAAACATTATTTTATAACAAATAAGTATTCGTTCAGTCATATCCAAACGAGCATTTTATCAGTGATAGTTGTCCTTTCACCTAAAGTCGTCGATTTTACTATCAAATATCGAATTTCCTTTCGCTTTAGACAGACAGCCTTCCTCCCCCAAATGAATTTTCATTACAGCCGCGAAGATAAATTTTTATTTGAAAACGTTAACGCGCCGCTCGAAAATGTTTTCAACATTTGCAATAACGACTATTTTACGTTGGCGTATTTCAAGAATAATACGTTAAATTGAGTTATCGTGTCAAGGCAGTCAGACACCATCACAAAATTTGATCCGAGTATCTAATTTTTAGCGGAATTAAAAAAAAGTTTTGTTTGCCGACCTCAATAGCCTCCATACCAGCGTGGATCGCTATATTCTTGGTGATATTCTGTAGTACGGAGCACAAGCATACTATTTCCTATATATTTTCAGCGGCGCAGTGCTCTTCCCTCGCTGGTCTCGAATGGTTTATATTATATCTTCGCAACTAAAATTGCAAAAAATGCAACTTTTATAGTTCTATAGGGATATACTTTAAAATGATAACTGAAGATCAGTTATTTCATAAAATTATTTCCACTATACCCTTAAGAACGTGATCTATGAAGAGGAGGTTCACAAATTTGAAAAATTGACAGTAAATTGACAGTAGGTTGCATGAGTAAAAGTCATATCCATTTTTAAATTTTCTTTTGAAGTTCCTAAATTTAACCTTAGTGTGCGTCAAGTCCATTTCGGGTTTAGGTCTCACTCAAAGAGCTAGAATTATTTTTCAATTACTCTACCGTGAAAATGTTCATTATAACAATTTTTAAAATAATACATCAGAAAAAGTATAATAGTGAAAGGGCATGTGTGAGTCCGTGGGATTTTTAATGAACGAGTTTTGTTACTATGTGGGAATGATAGCTCTTTAGTCACACAATCAAATGTTACCGAGTGTTTTGTTAGCATCCGTGTAGAAGGGGTTGATATGACGTCATCTTTCAAGATGGCGGCCAAAAATTTTAAAAAATACAACTTTCGCAACCATCATTATACTTGATTCCATATAATTCGAGGACGAGGATTTCAAAAAATTTACTTCTAAGATCATCCGACACTAAATGACCTTGAAGATCGCAAAAAACAAGATTTTTGCCATTTTCTCTTCAAAAAATGTTAATAATTCGACGTTTTGTCAGACCAACTTCAAATGTACCTCAACATATTGAGCATGTATGCCAAATTCGATCCTTAGAGTTTAATGCAGTTTAAAGGTTCATGATCTTGAAAAATACTCCAGTAAAATTAACAAATTGCAAAAATAACATACTAAAGGGCGCTATTCATCAACTATTCAAGCAAAGAGAACCAAATTTGGCAACAAAGATAAGAAGGTCAAGTCCAACAATTTTGTTCAGCTATAACGTGTTCCAATAAGGCAGTTGATATATCAAAATGGCGACCTATAACGACATTTTATTTTATCCAATTTCGTAAAAAATTAGTAAGTAAAAATGACAAGGTAGCCATCAATTTTTGTTGATATATCTCCGCTTACTATGAAAAAAAAAGGTTAGTTGATGCATAACCCCGATTCAACTTGAAAATACCATGTAAAATTAAAAAACCCGCTTTTTGTAGTGTTTTTTCCAATTTGCCACTACGCAAAAACTTTAAGTGCTGGAGATGAAATTAACATCTTAGCCATAAAAAAACACTTCATTTTAAATCCCCTACTATTTTTTTTTTATCTGGCGTTCCAGATGTTGGTGTAACAAAACGTTAAATTATGGAGATTTTTTTAAAGAGAAAATGGCAAAAATAGTTTTTTTGCGATTTTCAAGGTCATTTGAGGTCGGATGACCTTGAAAGTGATTTTTTTTGGAATTCTCGTCCTCGAGTTATATGAAATCAATTATATTCACGCACAAGTTGTAAAAATTGTATTTTTTATGATTTTTCGACCGCCATTTTGGAAAATGGCATCTAAAACACTTAGTCCAGAATATGGTAATGTATATCTAACTTCCGCTAACTCTTTTATAGGTAATTTAAATGACTTTGTTGGCTAGACAAGTGAGTAGAACATACAATTCACAGTTCCGAAAGTAAAAACAACAGGCATATAGTTGTATAGCATAAACATCTGGGACGCCGGATAAAAAAAAATAGTAGAGAGGTTAAAATTAAGTGTTTATTTATGGCTAAGATGTTAATTTCATCTTCGGCACTTAAAGTTTTTGCGTAGTTGTTAATTGTAAAAAAACACTACAAAAAGCTGGTTTTTCAATTTTACATTATGTTTTCAAGGTCAATCAAGGTCATTTCATATTTTTGGTTGGTGGTTATACGTCTCTATTTTGAGACATCAGCCGCCATATTGAAACGCGTCATAGCTGAACAAAATTTTTTTAACAAAATTGTTGGAATTGACCTTCTTATATTTTTACCCAATTTGGTTCTCTTGGCTTTAATAATTGATGAATAGCGCCCTTTAGTATGTCATTTTTGCAATTTGTTAATTTTGCTGGAGTATTTTTCAAAGTCATGAAGCTTCAAACTGCCTCAAACTCTAAGAACCCAATTTGGCATACATGCTTAATAGTTTGAGGTACATTTGAAGTTAGTCTGGAAAAACGTCGAATTATTAAGATTTTTTAAAGAGAAAATGGCAAAAATCTTATTTTTTTGCGATTTTCATGGTTATTTAAGGTCGGATGATCTTAAAAGTAAATTTTTTGGAATCCTGGTCTTCGAGTTATATGGAATCGAGTATAATCATCCCCCGGTTACGAAAGTTGTATTTTTTATAATTTTTGGCCGCCATCGTGAAAGATGTCGTCATATCAACCCCTTCTACACGGATGTGAACAAAACACCCGATAACCCTTGATTCTGTGACTAAAGAGCTATCAATCCCACATAGTCACAAAACTCCTTCATAAAAAATCCGACGGGATAGAAATTATCGACATATGCCCCTACACTATAAATAACAACCCCTATCAAATCTCTAAACGTGCGAATGCATCACGAACCACAGCCACAAGGCAAAGCAAGCTGACTGGAGCACACTAACTGTATGCGCCTTTCTGTATTGAAATTCGCGATATCCCTCGCTACTCGCTCACTGAAAACATACACATATCCTTCTAGGCTTCACCTACTTCATCGTATGTTCTGCATCATCAAGCAGAGGTTCATTTCCTTCAGTGGCGAGATCGAGCAGCTGGTAGCAGGAACTGTATTGAGAAGACGGACGACGGACGCGGCAATGAGAGCGCGCGAGACGGAAAGAGACCTGTCCTTGTTAAATCTTAAATACTCATCTAATTTGGACCCGGTGCCATAATAATCAGTGCTGATAATAAAAAGGAAGTTTCGGAAACATTACAAAGAATAAAATAAATCAGACAGTTTATTATTAGTTTCTTAATCTGTGCGGGGGTGCACGTGCTCATGTGCTCCTATAGAGGAACCGCCACTGAATGATTACATTACCGTAAAACAAAATATAATCTATATCATAAACTTTTTACTTTACGCTCTAATAGATTTTACTGGCAACAAATCAAACCTCACTGATAAAGCTTTTTGTAAAATATCTTCCGAATTCAAATGACGCTAATAAAACAATAAACTGTGGAGCTACCCATCCTGCTACCCAACCCACGAAACCTTGATGGTGAAC
Organism: Oxystoma pomonae; assembly: GCA_963921995.1. Taxonomy (NCBI): domain Eukaryota; kingdom Metazoa; phylum Arthropoda; class Insecta; order Coleoptera; family Brentidae; genus Oxystoma; species Oxystoma pomonae. The sequence continues at coordinate 75,083,616 of OY998169.1, read as the reverse complement.
GGTAATGGTCTTACGCGGTATTGAACCTGGGCGGTAAGTTCTTGCGCACCAGGGGCCGACGCGGTAAATTTTTCACGGTTTGACCAGAAAGGGGAGATAAAAAACTAAACCAGTTCGAAGCTTCCAATTAGGTTTTACATGCCTGTTAGGGAAGTCTGGAAGGAATGGATGTGTGTCCCTTGCCCCCCGAATGGGACAGTGTGGTACATAGATAGCTGAAAAATGGGGACAAGTCGGGGGCGGGAGTGCACTGTAAAACCACGGTGGTGAAGTTCTACTTCTCCCTAGGAAGGTACGCGACTGATGTGTGGATATAAAAATCTCGAAATGACCGCTTCAGGAAAGGATATTTCCATTTGCTCAGATAGTAGGGCTGCACTGCCTGCTATTAGGTCGGACAGGGTTAACTCTGCCCTTGTATTGGAGTGCAAACGTGTCTTGACAACTATGGCAAGGCACAACCAGGTCAATCTCCTCTGGGTCCCGGGACATGAAGATGTACCGGGAAATGAAAAGGCCGATAGATTGGCTAGAAAAGGATCATCAACCGATCCGGTAGGTCCGGAACCAATACTAGGTATTCTGGCATACCAAGTCATAACGGCCCTGAGAAGTGACTTGCACAGGCGGTCTGACTAGCTCTGGAATGGCACACAGGGCATGAGACAGGCCAAACTCCTGATTGGTGAGGTGAATGCCAAAAAAAGTCCTTGCTCCACCTAAGTAGGAAGGATGTGAGACTAGCAACAGAACTCCTAATAGGACACTGTCGCCTTAACAAGCACCTACAAACATTGGGAATTGCCCAGGACTCGGGGTGTCGATGGTGCATGAAGGACGAAGAATCTTCCATGCATCTCCTGCTGGAGTGTCTGGCACTGGCCAGGTTAAGAGAGTCACACCTTCGGAAATGTGTACTGGCTCCAGGCGATGTAAGAAGGTTGCAACTCAGAAAAATCTGTTCTTTTGCGAAAAAAACATGGAAATTGTCCCGCCCGCGTTTCTAGATTCATTTATTCATTTAAGGGGAGCTAAAACACAACAACTGTCCTAAGCAATAATTAAAGTCAGAATGGCAGAATGGGTTAAAGCGTAGTAATATTTCCTACAAAAAACTATTAATAGAAAAAAATGTCATTATAGTCACTTAGTGTTGTCACTATTACTGTTAAAAAATTATCAATGTCGTAAAAATATAAAAAGTTATTCGCGAAAGTAATATATTCCAATTTATAACTATATACCATAATTGGAAGCACGAAAAACTTTACAGTCCGAGGCTTACTTCATAGTTGTCATATTTAATTCCTTTAATATTACTTTTACAAGGTAACGACCCTACAGATTGAAATTAACTCTGTGTTTCGGACTTCCATTGTCTATATTTTGTTTATACACAACGTTTTGATCAGTACAACCTCTGATCGTCTTCAGATGCAAACTACAATCTATTCCTAAGGCTACGTACTTATATAATATGGGAAATCACTCAACCGTAAAGTTTAAGAAGTTGGCTCCACCCAAGGAGGACTTTCCGAATATTTGGAATTTCCAAACTTGCTTGGCTTTCATCAATGGTGGCCAATATTTACATGGAGTGGTTCGAATGACACGCGGTTAATACCGCGACATATGAACCTAAGCTCTGGCTAAGATATGTTGATGATACTTTTATTGTTTGGACCGGGAATGACCAACAACTTTCAGAATTTTTCACCACCTAAATAATATAAGACCCACCATTGTCAAATTCCTTTTCTTGATGTACTTGTCAAACGAGTAGAAAGTGACATCAGAACAACAGTCTATCATAAACCCAGGACAATATTTGAATCAAGGATCAGATCATTCTGCTACAACCAAACGAGGCATAGTAAGAACTTTGTATAACAGAGCCGTTCAAATTTGTAACAAGTCTCATGACTTGGAAATCGAAATAAGAAACATTAAGAAGGATCTGCAGTAGAATGGTTACAGCCTTAAACTTATAACAGATACTATTTCTAAATTTTAGCAAACAGGTCAGCGATTACAAGACCAAAACCAGGCAAATGCATTCCTTACAATTCCACACATTAAAGGAATATCAGACATAATTCGAAGAGTAGCGAACAACTTTAATATTAAAACAGCTTTTAAATCTTATAATACAATTCGAAGCCTTTTTAATAAAACAAAACCGGAGAACTAACAAAATAAGGAATGCATTTACTAAGTTCCTTGCGAGTGTGGTGAATCATACATAGGCGAAACAAAAAGACCACTATCTGTTAGGCTTAAGGAACATCAGACAAATACCCAAAGAGGTGAAACAACGAAATCAGGATTCGCCGAACATTCATGGTCAAAACAACACCGAATAAAGTGGACAGAAGCAAAGGTTTTGCAAAAGGAGTCAAACTGAAAGAAAATTTTTTGAAGCTGCCTTTATTGGGCAGAATCAAGGTATTTTTAGTTAACTAAGTGTAAAAATTCCAAATATTTTGCGGAGCCAACTTCTTAATCTTCACGATTGAGTGATTTCCCATAGTATATAAGTACGTAGCCTTAGAAATAGATTGTAGTTTGCACCTGAAGATGATCAGAGATTGTACTGCTCGAAACGTCGTGTATAAATAAACTATAGACAATGAAAGTCCGAAAGATAGAGTTCATTTCAAACACATCATTGTCTCAAGCTTTTAGACTCTTTACAGACTCTGCTGATATTGATTTTGTTGGAATTCCGTAGTCTCTACTCAATACAAAACTACAAAGTTATGGAATCTACACGGTCGCCTATCTACCACGCAGTAAGAAATAAATCTGCATTGTGGAAAAAGGTTGCCCGCGAATTATCGCTACTTTACTGATATTGTCAACAACAAATAAAAATTGATGAAAACTGATTAGTAGTCGTATGTGCCAATTAAAGTAAAAATATTAATATTTAGTTAAAAAAACATATTAAAACTGGAGAGACGTTTAATTTGGAAATCTTGACCATAAATAATTCCGATTTTTTATCAACATTTTAGAGGACGTGCGTTTTTTTTTTATTAAAAAATGAACCTTTAATCTATGCTATGCGTTTATAAATTTAAGATGTGAAAAAAGTGGTTAATAAAATTTATTTTCTGTCATGTCTTTATATATTTTATGGTGTGTGTCCTGATATAGTTTAGAAAAAGATCAACATATTTTAAATTAATAATGTGGGAAAAAGAAAACCTATAAAAACCCTATAAAGTCAGTACAGAACTACTACTTTATGTGGTAAATAGGACGTCAGGATAACGTGCTCGCGACGACATAACTCCTATATCAAGAGTAATTATTACCCTCGCGATGTAGTTGTATAACCGTCCCAATGCATTCCCAAAAATGGTGAATACCTCGATGTATAGTAGTAGTAAAACCGTCGACGTGATATGACGCCACAAATCTATTAGCGATAGGACGTGGAGACGGCTTGCTTAAGGTCCGGTAAAGTAAACAAAGTTCCCTTTCGTACGGAAAGTGCCTATCTTCTGGTCAGTTGAAAAAACTACGGTTAAATATTTGACTATTACTTAAATTTGTTTAAATTATTTTTATTCCTTGCCGTGAATGTGATAGTCGCCGTTAAAATAAAAATGTTATTGTACCTCTTAAACCTTTCAACATAAATGCAGCAGACTGTAACATTTAGAGCGGGCGGACATTTCAGAAACAGAAATATTGTTTAGGACAGGAGAGTGTGACATTTCACCGGAATGGTTTTTTTTTGTAAAGGTCTTCTTGTGTTTGTTATATTTTTGCGTACATTACTAGCGCTGACTGGAATTTCAAGACATAAAGAAATCGACTCGAAGAGAAGAATTTTTTTTGCTTAGAGAAAACTGTTGGACTAAATACTCTCGGAGCTAGTGCATGACTCGTTTCTATGATCGTGCATCTTTGTCTACAAAACGAATTTTATATTTTTTTTGCTTTCTTTACAGTGACCTCCTCCTGAAAATCTTACCGTTTTACCTTCCCCCTCACCGACGAACCCCCCCACCACCAACGAGTACGAGTAGAGTTAATAACGACCTCCTCGCAATCATCTTCCGTTTCTGCTCCCCCCTCACTAAAGTCCTATATCATCTGATACAGACCAGTTCTAAAAAGGATTTAGTACAAAATATAGTTGCACTAAGGGCTAATTTTACAACCAACGTTAAAGCTCCAGATTAAACCATAGTTTAAACTTCAGTTCAATCTCTGGATTAAACCACTGGTAAACAAGTTGCTCAATTTTGTAAGTCGCAGTTAAACTACGACCAGAAAGAGCTGTTGGATTACCTATAGGATTAGGAGCACAACAAGTATTTTTCCAGTTTAAAAAGACTACATTTTCTTGGCATATAGGGTTCATTTTTAAACATATCTTTAAAATGGCACCAACTAGGGCCAAACCCAGCATAGTCAACAAATATTTCCATAAATGGCCATCAGTAGATATGCTGTGGCGGTTCTACAACACTTAGCGTTAACGTTAACGTATGTCCGTCTGTCTGTCTGTGCTGAAACTTTCTAATGATTGAAATTCCCTAATATCACGTGCCTGTAAGCGACGTCAGAAGTGCTATGTGATCACGTGGCTTGTGTTCTACAGAGTGAGTCTCTTCGGGGATTCTACAGGGTGCTCTAGGTCCAAGGGGGTTGTTAGGGGGTTGCAAGGGGGTTGCAAGGGGATGCCATAAAGGCCTGTGTGAATAGGGAATGTGATTACGTGACTTATATTTTTTCTCCTATAGGGAATAAAAGACCTTAGTAGTTTTCTGTGAATATCTCGAGTTGTATGTGATCGATTTAAAAAATTCTTTTTTTGTTAGATTGCTGTGTTCCAATGGTATTTACACGCACAGGCATGGGGAAGCCAAAAGAGCATTAAGTGGTAAAAGAAAGACCTTAGTAATTTTATGCGAATATCTAAGTGATCGATTTTCAAAATTCTTTTTTTTTTGGATTGCTGTGTTGTAATGCTATTTATTCTTAGAGAGATGGAGAAGCCAAAATGGCATTAACGTGCTGGACCTTGGTATTTTTTGCCGGATATCTCGCGTTATAGCGATGGGATTTGAAAAATTATTTGTTATTGTCCTAAAGGGGGAGGGCATGGCAAAAAAATTGTATTATGATATCCGGCAAAAAATACCAAGGTCAAGCACTTTAATGCTGCCACGCAGAACGAGGTGCGAATTATTAAAATCGCTTAAGTGGTTCTCAAAAAAAAAAAAAAAATGTTCAATCAGTGTTTTACGGATTATGCGATTGCCGTCTCAATTTCGTCTGCATACATTTTCTCATAAATTCATTATTACTAAACCGATTTTGATGAAATAAAAAGCCTCATGACGAAAATTGATTGTTCTTTAACCACTGCTATTAAAAACAGAATCAAACTTGACCCTTCAAGGAGGCTCGTTTATTCATATTTTCTGAAAACTTTTTGATTTTTTTTCATTCATAGAAAAGTTCTGCTTTCCGGTGTAGTGGTTCTTAAAAAATTAATTTTTGTTTCCGTCATTGTTTTCCAGATTATAAGATTGCCTTCTTAATTCCGTGTGCATTAATTTCGTCATAATTACTGAACCGATTTTAATTTAATGAAAAGCATTATGACAAAGATTCATTGAACTTTAAAGACCACTATTGAAATTTGTCGTAGTTTGTAAACCCAAGATTGCGGACAAAAGCGAATTTGACCATTCAAAGACGCTCGATTATTCTTATGTTTCGAAAACCTTTTCGACTTTTTAAATTCGTAAAAAAGCTCTGTCTCCGCCGCTTATAACTAGATAAAAATCATTAAAAACGGTTTAGTGGTTAGTAAAAAATTAATATAAAATTAAGAAAGGGTAAAAAATTACTCGCAACAAAAAAAAGAACGGCTTTTTTAAATGGTGGCAAATTTCAATGGCGATCTTCAAAAAGAAATCGATTCTTACCGTGATGTTTTTTATTTTACCAAAATCAGTTCAGTAATATTGAGTTTATAAAGAAACAATGTTTAAAACAAAAATTAATTTTTTGAAAACCACTGAAACCTAAGAATAAACGAGCTTCTTAGAAGAGATAAATTTAATTGTTTTCGCCATCTTTTGCTTTTTATTTCATTGAAATTGGTTGAGTATTAATTTAAGAAAGCAATCGTATAATCTGGAAAACAGTGCTGAAAACAAAAATTAATTTTTGGAGAACCACCAAACCGATTTTGATAATTTATACCTCGTTGTGCGTGGCGAAAGTAGGACTCTTTACAAATTTAAAAAAATATTTAAAAGTTTACAGAACATATGAATCAATGAAGGATCAAGTTTGATTCTGTCCGCCGTCTTGGGTTTCAAGATGGCGGCAAATTTCAGTAGCAGTGGTTAAACAACAGTCGATTTTCGCCGTGATAGTTTTTATTTCATCAAAATTGATTTAGTAATTATGAATTTATGAGAAAATGTATGCAGGCAGAACTGAGACGGCAATCGCATAATTCGTAAAACACTCATTGAATTTTTTTTTGTAAACCACTCAATCGATTTTAATAATTCGCAACTCGTTCTCCGTGGCAGAAATAGAGCTTTTTTACGAATTAATAAAAAAATTCAAAAATTCTTCGTAACATAATAATAAACGTGGCTCTTTAAATGGTAAAGTCTTGCTCAATTCCCTGCAAAGAGCAGTTTGTTGCATTAAAATCGGTGGTATGGTTCGAAAGTTATAACGGAAAACATTTTGTCCTGTTTTTTATGGCCCACCCGGTATATATGTATGAGCTCGGTGTGAGAATAAAACTTACTGGTCTGTGGGATGTTTTAACTATCGTCGAATTTCCTCATGCACAATTTCGTATGTCTCTTTAGATAATCTAAACCTCTTTTTAAAATCTACATCGTCTCACTCCTCCAAAGGATCTGTTTTAGAACGAATAATTTTTGGCCTTTTTGGTGCTTCGACAATGTCAATAATTTCTTCATCTTCTTCATCCAGTTGATCAAAAATCGATCATAGCGATTTCACTAAATACTTACTTTTTTTTACCAAAAACAAATTTTTAACAACTATTTTGAGGCTAGAATCTTTTACTAACTATTAAACTGAAGTTTAACAAACGCCCAAACCGCCGATAACGGTTAAACCGAATTTTCTTGGTACATCCGTGGTTTAAACTGATTTTTGACGTTTAACTATGAGTGACATAAAATTGCGCCTAACTAACTTAATTGAACAAATGCGACTGCCAAATATTTCTCAATTTTTTTCCTCACCTAGAACTGGGCAGGGTAGTTCTTATATTTATTTATTTTAAATGTCTTTCTTTTTGGAAACCATTACCCAATTTAAATAGGGCAGTAAGTCTAAAAAAATCAATACAAAATTGTGTACTAGATCAACTAAAATCGCAAAGCTGACAATCATTCTGAAATTATTTCCTTTCTGACTAATGGACATTTTGCTTTCTGTGACACAATTGTTATTTTTTCCTGAGTCAAACTGAATCCAAAGCCCGAAATTAAAAATCGAAAAACACGTACATTTCCGTATCGTATCGCTGTTGTCACGTAACTAGAGCGATAAAGTCATCAAACGGAGAGTTTTTATAATAGGAGTAAAAGATCCCTAATGAACTACATTTCAACGCTAATGCGTCTACTAATTATTTGCTTCGCTGAGTCAGCTTTACACACTTTAAAAGAAGAAATCACATTATGTCACATTTTAAAAGAAACAATTATTTAAAGCTAAAAATCATAAAATCAATCAATAGCGAGTTTTCCTTCAAAAAAGGTAATGGCAACGTTAAAACCGGATTTCGCACTTGTGGTACTCATCAGTACGGTGCTAGGAATTAGGAGATAAAATGATTAAATGATATAAATAAAAATTTTTTTCAAACCTATTACTGATAATTAGGGAAAAAACTAAAATATAGGTGATAGACAATGTTGAACTTAAGTAACCCAGAGTTTAAAATTTCCATTCTTTATTTTTTACTTTTTCACGACGTTTCGAATGCTTATGTATCTGCAATCGTCATCAGGTGAATACTAAAACAAAATGTAAAACTACATTGATCTTATATACTAGCATTTGTTCAGTGAACGTGGTTGGTTCTACTGTTTTGGACTTGGAATCTAATACCTCCGAAAACTATGAGTTTTCAAATGTCCTTGATGCCACTGTTGAAAATACATTCTAGTTCCTCTGTATGAATGCTGTTTGGTCCAACTTCCACTTGAATACATCTTTCTTCTTGGCGACGATCTTTGCCTCTTTTTATTCCAAATGATGTAGATGCAAAAATATACGGGGTGATTTTTTTAAAAATAACCAAGTTGTTGTCAAGATTTCCTGTAAATGGCAATACTGCAAATACGAAAGTATTTTATGAATATACTTTACATGGACTTAAGTTAGAATAGAAAGTGTGAAAAGTTTCTATTGTATGTTTCCCAAATAATCCAATAGGTCACTCACCTTGGGACAACCGGTATATATATTTTTGGCTTTCCTAATGAACCAATTTTCACGTCTTCTTATTTATTTCTTCAATTATTTGAGACTCTTACAAAAAATATTGTTTCTAACAGCAAAATAGGCTATTCCCTCAATCCCTATTTAATTTAACTATTTTCGAGCTTAGGATGTCTTTCAAAATATTAATTATATGTTTCTCCGTAGATCAAGGATTGAGCCACCTTTCGTTAAGGTTTTAGCAGATTAGGTATGAAACGTTTTTTGTTCACCTAAATTACTCAACTTGACCAAAATGCGTCGTCGAAGCGCTATTTATGCCTCAGATTTCAATACTCTTGGAAAGATTCCAACGGCTTTTTAGCCATCTTTTTACACGCTCGGCTGTGTGCCCGTACATAACGGCGAAAGCCTTTTGCTCTTTTGCCCATTGTTGTTTCCTTGGAGGTTTTTGCGCCGCGTTTTTCCCTCGTATTCTGTAAATGCGGTCCGCCTGATATATTTATTAAGCCTTTGACATTTTGACACTTTATATATCCAGCGTTCCGTGTTTTGCTTTTTAAACCATTATTGTGTTTAATAAATATTTGATGGTTAATGCAGCACTTGAAATCTGCCTTTGGTTTTATTTTTGGATTTGGATTTCATGGTATTAGGCAATTACTGGAGCAATGACACAGTTATTCTTATTTCAAACCTAATAAATTAAAATGTGTGAAAAATTACTGAAAACCACCCCTCTATTATGAGGTTTGTGTGTGGTTTATTTTTAAAATACTATCAGGCACAGTTGTATAACTGGAAGATTGTGTTCCTTCGCTCATTGTTGTTTCCTTGAAGGTTTTTGCGACTTCCCTATAAACAAGGTGTGACTGGCACGGAAATTAATTAGTGGGCCGCTGAAGAACATCAGTTAATTTTCCAACGAAGTTCTTTCGCCAATACTAATTCGATGTTGAGTCGACGGAGAAGAATCTTAAATACAACGAACTTTGTTGTTGAGCCATTGAAGAAAAAACTACTTCTCTCCGATATTCGTTCACTTTGTTGGGTCATTGAAGAAAAAACTACGTCTCTTTGATATTGGTTCACTAAATAACTTCAGTTGGTGTGCGAATACAGTTGTTTTGCCAATACTAATTCGATGTGGAATCGACGGAGAAGAATCTTCATCCTAAATACAACGGACTTTATTGTTCAGCCATTGAATAAAAAACTACTTCTAACTCTTCTCCGATATTCGTTCACTTTGTTGGGCCATTGAAGAAACAACTACGTCTCTTTGATATTGGTTCACTAACTATCTTCAGCCAAAAAGTTAATGTAGCGAAAAAATTTAAATCTTCTTATAGCCGCAATGGTCCAGTGGTTATCGCGTTGCCCTGGTAGTCTGGAGGTTACCAGTTCGAATCCCACTTTTGTTTTATTTTTTGTAAATTTATTTTTTTTCTTAAGATGTATAAATATGTTTGAAACAATGATGTATTTAAAATTAACTCTGTGTTTCGGACTTCCATTTTCTATATTTTATTTATACACGACGTTTCGATCAGTATAATCTCTGATCGTATTCAGGTGCAAACTACAATCTATTCCTAAGACTACTTACTTATATACTATAGGAAATCACCCAACCGTGAAGTTTAGGAAGTTGGCTCCGCCCAATATTTACAATTTCAACACTTGGTTTACTGAAAACAAACTGATTCTGCCCAATAAAGGCAGCTTCCAGGAATTTTCGTTTCTTCCAGTGTGACTTCTTGTGCAAAACTTTTGCTTCTGTCCACTTCATTCGGTGTTGTTTTGACCATGCGTGTTCGGCGATTCCTGATTTTGTTGTTTCACCTCTTTGGGTATTCGTCTGAAGTTCTTTAAGCCCAACAGATAGTGGTCTTTTTTTTCACCTATGTATGATTCACCACACTCACAAGGAACTTGGTTAATGCATTCCTTATTTTGTTTGTTCCCTGGTTTTGTTTTATTAAGAAGATTTCGAATTGTATTATTAGATTTAAAAGCTATTTTAATATTAAAGTTGTTCGCTTTAATGTATGGAATTGTAGAGACTGCATTTGCCTGATTTTGTCCTTGTAATCTTTGTCCTGTTATAAGTTTAAGGCTATAACCATTCTGCTGCAGATCCTTCTTAATGGTTACAAATTTGAACGGCTATATTATACAAAGTTCTTATTATGCCTCGTTTGGTTGTAGCAGAATGATTTGAACCTTGATTTAAATATCCTGTGAGAGTGGGTTTATGATAGACTGTTGTTCTGATGTCGCTTTCTACTCGTTTGACAAGTACATCAAGAAAAGGAATTTGACAATTTTGCTCCAACTCCATTGTCAATTTAATGGTGTATCTTATGTCATTTAGGTATTGAAAAAATTCTGAAAGTTGTTGGTCATTCCCGGTCCAGACAATAAAAGTATCATCAACATATCTCAGCCAGGTTTATATGTTGCGGTATCAACCGCGTGTGATTTGAACTACTCCATGTAAATATTGGCCACCACTGGCGAGAGCGATGAACCCATTGGCAGACCATCTATCTTTCGCCTGAAAATAATAATAAAAAAATAAGAGTTATGTAAACAGCACTCCAACAACTCCATCACTCTCTCCAGCGGCAGGCTTGTACGTTCACGAAGGGATTCATCATCAACGAGTCTCTGTCTAATAATATCTAGCGATTCCTTTATCGGGACATTGGTATATAGACTTTCGACATCAAAACTGACAAATCTATCCTCGGGTCCTAAAACAAAAGATTTAAGAATATTAACAAAATGGTTGGAATTTTCTATAAATGAGGCGATCTTGCCTGCAAGAGGTTGAATAATTTTCAAAAGGGATTTGACAGATTACTTGTTGGAGAATTATTGGAACCTGTGATTGGGCGTAAGGGCATTGCATCTTTATATCAATATATATTTCATAACATAGACAATGGAAGTCCGAAACACAGAGTTAATGTAATAATATGTCATGGTTTTTGGAGCACAAAAATTTGGGTATATTTAAGGCCATATTTTAGGATTTAAGTAACTAGTTAGATGGAGACCAGCTACATTGAACTGATGATAACCTAGCAACGGTTTACCATTGAACCATTGATGTGGTATATCGGTTAAGTGACTTATGGACCAGTATTCCCAAGTTTATTTTCATTGGTCCATTGAATGAATAACTGAAAATTTATATTGGGCTCATATTTATCCGTCACAAATTGTTTATAGGGTTATTTATACCCCGTAATGTCTGCCTGATATATTTATCAAACCTTTAGCATTTTGACATTATATCCAGCGTTCTGACGTTAGTGATTTAAGAAGAAGCTATTTCGAAAAAAAAATAATATTAAAAATAATAAACATACCGTAAATTGTGCCGCAAACCTTCAAATTACATTAGTAACCCTCTTTAGATTTTTCTAGCAAGAAATCACTGTGGCCTATAAAGCTTCTTAAAAAAATTTCTGGAAGCTTTTTTTAAAATTTAAGTCTATGTTTATTAACAAACATTTTTTTATTTAAAAAGCAGCATTTTTGCTTTTTTGGAATGTGAAAACTGCATGGCCAACTTGACTGAAACCAAGTCTGGCAAACTTGTCTGAAAATGGATCTAGAACAGAAACAACAACAAAGTAGAAAATTTGGTGCTAGAAAGCACAGGTGGTCCACCATACAATCAACTATTTTATGTTGAAAGGAAATGAAAATATCTCCAAAACTGTAGCTTTTAAAGATTTGAGCCTTATAACAAAATTTTTGAGTAATATTTATGAAAACCAAAATCTGAAAACCGCATATGAATAGCCGCTTTACTTCTAAAGTTATGATTTTTTTTATGTATTTTAACGTTTTATCAAATAACTCGGAAACTAAAGTTCCCACAAATTTGGACTGTATAACAAAATTTGTAGCGCATATTCATGGAAACTTAAATCTGAAAACCGTATATCGCTACTTGCTTTTGTTCCAAAGTTACAATTTTTTAAAACATTTTATCCCCCTTTTTCTCCCTTCAACCCCCACCACTCTACCCAAAAGTTAATCAGTTCATGGTCAGATGATATAGGATTTGTGTTTTTGTTTGTCTGTTACGTTAAAATCGATTAGGGCGTTCTGGAGTTATCGTGTATACAGACAGACAACAGACCGACAGACAACTTTTTTTTTCGTCGATTAAGGTTTTTCGGAACCTTAGTAACTCAATTTTAATAAAAGAAAAGTCAAAATTTCACGATTTTAATAGTCCCCCACACCATATTGGTATGGTGGACCAACAACTGCTTAACTAAAGAGTTAGTTAACTCTTTTTCGATTTAGTATCCTTTAGGCTACTATAGCGGTCAGACCCAACTGACAGAAAATCCATGTTTCACCTGTCAATTTGGTTATAAAAATGGTGGCAATCTTTGGCTAAAGGGCGCTAAACAGATAAGAGTTAACTGGCTTTTTAGTTAAGAACGGTGTTGGGTGGACTAAAAAAGCACCCTTTCGAGAAATTACTCTAGAGTGAAACCTTCCGGACACCAAATTGTACTAAAAGTGCCGATTTTCCGGTCGGCAGCAGCAATATTAAAGTTACACAATATACCGAAAAAAGTACGTTTTTAGATCCTAGGTGTTGGTATATACACAACCAATACATCCACTAAAATGTCTAGGTATTGCTGTAGAGCAGGGATATAACATTTACCATTTATGGCTTTCTTAAAAGGTCTGCGCTAATAACGGGGGATTTTTTTATTCAACTTACAGTTTATAACAGACCGGAGGTCATTCACCAAGATCAATTAAATTCCAATTATCCTTTCAATCTTTCCTGTTGGTTGATAAAACAGACAGATAACCTACAGTGGACTTTTAAAAACCAGGCTAAACTACTACTAAAGTATAAGCTTTTATTAAATGCATTTAATAGTAGAAACTTATTTTTTACCCTTTTTATACCATAATAAAAGCGATGGACACAAACTAAAAATTTTAACTTTAGGTATCGTCATTGGCTGGGTATCGTATATCGGTTACAGCGACGATTCACCTAAGAAACAGTTGTATTACTCTATAACCTAATCAAAGGCTTGGCAATCTCACCTGTTCTCAGCTTCTTTAGATGACAGCATTATGTTTATCATTCGAATAGAAGAATAATTTAGTTTTTCTTTTGTAGTTCTCTCTTTGTCACCGTCAACTTAAAATTTTTAATTTGCGCCCATCGCTTTTATTATGGTATAAGAAAGATAAACAACTACTTTCTACTTTTAAGTGCATTTAATAAAAGCTTGTTTTTAAAAGTTTTTTTTTAACAAAAATTTATTTTTTAATTTTTAGATTTGTACCCTAAATCGTCCATTTTAAATCCGCCATATCGAAATTTTCAAATCTGATCAAAAATTCATATCCCCTTCTTGAAAAACCCCTGTGTGCGAATTTTGATTTAAATCGAACCAACTAAATCTTTTCCCCTCTCCATTTCCTTAATATTGTATTGTGGCCGAAACTATAAACGCATACTAAATTTTAACACACACCCTTAATTTTTAGATTTGTAACCATAATCGTCCATTTTGAATCCGCCATGTTTAAATTTTCAAATCCGATCAAAAATTCATAATCCCCACTTAAAAACCCCTGTATGCCAATTTCGATTAAAATCGAACAAACTTAATCATTTTCCCCTCCACTTCCCTCGTTAGAGGGAGGTGGGTACCTGAGAATACCATATTATTGTATTTTCACCGGAACTATAAACGCATACCAAATTTGAACACAATCGGATGTGGATAAGTCAGTTAAAATTGGTTAGCAAAACATGACCGAAAATCATCCATCTTGAATCCACATATTGAATTTTCAAAATCTGATAAAAAATTCGTCCCCAAGTGCCCCAACACACCAACTTTGAACTATGCGTCCCTCCTCCCCCTTCGAGTAGGGGTGAGATGTCAATTTCATCACACTATATCCTCGTCATTGTAAGCATGCCAAATTTGAAGCCGATCGGATGTCGGGAAGTTGGTCAAAATTAAATTGCAAGATTCCACCAGAACAAACATAGTTACATACATACAATGCAAGTTAAGTAAAAGCTTGTAAAAAAATCTTAAAGAAAGGACCTTAAAATAATCCATTAAATCGATATTTTTTATGTCAAATTTGGTCTCGCCCACGTTGTCATCCATTATATCGGTGTATTGTTAGGCATCCCCTTTAAATTTAGATTCATCAAACTTTATACACTGATCGATAACAAAGTTTGAAGGGCTTATTTATTATGAAAGGGTGGCTTTAGCCCAGCAGTAAAGTGGTGTATATGGGGTGTCCTATCGGCACAATTGAGTTGAAAAAGCATTAGTAATTATAGGGTAAAAAATGGAAATGGAGACTTCATTTTACCTAATTTAAACAATGCAATACAAAATGTGGCAAAAATACACCAAAAACAAAGAACCCTTGAGAGCAAAATTATTCTTGTGACAGTGGCGTACGGAAAAAAGTTTCAGGGTGAAAATTGCTATTTTTTTAAATTATCCTGCATCTTGAATTTTTAAAAAATATAATTTTTGGGACGTGGCCTAAAAGATAAAAATAAAATATCATGTATTTCAGAAAAAAAAGTAATAACAAACCAATATATACTAGACACACAATTACTTTCAAAAAGTTATGCGTGTGTCTATCATTTTAACATTTAAGATACGAAGTATATTCTTTCCAATTATGTAATTTTTTATTAATCGAGTTTATTAATTAATGCTAAGTTTTAAGACAATTAAAAAAATCTAATTTTTTTTGGCCATGTTTTTATTTCATCACCGATTTTTATAACTGATATATTTTTACATTTGTGTTGGATAAGGCTTTAAAAAAATATTGTTTTAACCAGTACCGTACATAAAAAAAAAATTTTGGGGGGAAAAATTGCAAATTTTTAAAATTTTCCATTATCTTGGATTTTTCAAATACGTCATTTTTGACATTTGTTTTGAAGAATATAAAGTATTTTTTTTAAATCAGACTATTGGTTGCAAAATTACAGACACCCTACATGCGTAGATTCGATATGTTTACAAAAAAACTTCCTTTCGGATGCTGCGAATCATTAACACCCGGTTCCCACCAACGACTTTTTCGTGGATGCCCGCTCACGCGTCACATGACTGTCATAACATTTCATATTGACATCATGTGACGCGTGAGTGAGCACTCACGAGAAAGTCGTAAGTGGGAACCGCTTGTCAGGGGCCAATTATTTAAATACTCAGGTCATTTCTTTCCGATTCCAAAAATACCTAATGTGTTACCTTTTTATATAACGGTTTTTTTATTTAAAAACCGTCAGAGAAAAACATAACATTTTATATGCGTCTGTGTATGTAAGTATGTGTGGTTTTTAAAATAAGAAAAAAATCCCTATTTAAATTGGCAATAGACAGGATGTCCCGTTTGAAGAAATTAATGTCACTTAATGTCTGGCGGCATTACCAGCATCCAAAAAGATACTTTATTGTAAACCAAAAATTTTAATTTTTATCTCTTTTGGTTTTAGAGATATTTAGGAGTATGGAAAATATCAAATAACTTGAATTTTTTCCTTGAGCCCAGCGTCAATTTTTAGTATTTAAATAATACAAATTTTAAAATGAAAGGATTGATGAACTGCTCTAATCGAAGCTGGAACCTAAAATATTGGACCGGAACCACTCCTGAGTATAGTAAGAACAAAATTACAAAGTCAGAGCACAACAAACAGGTAAACTATGTACAAGAGTCATCTTAAAGAAAGGCTAAAGACATCAGTTAAAACTATCGCATGGTCGGCTGGGCACGCATCAGAGTAGTCGAAGATCCCTTCTGCTCAGGAAGAAATCACAGCTATTAAGGTCCAACTTACGATAGAACACGAAGAGGTACTAAATATTAAGTTGATTCAATAATATTTTCATGGCCCACTCAAATCAGAAACACACAGTTTCTTTAAAAATAATATTTTTTAAGTAACTGACTATTAATTAATTGCAAATTAGTTTTTAGAAACCAACGTACAACAAAATTGAACTAATAAAACTTGTAACTAATTTGAGGTCGAGATTTCTTGAAAATTTTAACGGATTATATAAAACTTTGAAAGGGATTAAATTAGAATAATGACTTGAAGATAAAAAGTTTCCTAGTCTTTGCTAAAATTGCGGTGTGATTAAAAGTTTTCAATTCAAAGTTACCACTCTTAAACTAGGTGCGTTTTGAGATAATATACACTTTGAGTAGAATTTACTAAAAGGGTTAAGCTTATTTTAGGACGGTCCTAAGTTTAAATAAAATTTTTGGTTTTAAGCATTTAAAATCAACTTTTCTTGAGTTTCGGACATATTTTGATTTATAAGAAGAATTTGAATTAATTTGTTTAGTGAATAGTGAACCCAACGTTTTGTTGGATTTAAAAAAAAAGTTTCAATTTAGGAGAAAAAATAATAAAAAATTTAAACCTACGCAGGTTCTAATTGGTGAACACTCTGTAAAAATATTAAAATTGGTGTTATATGTCATTCTACTCAAAACTTGCTAATGGCTTTTCCAGATTATTAATCGAATGTCGCACAACGATTTAGATGTGCAATAATAAAATAAGGTGTGTTTGTTGGTAAAAAGTATTAAGAAAGTTAAATGCCAGTTTTCTTTACATTCCTGTCACTGTCGAAATGTCAGTTTTAAAATATTAGGTGCGTTCAAACCACAAACTTGTCGCAAAAGGGCGAGTTCATATCTCTTACCTCTGCTTGCACCTTGGCTTGCACCATGCTATACTGATAAAAGCTGCAGCTTTAAAATTAGTAGGCTTTCAGTAAGGAAAGTTTTCTTGTTTGAGCTTTTATATAACTTCAATATTTTAATTTCATTTTGTAAATAAATCAATGCGGTTGTTTTGTGTTTTTTTGTTTGGTATGTTCCATATCAGCTAAAAGCGTATACCTGTTTTTAGCGAAAAACAAACAATTTTTTTTGTTAAAATATGAAAGATTCTTCATTTTTTTTTAACATCAACTGAAGAATGCCTTTTCCATTTGAGCTAAATCGCAAAAACCCGGACATTCAGGCCGAGACGTCACTACGCCCTCTTCGTACGTATCACCTACGTTGTTCCTACACGAACACACTCATTATTCTTAAAGAGTAGTCTTTTCTGGCAGCTTTTCTTATGCACTTGCAAAATTTTTCTATCCAAATACAGATTTTTTTTAGAAACTTTAGTCTCATTTTAAAAATAAAGTTCAAATCTAGAATATGGAAATATGGAATATTTTGCTTGCTCATATCTGCAAGACTAGACAATAATTGCAAAAATTCCCTAGATTTAAGCCTTATTTGTAAAATAAAACTAAAATGTTTGAAAAATGTCTGCATTAGGATAGAACAATGAGGGGCTAGAAACACCCGGGTCCCTATAGAAAACCCGAAATCAAATTTGGCAGAAACATAATTTTTCAGATTTTAAAGGAAAAGAAAATAATTGGACCGAAAAAAATTGTTTCGAAAATGAAATGACGGGAAAATCAAATCGTTAGAAAATACATGCATAGAATTAAATTTAAACGAAACAAATTTTTATAGAAACACAGGAAAATAATTTAATAGAAACATAATAATGCCGAACCACAAAATTCAAGAACCCCAATCTGTCCGAAAATGATTTTAACCGATAGCCACGAGTTCAATTGCTACGTTGCACTGTGGGCCAGAAACCCCTTAAAATAGTGAATTACAAAAGTTTGGCGAATTTGTTATTGTTAGCATCTATTAATTAATCTAATCAAAAAGTTGACGTTTATAACCACGCCTTAGGAGCATAATCCTATTGGAAATATTAACACGCCAGGACGAATCCGCATCAGGTAACTTGGATAAGTATCAGTGCGGAACGATGCCTATTTGTGAGTGATTCAAAGTTGGAAATGAAAGTGTATGATCGTGTTTAATGATGTATGGGGAGGGTGACCAGTGGAACCACTGACGAGCCTACGCTGGTTGCCCAAGGCAAAACATCGTTTAATCATTTCTCTTTTCGCTTTGGTCCTTTGTGTGTTCCTTGTGGGATGCTCATTCAGGTTTTAATTTTCGTTATTTCCCCCCAAGATCTTTTGTTTTCAGGCAAAACTTGTTGTTCGCGAATTACAAAATATTTTTGTTTTTAAGCCATTAGTTTTCTGTCATTCATTTGGGGATGCGAGAATATTTCGAATTATTACAAATTGGTGCAAATGTTCGCAACGAAGTACTAATTTGACCTAAAATATCTGAATGTTCTACATATAGATACATATTTTTTGATACCTAGTTTTTTTTCCTGGTGTTATGGCTTTTCAATTAAAAAAATAATTTGCGCAACTTCTTGCAACTTGTTGATTTATTGACATTTCTATTTGCCTAGTATTTTACCTACAATCTGGGACAAATTAAAGTTCCACACTTTTTGTGGTTAATAAGTTTTGATGTAATTTGATTTTTTTGACAGGTGAGTAGGTTTGTATGTTCCTGCAAAGTTCATCAAAAATTTTTAAACAGTGGCGTAGTTACGAACCTCTTTTTTAAATGGTGCATAGAAAGTCTATAAAAATAAATAATTATCAATGTATTGTCTTCTCTTTCTTGAGTGAAAGTGATTCTGAGTAAGTGTGTTAAAGTCGTTTTAAATTTTGATAATTCGATAATTTGCAAATATTGATTTTAGCAAAAGAAAATGTTTATATTTTCTTAATAGGTGTTGTTTTTTGTTTGGTACTTTTGTATGATGTTTTCATTATTTAGTAATATATAATTGATAACTTTTTTTAAATAAATTTTTGCATATCTATTTTTTTATTACCCTGTATATTACATCTGTAATATTTCGACAGTTTTAGACTTTTGAGGGTATGCAAAACTTTTTATGAAGAATAGCTTTGCTAAAGTCGATAATAAAAATGTTTTTCATATGGTGCCATTATTTTCGCACACGCTGTATAATATCGTTGTACAAATTTTAGTCTAGCTTCAAATATATTTTAAAAATTACTAATCTAGGTTGTAATAAGCGTTTTATAACAAAAAAAATACATAAAACCTAACTTAACACTTTTTCCACATTTTAAGAGTTTTTTGGCCCACAGTGCGTTGCCAGGCTTATGGCATCGAAGAGTCAAAGTAAGTTGTGATATTGTATTAATTTAGCCTCAAATTTTTTAATATTAAAATAGGTTAACAAGAAGTGTGTCAATAATTAAAAGCAAGATTTCATAGACAGTTAGACAGCCAGAAACTCTAAAGTTAAATAAAAAAAAAAACTCGTATCATCTTTTAAATAGAGAAACCTGAAACCTGTTAACGCCGTAATCCAAGGCCTACGGTTATCTAGACATTTAAATTTGACGCACGCCCAATAGCGATTAGGATAAATTGTGGTTTGGCTCCTTTAAGGATCGGGCATATTATTTTATATCAATTTGTGGTTCGGGTGTTTTTCGTTTTTAGAAAATCTTTTTCTACTAGCGTGCGGAAAATTCACTTTTTCGTACTGATTTGCGTGCGGAAAATTCACTTTTCAGCACTAGTGCGGAAAAGTTAACTTTATGGTAATTTTCCGCACTCAACCAAAAATAAAAAAAATAATGTATTGCTATATTTTAAAAAATTTCTTTTTTGTGTTACGTAAACATTTTAGTCACGATAAATAAAGGGTAACATTTTCAAAATTCCTTTTATTGAGTTAATTTAATATTTAAGTCAAGCGAGTAGAAAAAATATTGTACCTAACTCGCAAGTAAAGTGACTTTTCCGCACTTAATTGTGGCCGAACTCTGCTAACGCGTCGTTCGGGCATCTGCAATCATGTGCGGAAAAGTGGTACTTTCCGCACTAGTTAGGTAAATAACTATTTCGATACTTTTGTAATTCTGATATTTTAAGGTTTGGGAAAATTATAATCGTTCAAATTATATTCGTGCCTTTTAAGAATCAAGTAAATTAAAATTCTATAAAATTATATTGGTATCCGTTATTTTCGGGGTTTTTTACCTTCGTTCATATTTCGTTTCGGACGTTTTATTTTTTAAAGTGTGGCATTTTGGACAAAGCGTTTTTATTTCTCACTTCACTACGACAAGGCCTCCAATGTCTAATGAAGAATCCAGTCACCTACAGACCTGTTTCATCCTTATTGGAAATCATCAGGGAGTCATAGGATTGTACCTGGCAGTTGAAGCTACACAGGCAACCATGTACATCTCTCGAATTTAAAACAAAAAGTTTGTAATCCCTGGAGACGTGGCACCTGTGTGCGGCACCTGTCGAATAAACTGAGAAAAATAAATATTAAAATTGAAAAGTGCAGGAGACCAAATACAGAGTCCTGTAACTTTCAGCAGGTTATAGGAAGAAACCTGTAAAAATATAAGGTCACTGTAACATGACTCTTAAAAAGAGGTAACGTTTTTTCGCGCATTTGTAGCAAGATTAAAGAACTAGTACATCTGTATATTAATCTGTGTTTTAAGTATCTGTTACTATGTTGCAGATAAAAGAGATATTTTGGAAAACTTAAAACTTTGACAACTTTGACAGCCGCTGTGGTAGTGTTTAACAACCACTACCACTACCACTCATCGATTTTATCAGAGTTTTTGGAACACATTAAAAACTGTCACTTCTAAAAAAATTTAAAGATGAGGAAAAATAAAAAAATTGGCTTAATTTTACAAAATAAGTGTTTTATATGTTGGAACCTTGTAATATTTTATTATTTATAAAATTAATTAAGCAAAAATTCTCTAAAATTAACTAGAAAAATAACAACAACCACAACGAAATGGATTCGTAACTTACGGCAGTGGTAGTGTTTAACTAGCACAGCGGAATGACGTTTAGCTATTGCGCAGACGCAGTAATTACCACAACCACTACAAAGTGTCAAATAAGTGTTCCAAAATATCCTTAGATAATTTTTCCGACATTGATATACCTGCGGTCAGCAATCCAATATTTAACAGTTTTTTTATTTAATAAAACAGCAATCAAGTATAGATTAGGCAAATTGAATTTTCTTTGTGACTGTTGGTAAATGATTTTTTCCCAGAAAATGAACTTTCTAAAATCGTTTTAAATTATATTCTCGGTATTCATTTAATGTTTGCATTTTACTGAAAATTATTAAAAACATGTTTTTTTGCTGCCCTGCAAGTGCACGCGACCACCCACACTCTTATTTACGACAAATTTTAGGTTTTAGTAAATCCATCCCACGGTAAAAGATCTTCATTTGTTTTAAACAAAAGTTTTATTTTTCAAAAAGAGGCTATTTATTGCTTAATTAGAAAGAGACTTTTTTACCGCCGAAATCCCCCTTGTCTCGAAATGGCAAAAAACCAATTTCTGTGATCAGCCTATGGCACCCTCGCAGGAACTCAACAAAAAAAGCACTTACAAAAATCGACAACGGCTCTTAAAAGATTTAAAACGTGATGAATTCGTTGATATAGAGCACATACAGGGTTCGGCGCAGGCCAAGTTATTGAAAAACAAAATAGAAACAAATTTAGTTGGGCCAGGACCGGCCTCATGGGTAGAGGGAGGGCGCAGCCTCTCCAAGCGGGTAAATTTGACGGCGACCGAATGCCGCTTGATGCATTTAGTTTTGAATTATTTATACAATAGTTAAAAAATCGTAAATTTTAAAAGATTTGTTGCCGTTGCAAAAATTTGATTTAAAGAGCCCCGCACGAAATACATGGGAAAATGGACTTTACCCGAATTTGATGTAACTTTCACATTTCATAGTACTAATCATCGTTTAAGAGATATGCAACTTTTATTGAGATTGTATGTCCAGTTCTTAAGATATTTGGGGTCAAAGTTCGGAAAAACGCATTGCAGTGGTAACTTTGCTGATAAAAAAGAACTATTTCTCAGCTGTAATCGTGACAGGCATAAATGAATTTGTGTTGTTTAAACACTACTGCTAAAAATGGTTAGTTCTTATACGGGGTATGTTCAAAAAATATAATTTTTTGAGTCATCTATTTTAGATAGTTAAAATAGGATCACCTCATTTTTCGCCCATGCTTTTCACGGTACAATTTTTTGAAGTTTGACTCTTTTTCATCGCTTCAAAAACTCGACATGGTTCATATCTTTGAGCAATTTTGTTTCACTTTTCAAATCTATTCTAAATCGATTACTTGCTATTGTTAACACGATCTTCGTATTAATTTTTAGCATAGAAAGTTGGTGACAGAAAGTCTTTGTTTTACTACAGGGTCCATTCAAAGAAATTTTTTTGTTCAACGTTTTTTGAATATTTACTTTTTTTTTCTGTGGTCAGAGAGTGAGAAAGTCAATTTTCACAAAATTTTACTCCAATGATACTATGACAAGCACGTACTATTTGTATGAGTTTGATCAACTTTATTTGTCTGGTTTTTGAACTACGGATTTTTGAAGTTAAAATAAAAGTATTTTTTTGTATGTTCATGTGATAAAATAAAAACAGCTTACTGATTAATTTGAATGTCAATGGGCTAAAACAGTGACCACAAGCAGGTCTATTGTGGCTTACTCAATTATCCCTTTATAACAAAAACAGAGTTGGCTATGTCAAGTTGGTAGCCAAAAAAATGTTGTTTATTTTTGTTTTGTCGCATGAACATAAAAAACAAATATTTTCTTTTAACTTCAAAAATTTATAGTTCAAAAAGTAGACATAGAAAGTTGGTCAATCTCATGCAGATAGTACGTACTTGTCATAGTATTATTTGCGTAAAATATTGTGAAAATTGACTAACTCACTCACTGACCTCAGAAAAAAATGTAGATATTTAAAAAACGTTGAACAAAAATTTTTTTTTTAATGGACCCCGTAGTAAAAGAAAGCCTTTCTGTCAGCAACTTTTCATGCTAAAAATTAACACGAAGATCGTGTTAAGAATGGCAAATAGTAGATTAAGAATAGGTTTTGAAAGTGGAACAAAATTGCTCAAAGATCTGAACCATGTCAAGTTTTTGAAGCTATTAAAAACAGTCAAACTTCAAAAAATTGTACCGCGAAAAGCATGGGCAAATAATGAAGTAATCCTATTTCAACTATCTAAAATAGATGCAGATAGAAGAATCCTGGTGCATGTTTGTTTTTTCTTCTAAACTAATGGCATTTGACATTCCAAAAATTATACTTTTTGAACACACCCCGTATAAGAACTAACCATCTTTTGGCAGTAGTGTTTATTTGAACAACACAAATTCATTTATAACCGTCACTATTTCAGCTAAGAAATAGTTATTTTTTGTTAGCAAAGTTACCACTGCAACGCGTTTTTCCGAACTTTGACCCCCAATATCTCAAGAACTAGACATAAAATCTCGATAAAAGTTGTATATCTCTTAAACCTTGATTAGTAATATCAAATGTCAAAGTTACATCGAATTCGGGTGAAGTCCATTTTCCCATATATTTCTTTTATTTCTTTAAGAGTTTGGACTAATGTTAATCTTTTTTTTTTAAGTTAGTCATTTTCTGCAGATTTTTTCCTGAAGCGCATTAAAATTCCAGTCTTGCTGCAGGCGGCTAAAAGTCTAAGGCCGGCCCTGGTTGGGTCCACATAGATCGATTTTTGATAAGTGAGCATCCAAATGTTAGCAAACACCATAAGTATCGCCATTTTGATAGTAGCCTCCCCTTTCCTCAACCTTTTTCTGTGGTTCTGTCGGTGTCGTGCGTGTCGATATTGGCTTGATTGACTACAAAACGATTTGTATTTTTTTTGTTTAGGTTGCATTTTTCTTTGCCTTTACCTGTTTTTTGAAATTTTTTTATACATTATTTGTAGTTATAAACACGTGTTTTGTTTACACAGAGTTTGAGTTTGTGTTCTCCATTTTGTGTCTTCAGGGACCCGTGTTTCAAACGATTCTTTCTTTTTCAAGGGGTACAAAAGCATAAGTTAACAGCTGTTTACATTTTAAAAAAGTGGTGTTAGGCAGCTGGCCCTGGTTGGGTCCGCATAGATTAATTTTTGAAATGTTAGCATAAGTGTCATCATTTTGATGATAGCTTTCCCTGAAACTTTTTTTCGACCGCCATGAATTAAACAAACCAACCTTAACTACTAACCTTTATCTGTGATTCTGTTGCTCACTTTGTTTTGGCTACAATACACTAGAAAAAATCGGTCAGAGTAAACCTATTTTCTAAACTGAGTGAAAAAGTTGAGTAAAATTTTTGAGTGGTTGTTTCAACCTATTTTGAGTACTTTAATCTATTACCCACCACTAAATGAAAATTGAGTCAGTTTACTTCATTTCGAGTGACCTTTGATATCTCTAACTCAAGCGAGAGTGATTTAACTCTGTCATTTAGTATTCTGTGGATTTCACGACTCTAATTTGAGTACATCGGGCCCTCGGTAAGTTCCGGCTTTCATCGCGCCGTATCGTAAACGGAGACGATCTACCCAAAATGCAGCGGAACGCATTTTGTGCGATGCGAAGTGCTTGCTCAAGTAAGTATAGTTACCTACTGGTAGTTTGGAAGGTATTCTTATATATTTTTCTTATGGCTGTGGCTAAAGTCCCGACAGTCGGGAGCGATACACGACAGCCGCTTAGGTGGTGATATGTCAGCAGGTAAGCAATTTTGTTTTGTTGGGTTAGGTTAGGTTAAATTATAGTAAATATGATAAAATTTTATTAAGTTAGGTTCATACAAGGCATAGTCAAAGGTTTAGTTCTAGTTTTTGTCAACTCATATGTCACTGTATTTTTCTTAACAAGACAAGTGACAGGGATACACGTTATGACAAAAATTAGAACTAAACCTGTGACTTGGATTTTTTCTAAGAGTTTTTCTGAGGAAAACCGGGAAAATGCCACTTCTATTCACCTTAGCTGTAAACATTGCTGAATTTGCCACTGTCGTGACTGTAGCAATTTAGCTAAATTCACGACAGCTCGTGTAATACCTAAGGATATACCTATAGGTAGGGACTGTCGGGAGCCTTTTCTTATTTCTATTTGATTTACTATCAAACATTTGTTTACACAAAACATTTCTCGTCTTTTGTACATAATGAAGGGATGAAAAAATAGTGTATAAAACTTTCTTGCTGCTAAATGTGCCCAACAAAACTTGCTTTCATTTATTATAAGAAAATTTAGTTAAAGTACCTAGTGAAAAAACAAAACATTGAAATGGTAATGAAAATTTGAGTGTAAATTACGATATAAACATATAGCAATGTAATCTAAATTGGAGTTAAATTTACTCAAACTTTGAGTGAACCCAGTGAACTCCACACTATTACGAGTAAATGCACTCCTTGAACCTGAGTGAGGTTAACTCATAGAATGAGTATATAAACTATTTTGAGCAAATTTATACTTCGCTAAAAATCAAGTGAAATGAACTCCTAAAACGAGCGAATAAACTCTATTTTGAACAAAAGTATACTCAGGAATCGAGCCCCATTTACTAAAAATCGAGCGAATTTCACTCTATTTGGAGTAAATATTATCCTTGAATCTTAGTGAACTTGACTCAAAATAGAGTAAAAATACTCAAAACCTGAGTACATTTTACCTGGATATTGAGTTAAAGTAACTCAATGTTGAGTTATTGGTACTAAATGGTAAAGTTAACTTCACTCAATACTTGATTAATATGATTTGAAAATCACCCATAGGTAATTTCCTTAACTCATAAAGTCACTCGAACTTTGAGTTAAACCGCCTCTATAATTTCACTCCCGCTTCTACAGGGTTCCTAAGCAAATCCTTAGGGGGCCAAGCAGCCGTGAATAAGACGCAGATAAACGGAAAAGCACATTAGGCAGAAAAGGATGGGCATAGGGCGATGTTGTCACTACATCTTACACGTAGTAAATCCATTCCAGGTTGTTGTTTTCTAATGTTTTCGATTTTCATACCTTTAGGACTGGAATAAAAATTGTTTTTGCTCGACTTTAATACCAAACTGATGAAAGATATCGTAAAAAAAATATTTTTCGGCTTTTCATTTTGTAACCATTGTCCTTACGCACTCTTTACAGGCTGGGGACTGAGATACATGCAAATGCCTAACCTAAAGCGTTCATGCACGGCCGGAGAAATCGACTAAGATATTTTCGTAGAAACTTTATCAAGCAAATAGGACGGGTTGACGCCTTCGAACGTCCAACCCGGGTTTTGCACTTTGATTCGAAATCAAAAAGGAGGAACAGTCAGATGTGGGGCCGTGCACAAATTACGTAACGGTGATTTTACCAATTTTTGACCCCCTCCCTATGTAATGTTTTGTAACGGTTTGGCACGCCACTCCCCTAATATTACGTAACGATTTCAAAACCACTACCCCCCCCCAAAAAAAAAAACTTATCACTTATTTTCAATTCAAATTATCTTAGTTTCACACAAATGCAAACGCTGTCGAAAACCCCCCTCCCCCCTACGTAACGTTTTGTAACCCCCCCTCCCCCCTATGACCATTACGTAATTTGTGCACGGCCCCTGTAGTCCCAGTGGAGGAGGGCGAAAAAATTGATATTTTCTTAAAAATTATACTCTTTAGACCTATTTCTTTGCGTTCCCGAAATTACGTAATTTTTGAAAAAAAATTGTAAGCGGCGCCATTTTTATTTCGTGCTTTGTTTTTTTAACATTTTTGCGTTCGGCTAATTTAATTGAAAAATTTTTGCCTGCGGCGCTCTTTATCTTCTCACTCGAAACCAAGATCCCCCGTTTTAGGAAAACTGATCCCGTCTCTGTTTCTAAATTTTTTCGAATAAAAGTAGACAAAATTTCGAGAAAGTTAAAGAAAAAAATAAAAAAAGTGGCAGAGCTCAAGTTTTTCGTAAAAAAAACGTTTTTTGTAAAGAAACAGAGCAAAATAAAGCTTTTCACCCCTTTTACCCTCCCGCTAGTTTTGAAGAATTGGTTCGCTACATGTTTCGAGATCATATCATAAAACACCTCGAAAATATCAAATGTAGTGTAGGGCCAGCTTTATTTAAAATCAATAATATCGCAAGCAAAAAGCTCTGCAGGAAAAACAGCGCCGTTTATTGATTTCTTTGGCTGCTAGTGCTAGCTGCATGGTTTGGCCGTTTCCGGATAGATGTCACTAGTAGAACAGAATGGAAAGAAATTTAATTAAAAGCGAAGATATTTCTTTCTAATGTTAACAACCTCACGAGTTTATCGCTCAGTATCGTAAATAATGGACCCTGCCGCCTCCTTTAAGCAAGAAAAAGCTGTGGTCAACATCTAATTTTTAATTAGTTTTTCCTCGATCATCTCATGGTGTGGCCGCCATCTAGCGGAATTTCATCAGTTTCTTCAAACATTTACCCCTACTCTAAATCTAAGTTACTAGACCTCTTATGAAAAATGCAAACTCATCAATTTTACACCACTATCCCACTCTGGATTAAGAAGAAAAAAGCATCGTTCTTATTAGTTTCACGTGTAGGGGACTCAAAGGTTATAAATTTTTGTACGGACCAAAATAAATTGGATTTGTTACAGCGATTTTAAGTTTAATCGTTTCAATTTAAAAGTACACATTTTTCTTTCTAAATCAAAATTATTAAAAATGGAAGTACAATCAGATTGAGTTTATTTTGGACCAAAAACCGTAAGTGATTTTTGACTTAGGATTTATTTTTTTGATTTTGTTTTAATTTCTTTTAAGAATTGAATTGATTTATCATACAAGCTCATTTGATCAATTCTCTTTTAAAAGAAGTACAGTCTTTTCAAATCTGTATTTTTTTTATATTTTCTTGAGTGAATCTAGTCAAAGATAGTGGATTAAAAGGCTGTAGTAAACATTTTTGTTCGTTTATAAACATCGTTAATAAAATGTTGTAACTCTATTTTTTTTGTTCAAATTGTAATTGTTATAAATTTTAACTTTGCTTTTCTTTTGTAAAATAAACATTTTAAGCTGAATGGTCTTTTACTGTGTAACGAAGGGAAGATCTTGGTACACACACACAAGAGCAAGTATTGGTCTGGTACTCACTAAATAACCTTTTAACCAAAGTGAGTTTAACCCTTAACCCCCCTCAGACTAATATTTGACAATATTAAGTGAATTTTCTCTCAATTCTGGTGTGGACCGAAATTAGATTATTTTCGACTGAAATTTCACTCATTTGTTTTACCAGTGTAAAGCGATATGTATGTTTTTTTATTTAGGTTGCATTTTTCTTTACCTTTACTTGTTTTTGAAATTTTTTATACATTATTTTTAGTTAAACACGTGTTTTCATTGACACAGGCTTTGAGTTTGTGTTCTCAATTATGTGCCTTTGGAGCTTCGTTTTTCAAAGAATGTTCTTATTCGTAAAGGGATACAAGAGCGTAAAGCCCTGTTCTCACTACGCATCAAGCGTATGCAACTGAAATATACTGAATGACAAAGAAAGGTAAACACTTATTTATATTTGATATATTTTATTAATATTATGCCCACATATTTACCAGGCAATACTTAATAAGTGATTACGTTTTCAGCCAAATCGGCTGACCATTAAGAGAATTAACTTTAATAATCGGTTGAGGATCCTCGATTTCTTATACACTCGTTCGCACGTCTGGGCATTGTTCGGATGAGGTGGTCTATATCCTCTTGGGGTATCTCGTTCCATCCTACTTCTAACTTATGTCTAATTGCTGCAAGGGTCTGAGGAGGAGCCTCTAAGTTTAGTAGCCTGCGACCCAGAATGTCCCACACATGTTCGATCGGGGACAGATCAGGGGATCTTGGTGGCCATGGTAGAGGTTAACGTTGCGTAGATCTTGTTGAAATATGAGGTGTTCAAGCATCTCAAGATAGGGAAGGACATGTGGTTCCACTACCTCCTGGATGTAACGGACTGCTGTCATGTTACATATAATAAAGACTAGAGGTGCCCTGCTACCCTATGCGATAGCACTCCCAACCTTAACACCCACTGTATGATGCACATGCCATTCCATATCAAACTGTGGATCCCGTCTTTCACCGCGACGCCTTCTTACCCTTGCTCGACCATCATGCATGCATTGCAGTCGATTGCGTCGATGCTCAGGGGTGAGTAGCAACACCCAGTGTGGGCGATAAGAAAACAGTCCAAAACTTCTTATCCGGCGATACACTGTACGCATCCCAATCGCCCTTCCATGTTCTCCAAACCACTGATTGGCAATCGCCCGCGTCTAAACCGGTCTCTTAGAGCCAAAAGTCTAAGTCAGCGGTCTTGACGCTCTGTTGTTACCCTACGACGTCCAGTGCCTTTAGCTCTGTGTCCTCGACCTTCTTGGGTCCATGCCCGATAACACCTTAAAATCGTACGTAAATATCGGTTGGTTCTTCTTGTAATTTCCCTCTCTCAAAGTCATTAAGCTGATGAATACAAGCAACTCTACGTACGTGGGGCATTCTGCTCTCTCCGTAAGAGTTAAATCACATATATGACCACAAATTCGTTAAATTAAATTAAACACCTCAAAAAGGAATTTTAAAAAAACGACAAAAAACACGTTAATAAGGCTGAAAATTTATTCAATTTATACTGAACCCAAAATAAACTTGCCTGCAAAAAATTATTAAAATAGGATTATAAATACTGGGTGTTTACCTTTCTTTGTCAGTCAGTATAGCACTGGATTTTTTATTGTTTTGTTTACTTTTTGTGATATAACTATGAGATATTATAATGACCCAAATGTCGCAAAAGTCGCGTTGTCTTGTTGAAATATGGGGTTTTCAAGGATCTCAAGATAGGAAAGGACATGTGGTTCCGCTACCTTCTGGATGTAACGGACTGCTGTCATTTTACCTCTAATAAAGACCAGAGGTGTCCTGCTACCATATGCGATAGCAACTCATACCATAACACCCACTGAATGATGAACATGCCTTTCTATATCAAACTGTGGATCCCGTCTTTCACCACGACGCCTTCTTACCTTTGCTCGACCATCATGCATGTCAAAACAAAAGCGAGATTCATCACTGAAGATCACCCTATTACATTCCTGATCCCACTGCAGTCTTTCTGTGCACCATTGCAGTCAGTTGCATCGATACTCAGGGGTGAGTGGTAACACCTAGTGTGGGTGGTAAGAAAAAAGTCCAAAACTCCTAATCCGGCGATACACTGTACGCATCCCAATCGCCCTTCCATGTTCTTCAAACCACTGATTGGCAATCGCCCGAGTAGAGCTAAACCGGTCTCTTAGAGCCAAAAGTCTTAAGTCGGCGGTCTTGACGCTCTGTTGTTCCCCTACGACGTCCAGTGCCTCTAGCTCTGTGTCCTCGGCCTTCTTGGGTCTATGCCCGATAACACCTTAAAATCGTACGTAAAGATCGGTTGGTTCTTCTCGTAATTTCTCTAATTGATAAACCTACCTCCCGTAGGCCCACAATCCGCCCTCTCTCAAAGTCATTAAGCTGACGAATACGAGCAACTCTACGTACGCGGGGCATTCTGATAAAGAAAATGAAACACTTTGCAATGAACTCCGTAAGAGTTAAACCACATATATGACCACAAATTCGTTAAACTAAAATCGAACACCTCAAAAAGGAATTTAAAAAAAAACGGCAAATAAGACGTTGATAAGGCTAAAAATTTGTTCAGTTTATACTGAACCCAAAATAAACCTGCTTGCAAAAAAATTATTAAAATAGAGTCATAAATACTGGGTGTTTATCTTTCCCTGTCAGTCAGTATAGCACTGGATTTTTTATTGTTTTGTTTACTTTTTTTGATATAACTATGAGATATTATAATGACGCAAATGTCACAAAATGTGTAATAATAATAACTTTGAAAAACCTTTTTTTTTAGTGCGCTACTGCCTCAAAAAATATTTTTTTCTTAAAAGCTTCATTCAATAAAAACATTAAAATGTGAGAAATCAGGGGTGAAATAAAAACGTTAAAAACAATTGAATTAGGTCCCATTTTTACTAAAAAAAAATCAACTTTAATGTCCGCTAGCTTGACATTTCAAAAATGTCAAATTTGACATAAATCTAATAATGTTCTGTTTTTTTTAGATGCTCACGTTCATTAAAATCGGTTTAGTCTCTGTAAAGTTGACAAAGTAAAGACTTTATTTTACCTAATGTAAACAATACCTAGCAAAATATGGCAAAAATACACCAATAACAAAGACCTCTTGCAGGTGATACATAAAAAAATATTTTTGTGCCAGTTTCAGAGGGGTGAAAAATTGTTATTTTTAAAATTGTCCGCCATCTTAAATTTTTAAGAGATATGATTTTTGACACTCGTTCCCAAAAATATGGAGTATTTCTTTCCAGCTCTGTATATTTTTTTTAATCGGTGTGTTGGCTTAAAAGTTATAGGAAATTAAAAAAGTCTCATTTTTTATGACCCACCCTTTATCTGTAATACTTTGAATTCCTCGAGGATTCTTTAAAGTCACCCTCTCTAAAAAAACCAATTGAAAGGCTAATACATTGATTACAGGGTTGAATGCATTGCTTGCTTATGATCTTCTTATAAAAGATAAAACATATTGAGTTTTCGTTTGTATGTGATACTTCAGTAAGTTTTCCCATAGAACTTTTTCTTTACGTCAGAGTATGATAGAAAAAACAGCATGTGATTTTTTAAAATGTCTACTATTCTTGAAAATGTTTTTTATCAGCACTAAGTTAAAATTCACCACAGGTAATATCACAAAAGACGAATTAAAACCCGGTTCCTACTTATGAATTTTTTGTGCATCCCCGCTCACGCGTCACATGACATTATGTAACGCGTGAGTTGGCACTCAGGAAAAAGTCATAGGTGGGAACTGGGTGTAACGAAGGCATTCACCTTCTCTGTGTAACTGTTTCTACTAAAAAAAATGCCAAAAAACATGAAATTTAGGTGTTATTAAAAAGGTCAGCTTAGGCTTTTTATTCTAAGATGTTTTTGCACACTATCCCTGGAATAATTGTATAAAAAATAAAGCAGGCTTGCTAGTATTACCCGGTATTAACAAGATTTATTTGTTTTGTGTAAATAAGCTTTCTTGTAATTTAAATATTGTTTCTATTTTGAGTGGAAATAGTGTTTCGTCTCTTATGCAATATTTTGTTAGTTAAATTTTTAACCCTGTCGTGTTTTGATAAAATAGTTACGAATATTATTTTGGTTTGATGTTACCTTTACGAATTATATTTAATTATTGATTTTTTTGAGATGCCATTAGAAGATAAATACAAAAATGAATGAAGGTATGCTTCTGTTTGAATTTCTGTCGGTTACACACATATAACTATGAGATACTATAACGGCCCTGCCTTTGCATTTTCTGAAAAAAAAAGCCCTTGCGAAATAACTCTTCCAATCAAGTTATCCCGTAATAAAGGCAGAATCATAAACTCTTCTGGACGCGAGTAAATTTTTCGCCTTAGCATTGGCCAGAGCCAAGCCTGATTTTTCTATTATTTTCTTTTCCTGATAGTTCCGGAGATGGGCGGAAAAAACCGAAATCTTCATTTTTAGTTTTTAATTTTCTGCGCCCTTATTTTTAAAGCTGTCAAAAAACGCTTAAAACTTTCTACAGGCACTTTTTTAGGATCTACCTAGTAAGAGGTAGGTTTTTGAGACTTGACATTTCAGTGTGACAGGAGCACTGTCAAGTTCATTTTTTCTTAAGGAGACATCCTTTTTTATCCTGCCTGATTTTTTTAATGTCCCCGTTTTTACAAAAAACGATCACCGTGCGTCGTAGAGTAAACCTTCTCTCTCTTGTTAATGTTCGGTCAGATTCGACAGAAGTTGTCAATCGATAGGGTGGCGTAACATTACGTCGTCGCTGTCGTAATTTTGACAAAAACTACGACCTCCAGAAGTTAAAACTTCTGGCACCGCGCTGATGTTCAGAATCCTTTCTTAAAGATTTCCCACCTCCACCCTCCTTCGGTAGTGCAATGAAGGAGCCATGGCTGCCCGTGAGTGCAATGGACAGCACCTTCCAGTAAAAACGGCCTGCCAACAGTTCCGGGTTACTCAGTTCGGCGTTCCCTGCTGGCAGCAAAACTCTTCCTCCAAAGCTTCTTCGGATGAGGGACCCGCTGGTCTGGTCCCTGAGGCTTGGCTGCGCCCGTTTTCGTTACCTCGGTCGCACTGTCATTGGCCGAACAGATAAATCCAAATCTGACCAATAGGGGCGACCGGATAACCTGGATTCTACAACACGGCCCCCTGGAAGAACGGGTCAAGCGAAGCACCGCGTAGTGGCCCGTTCTAGAAACCATGAGTAGAATCCATCTTTGGTCCCTCGTATTGCTCGTCACTCCCATTCTCAATCCAAAACCAAATCTGCAAAATCCTTTTCGTCGTAGTGACATCCAAACAGCTACCTAACATTCCAATCCCTGCGGCGTGCATTGACTGAATGCCATTTCACCCGATCTAGAACCATAACGAAGCACCATCTCGGTTTCGGTGGAAAACCTCGCGCGGTGTAGGGATCCGGAAGGAATACTAACCCTCCCAATCGAAAAGTCATCGAAAGATCCCCACCAGGGATGCCATGTCGTAATTTGGACAAAAACTACGACCTCCAGAAGTTAAAACTTCTGGCACTGCGCTGATGTTCAGAATCCTTTCTTAAAGATTTCCCACCTCCACCCTCCTTCGGTAGTGAAATGAAGGAGCCATGGCTGCCCGTGAGTGCAATGGACAGCGCCTTCCAGTAAAAACGGCCTGCCAACAGTTCCGGCTTACTCAGTTCGGCGTTCCCTGCTGGCAGCAAAACTCTTCCTCCAAAGCTTCTTCGGATGAGGGACCCGCTGGTCTGGTCCCTGAGGCTTGGCTGCGCATGTTTTTGTTACCTCGGTCGCACTGTCATTGGCCGAACAGCTAAATCCAAATCTGACCAATAGGGGCGACCGGATAACCTGGATTCTACAACATCGCGTCGCCTGACCCGCTAAGTGAAATCGCGTTAGTAGTTTTCACCAATGAGAATGCTGGATTTCAGAGCTACTTTACGTTTACGCGACGGTTTCGCTTTTCGTCCCTAATGAAAAATACTAGAGACATAAAGCTATTTGTAACTCATCGCCGTATACGTATCCGCATGTAGCGAGAACCAAGCACATTAATTGGTCAGAAACTTGTACCACGTTCGAAAAGAGCAGATATATGCTAATCCAAGGTGTTCTTGAACGCGATTGGTGTTGAGATGCGTTAGGTACCACGTATCGTTACGGCACACGTATCGTATCTCAGCACCTGTTGCGTTCAGAAACACCTTAAATTAGCATATATCTGCTCTTTTCGAACGTGCTACAAGTTTTTGACCAATCAGTGTGCTTGGTTCTCGCTAGATGCGGATACGTATACCGCGATGAGTTACAAATAGCTTTATGTCTCAAATATCTTTTCGTATAACGAAATGTAAGTAAGACCTAAATTAAATTAAAATATCTCAGACATTTCTCAAGACGGAATTTGTAAAAAAAGAACTAAAGGCATTTTAACGGACAACGTATCACTTAATCAATAAAGAGGAGAGACTATAATGACAATAAAGTCTTACACAAAGCAAGCGACGAACGATCTCCAAGTTATAATAAAAGGAAATGGTTTAATGGGACTAAATGCAGTTAATTAAAGAAATTTTATGAGAAGGAAGGGCCAGAGATAGTAATTTTGCTATACAGGACGGCCTAGGATACATCGTTGCTTTGACTTGATTTAAGTTTTTTTAGCCAAACATCGGTTCCTTCCAATGTCAGCAATAGTTTATTGGTTATTTTTTTTTGCAGCTGCCGTGCACTCAGAAAAATTTCCACTTGCCACTTATAAGAATTAACTTACCCCAAATCATTTAAATACGAGAAAAAAGATCTATCTATTTAGGGCCAAAAGGACCGATCTATTTATGGTTAATGAAAAACTATTTATAGTAAATAGAAAGTTAATTTGGTATTAATAGATTTTACGCCTACCTTAAACTATTAAATTATGTCATACCTGTAAATGGAAAAATTGTTATGGGTTAATGGTTAGTTGATTAATAATTTGATCACTTGTGGTTATAAAGTTACTAACGGAAAATCCTTTAGTGTGAATTAGAAAAATCATTAAGGGTTAATAGTTATTCGGTTATTAATTTGATCACTTGTGGTTATAAAGTTCCTTGTTTACCACATATAGATACTTCTTTTACCACAAATACAGGGTTCCTAAGCAAATCCTTAGGGGGTCAAGCAGTGTATAAGACGCAGACAAACTACATATTACACGTAGTAAATCCATTCCAGGTTGTTGTTTTCTAATGTTTCCATTTTCATACCTTTAGGACTGGAATAAAAATTGTTTTTGCTCGACTTTAATACCAAACTGATAAAATATATCGTAAAAAAAATATTTTTCGGCTTTTCATTTTGTAACCATTGTCCTTACGCACTGTTTACAGGCTGGGGACTGAGATACATGCAAATGCCTAACCTAAAGCGTTCATACACGGCCGGAGAAATCGACTGAGATATTTTCGTAGAAACTTTATCAAGCAAATAGGACGGGTTGATGCCTTCGAACGTCCAACCCGGATTTTGCACTTTGATTCGAAATCAAAAAGGAGGAACAGTCAGATGTGGGGCCGTGCACAAATTACGTAACCCCCTCCCTATGTAATGTTTTGTAACGGTTTGGCACGCCACTCTCCTAATATTACGTAACGATTTCAAGACCACTACCCCCCCCCAAAAAAAAACTTTTCACTTATTTTCATTCCAAATTTTCTTACTTTCACACAAATGCAAACGCTGTCGAAAACCCCCCTCCCCCCTACGTAACGTTTTGTAACCCCCCCTCCACCCTATGACCATTACGTAATTTGTGCAAGGCCCCTGTAGTCCCAGTGAAGGAAGGCGAGAAAATTGATATTTTTTTCTTAAAAATTATACTCTTTAGACCTATTTCTTTGCGTTCCCGAAATTACGTAATTTCTGAAAAAAAAAATGTAAGCGGCGCGTTCGGCTAATTTAATTGAAAAATTTTTGCCTGCGGCGCCCTTTATCTTCTCACTCGAAACCAAGATCCCCCGTTTTAGAAAAATTTCGAGAAAGTTGAAGAAAAAAATAAAAAAAGTGGCAGAGCTCAAGTTTTTCGTAAAAAAAACGTTTTTTGTAAAGAAACAGAGCAAAATAAATCTTTTCACCCCTTTTTGGGCGCTACAAATATTGGCAGCCCCTTATTTTTCGCTTTTACCCTCCCGCTCGTTTTGAAGAATTGGTTCGCTACATGTTTCGAGATCATGTCATAAAACACCTCGAAAATATCAAATGTAGTGTAGGGCCAGCTTTATTTAAAATCAATAATATCGCAAGCAAAAAGCTCTGCAGGAAAAACAGCGCCGTTTATTGATTTCGTTGGCTGCTAGTGCTAGCTGCATGGTTTGGCCGTTTCCGGATAGATGTAACTAGTAGAACAGAATGGAAAGAAATTTAATTAAAAGCGAAGATATTTCTTTCTAATGTTAACAACCTCACGAGTTTATTGCTCAGTATCGTAAATAATAGACCCTGCCGCCTCCTTTAAGCAAGAAAAAGCTGTGGTTTGGACCTGAAAACATCTCATGGTGTGGTCGCCATCTAGCGGAATTTGCAGACATCTTATCAACGGTTATTATTGCAACTATGATTTATGCTCACAATGAAAGAGTGGCGACAATTTTTTCTCATGAAAGCAGTCCGGAGATAATAACAAACTGGCACCATTGCTCAATATACCTGGAACTCAAACACGTATTTTATTGATTCCATTTATTTTGGAGCGGTATTTATAGTTTTTCTAAAGAAACTACAGATGATTTGTTCAAATAAGTGCGTTTGGTGAGCCAATATAACTATGAGATACTATAATGGCCCGAGTTTCGCAAAATGTGTAAGGAAAATAATTTTGAAAAACAAAAAAAAGTTGAAGCTCAACGCAAAAGTTAACTTTTTTACCGGTGGCGCAGATAAGAAATTTTCTGGGGAGGGGTTAAGAATAATTATTTTTTAAATTTTCCGCCATCTTGGAATTTCACAAATTGTCAAGTTGACCCGAAATTCTTAAATTTTAAAGTCTTGGCTTTTTAAAATATTTAAAATTTTTGAACTCGGAGATAAAGGTCTTACTTTTGGGGGGTTTAAGGTACTTCCAGGCGAGATAGAACAAAACTGACCCCCACTTGCGAGGCTCGATTTTCAACATCGAAGGACTGCATCTTCATTTGTCAAGCCATTTGCAAGCTACAGGGGCGTTTTGAAAAGTCGGCATTTTGGGAGAGGGTCTGTAACTTCGTTATTACTGAAAATTTTATTTTAATGTAAAGAGCTTTTTTATAGACTTTTTGACAAAGAATTTAACTGTCTTTTTTGACTTTTTCCACCGTGTTCAGCTTCCAAGATATAAGCCGAAGTTAGTATTTTTCTTATGGAACATCCTATATTTTATTTAGTTTTTGAATTTGTGTCAAAAAGTCTATAAAAAAGCTCTATGCATCAAAACTAAATTTTCAGTAATAACGAAGTTATAGACCCTCTCCCAAAATGCAAACTTTTTAAAAACCCCCCATAGCTTGTAAACGGCTTGACATATCAAGATGCGGTTTTCTCTTAAAAAAATCGAGCCTCGCAAGTAGGGTCAGATTTTTTCTAACTCTCCTGAAAGTACCTTAAACCCCCCAAAAGTACCCAATTTGGGACATCCTTTACAGTCAAAAAAGTCGTTTTTTTTTAACTACTCTATACTTATGTTTAGTTTGTTCTTTGAGGTTATTTTTTTTTTGAACACTTTTATAATACAGGGTTCCTAAGATTTTCTTTAGGGATAGGATTTCCATAAATCAAACAGAAATGGCATAGAAAGTTCTGCGCGCAAAAAAGAAACAGGTATATTGAGCAATGGTGCCAGTTTGTTATTATCTCCGGACTGCTTTCATGAGAAAAAATTGTCGCCATTCTTTCATTGTGAGCATAAATCATAGTTGCAATAATAACCGTTGACAAGATGTCTGCAAATTCCGCTAGATGGCGGGACAGATTTGAACATCTAATCTAATTAAAAATTAGATATTTTCAGGTCCAAACCACAGCTTTTTCTTGCTTAAAGGAGGCGGCAGGGTCCATTATTTACGATACTGAGCGATAAACTCGTGAGGTTGTTAACATTAGAAAGAAATACCTTCGCTTTTAATTAAATTTCTTTCCATTCTGTTCTACTAGTGACATATATCCGGAAACGGCCAAACCATGCAGCTAGCACTAGCAGCCAAAGAAATCAATAAACGGCGCTGTTTTCCTTGCAGAGCTTTTTGCTTGCGATATTATTGATTTTAAATAAAGCTGGCCCTACACTAAATTTGATATTTTCGAGGTGTTTTATGACATGATCTCCAAACATGTAGCGAACCAATTCTTCAAAACTAGCGGGAGGGTAAAAGCGAAAAATAAGGGGCTGCCAATATTTGTAACACCCAAAAAGGGGTGAAAAGATTTATTTTGCTCTGTTTCTTTACAAAAAACGTTTTTTTTACGAAAAACTTGAGCTCTGCCACTTTTTTTATTTTTTTCTTTCTCGAAATTTTCGTCATACCGTAGAAAAAAATTATTTCCCCTATGGTCATACTCTACTTTTATTCGAAAAAATTTAGAAACAGAGACGGGATAAGTTTTCCTAAAACGGGGGATCTTGGTTTCGAGTGAGAAGATAAATGGCGCAGCAGGCAAAAATTTTTCAATTAAATTAGCCGAACGCAAAAATGTTAGAAAAACAAAGCATAAATAAAAATGGCGCCGCTTACGTAATTTCGGGAACGCAAAGAAATAGGTCTAAAGAGTATAATTTTTAAGAAAAAAATATCAATTTTCTCGCCCTCCTCCACTGGGATTACAGGGGCCGTGCACAAATTACGTAATGGTTATAGGGGGGAGGGGGGTTACAAAACGTTACGTAGGGGGGAGGGGGGTTTTCGACAGCGTTTGCATTTGTGTGAAACTAAGAAAATTTGGAATGAAAATAAGTAAAAAGTTTGTTTTTGGGGGGGGGCCTCCGGCCGTGTATGAACGCTTTAGGTTAGGCATTTGCATGTATCTCAGTCCCCAGCCTGTAAACAGTGCGTAAGGACAATGGTTACAAAATGAGAAGCCGAAAAATATTTTTTTTTACGATATCTATCATCAGTTTGGTATTAAAGTCGAGCAAAAACAATTTTTATTCCAGTCCTAAAGGTATGAAAATGGAAAACATTAGAAAACAACAACCTGGAATGGATTTACTACGTGTAAGATGTAGTGACAACATCGCCCCATGCCCATCCTTTTCTGCCTAATGTGCTTTTCCGTTTGTCTGCGTCTTATACACGGCTGCTTGGCCCCCTAAGGATTTGCTTAGGAACCCTGTATATGTTTAGTGTGTTATTTGAGGTTTTTCTTTTCAGAAACTAACCTACCATTACTTTGATTAGTCCCGTCCACCTTGACAAATCTTGACCATCCTGTATTAGTTATCCAAGAGCTGCAAAGGAACTAAAAGCCTTTTGTATTTTATTCTCGGATTTTTCACATTTATCATCGTTGTGTTTCGCTTTTTTTTTTCTTTCATACTTGTAGGCTCTAGTGGACAAACAACCTATGTCACAAGTTTTTAATTTCGATAAAATAAGCGAAGCGGGGGGTCAATTTTGTCGGTTTTGTGCTTCTATTAACAATAGCACGTTGAGGGCTTATGTTTACATGGGAACACCCACCTAGTTAAATCATGCTTGAATAAAAAAAATAACTTTTATTATTTAGCAACATTATTTGCGATTTGTTTTTGATTACATTTGTTTAGTCTGTAAATAAACTGTTGTTGGTTAAAAATGTGAAAAACGTGTGAAAGTTTTTTAACGATATCTTATATTGCTTGAAGAAGTTAAAGTTGAACCAAAGCACGTGTAAAATGTATCAAAAAATTGAAAGAACCCCGCACGAAATACATTGAAAAATTATTTCGGTAAAATTTGACGAAATTTTAGTATGTTATGGTGCGTTATGAGGTCAAAAAAATGGGTCAACAAAAATTGATTTCTATGACTAGTTCCAGAGATATAGACGGTCAAAGTTTAAAAAAACGTCGTTTTGGGGTATATTGGGTACGCTCAAAAAGGCATTTCCTGGCCGAAATAAAATAAGTGATCAACGAATGTGGGTTACCGAGAAATCACACATAAACTTACTTATAATTTTGTTGATAAAACGTTAACAGGTTGTATACAGGGGCTAGTCAAAAAAATCATCTTTTGGCACATTTTTATTTTCCTCTACACATAAAAAAATACAAATATTATAAAATTATTTCTGAGTACACAATAAGTATTTTCTAGATAAACTGAACAAGTTTTTCTTCCCAGTAACAGTTACTTTGTCTTACATGTTTTTTTCAATTTTTTGACTATAAAAACTTGACAAAAATTGTTTCCTACTACGAAATAATTATTTTGCAACTTAAAAATTCAAATATTATTTTGCATTCAGTTAAAGTGATAAGTAAATAAACTTTAAATTAAATAGATTTTATTTTATAATTTTTTCCTAGCCACGAGGTACATGCAAAAAGTTCTATATAATTAATTTTTATAAAAAAGTAGTAAATATTTAATTTCTTTAAAACTGATCGAGGGATTTTCATTTAATTTTGCGCACGCCTTTATCATACTTTTATCTAATAGAGGATGCAATTTTTTTATCACTTTATGTTTTGCATTTAGGATAATGATTTTTGAAAGGTTTCTCAGGGTACTCTAAACTTACTTTACTTACTGTTTAATACTTTTGGTGGGGCTGAATTATCAAAAAAACAATAAATTATCATAAATTATGATTATGGGTAATTGCCCTCCCTTATACCTACACAGTGTCGTAGCCAGAGGGGGGTTAATGTACCCAATTAATAATATTTTAAAAAATAATTAGGTTTCTTTTATTCGTAAAACGCTGTTATTTTTCGGGAAAACTTTGGCACTAGTGTTTTTACGGTGGTTTAACCAATCGCAAAAATATTTAAGTTTTGGTTTTAATAGTTTACTCTTTATAGCTTTTTTCTTGTTGACTTGTTTGACGATTATTGCAATTTACCTAATAGTTTACTCCTTATAGTTTTTTTATTATTATCATTATGGTAAAACACCGATTACTACAATTTACCTAT
Source organism: Oxystoma pomonae (assembly GCA_963921995.1). Classification (NCBI taxonomy): domain Eukaryota; kingdom Metazoa; phylum Arthropoda; class Insecta; order Coleoptera; family Brentidae; genus Oxystoma; species Oxystoma pomonae. Next base: position 75,041,915 of record OY998169.1, on the reverse strand, counting down.
AGATTTTTTATTGTTATTTTCATCGTTACTTAATTATTGTTATGGTGAAACACCGATTATTACAATTTTGCTACATTAAAACAGAATTTGGGCCCTCTGGGGGGTTTTAACCCCCAAAGCCCCCCTTTGGCTGCGTCACTGTGTAGGTATAAGGGAGAGCAATTACCCATAGTCATAATTTATGGTAATTTATTGTTTGCTTGATAATTTAGCCCCACCAAAACTGTTAAACAGCAAGTTAAGTAAGTTTAGATTTCTCTGAGAAACCTTTAAAAAATCGTCATCCTAGATGCAAAACATAAAGTGATAAAAAAATTGCACCCTGTACTCGATAAAAGTATGATAAAGGCGTTCGCAAAATTAAATCAGTATTAAAGAAATTAAATATTTACTACTTTTTTATAAAAATTAATGACATAGAACATTTTGCATGTACCTCGTAGCTAGGAAAAGAAAATTAAAATAAAATCTACTTTATTTAAAGATTATTTACTTATCACTTTAACTGAATGCAAAATTATATTTAGATTTTTAAGTTGCAAAATAATTATTTCGTAGTAGGAAACAATTTTTGTCAAGTTTTTATAGTAAAAAAATTTAAAAAAACATGTAAGACAAAGTAACTGCTACTGGGAAAAAAAACTTGTTCAGTTTATCTAAAAAATACTAAAACATTAATGTTTGCTCAAAAATAATTTTTTAATTCTTGTATAGGGGAAAATAAAAATGTGTCAAAAATAATTTTTTTGACTAGCCCCTGTATACAACCTATTAACGTTTTACCAACAAAATAATAAGGAGGTTCATGTGTGCTTCCTTGGGAACCCATTTTCGTCAATCACTTATTTTATTTCGGTCAGGAAATGCCTTTTTGAGCGTACCCAATCAACCCCGAAACGACGTTTTTTTAAACTTTGACCGTCTATATCTCTGGAACTAGTCATAGAAATCAATTTTTATTTACACATTTTTCTGATCTCATAACGCACTCTAACATACTAAAATTTCGACAAATTTCACCAAAATAATTTTTCAATGTATTTCGTGCGGGGTTCTTTAAATCTAAAAGCAGTGATGACAAATAAGTGATGTATTGTATTATAAAAATTAGAGAAACAGCGTTAGTTTGGTGAAGTTAAGCAAGTCCTACAGGTTTGAATTTTTTATATTATTCAAGATTAAGATCTACGATACCAATTTTTTTTTTTAAATTACAAGAGTATATTATAAAGGGTGTTTCGAAAACATCGAAACATATGCGTTTTAGAGAATTTACGGTTCGATTAAAAAAAGAATATTGGAATTTACAACTGTCGCGAGAGCCTGAATGTAGATATATGGGCGATACGTTATTTCGAAGACTTATAAGTGCCTTTACAAACAAAAAATCTAACCCATTATTTTCGAGATACAGACCGCTTCAAGCTACTGCGAACATAGGGAGAAAGAAGTCTAATTTGCCAGTGTACGTACATGCAGAGACACCGCACGCCTATCAGTGAAGCAACCAACACTCAGGCTTCCGATCGCCATTCGCTGCCGTTTGCCGCCATTCGCCTTGTATTTAGTAAGCCTCTAACCACGGTGCTGTGTGGAGCGTAGTTAATGAAACCGGAATTTGGTCAATAAATACGCAAATTTTTATAACGTAATTTTCTTATTTTTTGTCACTGATAAATAAGAGCGTTTTATTGTCAACTGCTCAGATTTATCAGTGACGACGTGTTACAATGAAAATAATAAGGAGAAACAAAATAAAAGCAAGTTCTCAAAATAAAATAATACAGTCTAAAAACCAAGAAGATTCTCCCAGTCAAAAAAAAATTAAAGAAAATGTTCGAAAAGTCCTCCTTGCTCGGCTAGACAATATCCGAGCCTACTATAAAAACCCCTTCTAACGTTTCCAAGCATGTTAGGGGTGATAATTTGAAAAGCTTCTTCAAAAACAGATAGAAGTCATTAGGAGCAAGATCGGGAGATCGAGCTGGCCATAAAATAGTACGTGTACTTATAACCCGATTAGGAAATACATTATCAAGATATTCCCTAACAAGGCCAACATTGTGAGCGGAACAACCATCTTGTTGAAACCATGTTTCACCAAATCTTACACCTAACAACTGCCTAGCAGTTGGAATAATGTGCTGCTGCAGTAGATCCAAGTATCTAGGACCATTCCAATTGCAATTGCCGTTAATAAAAATTGGCCCAATTATGTGTTCCCCTACAATACCCCCCCCCCAAACATTTAGTTTTTGGGGATACTGTGTTCTTACGTCAAAATACAAATGCAAATTTCCCCTCGACCAATATCGAACGTGTGTTGGGTTATGACGATTTGACCATTTGACCATGACTAAGTTTTTCGGCAACTTCGTAGACATCCATTGAAGCGGTCTGTATATACTTGGTAACGTGGTGTTCTTTCAATAAATCTCATCTACAGTGATAAGATACTGAATGCACTTTACAATTGCATACAAGAGACTCTAGATCTGACTATAAAGGGCATAAATATCAACAACTTCGGATATGCTCGCGATACTGCCATTATAATTGTAGACAGGCTGGAAGTTCTACAAGAAGCTCTAACGACTGCTGATCCAGAAGACTCCGTTTCACCTTTAACCGCTGCTGATCCACAAGACTTCTCTAGAGGAGAAGATAAGAATTTAGACAAATAAAATATTTTTATAACATATGCGATGTCTTGGTGTTTGCGACCATGAGCTAAGGGAGTATTTGTCTATTCAACCTTTAACCACTGCTGTTCCAGAAAACTCTCCTCTGGAGGAGAAGAGGAACATGTAAATTTAGAGAAATAAAATATGCGATATCTTGGGGTTTGCGACCATGAGCTGTAGGAGTGTTTTTCTAAAATTCCCTTCTGGATGCGAAGTAAAGTGTAAGGAGACCGTTGTTTGAAATTGCGAGATAGGTCGTTTCTCTATTAGTCCGTTCAACTTATTGCTAGTCGGGTAGCGAAATTCCGTCGGATTTCTGCAATTAGGTCGTGCTTTAAAATTAATATTTCTACTGCGTTTCTAGCTGTTGCGGAATTGAAAAATAAAAGGCTATTAATTTCAGGTTTTCATTTGCTGGAAAATGTAATGTCCAAATGAAAACAGTTATGCAGTAGGTAGGTGGAAACGAGTAAATTTGGTTTGATTTTTTTTAATATGATTTTATGATTTTTGTTTGTTTGGTTGCTATAAATATACTAAATAAGTCATGACCGGTGCGTTATTCAGTAATAAGTACATACAGTATAAAGAAGATTCTGTATTGAGTAATAGTTATAGAGCACATCTTAAAGCTTATTTGTTTAAATTCAAATACAACATTTTTAAAATTTAATAATATTGTCTTTTATACATCCCAAAAAAACAGACAGATTTATCAAATTTTTTCTTTGTGTTTAACTTCTTAACATATTGAATAGCAAATGTTTTTGTCCCACAGAAAATGCCATTATTATTAGGTATTGGTATTTTTAATCTAGCACCAAAACAAATCTTTTGCGGAATGATATAGTTTAGCTTAATCATATACATAGAACGTCCAAATTCATCTAGTGCAGCTTCCACTTATTTGCAGAGAATAAAAAATGCAAGGATATAATAAAGAGTAACCAGTATACTTTTGAATCACTGTTTTCTTGTTCTCTTTGCTCTCGAAACTCAAAAAGTTTTAAATATATCGTTAATAATATCTCTGACCACTAAATTAAAAAAACTAAACCTGAAAATCCTGTAATCTCCTGTAATACTGCCTCATTGGTGGCAAAATTCGGGAGAAAATTTTCTAACATTAACTTTTGGGAGCCAGACCCGTAGGATAGGAGGTATAGGGGATGGGGAAGGCGTACCTACCAGGGCCTACTTAGCAGGCTCTACTGAGTAACATAAAATACTGAAACATATATCGTCGCCTTAGAGCCAAACTATCCTAACTGACATTTTGGTCATTTTCAGTCTTTTAGCAGATAAAATAGTTCAAGGAAAGGCGGAACTTTTGCCTAACCTAAAAAGGAGTGTTTTATTTTGAAGCAGAACTACTAACATAATCCTGTCCTAACTATTTTTGATACTTTTGAAGTGTCAGATAGATTAGTTCTGATATATAGTCTATCTACTTTTCAAACGTCAGATAGGATACTTCTCATTTAAAGTTTGAGTAGTTAGGATCTTAAATTTGACATATAGGATATAGTTCTGATTTGTAATATCCATATCCACCAACGTAAAAAAAAAATCCGAACAGAAATATCCTATTTGCATGTGAACTATCCTAACAAACAGAAAATCGGAACAGAACTATCCTCTTTGCAAAGTGCACTATCCCATGTGCGGTATTTTTTAAATTATTATAGTTAGCGACCCTGAATTATTTAATTAATTTGTCGTTGGAATACTTAAATATAATTTTTTTTTTGAATAGCATAAATTACTGAATTTGGGTTGCCGTTATTCACAAAAAACGCTCTACTGAAAACTCTACTTTTTTCAGATAGGGCAGTTCTGCTCTAAGGCCACGATAGTCAGAGCCACTTTACAGTACCTTATTTATAAATGCCACTGTGCAAAATTTAAATTTGTTTAAATTGAAAATTAGCGAAACCCAACCTTATAATATGATATGCATTATAACTTTCCTGTTTGTAGATCAAAAAGGATATATATGATATTACCAAACTACTTTGAATAGAAACCGAAATCAGCACACACATGTTCAATATTAATTATTAAAATTATATTAGTATCAAAATTATTAATGCGGCCATCATAATATACGTTAATTAGATAGACCAATAACTAATTAAACACTCAATTGTTTGCCATCCAGCATTTAAATAACACAGTTTTTAAGGCCATAGTTTTGATCTACGGAATTAATTTTAACTTGAAACGGCATTAAATCGGAATATTAGTGCCATGCATACTACAACCCTTGAACCAAGCATTTCTCTCTTAAATTCAATAAAATAGAAACGCTTAGAAAGCAACAATTATATTATTGATCCATTATTTTCTTTACTAGAAAAAGGTTTTTGTTCATTGTTGATAATATAATATGATGATATCCTATTTAAAAATTTTTATTAAAAAAAAAACTTTTACGGTGGGATTTACTAAAAAGGTTTAGTCTATTTTAGAACGGTCCTAGGTTTAAGTGAAATTTTTGGTTTTAATTATTTTAAACCAAACATCCTTGAGTTTTGGACATAGCTTGATTTATAAAAATAATTTTAATAAATTTGTGTTAAATAATCATCTTTTGTTGGATTTAAGAAGAAATGAAAATTAAAAAATTTAAACCCACGCGGGGTTTAAATAGTAAACAGTCTGTATAACAAATTAAAATTGGGGTTATATGTCACTTTAATTAAAACTTACCCTTGATAATTAATTTTTTCAACTAATACTTGATGTCATACAACGATTTAGATGGGTAATAGTAAAATAAGGATTAGATTAATTTTGTATTTATTTAAAAGGTGTTTTTATTTATGAAATGTATTAAAAATCTTAACTGCAAGTTTTTTTACATTTCTGTCACTTATATAAAAATATTAGCGCTGCGTTCGATTACAAACAGCGAGTTCGCATCTTTTACCTCTGCTTGCACCTTGGATTGTACCAACCTATACTAATGAAAGCTACAGCTTTAAAATGAGTGGCCTTTGATTAAGGAAAGTTTTTTTGACTAAGCTTTTAGATAACCTCAATGTTTTACTTTCAGTTTTTAAATAAATTAATATAGTTGTTTTGGGTTTTCTTGTTTGGTATATTTTTCTTGCATAATCAGTGACCTTCACTTATATCTTTTTTTACCTCATAGTGCCCTTATAAGTTTATTTTTTGTGCTGAAAACGGGTTCAAAACATGGAGGTGTTTTATTGGTTAATGAACAACTTGGGATATTAAATAAGGTAAATTAATCCTTGTAAAAACGGTTACTTAGGGAAATTATAAACGAACTTATTACCAAGTGCCACAAAACAATCTTTTCTGAGGGCTATAAATTTAAACCACCCCCCAGATGTGGTCTAAAAATCACCAACTTTATAATCTCAAACACAGATAATGAAGCTATTATGTTCCAAATTTTTGGCGTATTCACCATTTGCCATTTTGAAACCTGTCAGGAAAAATTAGTTTAAGGGCATTTTCTCTTAAAATGTGGTATATTTTGAGAAAAAACGCAGTTTTTCAGTGGTATTTTGCAATAGCAATACAAAATAATGAATAACTTTGTGTCTTTTCTGTATGGGTAAGTGTTTTTTGAAAACTGCTTTTAAAATTTAGTACCCTTCTCAGGTGTAAATATTTAGACCTGTGGGGGTACTATTTTAGATCTTAGTAAATCCCACTGTTGAAGTACAGGCTTCTATTAAATGCACTCAAAAGTAGAAAATAATTTTTTATCTTTCTTATAACATAATAAAAGTGATGGGCGCAAATTAAAAATTTTCCAAAGGCTTGGCAAGCAAGACAGTCTCACCCGTTCTCAGGTTCTTTAGATGAAAGCATTATGTTTAACATTTCAATAGAAGAAGAATTTAGTTCTTCTGTTGTAGTTCTTTCTTTGTCACCGTAAAGTTAAAAATTATTAATTTGCGCCCATCGCTTTTATTATGGTATAAGAAAGATAAAAAATTATTTTCTACTTTTGAGATTTTGAGCTTGTTCTTTAAAAGTTTTTTTTGATAAAAATTATTTTTTTAATTTTTAGATTTGTACCCTATATCGTCCATTTTGAATCCGCCATATTTAAATTTTATTCTTATATTATTGTATTGTCGCCTGAACTATATACGCATACCAAATTTGAATACACAGCCTTAATTTTTAGATTTGTACCCTTCATCGTCCATTTTTAATCCGCCATATTGAAATTTTCAAATCTGATTAAAAATTCATAATCCTCCTTCCTAAAAACACCTATATGCCAATTTTGATTGAAATTGATCAAACTACATCTTTTTCCCCCTTCACTTCCCTCGCTAGAGGGAGGTGGGTACCTGAGAATACCATATTATTGTATTGTCACCGGAACTATAAATGCATGCCAAATTTAAAAGCAATTGGATGTGTATAAGTTACTTAAAATGGGTTAGCAAAAGATGACCAAAAATCGTACAGCTTGAATCCGCCATATTGAAACCAAATTTCAACGAAATCGGGCGTGCTTCAACTGTACACCCCACCACCCTCTTCGAGTAGGGGGGAGCTGTCAATTTTATCACACTATATTCTTGTGTTGTCACTGCAACTATATAAACATACCATATTTGAAGACGATAGGATGTCGACCCGAACAAACATATCTAGTTCGTTACATACATACAGGGTGGATTTTTTAAATAGAATGGTGGTTTTAGCGGCTTTAGGGAAGAGGTTTTAAAAAAAGCTAAAATTGAATCTTTAATTTTGGGGCCCCCAACTGTAGGCCCAGGGCCCACGAACTATTTTTTTTAAATAATAAGGTACCATCAAATTAACGCACTAGTTTTTTTTGACATCTGTCAACCAATGTGTCAAAAAATTAAAAAAACTTATTGTTTTAGCTTCAAAATAATATTTCTCTATTTACTAAGCGGAATAAAGAAAATGCCACACAAGGATATTATTGGCGGCCCATTTGGGGACCCTCACTGAAAGCCTAGGGCCTACCAACATTTTTTCATGAGGATGTACCACTTGTGGCACCTTTTTGGAAAGCTTGTTTAAAAAGAAATTCGAATAAATAAATTTTATTAACATCTGTTAATCTATGTGTTAAAAATTTTTAAAAACCTATTTTGTGTCAATTGTTTTAGCTCCAAAGTAAACTACATATTTATTTATTTACTAAGTGGAGTAAAGAAACTATCACACAAGGATATTATTGGCGCCCCTAAAATTTACTAGATATTAAATAAAAGGGAAATAGATTCAAAGCACACCTCGATTTTCTTTTTCACTCAACCGTCCTTATCGGCAAAAAATAGGTTTTTTTTTAAAAAATCTTTAACACATGGGTTGACATATATCAAAAAAATAATGTTCTTATGTGGTATTTTCTTTATTCCGCTTAATAAAAAGCGAAATATGTAGTTTGTTTTGAAGCTAAAGCAATTGACAAAAAAAATAAGTTTTTTAAAACATTTGACATATTCTTTGTCAGACGTCAAAATAAAGTACTGCATTAAATTTTTTTTAACAAGCTTTCCAAAAAGGTGCCCCAAGTGGTACGTTCTTATTTAAAAAAAATGTTTGGTGGGCCCTGGGCCTCCAGTTAGGGGCCCCAAAAATTGTTTTTAATCATAGGCTGAAAGTCCGTAAAAAATCTTTAAAGATTCGCTTTTAGCATTTTTTTAAACCTCTTCCCTAAAGCCGTTAGAAGCACCGTTCCATTTAAACTAAAAATGTACATAGATATATTGCAAGCTTGTAAAAAGATCGGATTGGTCCGCACACACACGTTAAAGCTTACGAGAAATATCACAGTACTAGAGCCTTTTTTTATATATTCTTATTACGAATTTAAGAATGAATATCCCTGCAAAACTTCGGCATATTTTGATATTTAGTTTTCCTTAGCCATCTTTGCCGAGTTGCAGTTCTTGTTTTTTTAGAATCTGTGGAAAACCATAGCCTTAAGAAATTAATCTGGTACGCGTAATCTCCAAGCCCGGGTTTATTTTAACTTTCAATTTGCTTTAGAGGCCTGGTTTATGTCTACACTATTCACTTGTCTTCTCGTTATCCCTAATGCGGGATTCCAGTCCAACGTAGGGGGTTTTGGTTCCTATATCCCTGTGCCCTATTTAAGCGTGACCTTTTTGTCCCATGCCAGGATCTAAAGTATAAAAGTTTAAAAAATCCATATAAACTAAACTGATAAAAAAGATTGGTAAATTCTCCCAATCAATCACTTGTTACCGTATAGTATTATTCTAAAGCGACTAAAGCACCTCTGCTGAAGATAGAGCTAAGATGCTCAACCAGTGAGTGGGAGAGAGACCAGTCCATTCGTTATAAAACTCTATCAATAAAGTGGCGGCCCATAATTAAGGTCAGTCAAGCTACACCCCCGCCCTCCCCGAAAAATATTCGAGTTTTGATATGCTCATAATTTCGAACTAATTTTGAACCAGTTTTAAAAATTTTGAAACACACTCCTTCCTGTTTTTTTTTTAATATTCAAAATGAGGGGTGCAGCCGGACGTCAAGCTACACCCCCCTCATTAAATCGTAGAGAGAAATTGAAAGCAACTATAAGAACTAATTTCGAATCCCTAATATCACCAAAAAGAATTTCGAAAAATCCACTATTAACCCTGCCCATATAGTCCGCATCAGCTAAGAAGTACCATTGGAAAAATCAGGCGCTTTACATATGCACATATTAGATACCAAAAGTCCAACAAAGATGGAAGTAACTTTTTTCTACGAGCGTGCGAAAAATCGCATTTTCCACACTAATTTTAGTGCGGAAAATTCGTTTTTCTGCACGGTGTAGAAAAATTTTTCCGCACCAATATGTCAAATTTCGAAAAACCTGTACTGAGTTAAGTTTCTGTTCATCATATTGCCTATGAAATGCCTTGGTTGCTATGGTGTGACTAACCAGTTGTTTATGCATTTATCTGTCAGTAGCAAAAAAATTTAAATGACTTCCAATGAAGAAATTACCGAAAATTCGGTAGAAGAGGTACCTGACGAGATTCTTTTGGCGGCTGAATTTGCAAAAGAGGATTTTTTGCCAGATAAATCCAGAAAAAGGTATGAGAAAGAGTACAACGCTTTTTGTAAATGGAGTTTGGACAAGAAAAACACGAATTTTCACGAATTATCGACTTCGTGTCAACCATCCACACCCTAGTCAAGGTACTCAATGTTGAAAAGTATGCTCAAGCTAAAGAAAAATGTGGATATTAGTAGGCATTTACAGTTAATTGCTTTTCTCAAGAAAAAAATGGTTGGCTTTAGACCAAAAAAATCAAAAATTTGAACCATAAATGACGTGGAGAAATTTATTGACAGCTCTCCCGATGACATTTATCTGCTTGTTAAAGTGGCAACAATTTTCGACCTAGCAGGGGCGTGCAGACGGGAAGAATTAATGAACTTGTTACTTGAAAACGTGCAGCTGGAAAAACCTATGATTGTTGTTAAAATCGCCGACAACAAAACGCACACAAGCCGAAGTTTTGTGATCAATGGAGAGAAAAATTTGAACTTGGTAAGAAAATATGCATTACTTACAAAAAACATACAACACAGGTTTTTTGTCCAATATCGCAAAGGGGAATGTAGTATCCAGTGTGTCGGTATAAATTAATTTGGAAAAATTCCATCTGAGGTAGCGACATATTTACGTCTTCCGAATCCAGAAGAGTTTACTACATTGCCATCGAAGGTCTTCTGCCACTGCCCTTGCAGATGCTGGCTAACGAACTTGAAGCGCCATGGAGGATGACAATCCACAAAATTAGCCGAAGGTTACCTAAATGAATTCCTGGAAAATAAATATTCATCGCAAGGAAAATATTGAAATCTTCTCCAGCCAATGCTTCCACCAGTTGTGTAATCTTTTCTGATTCGGATGCTGAAACAAGTGCACTTGTACAGCACAAGCCAACTGGGCATCAAGAATCCGTAAACGAGCTGCAGTCTACTGAAGTAATTATCCCTGTACAACAGGACCCACAATCTTTATTGGGCAACTGCAACCAACTGGCATCTACTGTAAATTTTAATAGTGCGAATCATTGTACATTTACCATTAACTATAATATAAATAAGTAAATAAACATTATTTTAAATAAAAGTATTAAAAAAACTATTTTCAGTGTATTTTCCTCACGCTCGTAGAAAAACAATTGTTCCTAAGACGTGCGAAAACCTTTTTTTCCGCACTTAACTGCTTGACAGAACTCCCCTACGCGTCGTTCCGTCAACGGCAGTTGCGTGCAATCGATTTTCCGCACTTGTTAGGAAAATAGCTATTCTTACGTGATTTCTAGTCGTTTCTAGATATTTCTATGCCTTCCAAACTGACTAGATTTTAATTGGCTAAACGGCACATTTTGAATAAATATAAAAAATCACAGAAATTATTATTTTTTTTTAATTTGTACAATATTAGTTCGAAATTAATTCAAAATTATAAGCATATCAAAGTTCGAAATTTTTTTAGGAGGGTGTGGTTTGACGTCAACCTGCACCACCCACCATATTGCTTAAAACAAAACAAGGTTACTAGTGGATTTTTCGAAATTCTTTTTGATGATATTAGGAGTTCGAAATTAGTTCTTAAATTTAGAATAGTTGCTTTTCATTTTTCTCTACGATTTAATGAGGGGGGGGTGTAGCTTGACGTCCGGCTGCACCCCCCATTTTGAATATAAAAAACAGGAAGGAGTGTGGTTCAAAATTTTAAAAGTTTTAAAAAAATAAAAAAAAACTAGAAAAGTACTACTTTCCACACTCAAATTATTTTGGGTAGGTAATAGTAGTTTTTCTACGAATGACCGAAAATGTGCAGAAATTTAAAAAAAAATAATAATGTACGTACCTATCAAATAGAAGTATTTTTCCTAATTTTGGCGCTAAATTTAAATGTTATATCTTTTATGCTTGCAGATTTTGTTGCGATAGAATGCAACTGGGTTGATGACAGGAGAGTTATCCAAAAGCGACAAAGCGCGCTCTAGAGAGTTATCCACGAACTAAAATATTTGTGAACATTCTAGTCTCTAAGGTAGAATATCCAGGGTATTTTCTATCTATACTGCTGTTAAGACAAACTCCAAGCCTGCTTGAATATTTCAAAGTAATATTTTTAAAATTAAAAATAAATTCAAAACCAATTTTCTCGTAAATGGCAAAACAATTAATAATAACTGCAGTTTTTTTGCATATTGGGGTAATAGTGAAACCGATGTATATAAGTTTTAAAACTGATTTGTATCCTACATTGTGGGTGGTAACCTTAGATTAAAAAGAGACAAGATATCTGGTCCAACGAAAACTGCTTGGTAAATAATAAAAAATACAACAAAACAAAGGTGAGAAATATCAATTATTTTGCTATCCTTTTAAACGATGTTAGCACGATAGGGACAGAGAAGTCTGTCTCAACCACTTTAGATCGTGATTGGCTTGTGGGTAGGGAAAGTCAGCAGAGCGCAGACTGTCGGATGATATTTTTATTGACATAAGCTTTTTAGTGTTATTTATTTTAAAACTTCAGGACGTTTTAAGCGGTTTATAAGTCGTTTTAAAATCACATTTTGTCTAAAATCGTTTATAGTGTGTTTTTTTACCAGTAGGAGAATATTTCAGTGCATTTAAAGTGATATTTTGGAACAAATCGTCCAATGTTTTTAAAACAAAGGGAGAGCAAGTAAGATCAGTCAGTGACGGTACATGCCGGTAGGTACACAGAAAATTTAAAAAAGTTTATGAAATATACTTAGATTAGACCCTTAAATTAAAATATCACAAAACACGTTTTTTTTTTGATGAAATAGAAGTAGAATGTGTCAAATGAGATATTTTTGAACGTTTTTACCAGGTTGTTTTTGAAGTTTTTTTTTATAAAGACGATAAAATAAAGGTAGGTAAAGTCCTTAAACCAACTTGCAAACAACAATGAAAGTTAATTCACATGTGTTTAGGTTTGTAATAATATTGAATTTCTACTTCTTATCAGAATATTAAGGTTGATTTATACTCGCCGTTGCCATCTGCGCCCGCCCTTCGAATTGATATTTAAATATTTTTGTCTGTCATTATTGACTTTTTTGTGTACCGAAGAAGTCAGTATAAGTAAGTTTCTGCTAATGACCTTAAAAAAATAACAAAATTACCAAACACAATAACATAATTTTTAGCGAGTAGGTAATATTATATTTTTTTTCTTGATATTCCAGGTGCTATGAACTGTGTTTCTTTGTTTTAATGTTTGGCATAATTTTATTGTTTTGAAAATTAAAATTTCTATAAATCATATACAAACTTTGTAATAAATTTATTTTGTATAAAATTATACTACAAATATTTATTGTTAGGAAGCTTCCAAAGCTCAAATTGGCAAAATCATTTTTGCATGTTTTTTAAATTATTTTGCAGATTTCATATTATTGTAAAATTTTAATAATATAATCCATGTGTAAATTTATATTTAGTAGGTACGCCACTGGTGTGTTTACTGTAAACAATAGAAAGGTAAACATTGTTCCATATAATAATTTAACCAAAGTCTCCGTAACTGTCAGGTATCTTGTCTCTTTTTAATCTAAGGTGGTAACCATAAAACATATCAAAGTTATCATTTTTGTAAAAATATATTTGATTTTCATAATTTTTCACCAAAATAAATACTTTTTCGCATAACTTAGACACAAAAATTCTTATTTTTGTAATTATCCACTTATTAAAAAACTCAATAGACGCTTTAAATGGTGGAAATGCAAGGGCAGTCCTTCAAAGCACATCGTCATCACGTGACCAATTTTCATATCTGACATTATATGTACAGTATAAGGTGTATTGTTACTTTTTAAAATTGTAGTTTTATGTAGATAAAAATGTAGATAAATATCTTAGGCTGGAATTTATAATCGACCCTCAAGGCCTCCTTAAGGCTGGGTAGTCTTTGAGGATCCCATAAGGTCGGAAATGCATTTTATAGTCGCTAAAGGAAGCCTTAAATTTAAGTAAAGGCAAGGTAGCTCCGGAGCTACCTTAAGGAGGCCTTGGGTCATGTTTTTCAGGTTAGGTTCAGGTTTTATGTGTTGTTGTTGGTGTGATTTTTGAAGAGTAGTTTTTTTTGGGTTGTTTGTTGCTGAATAATGGGCAAACTTCAAGATTTCTTAGACTACTACTCAGGATATGATAGAAGTAGAAGAACCCTTCTCGCCATATCAGCGAGTTGAAAAAATATACCTCAGATATTTTGACAACCCTTTTGAGAGGCTTTCTGAAAAGACGTTCAAAAATCGATATTGGTTTTCTGACCCAATTGTATATGATGAATTAAAACAAGATAATAGAAGAGGGATGTCGATTGAACCGATGATTCAATTCAATCATGCAGAAAAATTGTTTCTTTGAAGTGATGTGGCACATAAATCTGTTTTTTTTATTCCAATATGGAAAACTTTGCCACCAGTGAACACAAGTACTCCTTTATTGGAAAAAGAAGTTCTGTTCTTCTTTCGTTTTTCCATGGCTTACATAGCTTTAAAAACTACAACATGCAATTTAAAAAAATCATCAAAATAACACAAACTACAACCTAACCTAACATTCTTGACAACCACCACAGTTCACCACAAAAAATCCTGTTTTGGCTCAAACCTGACATCGACCAACAAAGAAAACAGCAAAAATACAACGTTGCCACATATTGCATCCTCAGAGTGGCCTTCAGCAAGCAGTAGTCCATTACTACGGAAGATGGCTATGTGCACTAAAAAACCAGGAGTTTCTTGTACTTCAGTGCAAAATAAAATTCTTGAATTCTAATTATTCACGCAGGAAGTGACACCTAGGACGACGCCGTTTCGTCCTTTTTAGAGACTCATCAGCTAGGAGTACCACAATGATATATCATGGTGGACTAGGACGACGCCGTTTCGTCCTTTGTAGAGACTCATCAGCTAGGTGTACCACCATGATATATCATTGTGGTACTCCTAGCTGATGAGTCTCTAAAAAGGACGAAACGGCGTCGACCTAGGTCAAGCTCGGTCGCGCTTATGTTCCAAAGAAAAGAAAAAATCTCAACACGAAAAACTTAAGTTTTTACCAGTGGCGCACATAAAAATTTTTTATACTTTCATAAAAAAAAAATTTTTGATCACGAGTGCAAAAACTATTTCTGTCCGTTGTTTACCCAAAATTAAAAAGAAATAGCGGAAAATAGTAATATTAAAAAAATCTAATTATTCTTGCCTAAAAATTAAGCCATTTCCACCATTTTTCACCAAGTAGTTACAAAAAAATAATTTAAAAACATCGTCAAAATATCAAACTATCAAAGCAAAATGGCACATCGCTATGAAAACTATTGTTATTTACCAGCCGCCTTGATTTATAGTGTAAAGATGGTATGTTGCGAGAAGTGCTCTTCGTTTGAGATTTCTGAATGTATTTTCCTGTTTTTCTTAGAGTTTTTGATAAATTATTAAAAAAAATAGTGTTAGCAACTCGCGGCTAAACTGTGCTTTTTTTACTCGTGTTTTAAATGCTGCGCTCGTTATTTAACCCAGCGCTTGTAAAAAAGCACTATTTTAGGCACTAGTTGTGAAAACTCTTATTTTTTAATGTCCGCCATCTTATAATTTTATAAATTCTCAATTTTGACATCAAATTTTAAAATTTTAAAGTCTTGCTTTTTCAGAATGCTTAAAGTTTGTAAAATTGGATAAAAACTTTTTAAGTACTGGACAGTAAAACCGTTTTTCTGGGCCACCCTATAATATAAGCAATGTGTTTTCAATCCTAATCCAACAAGGCAGTCAACCCTTAGTGTCGTGTCAGTTCCTTTGTAAAAACTATTATTTGTTGTTGTTTGAGCCTAATGGCTTCGGGACAATCATTTTTGTGTGTTGGTTGAGTACATTCCCCCTTATTTTTTTGTCCCATATCCCATACAGCTCGTTAAGCTTGGACAATAGCGAATCGAGAAGAATACTGGCTGCCACCCTCGTTCACACTTTCAGTCGCGAGTATAAGTTTTAGAAATTAAGTACCGTAATTTCCCCTACACTGCAAACAATTAAATTTTTGATTCACTCAGAATTCTCAATGGTGTTTACACAAATTTAGTTTAAATGTAAAAAAAAATTTACTGAATTTTTCGTGGACTTAAATTTTTTGTTAAAACGAATCCACAAAATATTGAGTGAAATTTTTCGACATTGACACTCAATTTTTGTGAACGCCATTGACTCAATGTTGGAACTTGTTAATGTCATAAACTTTTCACACAATCCAGAGTTACTTTACACTCAGTTCCCACCTACGACTTTTTCGAAAATGCCCACTCACGCGTCATATGATGTCAATATGAAATGTTATGAGTCAGGTAAGGCGTGCGCGGGCACGCCGAAAAGTCGTAGGTGGGAACCGAGTTTTACTTGCAGGTTTCACTCAAAGGCCTTTGAGTGAATCAAAATTTTCAGTTTTTACCGTGTAACATTGATTCTGACTGCAACTATGATCCAAGGCCCTCCAAAATTGTCCCTCCGTTATTCTAATACCAAGCTGCGTGAAAACCACCAAACTTTAAAGACAAATAATGAAACAATAAAAAAAAATCAATGTACTCGTTGTCGACGGGATCGCGAGAGTAGAGCGATTTAAAATGAGAATAAGAGTTTTTAAGGTTATTTCGGATAATTGCAAACTTTCATCCGCATGCATCCCTTACGCTAAGAAATATCGGAATACGATTTCAGGGTGTCCACAACCTGGAAAAACCTGGAAAGTCAGGGAAAAGTCAGGAAAAATTTAGATGGGTGAGAGAAAGTCAGGGAATTTTCCCCAATGAGAGTAATTTGAGGGGATTTTTCACAGTGCTCTAGTGAAGAAACTATTGTAGTCTTTTTAATTTTAGGAAAAAAACAAACATGAAAATATATCTTATTTTTTTGTTTGCGTCCTACTTATTCAGAAGCAAAGTATTCAAAAACTACTTCTACTTTGTTCTTAAATTTTATAGTAAAATAAACATTATAAAAAATTGATTTTTCTTGAGACCGCTAAAAATATCAGCCAGGGAATTTTTTAATCTGGTCAGGGAAAGTCAGGGAAAAGTCGGGAAATTTTTTCTCGAAAACTCTGTGGAAACCCTGGATTTTTTTCCAATGACCTACCTATTTAGGCCGGTCAGGGGGCCTATTCTTGCATATCGTAAGATAGGTCGCACGGGAACGTTCACGTCCTTCGTTTCGCCCAATAAGAAGGCTCAGAAGCTGCCGAGCTTGCCTGGTGCACGCGCAAAGCTGACCGGATTGTCGTTCTTCAAGAGCGCTCGTTCACTTGGTCCAAGGGGCAGGTGTATGAAAGTGTAGAAGAAGTTCCTTCGATACACGGCCATCGGATGACGTTCGGTCGTGGTGGAATAGGTTTCGGATAACTCGCGATAGCTTCAAAGCCTATTATTGGACGATATCAGGGAGAGGACCGTTCTCGTGCGATCTTTCCTACGAAATTCAAGAATCAACCCCCAGGGTGTTTAGGTTTAATCCAAAAACTTGAAACACAACAAACAACAAACGTTTTTAAAGGTTTAACTCACTGATTTTGCATGTGGTACATTCTTAATAGCCGGCCGCCTTAACGCAGTGGGCAGCGTATCTGCCTGCCGCACGGAAGGCTTCGAGTTTGAATCCCGGCTAGGTGGATCGACATTTTTTGTTTGTTTTTAACTTGGCAAAAACTTGGCTGAAACTGGGATTGATCCTATAATAGATGGGAAGTTCCAGTATAAAAAAAAATGTTTATTAATAATAAACCAGTCTAGTTTCCAGATGCCTTTTGATTAAAACTGAAGAACAAAAGCTGGTGGGCTAGTCATAAAATATCAACTATACTAGTAAAAAATTGGGACAAAGCATTCTTGCAAACCAAAGACCATATTTGGGTAGCTAGAAGCACAACAATGGACCACACTAAAAAATATTATCTTCATAGTATGGGAATCATTTATTAAATTCGTTTTAAAAACTTGATAAGTGTGTATATTAGAGACAAAAAAAAAACATACACCGCCACCAACAAACTTTGTAAAGCTGTAAATGCAAGAAAACACCAAGAAGTAGACCATTCTTAGGGAAAATTACGGTAAGCTTTAAACTGATATTAGGCGTTTTAAGTTGGACATAGAACGTATGCGTAGACGCGGAATATATCGCAATATTCTGTCGTTTTTTTTTTGTCAGAATTCCATCTCTGCGGTCTTGCGTGAGCTTATTTTTTATCAAGGCCACGTTTACGGCTTATTTTACGTTTGAACCAGAAAGAAACCAAAACAAAATTGGCACTGAATGTAAAAGACAGAAATGTTCGTTCCAACAAAATTCTACGTCTCGGCCTGAGTACCGTGACAAAAAAACTATTTTCCCCCAAAAGCAAGCGGTCCGACCTTCTTGGATTTCTTGATTTAAGATCATTTTCTTGAAAAAAGTTGAAAGTGCTTCTATCAAGAGCCAAGTTGACCCAACTCAACGTATTTAAAGAATTCAGAACGTCTGGGATTCTGTGTAATTGTAACCTTTTCATTTTTTTCAGATTAAGAACTTTTCAGATCGGTCTTTTAAAACACACTTCTTTTTTAATGTAATTCAGATATGCAAGCTCACCGCCGGAATTTAGATTTTGATTCCGTTTCGAAATTTAGAATGATATCGAACAATCTGGGACAAGACAAAACGTTTTTATTGTTTTAACGAAATTAGATGAGCCTAAATTGGTTCCAATGATTGAAGTATAAAATATTAATATAGCGGTTGTGAAGAGTTTGCATACTGTTGCAAATAGACTTATACTGATTCCTTATAGGGTGTCACGGGGATAAAGTTTCTTAAAATAAAAAGGATTTTGGTGAAATATTTTAAGGGCAATGACATGGTTTCAAATTTATAGTCGAATTTCAGACAAACTATATAATCAGGTTTCCATTAAACATTAGGGCTGTACATTCACATGCTTGTTTAAAATAGCGGTAATAAAAATATTAAAATCTCTAAATTTTTATATAACTTGAGTATAGAAGTAATTTTCAAGCCTTTCTCCTTCTCTAAATTAACAACTTTTCAAATTTTCAGATAGTCTTTGAAAGTAGCTTTAAATCGATGTACCGCACAGCTACATAGCAATTTTTGCTAGCTTTACAAATACTTTTAAACAAAAAGGTTTAAAAAAACATTTTAAAGAAAATGTTTTATTATTGTAGACGAAAAAACTGTGTTTTTACCTTTTAATTCATCACCATCTTTTAAGGAATACAACGCATTTTTTAAATCATTCAAAAATAAACAATAGTCAAGTTTTCAGTGACCAAAAGATTTTTTTTTATACATTCAAAAAAAAAACGTGATTTTAGTAACTCTCTGCAGATAACTAAAGCATTGTTTTTTGGTCAACGATGCAAAAAAACTTTTTTTTTTTGATCACGGGTGCAAAAAATATTTCTGTCCATTTTTTACTCAAGATTAAAGAGAAATGCGGAATTGAAAAAATCTAATTATTCCTGCCTAAAAATTAGTCATTTCCGACGGTTTTCACCAAGTATAAAGAAAAACATCGTCAAAATATCAAACTGTCAAAGATTAAAATGTTGCAACAATGGACATCACCGAGTAAAAAGGCACGTCGCTATGGAAACCACATTGTTATTTCATTTATCAGCCGCCTTGATTTATAGCGTAAAGATGGTGTGTTGCGAGAAGTGCTCTTCGTTTGAGATTTTTAAAAGTATTTTCCTGTTTTTCTTGAATTTTTTGATAAAGGTATAAAAAAAAATAGTGTTAACAACTCGCGGTGTGCTTTTTTTTACTCGTGTTTTTAAATACCTCGCTGCCCTCGTTATTTAAACCAACGCTCCGAAAAAAAGCACTATTTTAGCCACTAGTTGTTAAAACTACTATTTGTACATATGTCAAAAAGCATTTTTTTCATTATGGTGGTGAAAAATGGTAGTTTTCAAAACTGGTGGCTAAAATAGTGCTTTTTTACAAGCGTTGGTTTAAATAACGAGCGTAGCGAGGTATTTAAAAACGCGAAAAAAAAGCACAGTTGCTAACACTATTTTTTTTAATACCTTTATCAAAAAAACCAACAAAAACATAAAAATACTTTTAAAAAACTCGAACGAGCAGCGCTTTTCGCAACAAACCATCTAATTAAAAATCCAGTAAGTTTCATATAAATCAAGGCGGCTGGTAAATGAAATACCAATGGTTTCGATAGCGATATATCTTTTTACTTGGTAAAGTTCATTGTTGTGACATTTTAATCTTTGAAATACTTGGTAAAATCTGTCGGAAATGGCTTAATTTTTAGGCAAGAATTATTAGATTTTTTCAATATTACTATTTTCCGCTATTTCTCTTTAATTTTGGGTAAAAAACGGACAGAAATCTTTTTTTGCACACTTGATTAGTTATCAGCAGATAGTTATTAAAATCATATTTTTAATGAAGGTGTAAAAAAAAGGTATTTTTATTATTTTTTGTTGCACCAAATAATGTAAAAAAATATAATGGTTAACAGAAGGATGTGGTTCCAAAATAAATGCTTTAGTTTCCTAGAGTTTTGTATATTTTTTTTGTTTTTTGAATTTTTTGATAAGGATATTAAAAAAACAGTGTTTACAACTCGCGGCTAAACTTTGTCTTCTTCACTAGTGTTTTAAAATCACTCGCTACGGTATTTTAGAGACTAGTTGTAAATAGTACTATTTTCTACTGATTTAAGTACCTAAGCCCTTTTTTAACGAAATTTTCCTCCAACACAAGATGGTCAACAAAAGTTATTTATAAAAATATTTATTCACAATGCACATGGGCACGCTAATTAATAAATAATTATATCAACCTAAAATCCGCAAATAACATGCCTAAGGATTCATAGATAATTTTGTTTCATTTAATTTACGATATTATTTAATTAATTCCAATATAGTATCCCTAAAATTACTCTACTTTAAATTAAATTTAAATACGTATCCTACAAAACGCGATCCCATAGAACATTAATATTTAGGAATATAATTAAGTTCAGCTAATATGCTTTGATTTTTAACAAAGCATCTTATTCCAATTATGACAGCTGAATTTTAATGCATTATACAAATAGACAAACGGTTAGAATTTATTTGAAAAACTTTAAAAAACAGAATTGTGATGGATAAATATTGGCCCAACATAAATTTTCAGTTATTCGTTCAATGGACCACTGAAGGTAGCAGATGTCTAGCCGGTGTTGCTCTTCGTTCGAGATTTTTAAAAGTATATTCGTGTTTTTCTTGAATTTTTTGATAAAGGTGTGCTTTTTTACTCGCGTTTTTAAATACCCCGCTGCGCTTGTTATTTAAACCAACGCTTGTAAACAAACACTTTTTTGGCCACTAGTTGTGAAAACTACTATTTTTTGCTGAAAACGGGTTCAAAATATGGTGTTCTATTGAGTAATGACCACCTTGGCATATTAAATAAGGTAAATTAATCCTTGCAAAAACGGTTAGTTAGGGAAATTATAAACGAACTTATTACCAATTGCCACAAAACAATCCTTTCTGGGGGCTATAAATTTAAACCACCCCCAGAGGTGGTCTAAAATATCACCAACTTTATAACCTCAAACACAGATAATGAAGTTATTTTGTGCCAAGTTTTTGGCGTTTTCACCATTTGCCATTTTGAAACTTGTCAAGAAAAATTAGTGTTATGGCATTTCTCCTAAAATATGTTATATTTTGAGAAAAAAAGCAGTTTTTCAGTGGTATTTTGCAATAACAATACAAAGCAACCAGTAACTTTGTGTCTTTTCTGAATGGATGAGTGGTTTTTGAAAATTGGTTTTAAAATTTAGTACCCCCCGCAGGTGTAAATATTTAGACCTGTGGATAGAATAAAATTTGTTTATAGGTCGCCATTTTGATATATCAGCCGCCATCATAGCTGAACCAAATTTTTTTAAACAATATTGTTGGACTTGACCATTTCATCTTTCTTAACAAATTTGGTCCTCTTCCCTTTACTAGTTGATGAATAGCGCCCTTTAGTATGCTTGAAACTCCAATGATCGAATTTGGCATATATGCCTAATAGTTTGAGGTACATTTCAAGTTAGTCTGACATAACGTCGAATTATTAAGAATTTTTGTAGACAAAATGAAAAAAATCATGTTTTTTGCGATTTTCAAGGTCATTTAAGCTCGGATGATCCTGAAAGTAAATTTTTTGGAATCATTGTCATCGAATTATATGGAATCGAGTATAATCATACTCCGATTGCAAAAGTTGTATTTTTTATGATTTTTGACCGCCATCTTAAAAGATGACTTCATATCAACCCCTTCTACATAGATGCGAACAAAACACCGGGTAACACTTGATTACGTGACTAAAAAGCTATCAATCCCACATAGTCACAAAACTCCTTCATTCAAAATCCCACGAACTTACACATGCCCCTTCACTAAATGGTTCTTATGTCGAGCTATATTTGAAATATAATTGTGTAAATACTAAATATTTTTTTCTTTTGTTTCAGATCTGACCTGTGAAAAATTTAATTTAGCAAAGTGTTTTCTAAAAAAACTCTTCTAGAGAAGTGACACCGCGAATGTGTTTTCCTTTGGTGTTCGCCTTTTTTGACGTTTTCATCTTTTTATAGTACGTTTTTGTTTACTTTTTTGTGCTCGCGTTTTTTACAAATGCGGGGATTTTCAAATTAAAAGTGTGAACGTTAGACATGGTATTTTTGGCGACATGAAAACTAGGATTACTGAGATTTTGCAATGGATACGTGCTTTTGTTCTAGTTGTCTTAGTCTCTTCTGCAATAGGTAAGTCGAATCAATATTGCCTTTTGTAGGATATAGGATATTTTTTATGGCGTTTGATGGAAGGTAGCTCGGTTGTCCCATCAAGCATCAGAAGAATTGGCCCCAAATCTAGGGAGTAATCAGTTTCCGGGTTGAAAGAACATTTGAGAAATTTAAATAAAAAATATTTTTTAATAACAGGCTTTTATAAAAAACACTAAAAAGTTGAATATAAAAAAAATACATAAAATTTTAGCTCTGATACCATAATAAAAGCCATGGGCGCTAATTAAAATTTGGGTGTCTTTTAAGTTTACATATATGTCAATTAGAACATAGATTAGCAACAAAACTTGTTTGGTAAGGCCTTTTTCACACTGATGGAAAAGTTAATCCACTTCTAGTTTTTTTTTATTGTAGCGGCGTATCTTCTTTGCACCTTTACCTTTACTAAAACAAGAACAATAAATTTAAGTTATGGTGACAATCATGATTTTTCTGAAAAGTCTTGTATTATATGAGGGATTTTTAATAAACAATGTGCTTTTCTTAGTAACCGAAAAACAACAGGCTATAAAAAGTTTAATAAAAGTGAAAGGTGAAAATTTACCTAATCAAAGTCAGTCGGTTGTATGCAAACAGACAAATATTTGATTTTGTTTGATAACGGCAGTAGAGTTTCTCGCGAAATGTCAGATAGGTACTTAGATTCTAATTAGAATTTGCGAGTAAGTACAGATTAATTACACCGGTCGACAAAAATTTTTTTTCTTGTAACCCAAAGCTGAATAGCATATTGTAGTAGAATGGAGCTATCCAAATACGAAAATGATAATAAAAAAGTTGTAACACGTAACGTTTTCCTGTTACATTTATAGTACCACATTTATTGTTATAATATTTTAATATCTATTGAAAAAATAATTTAAGAATTTTTTAACAGTGTTTATTGACTATATTTATCTTTTTACATCTATTAAACATACCTTATATCTAAGAAAACCACAGACATTAAAAATATTAACTGAACACACTAATTAAGTTTTATTTTTTCTCCATTCAAGAACCAACAATAATCACCAATCATGGCTGGATCCCATCGTCCTTGATACCGGATTTCCATTGTCCTCATATCCTGGTGGTACCTTTCACTCTGCTCGTCACTGACAGCTCCCAAATTTTCAGGAAAAAATGACAGATGGGAATGAAGGAAGTGAATTTTCAATAACATTCGGGCACCAAGCGATTTTTAGGCATCTAAAACTTCATCAACTAACCGTTGGTAGTTTGTATCCGTCTTGTTACCTAAAAATCCCCTTACTTTACTAAAAAATGAGTTCCATGCTCTGAGTTCCTGCCTAGTAAGCTTCTCTGTAAAGTTGACATCGTCCAGCAATTTTCTGATTTGTGGCCCAATAAAAATCCCTTCCTTTAATTTCTCATCACTTAACTGGGGAAAGACTTGTCTTAGGTATTTGAGTCCATCACTTTCACTTCTTTATTCATTGCTTTTACAAATTTTTTCATCGGCCCAAGTTTAATGTGAAGAGGAGGCAGAAGAACATCTTTGGGGTCTACAAGAGGTTCAAACAGAACATATTGAGATCCTGGTTGAAATTCACTTCTTTCTGGTCAATTTTTTATTGCATAATGCTGACCCACTGCACGACTGTTGCACAAAAAAAGAAAACAGGAATATTTTGTAAATCCTCCCTGAAGTCCTACTAAAATTTCTATAACTTTTAGATCGCCACATATCTTCCATTTATAACTCTTGTAGTTTATATTATTTAAAAGTGTGCGCATATTTTCATAAGTTTCTTTTATTTTCACTGAATGGACAACTGGTATATAAGGTTTTAAATTTCCATTATGCAATAACACAGCTTTTAAACTGTATTTAGACGAGTCTATAAATAAGCGCCACTCAACGGGAGAATGCTCAATATCAAGTTCCTGCATGCATGACACCATCGATATCAGTACACGCACACAACGAATTTTCCATACTGTAAAATGCAGAAAACGTAGCATTTCTTTTCCTGAAAGTTGTAATTTTGGTTTCTTTGGCTAACAAGTTCCATTCCTTAAGACGGGAACCAAGAAGTTCTGACTTTTGCTTTGATAACCCCAAATCACGTGCTAAATCATTTAACTCATTTTGAATAATCAAATGTGGCTCACCAGAACTGGGACCTGAAGTAAAAATAGGGTCGGTACACTGGTCCTCGGAGCTGCCTGATGATGCGTTGTCTCCAATATCTTTCAAAACAATATTTTGCATGAGAAACAGGTCGTATGGCAGACTGCAAATTTGGATAGTCAATCTTGTGCTTTCCCTTTTTGGAATAAACTTCAGTCTTTGTTAGTCAAAAAGAGCAATCATCAAAATGATTAGTGGGTTCTCGCCATACCATTGGAACTGCAAAAGACATGCTTTTTCTCTTTCCCTTCATTCACTCCACCAATGACACGCTACAACTAACACAGCACACATGGGGAGTCCACTGCTTGTCTTGATCTCCAGCTAAAACACCAAAATATTTGAAGTAGGCTTTTTTAACATTTTCAGAAAATGGCCTAGCTTGGGATTTCACTATAAATTCTCCACAAATATAGCAAAATCTGTCAGGAGAAGTTCTGCAATTCTGGTACGTTCGCCTCGATATTTTCTTTCTTAAAAACACTTTTTTATCTATACACAGAGAACCTCTCACTTCGAAACTCAACAGAAGACTAATATTTAATGTTGATTTTTATGTATAATATTTAAACAATACAGTTCAGGTAATTTTTCTGTTATAAAATGCATCTATTTTAACCTTCCCCTAATAAAATTAACTACCTATTAATGTCAAATGATCTCATTAAGCTATTGAAAAACGGTACGTGTTAGGACTTTCCGAATATTTTTTCCAATATTAGAAATAATGAAATGACCTGTGTTAGAAGATTATTGTCGACCAAGGTTATTTTTTAAGAAATGTCCTTAACAAAAAACCCAAAAAAAGTAGTTTCGGCATGAACGTACAACATGTTTTACAAAAGTTTTTTTCAGACATTTAGAAGATTTAAACTGTATAAAACTAAAGCAAAGATGATAAGGAGGTTGGAAAAATGTTTCAGTGAATTTTTTTAATATGACACTCGTAAACAATGTTTTATTTTTGTCTTATCACAAACTGTTGCTTAATTTATGTGCCTTCTTGGCTTAGGCATAAATCCAATAAATGGTACAAAGAGAGAATAATAATAATAATATATAATACTTATTTTAATCACCATCACTTTTAACAAAGATTTGATTTTAATAAGGACACACTTATATTTGTGTACGCATTAATTTAAATGCGCCTTAAAACAAACGTATAAGCACACATGACCTAATAATAAACACAGATTTAAAAAAGGCAGTATATTAACCTTGCCTGGCCTGGCGCGGTACCAAAGCTTCTTTAATTCCAAAAACAAAAAATACAAATCCATTGTTTACCACATACCAAAATGTCTAGAAACCATCTGCATGTGGCAGTTATTTTTGGCTGTATCCTCCATAAAGAAGCGGGGTCCATTTTTTACACAGGTCCATGATTTCAATAAATTTTAAAAATATAATCACTTCCTGAATAATATGCTGTTACATTTCCTAACGTTGTGTTTGTGCAGAATACATTTTTCCGGAAAATTGGAAAACTCCGCCCGTGTGCGCGCCTTATACTTTGCACATAAAACAAATTTATTATGCTGCAACCTACGAATATGAGGTAATATTGTAAACACAAAGATGAAAAGCATTTACGTGTTTAGCATCATCATCTCATCTAGTTCTAGCTCGGGAAGCCCGCTTTTTAAAAACTATAAAAATGGAAAAATTGTTGCAAAATGTTCCTTAGGGTTCTGCTCTCAGGCTGTGCTCTTATTCTCGAACTGATAGAAATTCTACTCCCAGGGAGTCCAATTCTCTCGCTACTATGCTTCTCATTGGTCCAACTCGTCCGTTTAGATCGGTTTCTCTTACTTTTGCCCGATATTGATAAAAAGTAATTCTATTGGTCTTGACTAAGAGAATTACTTTCAATCAATATCGGGCAAAAGTAAGAGAAACTGATTTAAACCGAAGATTTGGACCAATGAGATGCATAGTAGCGAGAGAATTTGACTCCCTGGGAGCAGAATTTCTATCATTTGAAGAATAGGGACCCAGGGCTAAAGCTGTGGTTGATCATCACAATCTGTGGTTTACTACGTTTTCCCGTGGAACTGAATATGTTTTAATACGATTTAATTTTCGGTTTGATTGAAGCGATTTGAAGCGAATCATAAAAGTTTGGTTATCTCACCCAAGGAATACACTTTTAAATCCAGTCTGGTTAAAACTAGAGCTAGATTCCGATACGATCCCAAAAAAAGGCGTACTGAACTGAACCAGGGCCAATCAAAAAAAACTTGTATTCGTCTTGTTGTGGAAAACTTAAAAGTTAACTGCATAGTGCGTAGCATATGTACAGAGTGGACTCGATTTTTTGAGAATCATTATTTGCGAAAGCCTCATATCAGTATGTCAAACCCATTTTGAGCTACAAGGACTTTTTGAAAAATATGTATATATTTTAGAATTTGGCCAATGGACTGGTTTCTCACTTGTCACTTTAGTTTTACTCTTAGCTAAGGTTCACCTTATCCTAAGTTAGTACCTAAGTTAACTTCCTTTGCACGGGTGTAACCTTAGCTTAGTGCAAGCATAGAAAAGAAAATTGTTTAGGCGTTATACATTGACATTGGCAACTTTGCAATGAGTTGGAAATTTTTTATTTTTCGTGGTTGGCATCCGATATTTGACTAATTTGACACTGAAATTGTTATTTTCTAAAAAGTTTTGTTTTTGATTGTTTATGTTTCGATTGCGCGAATATTTTTAAAGTTTGAAAAATGTATGGAGACAAAAAAGAGCTTCAAATTTCACTTTTACCAAAAAGGATTTGTTGTTAACAATTGTTAAGGATATTAAAGACACTATGAAATGTAATCTTGGCGAAATAAGTACAATTTCATCTTTCTAGAAAAAAAACTTTTTAAAACCACCATGAAAAGTCACTAAAACCTAAGTGGACCTAAGTGGAAGGTGAGAAAGTCGTCCCATATCTTTTTTCTTGATGAAAATTTATTTTTGGTGTAAATTGCTTTTCTATAGATAATTTCAAGTAAAAGTTTTTGGTCAAACGGAGTTTTATCCGTAAGTTGTTCAGATATAAAACCAAGTTCATAGTTTTCTTATGGAATGAATTTATTTTTACTTGGTTGTTGTAATCAGCATAAAATATCCTTTAAAATGATGTTTCACACATAATCTTTTATTGTTTGGTTTTTTTAATAACGACCTATTTTTATTTAAATTTTTGAATTATTTTATATGTATTTTTACAGCATACTTTTGACGAAACATTTAAATAAAATAAAAAAGATAACAAAAATTCAAAAAGGTTATTATTATTTGAAAGAAAATTTTGTGCTGATTACAAAAATCGAGTTGAAAGTAGATCATTTCATAAGGAGTATTATATGGCAAAAACTAAAAGCTACATAGATAAAATCCACAGTTGAACAAAAAAGTTATTATTCTTAAATAAATATTAATTATAGAGAAGCAATATACACCAAAAAGAAATTTTGAAAAAGCCTCTGTAGCTCGAAAACGGGTTGACATACTGAATGCGGCTTTCATTAATAATATTCTTTTTAAATCGAGCTCATAACATGTATATTAGTTTTTCGTAATTTCCCCTGGGAATACCTAAAATCCCACAATCCCCTCGAATTTGGACCACCCTGTACATAGAAAGTTAAGCATTATGAACATATTATACTGAAAAAAGGGATTACTTGAATCAAGTTTTATGATCTTGCGTAGGGCCAACCACTTCGGGTTCTTGAATTAAGACTATTGAAAAAAGCATTTTTATTTTGTTCAATAAAATATCAACCAATTTTGTCATTAGGCAAGGGATCTTTTTTTCCAGTGTACTATAATATATTCAACATGAGGACTCCAAATTCGTCTGTCATTGCACTGGTTCAACTGTTATGCTATGCGTTACGTAACCTTATATGCAAGTTTGTCTGTGAAGACCTTTATCCATAAAGATCAGTAAAACTAACGACAATTTCGTTACATTACAACTACATGTCTGTCGTATACATATTCATGTATTTGAGGTATTGTCTTTTCTCTATTGCAGCGTTCAGCACAGCTCATATCTTTTTATTACCAAATATTTTCCAGTTATTAAAAATATGCGTTCTGGTGGTAAAGCATTACATTTTAGAAACATTAATGGTCTTGCATATATTTTCTTAGCAAGAAAGACCGTAATCACATATTTAACTAGTGCAAATTATCGCCTTCTATAAAAAACCCATTTCAAGACACATTTTGCCCATTACTGTCAGGGTACCGATTCTGGAAGTCATAGAAAGTGATCGTTCGCCTGAGAAGAAAAGTAAATTCAACCAATAAACGCGCTTATAAGCAGTGACGAGACGATCAAATAATCACCAAACTATTATGGGCACGCGCAGAGCTGCCTCGAACAACAATTTTTTAGCGAAGCCGTTTTCTCGACTAGACCCAGTAGTTGGGAGTTGTAGGAAAGCTCATGTGAAAAACGTCACTTGTATTATTTCAGAGCACGCTGTTGGACGAACGACCGATCGATATTTTACTCGCTAATGTGCATGCTACGGCAAACTTGTAATATTTAGTTTTAACAAAAAGATAAATTTATTCTTATTTAGCTGATACACAGGATGATCGTGTGAATTTTCACATTTATCTTAAGATATTTTTAAGAGGTAAAAGATATATATTTATGTATTAGCTAAATTTTTTATGGTGATGTGAGGGGGTATCTACGAAGCACATGTTGATTGAAAGACGATTGGAGCTTGAATGAGTTTTATTTAGCCAAAAATATTGGGATGTCAAATACAGTTTGAATATAGCACTGATGGTCACGTGACTGGACACTTTTAAATAGTCGCATAATTTTGGTTACCTCAGGCGAACGATCACTTCCTCTGACTTCCAGAGTCGGTACCCAGGTAGAGTATTCTTTATGGTGGCTGAAGAAAACAGCGCAGTGAAACGCAAGTTGTAAAGAATAGCAATATAAAATATGATAACAATTTATACGATATTTTCTTCAGGAAATAAAAAATTATGATAACTTTTACTTCAGCAATCAAAAGCATTTGCGCTTTCGTGCTTCGAAAAAAATTATCGATAATTTGCTATGCACTTGGGATATTATCTATGAAAATTCCACACAAGACACAATGGCAACACATGTATTTTTTTGATTTTTTTTGCTTGGGTAGGTAAACAACAGCGAATTAAAGTGGAAATTTCGCTTGTGCAAATTGAACTGAAAATTTTATTAGTGAATTTCTGAAATTGCATCGATTTTAAAAAATTACATTTAAAAATACTTACATCGCCTGGAACCAACAGATAGTTCCCAAGGTGCGACTCTTTTGACCTGGCCAGAGCTGGACACTCCAGCAGGACATGCAAGAACGATTTGTCGTCCTCCATGCACCATCGAGTCTCCGGTGATTCCCAGCGTCTGTAGGTGCTTATTGAGTTAACAGTGTCGTGTAAGGAGCCCTGTTGCTGGTCTCACATTCTTCCTGCCTAGGTTGAGCAAGGACTTCGAGCAGTTGCTCTTCAGTCAGCTCTGTTTCGGTTGGATTTTGACCTGGAACTTCCTGAGCTCCTTGGCCAATTTGTTTACATCAGCGGCGTCGGTAGTCATGCATTTGTAGGGTGTCCAATGGGTACTTCTGCAGTTGCCTGTTGAGCCTCTTATGTTGAAGAAGATCTACTGGGTCCTTGAACAGACCCCGAAGAGCTGCGTTCTAGGAGGATGCGGTATGACGTTCTCCAACAGGATTTAGTCACCGACTTATTCAGTCGGGTCCACCCTCGCGACTTGGACGCACCTGTTGAGAATTTCCCAAGTGGGATTCAGAGAAGGGAGCTCTGGGTCCCCTTGGTCCGGGTTAATGCTTATATCTTGCCAATCCAACCCAACACAAGCAAAAGCGGAAAGTATGTTTGATTTGATCTTTTGTTAGAGTGCACAGGGAAAACCAAACATTAGAATTAGCTGAAATTTTGCGGGGGTGATCATCTTTATCATCTATCCCAAAAGCCTCAAAATAATTGCGGTTTAGAACGAACTTGATTTACAAAAAAAAATAGAGAAATAATCACAATTTCTTCTAGATTACATTTTTTATTTTTATATTTTCTTGCTTTAGCGAAAATAAAAACTAAGTTTCCTTTTTTCTAAAAGCCTGTGCAGTCCGGAAAAGAAAACCGATCAATCAATCATAAGCGTTTAAACTTCATTGAATTTGGGAGACACACACTGTTCAAGTGTTGGCCGATAGATTGCAGAATTTATACGATTCCATGGTAACTGCAGGTGTTTTGTCAACAAACTTTAAATCGAGCCGCACTAGGACAGAAAAGTATTTTTACGTTTTCTGACAGAAAACCATTCGAGGTTATGTTTATCTGTCAAAAATGTGTTTTCAAAAACATTGTTCTAAAACAAATATGAAACCACTCCGCGTGTGCGATCGCCCGCCGAAAAAAGCCTAGCGCTGCGCGGGCATTACCCCGAGTCTATCAAAGAGCCAAGAGAACTTTACTGGCTCGCTGAGATTACTAGGAATTCGCATAGAAACATTCGGCGCCCATAATTATCAATTATTGAAATGCCATCATACCATTTATAAACTTTTTAGCGCTAACCACACACACTCTACGAAAAAAGCGAAAGTATAAAATGCTTATGTGCTTTAGCGGCGCAGGACGCGAAAAGTCAAAATAAGTAACCTAACCCCAAATTTTTGACCTGGTGCTAAAAAATCTCTCTGGATAAACATAAATAAAGTCTCCGCGTTACCATGGAAAACAAATTCAATGACGTAAAATTTTGCAAAAAAATATGGTCGACATAGTTAAATTGATTTCCCGTACAGTGTTGCTAAAAACAATTCCCTAGATGTAACTACGACCTTAAAGGCGAAAAATATTTTTCTAGTACTTGTAGTAACAGAATATACTTTGTTTAGTCTTAAAAGCTTATTTCGGTGCAACTACAGTAGGAAGAAATCAGCTTGATTGAAGCAAATCATTTTGCTCACGCCGCCCACAGAACTTTTGCTATAAAACTGACACTGACAGCGTCAGAGCTCAAATACTGTTTAGGTAAGGATTTTACTTAGAAAGTCTTGATTGACTGGATTATTCAGTTGCAGTTGTAGCTAATTTACTTAACTTTAACTGCAACTGAATAACCCGTCAATCAAGACTTTATATTTCGCTGTTTTCGGGCTTAGTTATCCCTCGTCGTCAACTCGGGATAATTTTCAAAATATTAATGATGTGGTAAAAATTTCTTTTTGTACCAATTTTTTTATAAAATAGTTTTCATATGGTGAATGAGACTACCCTTGTTTGAAAGTTTGAGACAATGATGTATTTGAAATTAACTCTGTGTTTCGGACTTCCATTGTCTATATTGTATTTATACGCGACGTTTCGATCAGTACAATCTCTGATCGTCGTCAGGTGCAATCTACAATCTATTCCTAAGGCTACGTACTTATATACTATGGTAAATCACGCAACCGTGAAATTTTAAGAAGTTGGCTCCGTCCAAGGAGGGGCTTCCAAATATTTGGAATTTCAACACTTGGTTTACTGAAAACACCCTGATTCTGCCCAATAAAGGCAGCTTCAAGAAATTTTTGTTTCTTCCAGTGTGACTCCTAGTGCAAAACCTTTGCTTCTGTCCACTTCATTCGGTGTTGTTTTGACCATTCGTGTTTGGCGATTCCTGATTTCGTTGTTTCACCTCTTTGGGTATTCGTCTGATGTTCTTTAAGCCTAACAGATAGAGGTCTTTGTGTTTCACCTATATATGTATGTATCCGGTTTTGTTTCACTAAGAAGGATTCGAATTGTATTTAATGTATTTAAAAGCTGTTTTAATGTTAACGTTATTCCCTACCCTTTGAATTTTCTATGATACTCCTTTAACGTATGGAATTGTAAGGAATGTATTTGCCTGGTTTTGGTCTTGTAATCTCTGTCCTGTTTGTTGAAATTTAGAAATAGTATCAGTTATAAGTTTAAGGCTGTAACCATTCTGCTGCAGATCCTTCTTAACGTTTTTTATTTCGATTTCCAAGTCATGAGAATTGTTACAAATTTGAACGGCTCTATTATACAAAGTTCTAATTATGCCTTGTTTGGTTGTAGTAGAATAATTTCAACCTTGATGTAAATATTGTCGTGTGTGACAAAAACAACACCAAATGAAGTGGACAAAAGCAAAGGTTTTGCACAAGGAGTCACATTGGAAGAAACGAAAATTCCTTGAACCTGCCTTTATTGGGCAGAATTAGGGTATTTTCAGTAAGCCAAGTGTTGACATTCCAAATATTTGGAAGCCCCTCCTTGGGCGGAGCCAACTTTTTTAAAACTCCACGGTTGAGTGATTTTCAATAGTATATAAGTACATAGCCTTAGGAATACATTGTAGTTTGCACCTGAAGACGATCAGAGATTGTACTGATTAAAACGTCGTGCACAAATAAAATATAGACAATGGAAGTCCAAAACACAGAGTTAATTTCGAGACTACCCTTATTATGAACTCTACAAAATTAAGTTTTTATGAATATGAAAGTTAAGCTCTTCCAAACCTTAGCCCACTCATAAAAATACTTTACGTTGCTCTGGAGCTGGCTCTTCTACTAACGCCGTTTTCAGTTTTAAATTTTCTTTAAACTTAAAACTTTTACTTGATGCATGTTCTTGGAAGTTTTCCATACTTAATATGCTCTCCATCAAAAGGAGCTCATACGTGAGTGTATTTCTTTAGGTAGCTACACCTTAGCACGTAGTTTTCAGCTTCTAGAAGACCTAAATTAAATGATTCATTGCATGCATATGGTACTAAGTATTTTAAAAATCTGACTACTAGTCCGGGATACCGTGACATTTTTAGATAGAGGGTGCGTCATGGCTATAAGGTTACCATTAACGAACTGTAATAGATAGAGGGGTGTAATAGTCGGATTCTAGTAATATTTTTGACCCTAAATTTTCCCTTCTCCAGTCGTTTAGGACTAAAGAACAAATACCGGTGATATTTACTAAAGCTGAGAGTGCTCAAAACTAAGTAAATTTCGCTCGATTTCCAGATAAATAGTAATTTATTTAAGAGTATTTTTCTTTGAAATCGAGTTAACGTTTCTTAAATCTAGACTGTATTTTTAATTAAAATTGAGTACATTTCTTATCTTACTTAGTTAGTACTTAGTTTTCACAACTAGTGGGTAAAATAGTGCTTTTTTACGCGCGTATTTAAAAACGCGAGTTAAACAAAGCACAGTTTAGCTGCGAGTTATTAACACAAATTTTTTTTTTAAATATCTTTATCAAAAAATCCAAGAAAAACAGGAAAATACTTTTAAAAATCTCGAACGAAGAGCACTTCTCGTAACAAACCATCTTTACAATATAAATCAAGGCAGCTGGTAAATGAAATAATAATGGTTTTCATAGCGATGTGCCTTTTTACTCGGTGACGTTCAGTTTGGTATTTTGACGAAGTTTTTAAATTATTTTTTCGTATATACTTGGTAAAAACTGGCGGAATTGGCTTAACTTTGGGTAAAAAACGGAAAGAAATCTTTTTGTGCACCCGTGATATAAAAAAAGTTTTTTTGCATCGGTAACTAAAAAAGTCGTGCTTTAGTTATCTCCAGACACTTAGTAAAATCATTTTTTTGATGAAGGTATAAAAAAAACATTAATAATATGTTTTTTTTTTCAATTACTCACATTATTAATAACATTCAAGTGACTGCCGTCCAAACAGAACTAACTAGAAGAAACGAAATAATTTATGCAGTAGGACTGACCGATATAGAGCAATATGATCTGGAGCAGGGCTGACCGATGAAGCAATACCATATAGAGCAGGACTGAACGATGGATGGGGTAGGAACAGAAATTACAGACAGAGAACAACTTAAACGTCTCTGAAAACAAAATATAAAAAATTTATTAATCAAAATTAACAAAAAAATTCAAAACTTGTTTTTAACGCACGATAAAAACACCAAATATTATATGTTTTGTAGAGTCAACAAAACCATCAAATACAAAGTGCCCACTTTAATTTTTTTTACTTTACTTTTAAAAATACTGACATTAATCAGCAGGAATCACTTCTTTCACCCATAGGACTGAGTTGAACTGGACCGACTGAAGACCCCCGTTAGGTCAAAGTGTAAAAGCAAAGAAAAATTTTTATGCAAATCTTCTAAAATGAATGTAACTTTCGACCCACTATGACGCTGCAGGCTAAAAGTTTTGAAAAACTATCAAAACATTTACTGTTTTTATGAAAAACCAGCGCTTTTTTTAAATAACTTCTCGAAAAAAAGGAAAGGGGCGATCGCCCCCGCCGCCTTCACCGCCTTCATCCCCTTACGACCGCCCCTTCTAAAGCAATGGAATGACAATGATGGTGGTACCTCTTCTTTCAAAGACGAACGCAAGGGACTCTAAAAAGGAGTTTCACGCGTAAAAATAAAATAAATATGTTTACTGCGTACAATATTCTTTTCACCTACGTCGGCAAATGTTTTATTAAATTGTAGAAAGCTTGAAGGTTTATTTATAAGAAGTTACGTAAAATAAATCTGTTTAAAAAAACTTCAGTCGCTCGTAAAAGATCATTTACGCGCTTAATTTTCTGTAAAATCTACTTTGTATTGATTATTATACTTAATTTATAAACGATTAAATTCACTATATAAATCAGTAAGTTTGGTCGTCAATGCCTTAGAGAAGTGAACAGCTCAAAATTAACCAGCTTATTTTATTTACTAGACGTAACGAGACATGTATATATACGTAATTTCCAGAATCTTACAATTCTGTAGAATAATTATATACAGCATTAAGACGCCATAAGGCAATATGTTTAGCAGGAATGCCATAAAAATTAGAGAAATGGCATAGAGTAGAGTAGAGTAGACTACTTTATTATTACTTATGTTTATACAAAGTAAGTTCGTCAAACAAGCAAATAGTATCAATACATTGGTACATTATAAAAACATTTAAATCTGTGTAATACTAACAAAAAGTATAGTCGAACAATACATAAAAAAGAGAAGAAAAAAACAAAAAAACCAATTGGTGAATCGAGAATTTTTTTTTTTATCTAGCTACGCGCGTTTTTACGCAGCTAAAATTATCCCATTAGTTGCTTTTTCAAATTCACTAAGTCGGTTTGAACTGGAAAATCGACAAAAGGAATAATATTTAGTGTCAAAAGCACTACCGTAATCCGGTGATTCCATCCCCCTATCTATTATTCGTCATACCTACTGATTGTCGTCTCACCTTTTTTACGTTTTGTTACTCTTATTCTTTTCCTCATACGTATTACTTGTAGAGTAACAGTGTAAGTTTGCATTATTGTTCGCATCAGGCATAAGATCATAAAAAGAGTAAAATAATACAATTCTTAAAAACAACAATTCTAACTCGGAAAACAAAAACAAAGCACCGCTGGCTGTTGAAATTCAGACCATCCAATAACAATGCCAGATAACAAGTCCCCCAAGACATTTTTTTTAACTGAGTAAGTAATATTATTGTTTTGAGAATTCGAATGTCGAGAGAAAATATTGTTTAAGTAAAATTTAGTTGAGATTTGCTTTATATTTAGTGGCAATACGCATTGTAACTTAAAATCCCTATTCAAATGTTAAAATAAAGCCAGTTTAGTTGGGGTTTTCTCTATATATTTGGAGGCAATATTCATTTTAAGTTAAAGTTGATGGTGAAATTGGGTTAGGGTGGAACACTGTGTAAAAAATAAGACAGATGGGTGGATTTGTTTTTTTCGTATTTCCTTGCAAATTATTACTGATCCATAAAGTTGATGTATTTGGAAACTTTCAGACCAAAAGGAGAAGACTGGTGCAATTATCGGTTTTTAAACCGACTTGTAAA
This sequence comes from Oxystoma pomonae, assembly GCA_963921995.1. NCBI lineage: Eukaryota > Metazoa > Arthropoda > Insecta > Coleoptera > Brentidae > Oxystoma > Oxystoma pomonae. Next base: position 75,005,249 of record OY998169.1, on the reverse strand, counting down.
AAAGACGAGGTTATAAATTCGACACGAATTTTTTTATTTTTTACGCAACAAGTATACTACTTGTTGCTAACTAAATTTTTGACTTGACTTGACAAAAAGTATGTATATACAGGGGGTTTGTTTATAACTGGAACAATCAATAATTCTTTTATTGTTGAAAATAAAGGGCATGCTTATATTGAAAAATTTCTTGGTAAATTGTAATGATCTACAATGATATTTTTTGTCATCATACGTATATAAGATGCGACAAAAAAGTAAACTTTCTTAAAAAATTACTTTCACAAAGATATCAAACAATATTTGGATGTCTTTTGTAGTTCCCGAGATATTTGCGTTTAAAGTTTTTAATAATTGTCAAAATGAAAATGTATTGGAAGCGAGCAACTGATTTCGACAAGTGTTATCGGCTTGCCTTTAATTTTTTTTTTTCAAGCCCATTAGATTTTTGAGTTTATATTGTTGGAAATAATTGTTAGCTTGATCAGATACTCGTTTCTATTTTGAAAATTATTAAAATGTTAAACGCAAATATCTCAGGAGCTACAAAATATATTTTAATAGTGTCTGGTATTTTTGTAAATCTCATTTATTTAAAAATGCAAAATCATACAGTGTGTTACATTTGAAAAATTGTCTTTATTGCCACACCCTGCATACCAAGGGCAACAAAAAAAGTTGTTATAGCGCTTAATTTCGCTGCAATTCGCCAAGAAATTTTCGTATTTAAACCTACCTTTTATTTTTAATATTAAAAAAGATACTGAGGGTTCCAAATATAAACAAACACATTACACATTATTTAATATTTTTCTTTTGCGTAACAATTTTCGACAAAAATTATCGTGGATTATCTGTGCATCCAGAATATTACCTGTGAATTTCCCGATCCTGGTCCTGCTGATACGCGCCACTGCTGTATTTTGGCAATCCTATGCAAACAATAGTTTGGTCTTTTGCTTTTTTTCAATAATATGGCGGCTTAAAAAATAGGACTTTTTTGACTGTCCATTACTTACTTGTCCGATTTCAAAAATTTTAACCAAGTCTTTAGAAATTAAGAATTTGATACCAAAATTAATACTCTCTGAAAATCCAAGATGGCGGACATTTTAAAAAATAGGTATTTTTGATCCCCCTCTGCAGTTTTTTTATGCGTGCCACTGATGAAGCCAAATTCGGTCAGGCCTAAAAAAAAATTATGCTTGAGTATATGCTTTCGGAAGTATTGCTGCTGACCACCTGTTTTTAAAAAGTCCGCCATCTTTGATTTTCATAAATTGTAAATTCAAAACATTTTAGCACGTTCTGGACTGGCTGATATTTTGTGAAGTTAATTAAAAGCGCTTTCGGGGTCCCAAAGAGCACGAAAGGTTTTTTTATTTGGATTGGCGGGTTTTGTTAGGATTTGTTTACAAAAACTTATAATATTTACAAATATTATTAATGCATAATAATCACGACTATTTAACTAATTTACCTGTGGTTCAGGGAATGAATATCATTGAAACAAGCAAAAAACAAAGTTTACAGAAAATAGGTCGTTTTAAAAATTGAAACGCTGACCTGAACGTGTTGAAACGTATCCGCTTGCTCGGCAGCTTTTCAACTTAGCTACGCAAGAGCTGTCAATGCCATTAATGGAGCTTAGCTAAAGTAAACTTTACTGTTATTACGGCCAGACAGAGAGTAATGGTGAACGTTACAACAATGCGGTAAACGGCAGATGGTAAATGTTAAATAAAGTACACTTTTTTAAATTTACCCAAAGGTGGAGAATTAAAAATATCGGATTTGGCTCAAGAAAATAGGTAATTTACATGAAGAAAAAGTAATACACACTTAATAATACAATACATGTATACACACGGGGTGTTATATAAAAAACGCATTTTTTTATTATCTAATCTCTCACCACCTAATTTTTCAATTTACAATTTTTAGTTTTTCAAAAAGAGAATTTTCTTGTATGTAGTAGGTATGTTTACCATCTGAAATGATACAGATAATACACGTGTCAACAATGTAATACTTCTTATTCAAGCGTTTAGAAAGCAGTATTAAAAAAAGTATTTTAGAGAAAGATGAAAATAATTTGACGTCATTTTTTGATAAAAATTTTAAATTTTCCATTTTTTCATGTATCTGTCATATTAGGAGGTATCATGAATATGATTTCTATTTTACTATTTCGCGTAAAAGCGTAATAAGACAAGAAAGTTATATAGTATTAATTTCTATTAACAAATCAAAGTTCTTTATACAGTCTTTAATATTACCAAGAAATGTGTCCTGCTTTAATAAAATATTTTTTAAAAATAAAGAGATATTTAATAAAAATATTTTAGGCTTTAGCATGGCTGTACTATAAAATTCGAGTAATTTTTAATGGAGTTACAGCCAATCAAATTTCACAATGGCCTCCTTGAAGATTTCTCAGGGATGTAGAAATCTTTAGTATTTGAAAATTTTCGTGATATTTGTATTCTTCAATTTAATACATAAAGATGCATAATATTTAAGATTTTGATACATTAGTTGTTTAAATCATTTGATCAAGGATAGAAATAATATTTTAAAACTTAAAAAAATTGGACCGGAGTTTTCCAGCAAAATCTGCAAGATTATTAAGAAAAAATCTACTTGTTTGAAGAACAATAACTTTTCCAAAAATTGAAACATTTTGATAAACTTAAACTTTTTAAAAAGCACATATTTCAAAATTTATGCTAATGCTAAAACCTACGTTTTAATTTAAAATCCAAGATGGAGGGCCTGATTAAAAATAGGTATTTTTGATCCCTCTCAGTTTCAAAGGCGCATTCCTTCCAAGTAATTGAATGTGAGATACAAAAATTTGGGTTAAAATAGACCAGAATTTCCCTGAGAAAATATATTTGTTTGAAAATACTCATTTTTTAATAAGTCCGCCATCATGGATTTTTAGAAAATATCAAATTTTACATCGGATATATAAATTTTAATGCCTTGGCTTTCTAAAAAGCTTAATATTATTACGTACAGGTTCTCGCTCAGTTGTAATCATTTAAAAAATGGCGTTTTTTTTGGCACACCCCCAACTTTAAAAAAGTTTATGCAAAAAAGTAATATCCAAGGATTTCCTTACAAAAACCAGGTATTTCAATATACCTTAAGGTATTAAATTTCCGCAATATTATCAGGTAAAGATTACTTTCTCTTTGTGCGACATAAATCTTGCTTTTTGCTTTATATATTTAGAGCCAAATTCATGCTCAATGTCACTATAACCCATAAAAAAAGGACGTAGAAACTGCTTTTTTGAGATTTTCCTCTTTTAAAGAATCCAGACAAAAAGAAAACATGATAAAAGGTGTTTAATAATGATAAGTGATAAATTTACAACTTGTACAATATTAAGTAGTCTACTTAAGTCTTTTAACTATTTGACCTACACAAAGAAAAATATTGATTCAGTTAGATATTTATTGGATAGTAGACAAACAAATATTTTTTTTTACACCTTCATCAAAAACATGATTTTAGTAACTGTATGCAAATAACTAAAGCATGGATTTTTTGGTTACCGATGCAAAAAAAGGTGGGTTGCAAAAAAAGATTTCTGTCCGTTTTTTACCCAAAATTAAAGAGAAATGGCGGAAAATAGTAATATTAAAAAAATCTTATTATTCTTGTCTAAAAATTAAGCCATTTCAGCTAGTTTTCACCAAGTATTTACGAAAAAATCATTTAAAAACATCGTCAAAATATCCAAATCTCAAAGATTATAAACTGTCGTAACAATGAACGTCACCGAGTAAAAAGGCACATCGCTATGGAAACCATTATTATTTCATTTACCAGCCGCCTTGACTTATATAGTGTAAAGATGGTGTGTTGGGAGAAGTGCTCTTCGTTCGAGATTTTTAAAAAAGATTTAACTGTTTTTCTTGGATTTTTTGATAAAGGTATTAAAAAAAATAGTAGTAACATCTGGCGGCCAAACTGTGCTTTTTTTTACTAGCGTTTTTAAATACTTTGCTGCGCTCGTTATTTAAAGCAACGCTTGTAAAAAAGTTTAGCCACTAGTTGTGAAAACTACTATTTTGATTAAAAAAAATGTTTTTTTACAGGAACATAATTTTAGATGGCATAAGACACTTTTTGTTTTAAACCATAATAGTTTAAATCAAAAAAATATTTGAAGTGAAAGGCAATTTTGCTGGTCCATTATCAAACAAATATTTATTTACAATCAAGACATATTTTTTTCTGTATGCAAATGAAACTAAAGCGGCATAATCCATTCAGAAAGTGACTGACCAAACCTGAAAGCAACATCTATAATCTAGCCAGGCATGGGAATACCAAACCAAAAGACATTGTCTTAGCTCCGATCTTTTGCAAATACGTCTTCAATCAAGGCGACGCCATTTTTGTTGTTTATATTTGTACTGATCATTAGTGCTGAGCGAATTTTTCACTGTTAATCTTTCAGCTTTAAAACTATCAGGAGTTATCCGAAACCTATCCGACCACGGCCGAACTTCACCCGATTGTCGTTATCGAAAGAACGTTCCTACACTTTCATACAATACCTCTGATCAGGAGAACAGGTGCTCTGGAAAAACGATAATCAAGTCAGCTTTGCGCGTGCACCGTACAAGTTTGGCAGTCTTCTCATTGGTCAAAACCAAGAATGTGAATATTCCCAGGCGACCATCCTTTCGAAATTCAAGAATCGGCACACTTGCATTTTGCATTCTATTGCCCTCTTACTTTTTGGCAACGAAGGAAATAGAAGTGGCAAAAATTAAAACTGTACATCAAGCACTGAACAAGAATTGGTTTGGTTACGTCGTGCGTTGTGAACACAACTTTTGCTCTTTTTTTAAAGAATCGAAAAAAAAAGCTTGACAACTTTAACAGTGGGATTTACTAAGATCTAAAATAGTACCCCCCACAGATCCAAATATTTACACCTGTTGGGGGTACTAAATTTTAAAATCAGTTTTCAAAAAACACTTACCCATACAGAAAAGACACAAAGTTATTGATTATTTTTTATTGTTATTGCAAAATACCACTGAAAAACTGCTTTTTTTCTCAAAATATACCATATTTTAGGAGAAAATGCCCTAAAACTATTTTTTTTTGACAGGTTTTAAAAAGGCAAGTGGTGAATACGCCAAAAGTTTGGCACATAATAGCTTCATTATCTGTGTTTGAGGTTATAAAGTTGGTGATTTTTTAGACAACCTTTGGGTGTGGTTTAAATTTATAGCCCCCAGAAAGGATTGTTTTGTGGCAATTAGTAATAAGTTCTTATAATGTATAAGTTCTTTAAGTAACCGTTTTGCCAAGAATTAATTTACCTTATTTAATATCTCAAGTTGTTCATTAATCAATAAAACACTTCCAGGAAAAGCCATATTTTGAACCCATTTTCAGCACAAAAAATATATTTATGAGGGCACTACGAGGCAAAACAAACACAAGTGAAGGTCACTGATTATGCACGAAAACTGTTCCCAATGATGAAAATTCAAAACAACTGTACCTATCCATTTATTTACAAACTGAAATTAAAACATTGCGTTTATCTCATCAAACAAAAATTTCCACTAAAATATCATACTCAAAAGTCTAAAAGCTGCAGTTTTCATCGGTACTTCGCTAATGACCATTTTGTTATGTTCTACCAGAAAACCGGGACCGTCCAGTTCGTTGAGCCAACATGACTCTTTTGTGAACGCATTAGTGACTGATTGGATTCAGATCTGTTTTTAGCAGCATTTGTTTTCATGACATCCTTTGATGAAATATTTTTTTTTGTGGTTTGCGATTGGGTTTGTGTTTGTAAAGTTTTTTTTATATTTTCGATAGATAAAAACCCATTTTAAATAAATACAAAGTTAATCTAATCCTTATTTTATGGATACATATCGAAATGGTTTTGTGATAGTGCGTATTAATCGCGAAAATCAATAAAGAGTGATATAACGTCAATTTTAAATTGCTCAACAGAGTGTTTACCATTTAGATCTCCCCCTAGGGTTAAAAAAAACTTCTTTTGGGATGGGTTAAGATGATTCTTCACTAAAAAGAATAATCAAAATTATTCTTATAAATCAAAAATGTCCAAAACTCAAGGAAGTGGGTATAAAATGCTTATAACCATCAATTTCACTTAAACTCAGGACCTGTCTAAAATGGACTAAATCCCACCGTATGTGTCTATTATTAAAAAAGGGATTTAGTGAGGGTGCATAAACAAAAAAGTCAATGAATAGCGAGCTTTCCCTTAAAAACACACCCTCAACACCACAAGTGCGAAATCCGGATCTATGGTTAACATTACCTTTTTTGAGGGAAAGCTCGCTATTCATTGACTTTAGTGTCTATTATGTTTCTTCTTTAGTTTTTTTATTTAAAAAACAAACAAAAATCCAGGATTTTCATGAAAGTAAACAAATACCTGACAAATACCGAATTCTTTCTGACAAACAACAAAAATCGGCGGCCCTCGTGGCTTCGGGTCTTACCCAATGTGCAGGACAGCGTTATTAAGCCAAAGAGAATATAGAGAGAGGAAGGGAGACAAATAAAAGACAAAGTAGAGAAACATCTTGCGTACAAATTCGTGCACGCTGATATAATTGGAAGGGCGTATATTTAAGCAACGCTAGGTATATTATGGTGTTGCGCTTTTTGGAATTGCCAATGCCGATTTTTGCTTTAGCTGCCGCGAAACGCAGCCCGGGTATATTATTTGATATTTACTCATTATTGACAATGTTTCATTGGTTTGGTTATTGCACACAAGTTTGGGAACATGGGGATGACCGGTAGTTGTCACTTCTTCTCATCCTTTTAATTCTAGAATTGTTTTTCAGACGTTTATAAAGCACTTTTTTTAGACAAATTTTGCATGACTAAACTGTGAGAACTACGGCCAATTCTTGGCAAGATCTTTGAATAATGTCGGTGTGTAGCAAACGAATCTTATGTAGCAGACAAACTAAACAAATCTAGAAATTAAGGGTGTGCGTTTATAGTTCCGGAGAAAATATAATAATATGGTATTATCAGGACCCACCTGCTCCTAACGAGGGAAGTGGAGAGGGAAAAAGATTTAGATTATTCGATTTCAATCAAAATTGACATACATAAGATTTCCATATGGCGTGTTCGAAATGGTCGATTTAGGGTACAAATCTAAAAATTAAAAAAAAACTGTTAAAGAACAAGCTTTCATTAAATGCACTAAAAAGGTGAAATTTTGTTTTATCTTTTTGATCCAATAATAAAAGCAATGGGCGCAAATTAAAAATTTAAAAAAAATCAATGAATAGCGAGCTTTCTTTCAAAAAAGGTAATGGTAACTGTAGATCCGGATTTCGCACTTGTAGTGCTCATCAGTACGGTGCTAGGAATTAGGAGATGAAATGATGATGAAAAAATCTGACGCAGGATCCATGTAAATGTATTTTTTTTTTTAATTTTAACTTTAAGTATCACATCTTCACTCGTATATAGGTCATATCGACGATTCACCTAAGAAAGAGTTTTATTACTTTATAACCTAAGGACATTTTCAAAGGTTTGGCAAGCACGTACGGCAATCTCACCAGTTCTCAGCTTCTTTAGTTGAAAGCATTTATTCTGCGCGGGCGCAATAGCACTCTTTCAGATCATCTTTACCGTTAAAAAGTCAACCAACCAAACATGGTGTGATTCTGTGGTGGGAGATTTTTAGGTTGGAAAGTTTGTTTTGATTTACAAACATTTGCTTATTTTGGATTTGTACTTTATTTTTATATGATTAGTATTATTGTGAGGTTGATTTAATTAAACACAAATGCAAAGATTTGATGATGAAGAAAGAAAAAAAGAACGAAAGAACATAATTTACCTACGACCAATAAAAATGTCATCATAGATATTTGAAATTGTCAAAAATATCAAACGTGAACACACTTAAGTCAACAACCTTCATTACCTGAAGTTTCAATGACATTCTATCTAAAACATCAAAACAAATAAGGTTACTAAGGGACTTTTCATATATCTTTTTAAAAACAAGGATTTTTTTTGAATATGCGTAATATGTTAATTTAACGGGACCTATTTACCTAGATACGAAAATTATATTCGATTTATTTACGTTTAATAAATATTTACTGTCTTTGCGTCAATTAGTGCTTTTAGAAAATAAAGTTTCATCGCTTGTCGTGCCATCTTGTACTTTACGTCTAAGCTTCATTATTATCCTAGGAGCGTAAATGGTCCATTACAGTCGTGTTGGGACGCTCGTTAAATTAGGATTATGGATTGGTCGTAAGTAAACGTTATTTTTGGGAAGGTTCAAAAGCCATATTATTAACCTCTTGAAGTTACTTTTATTTACGGTCAAGGTAACCATTAAAGTAACGAAACTTACCGTTAAACTGCCTGACAAAAATCACCCTTATAAGGGTTTGTCTTTTTATTTAATCGCGAGGCCAATTTGCTTACAAAAGGCTTACAAAAGACTCTTTACTCCGTTTTTTGGTGTCTTAGCTAAAATTCCTGGAAACCTCCAAAATATCAAGTTATATTCTACACTGATGCAAACTAGAAAAATTTAAGATCAGCTACATTTTTGTAAACTTGAAAGAAATCATATAAACGTGTTAAATTTTCTTATATGTATGTAAAACTACATTTTACAAAAAATAGTATACATACTTAACATTGTAAATCTACACAAGGAAATATGAATACAAAGCACTATCAGGTATGTAAATTGTAGGGTAAATTCACAATCTTTTGTAAAATTACACCCAGCCCACATAACAATTAAACATTCCTGTAATGTAATAGTCATATATACTTAGAGAAGAAACAATGTGATAGGAATATTATATTTTACCATTGGGAATATTACTAACACATGCCGGCAATAAGTTCCGTTCATGTTTGTTCAGGTGATATAAATGTGATAGAAATGTGACGTGAAACATGACTATAATATGACCAGAACCTTTTTTTAAAAGAATTATATTAATATACCTGGGTACTGACTATAATGTCCCACATAGCAAATATTGCATGTATATGATTTTGTGAATCAAAACATGTTCGATGGCCACGAGATGGATATCCTAAGATATTGAGTGGATATATATCCACATGAATATGCACCATTTTTTTTTCAAGGGTATCCACCATATCCACCAAACATGCATTAGTCTTTCACTAAAGTGCAATTAAGGAGTGGCCTATGGATATAGATATATCAATGTATCACCATCATGTTGATATACTACTTGAGATTAGTTATCAAAAGATTGCCTGAATAACTTTTTGCTCTCTTAAGGTGTAGTTAGACTGTGGTAGTGTAGTCGTCGTTGCATTGCAGCTGTAGTGAATTTTTTTCCATAGATAATGCAGAACAGGATATTCTACAGATAAATAGTTAACAATATTTCTTGGTACACGCTTTTTAATAGAATTTACCTTGTTTACCCTTGCAAAATTTTTGAACATGTTAAAAGATCAACCTTACATATTTCTTCCGTTTTTTCTTAATATAAGTTCAAAAATGTCTTAGTTTTAAAATTAGGGTTGATTGGGTACCAAAGATGGACAAAATAAAACTTGGGGAAGAAAAAATGTAGTAATTTTTTATTTGCATACATACATACAGTCAATAGTGTGTTCAATGGTATTAGCGATAAATTAACAAGGTACTATAGAAGTTATATCTGATCCGCTGATTAATCATTCTGGTTTATTATAATTGCGAAGAAATTAGAGCATTTTTTCTAAGTGACAAAAAGCGCTTACTTTTAGCATTACTTTGCTTGCATGGACAAATTAGATCAAATAATTTACCTTCTTAATCTTATATATTGCTTTAGTAATAACCTTTAGAAAAGTTACAGTACCGTATTATCAGGGGTGCACGGTGGTTGTAGTAAAAAACACTCACACAGAGATAGGTAGATATTTTCGGGCGCGTATGAAAGAGATGGCATGAATACACCAACGTTAAGCATGGGAGTGATTTCGTGGAAATGCAGACAGTCGATATTTTCAATAAATTAACAAAGTATTATATTCACTTATGTCCCTATTCCCTGACCAGCCGAACTTAATAATTAATAATGGTACCTATCTACAATAAACTAGTAATTTTCTGAAATTGTTTATAAAACTGTTTAAAAGTAACTTTTTTAAAGAACATTTTCACTCAAATGTTACTTATATTAGCCACTAGACATATTACTTTTATTACACACTAGACACCGCATCGCCGCTTTGCCTGCGGTTTTACCCATTTGTCCCGCTTTTATTTCTTTAAATGCCATAACTTTTGTTTTCGTAAACCCATTTTGATGAGATAAATGCATGTGTTGCCTAGGAACACAAGGAATGCAATAGTGAAAGTCCCATTAAAATCGGCTGGGCGGTCTAAAATTCAATGTACAGAAACGGTCCTTTTAGAGATTTATTATATGTATAGATAAACAACTAATTATAGTCAGGAGGATAAGTGGAGATTTTTCCAAATTTCATAAAATTTCGGTTCAGACACCATCAAAAAATTTTATATTTAGGTCTTTCTTTTTGCCGATCCCATTAGCCTATACTATAGTATGGATGGCTAAAAATAGAGTTCTAGATTACTACACAGCCGGTAACTACTAAGTTTTTGTTTATGGGTAATAAAAATAACACGACCGCCTTATTTATAATATTGCTATTGCTATTTTGATAGAGTGAGTGAAATTTAGAGATAAAAAGTTTGGTCACCTCTACCTGATAGCTGTAGGTATTGCAGTATATATATTGACTATATAAGGCTATAGACTATATATAGGTATTTACATTCTTTGGTTTAAAAAATATTCAAAGTACAGAAATTACAGATTTACCAATAAATGTACCAATAAATTTTAGAAAATTAATAGTTTAATGTAAAAAAATGGGGGGGGGGGTTACTGTATGGCCACTGCGTATTGTAGGTAGGTAACATTAATATTATTAAACATCGGTTGGTCAGGGGATGGGACATAGGTAAATATAATACCTTCTCCTTTTTATTTTATTAGTACTGTATGCTTTTCCACGAAATCACTCCCATGCTTAACGTTGGTGTATTCATGCCATCTCTTTCATACGTGCCCGAAAATATCTACCTATCTCTGTGTGAGTTTTTTTACTACAACCACCGTGCACCGCTGATGATATGGTACTATAACATTTGAAAGAGGGTCTATTATCACCAATATTTGTTTAAAACATTAAACAAGGTAAATTATATTAAAGTGTACCAAAAAATATTGCTAACTATTTATCTGTAAAATATCCTGTTCTGCATTATCTATGGAAAAAAATTCACTACAGCTGCAATGCAACGACGACTACACTACCACAGTCTTACTGCACCTTTATATGTATAATCATATTACCTGCTACATAGAGATCATATTGATTCCAGTGCCATCTACCTACAATAGATGACAATAAACTAAATTACAATTATAAATCATGTAAATCGCGTAGTTTTCACAAGATAGTAATATTTTCAGCAAACGTTGCAAAATCCTGACAAAAATGTACTTTTTGGGAATATTCATAAAAATTACTTGATAATTGCATTATCATAAGAATATTATTATTTTATTACCAAAGAAATATAAATATCAGAAACTCTTAAAGAATATTCAACAAAAGATTGGTCTGGAATCTTCCTGTCATATTCGCAATAGAATATTCCAAAAGTCCCTTTGAGGGAATATTCTTACAACATGAATATTCCTCCAATGTTATGTGGGAGCATATAATTTTACTGTATCTACGATGGCCAAACCCTAACCAGTGATTGTGTGTGTAAATTCACAATTCTTTTTTGTCAGTGTATGTTTATCTAGTGCAGCATTTGAATTGATTTTAATATATTGAAGAGTATCTGCTGGGTAGGTTTATATTCTGTCGTACGCTGGGGTTGCAATTTTTAAGATGTGAGAAGCCAACAGCAGAGCCTGATTTATTTATCTTTCGCAATTTTCAGATGTTTTCTCGTGTTCTGTGAATTAGCCTGACGTGATTTAGGGACCTTTTTATTAAAAGATGCGCCATTTTGTGTCGACCGCGCTGTCCAAAGTTGGATTTAATTTTAGTTTAAATTGGTTTGACATTTGGTAAATTTTGTTGATAAGGGTAAAAAATTAGCTTTGATTATGGTCCTTATTACGATCTTGGAAAGGAACTACGAAATGACTTAGACAGAACATTGAAACAGTGTACTGCGATCTCAAATTTAATGAAATAGAAACGCTTAAAATGGCACAAATTATTAATCCTTGATTTTTTTTCCCAGGGTGCCTATACTTTTATACGAAATAAAACTTATTTTTTTCTTCGCCAAAGTAGGGCAATATAAAAATAAATAATACAATTCAGAGAAAATATTTGATAATTATCCGGTTTTTTTAAATCGGGTTATTTTCTAAAAAGAAACAACCGTGTAAAATTTCGGCTAATACTAAACAAATTATAGAAAAAGACGTCGCTAGAATCACCCAAATTCAGCCGCCATGTTGGGAATTTTTGTAGCTTAAATTATTAAACTTTCGTTTTCGATAGCCAACTCAATAAGAAACGGTAAATATCTGTGTATAAGAGAAAACCTTAAATCCACACTAAAAATGATTGAATCAACTGGGGCTCGATTCTGGGCGTAATAGACGATGATACTCTGAGAAGTGATCACTTTTACCACAGATAAACTTAGTTTCTCTGTGCTTCTACTAAAATCCAAAATTCCTTATTTGGTTAAGTTTGCTGTAACATGCGCATAAAATACTGGTTTCGTCCATTGGGTGTTATTACATTAGCCGATACGACACCGGCACGACACCGATGCCGTACACAGTTCAATTTTTGATTGATTTTAAGAAAATGTGTAGATGACGTCCCTAAATAGTTATTCTGATAAAAATTAAAATCTTCCATATACGTCCTACTGTCAAAACCTGACAAGAATATGTCATTTTTTCCCAAAATGTAAAAAAAAACTATTTTTAAAAAATAAAAAATTTGGGCTTATAGAGCATTCCACTCTAGACCAAAAAAGTCACATTAGCATTTTTGTAGTGCTAACCATTTAACGTAACTTAAATATTTAAAAAATGGAAACTTGTCATATTTTGGATTTTAATGAATTTTCCGAAAAAGCGACGGGGAACCTGAGAGAGAACATATTTTCGATAAAAAACGTTACAACTTTTTTTTGCAACACACAATAGTTTCTATAAAATAAAATAAGTTGAAGAAAATGGTAAAATCATGTCGATTGTATTGACCTTTTTTGCACCAAGATTTTTCTATAAAACTAAACTCTGAAAAAAACAATTATTTACTAAATAGTTACTCTTATTACCTATCAAATGACAGTAAAAAATTTCGACTAGATTTAAAAAGGTAACCTCTGGCGGAAGTAAATAAGAGGAGCTCTCTGAAAGACATCTTTTTATATACAATAAAATAACAACAAATATTGACTATATAAGATACTTTCCTTATTCCTGCTTCTATCTTGCCCCCTTATTCTCAATATTTAAAAAATATATCAGAGCACAAAGCATCATGTACTAGTCAGTATTATGGTCATTCAAAAAATTATTTTTGTTATGTTGCAGAAATTTGGTTATTCCTTATTTTTACTTAATAAACATAAGAAAGTCAAAACTTTTTTTATTGTCGTTTGATAAGTAATAAGACTACCTACTTAGCACATAATTGTATTTTTTTAAGAAGTTTAGGTTTATAGAAAAATCTTGGTGCAAAGACGTTCAATACAATCGACATGATTTTAGCATTTTCTTCAACTAATTTTATTTTTATATAGAAACTATAAGTGATATAAAAAACATTGTCACGTTTTTTTAGCAAAAATATGTTCTCTTTCTAGATTCACATCGCTTTTTCAGAAAATATATTTTTTTTAATTAACAGCATTAAAATTCAAAATGTGACAATTTTTTCCATTTTTCAAACATTTAAATGACGTTTATAAAAAAACGGTTAGTACTACAAAAATGCCTGTTTGACTTTTTCTGTCTAAAACAAAATACTTGTCTGTGGTCGGTCTGTATAAACGATAACTCAAGAACGCCTTAATCGATTTTCCTTGTCGTATCGATGTCGTGTCGTTATCGTGCCGACCAACGAGAAAACGCCAAATAGCGTTCAAAAATCAGCTGAGCGACGTCTTTTACCATTGTTTAAAATATAGGGAAGTTACACAACCTTATCGACAACACAGTTAACACGTTTTGGATCAAATCGTGATCCGAATCATTAAATATCTTGGACAAAATGACTTGGATATTTGTTATTTCATTCAGATTTTATTTCAAAACCTATCCAAAATAAAATCTTTGCAAAATTAATAATTTTCAATTTTTTTCCTATATATCCCACATAGCAATTTGTTATTCTTACCCTAAGAAGGAGAAGAATGGGTTAAGGGGGTTCTAAATTTGCCCTAAAATATTCCAAGCACGTGTTAAGAATAGATCACCTTCCGTCCTAATCACATGCTAAAGCAGCTTCACAGAATGTTCCTATACAGACATTCTTACCAGATGCTTAACATATACGCCAACAAATCGCCAGCATGGGTCATCGATATCTTCATATATGAAATTCACAAAAAGGATATGCTAAAAATTTTCTTGGCACATTTATAAATATCAAGTTATACCAAGTAAGTTCTTTGCATGTACTATCTCTATTTAATCTGTCGGGAGCGCTCCAGGGATGTCCAAAAGGAGCATTCCAAGGATGTCCCAAATAAATACATCTAGAGACTATCCCCAAAAATAACAAAAATTAATTTTATACTAAGTTCACAGTTTAAATAACTTTGTTGTCTTTATGTATAGTAATATTATCTGCAATAGAGAATAAAATCTTTAACTAGCGCCATCTAATCACAATTGATGATAATTTACTCTAAAGGCGGACAGACTCATTACACTAGAGGACCCTGGGATTTTCCAAAAAGAAAGGACATCCTTGGGTCACAGGACGTTCCCAGAATGTCCAAATGAGAATATTCAGAGAATGTGCACTAAAGGAAATAACGGGAACGGTATATTATATAATCTTTCATATTCAAAAAATATTCCTGCTTAATAGCTTATTCTTGGCATCGCTTATGCGTGTTTTTATAAGTATATACATCCTTAAATGGTATGTAGTAGTTACATTATGCTAAAAAGTTAACGTAAAGAAGATCCTGTAAAAGAAAAATCGGCTTCGCTCAAAAATTGTTTTTCGAGGCAGCTCTGCGCGTGCTCATAACACTGTCGATTTTTCAATCGTCTTTTCGGTACTTTTCTTCTCTCAGTCGAGCAATCCCAATCTTCGAAACTCAGAATCGGCACCCGTCGATTTAAAATAATCATCTTACAGGAGAAAATTGTTCTGGCAAAGTGCTCGTAAACAAAGAATTTAAATTCGTTAAGTTTCGTTAGTAAACATATTTCGTACTTTAATTAAATTAAAATTAAAGTAAAACATTTAACAGCGAAATAATTAACGTCTTAAAGCAGAAACTCTTTAAAAGTTTGCACGGAGAATAGTTTGAATATATAGCTATCGCTCTTAGGACTATATAGTTTATCTATAGTGATAACCTCCCTAACATTTGAGGTCAAACTTTACTTAAAATAACCTACTGCAGTGAATAGTAGTAGGTATTCAGTGACGTAGCCAGGGACGAGTTTTGGGGATTAACCCCCCCCCCAGAAGGTCTTACCCAATCTACAATAAATTAATCATGATCAAGGGCCCCAGGGAGAGCTATAGTTCCCCCCTATTTTTTGACCCTTTAATCCAGTTTGGTGCTATGACGTCCTTACTTCTTATAATTTAAGTTTAATTTTAAGGAATTTTTATCAGCATTCAAAATATTTAATAAGTGGTATCCCAAGTAAAATTTTAGGTTGCTACATAGTTTTATTATTTTTGAACTTTTTTATAAGGGATTTATAGAGGTCGTGAATATTTATAACAATATTTATAAGAAAACTTTAACATGTTAATGTTTATAAAGGTAATATAAAAAATTAGCAATCAGAATATTCATATTACTATATTTATAAAACTTTTGTCTTAGGTTTTTTAATATAGAAAACAAAACATTTTAAAAAGCCTCCCTATAAAACTTTTGGTTTTGGGGTTATATAATTTAGCAATCAAAACCTTTCATTCTTTATAAAACTTTTAGTGTAAAGTTGACAAGTTTTATAAGATCGTTGACGTTTTGTGACAGAAATTAAAAAGTTCGAATTAAAAACAGTACCAATTACCAAATAATCAATCACTATCGAGGGTGACCAGTATTATGGTAATTACAACTTCTTGGAATTCTATAAGGGTTTTGATAACCCTTATAAAACTTGACGTAAAATATCTGACTGGTAGCCATTTTCCTAACTGATTCATAATTCAAAAATTTTGTATTTTTGACTTTAAATTCCAAACAGTATAATAAGTTATGTAATAATAGTAGATTTATTAATCGTTCGATCTGCATTTTGTTATTTGTTCACTATTGTTTGAATTACAGGAACTTTAAGGAAAACTAACCTTACTTTTTTCTCCATAAATTTGGTTGAAAACTCTTTAAATTACGGTTTTTTTCAAGCGCGCATGTTTTTAGAAGGCAGAAATTAATTCTACACGATAAAGACGATGTGGCTTATAAAATTTATCGTAGAAAATCGATAAAATATTATAATAATATAACCTATAAATATTTGTCAAAATTAATATCTATCAAAAGTTTAGTCATTTCTGTAAACATTTTACTTGAAGCATTTAGACAAAGATTAAATTATAAAAAAAACGCATGCATTGTAACTTTAAAGAAGGAAAGCAAATACCATATATATTATATGGTTAAATCAATAAGGGGCGGGGTTAAATTGGACGCGCTTAAACCCTCTGACAATCATTTGAAAACAACTTGTAGTTGGCTTAAGATTTTATAAAGGGTTAGAGAATGTTTTTAAAGATATTTTTGAAAACTAAAATTCCTGTGAAAGTAGTAATATATCCCTTTATAAAAACTGACACTTAAGACGAATAAGGGGTTTATAGGAGTCCTGAAAAGGTTTCAAAGAGAACCTAATACACCTTTTTGTTTTATTAAGTAGTTGCCAAAAGGTATTGATGGCCATTATAAAAAAATAAATGTTACTTGGGAGATTCTTAGTATAATTTTTCTTAAAATTTTCATCTGCGGCGCATTTATGATTTGGTAACAAATCTATATATACCATCGCAACCCACCCCTTCTTGGCATCTAATCTAATCTACTACTACTAAAAAACCTAAGAGATAAAATTTTTTAAGATTTTTGTTGTCAATTTTCGCCTGCGGCGCTATACCAATATTAAATATTGTTACAATTTTGTTTAATTCTAAGTAATTTTTTTGTCAACAACATTTGAGACGCGTAAAAAATAGCATTTTAGTGTTGTAATTTTCTCAAAATGTTTGCAAATAAGAATAGATAAGACTTGCTTTTAAAAATATGTATTTTTATTTCGTATACCCTAACTCAATGCCTAATAAACCACCCCTCTACCCTCCCTTCAGTTCAAGAGCTTAAGCAATAGGCACCTACCTAATTTTTAGATATTTGCCATAGGTAGTTAGCCAATCCAAAGTAATGGCTCGAAATCATTTGGTATAAATTCAATCAGTCATTCTTAAGTAATTGATGGGCAATCATTTTTAGCACACAACTAAAACAAACTTTAATTCGTGGGAAAGATTAGAGTTAGTCAAACGACCTGTTAGTAAAGGGGCCCAAATACCTGCTTATAAGAGCTAAAATATGTATATGTAAATTTCAACTTCTTTAATTGGCAGATACTTTTGAAATCAGTTCGAAAAGTTTTTGTTGCACTTTTAAGTTTGTTACTGGGCTCTAGAAGACTTTAAATAGACCTCGTGAGGATAAAAGAGAAGGAAAATTCTTAGGCAGCTAAAGAACTGAGCTGAGAAATAGGAGTGTTTGAAATTTCAAATATTTGCTAATCGGTTGCATCAAACAAGTCCTTGAAAAGTTCTGATGCCATCAAACGCGTTCTTCTGAATTTCCGATGAAACTGACTGATGCCAATAATGACCATCGACCTCCAGAGCCGATGAGTGTTGATGGATGGATTAAAACTTAACCTCAATTTTCATTTAGTTAAAAAAAACTAATTTTTGAGAGTAGTGAAGGAAAAATGTTTCCAAGTCGATTAATAAATAATGTCGTCTCCCAAATAGCCCTAAATTTGTTGAGGGATGACGATTCATCCAATTCAGGTTATGGACAACTAACTGTTTTAGCGCGAGTCGCAATCGGGTTCTTCGTTTTTTGATGGGCCTTATCACTGATGTCGGTCAAAATCATATGTTCAACTATTATTGGAATCGGTGCAAATTGGTGATGGATTTCATATTAGATTAAAAACTCTCCCAATATATAGTTATTTATAAAGCTAAATACACCTTAGATACCTGGGAATATAGTTACTTTTACTGGGGCCTATTTTTCGAAGCTAGGAGGTGGGTCAACCACTTGAATGCCTATGTACAGGGTGGTCAAATTAAAGGGGATTTTGGGTATTTTCAAGGGAGATAGCGGAAAAACAATACACATGTTATATATGGGCTCGATTTTTGAGAAATTGTTATGCGTTTTAACTTCTTTATTAATGAAAATTTCTGGTTTAAATTGCTCTTCTATAGATAATTTAAAGTAGAATTTATTTGTCAAACGGGATTTTATCTGCAAACGTTTAGTTTTTGAGATGTAACACTAAGTTTGTATTTTGGTTATGAAATGATCTAAGTATATTAAAATGATTGTATCGCACATGATATTTAATTTTTTGTCTTTTTTAATATATATTTTATTTTATTATATTATTTATTTATTTTTATAATTTACTTTTTATAAAAAGCCAATATAAGATATAATAAAAAACTAAAAAAATACAAAAAGTAATCAAGAAAATAAAAATATAACAAACATAAAAATATAAAAAATTAAATTATACGGCGATTGCAAAATTCGATTCGACCTTCGTGTTATATTTCAAAAACTAACAGTTAAAGATAAATTTCAGTTTGACAAGTTAATTTTGCTTTAAATTATATATAGAAAAGCGATCTACACCACTCACCATTATTATTATCTCAAAAATAGATCCCATAGCATGTATAGTAGTGTTACGCTATCTTCCTTAGAAATACTTAAAATGTACGTTCAAGGTTCAAGCATCCAGTTCCAACCGCGCGAAACTTTCTAAGCACGGTAACCAATCCGTCTTCGAGAGTGGTTTGGGTCTTCCTGAAGAATGTATCAATGTACGCCAAGAGCAGCGAAAATTTTAAATTCTTTAGGGGAAGAATAATATTTCTTCGTTAAGTACCTAGACGGGTACAAATCAAATAGTTACCAAACAAACAAAAACAAAACCATCTGTGTTTTTTGCATTTAATAAAATAATTTACAAATGCTTCAAATTGGGTTACTCAAAGTAATCAAAATACAAATTTATTCAAAATTTTATAGGTGACACGTGTTTCGCCTACATAGGCATCTTCAGACCTACAAATTACGATATAATAGTAAGCTAATTCTAATT
The DNA here is from genome assembly GCA_963921995.1 of Oxystoma pomonae. Taxonomy (NCBI): domain Eukaryota; kingdom Metazoa; phylum Arthropoda; class Insecta; order Coleoptera; family Brentidae; genus Oxystoma; species Oxystoma pomonae. The sequence goes on along the minus strand of OY998169.1, from coordinate 74,985,558 downwards.
GCATTTATTTTAAGACTTTATTTTCCCAATTTGAAGCATTTGAAATTCAAGTCTCTTTTCAATTTAAAATAATTTATGTTATTCAGAAACGTACTTCGCTTAAAGTTTAAAAGAATTTAATTATTATACCAATGTTGCCAACTGAAGGGAAACAAAACTTAAACAATCTGAAGGAGCAAAGACGGGAATGAAAAGATGTTTGTAGACGTACGAATCACAAACAAGAAATCTTTATCAAAGCGAAACTCGTCAAATAATGAGCGTCTCAGAAGGGCTATGAAAACAGTCGCTAATTGAATTAGTTTTTTAACTTTTCCTCGTCGCCCTCCAAGCGAACAGACTGCGAAAGTGTTGTTATTGCTTTATAAACAGATAATAGGGACTTATCCGTACAAGTCCTGATTTTAAGAAATTCAGCACTATTTTTGACAGTTTTGCACGAAGGTAAACAACTACTATTGTAATCCTTTTGTTATTTAGAGATTCTCATATTGTGCCAGCTATAAAGTTGACATAACTACAATTAATGCCAATCATTAGGAAAGTGGCCATTATTTAGGTCCCAAATCGGCATCTAACGTCAGAGGGATTATAAAATATAGTCAGTTGACGACCTTAGTGGTTAAGGGCAAGGATTATACTTTATCTTTTTTTGTTACGACGTCTTAGCTTGTATAGGCTGACGTAAGTCGTCCAGATAACGTTTGGAGTCGTTGTGTGTAGTCTAGTGCAGATTACCGACAACGCTTCGACGTCGTTAAGGATAACTTTTAGTACTTGTGCTAGTAAAGTTTTCTGACGACGGTCCAACGTCTGTGCTGCCAACGTTGCAATCAGTAAAAACTACGACGTCCGTCCCACGTCCGGGATGCGACAAATGTACCCAATATATATGGGGATGATATTTGACCTACATCTGACGGTTTTTCTACGTTAGGGTTTGGAATCCAATCCAAACTATTGAAAATTAGACTTCTCTTTTGTATCTTCGTGCGCGCGGTACATTTTTGTGTTATAACTAATAATGCCAAAGAAAAGCCAATTCAAATATTCTATAGTTTACCACAAAGCGTTGTGTGTTGTGTATCACTTATGCTAATTTCTTAGCGTCTTATATGTAAACGTGGTTGCAAAACATAAAACGGAAGAAAATATGAGAGGCAGTTGGAAAAGGTGCAAAAATTGACACAAAATTTTGCAGGTTAGAATTTTAGGCATTCCGTTAAATCTCACTGCTGCCACCTTTCTGGGTCTTGTTCCGATGTCGGACAGACGTAGTGGAGGAATCTTTTTTAGAAGCAAAGTTCCCTAAACCAAACACCACCAGAAGTCAGTCCCACCAGATCAAGTCAAACTTACACGGCGACCTCTAGGATCTTACAGTGGAGTCACTGTAGATGAAACCAACGTTTCGCGACAACAGGCGACCAATTAAGTAAACAAAAATTCATTAGTGGTCAGGACTAGTCAGATTTAGAAAATAAAACTGGACTCTCAGTAGAAATCGGGCAAGTGTACTGGAACTCTGACGTAGCCATCTTTTCCTTGCGGTAGTTGTGGATAAAAATAAATATCATGAAATCCCATGAACTTTGCAATAAAATATTATTGAAATGTCTAGGCATATTTTAAAAAGAATAGTGAAGTTTTTTTTTCTATTAAATCGTATTTTTTATTGAAAAAGTAAGAATATTCGTGGCGATCGTGTATTTTCGGCCCTGCATTGGTCATGTTTATTAGTAAATCGAAGTGCGTTGGTAATTTTTGGTGTTCAGCGTGGTTTTCAAGCTCGCTCAAGTTAAAAGTGCCAATGTTCTCATGGGTTATGTAATAATTTTGCCATGAAACACTGACGGCATCTTATATGTCTGCCAATGTTTCAAGTATAGACCTCTGGTTGTTATTTCGAATCAAAGCGTAGGGTTTACCTAAATTTGGACAAAAATATTAACTAACTTTGTTTTCCAGGCGTTGAGCTCGTTGCACTAAGCATGACTTAGTTTCTAGTACAAATTTCTGTATTCCCTTTATGGAACCCACGTATGGCGACGTCGGTACAACCCGGATTTGTCTTCCCCATTTTGGTATAAATTTCCATGAAAGTTTAAGCTCTTCTTTTCAACCATTACAAATGGGATTTGGTACCAAGAGTGGCTGTGAATCAATTACTCATGCAATTCGTCGCTATCTTTATTTTCCACATTTCTCTGACAAAATTCTATTAAAGATTGACTTTTTTAACGCCTTTAATATGATTGGCCGAGATGTTATTTTCACAAGATCAAAAAAAAACCTACCTAATTTTCATAATTTTATCTACCAATGTTATCGAAATAATTCAATTTTGTCATTTGGCGAACCTCAAATTAACTCACAAAGAAGTGTCCAGCAGGGGGATCCCTTAGGTCCAGTTTTGTTCTGTTTAGCGCTACACCCTATCATTCAAGATCTTCAATCTGAAATTAATCTATGGTACTTAGATGATGGTGTTTTGGGAGTGAATATCGACACAGTGTTTTGAAAAACTTTTTTTAGCATGTTCTGAAAATGGCTTAAACATTAATTATAAAAAATGTGAAATATAATTCTTATCAAATTCTAACACAAATGTCATAATTTTTTCGAGAAATATAAAATATAAAAACTTTCAGCAAATAGAAAAGGTAGATATCAAAACTTTGACAATTTTAGGATGCCCGTTTGAGAATTACCAAATCGAATCATTCTTAGATAAAAAGCAAAAACAAATAAATGAAATCACCTAAACACTTCTTTCTCCTAACTCACATGTAGCATACTATCTTTTCAGACACTCTTTTTCCATCTCCAGAGCAACCTACCTTCTATAATGTGCTCCCTGCTGGAGAGCTCTAGATTTTCTTACAAGTTTTGATAATATGCTTAACGTTTCATTGGAAAAAATAATAAATTGTAAAATTAGTGAAAACTCTTGGACACAAAGCGCATTACCAGTATGTTTGGGAGGGTTGGGAATAAGAAAGACACCCAATTTATGTTTCTTAGCTTTCATAGGATGCTATAATGATGTTAAATCATTACTAAGCTCGATTTTACCTCCATATATTTTATCTTTCGAAGAGCAGGCTTTTAATAAGGCATCTCCTTCATATAAAAATTTGGGCAACTTTTCACAAATTTCTAATACAAATAATCAAAAAGAATTAGATAAAAACGCTTTGTCAAACTTTTGTTCGAAATATGCTGTCGAATTCCAAATCTACTATTGACAAAGCACGTCTCTTAGCTTTCCAGGAGCCTGAAAGTTCAAACTGGCTGAAAGCTCTACCATCTTCAACACTAGGGAACCTACTTGATGATTTGTTTTTTCGAATTTCCACGTCACTGAGAATTGGACTACCTGTTGTCTAACCTCATGAATGCTTCTGCGGCGAAAAAGTTAATAATTTGGGTCTACACGGCTTAAGCTGTAAAAAGAGTGCAGGTCGATGGAAAAGACACAGATTGCTGAATGACATTATTAAACGGGCTCTTATTTCAGCTGGAATTCCGGCTGTGATGGAGCTTCCAAATATATGCTATAGAGACAGGAAACGGGCAGACGGATTGTCAGTGGTTCCCTGGAAAGGTGGTAAAGCTTTACACTGGGATAGTACATGTTAGGACAGACTGGCAACATCATATGTGAATAAATCTTCGATGAAAGCGGAACATGCAGCACAATTAGGTGAATCAGTAAAAATTCAAAAATATAAGGACTTTACAGATCGTTTTATTTTTACACCTTTTTCGGTCGAGACTTTCGAATCCTGGGGACCTGAGATAAAAAAATTGATAAGTGAAATTTGCCATACAAAAAGGTAATGCTGCTGCAATTTTGGGCACAATTCCTGTGGAACCAGGTTTGGACGAGGTATTGCTTTTGTGATTCTGTGGACTTGAAGATATTTGCTTTATTCTGAGTGTGTGTTATATTTTTAATTTTGAAAGTTTACTTTTATTTTATGTTCTACGTTGTTACAATTGATAAATAAAAAAGAAAAGATAAAAAAACTTAAAAACATAAAGGTATACTTTTTGCAGAAATATTGGAGGTGCTAACAGCTTATTATTGGTGTCATCAATCAGTTCGATACCATACCTGTTTTCATGCAGTTGGATCCAGATACGATCCCAAAAGGAGAGTGGTATTGAACTTGAGCAGAGCCAACGAAACGACAGTATGCATTTTGTTGATAATATCCATCTAAATATGAAAATCGAGTGTCGGTAGTTGCAACGGTTTGTAAGTTACAATTTTTTAAAAAGTTCAACACCTTTTCCTTTCCTCTTTTCAATCCCCGCCCCTTTAAAAGTTAATTAGTTGAACGCCAACCACTATTTATACTTTTATACCTCCAACAGCGCGAAGAAATCTTCGACCTTGATGTTTCCCCTCCCCCAAATGAAACTCCTAATTCTGCTTCTATTCTAGGGTTTCTCCTAGAGTTTCTGTAGGATTTTGCATGTAAATCTTTTCAGCTCCATTAAGAAAGTATAATAAGGATATGACGTCCACTTTTATTCCATTTAATTCTTTTTTAATTCACTGGGAACAGCAAAAATCTTTCCTAGATCAAAATAGCGAAATATTACTTATTTTTCTATACCAATTAACAATTGTCTTGAAAAAGTCTCAGGTGTTATATATCCATGTTAATTATTCGAGCATTAAATATGAAATACCTGCTTGGAAGGCAGCTATTGCTTTCTCTACGAATTGGGCAGTCGAGCAGGATAGGATCAATATAAAAAGAAAATTTGACCACCGAGAGAGTCCTTTGTGTCTTCATATAAAATTAGGACTTATGAAAAATTTTCAGAAGACCATGGAAAAAAGAAGGACGTGCTTTTAGTTATTTAAAGGAAAAGTGGTTTACTACAATCAGGGAGGCTAAAATTGAAAAGGGAATATTTGTGGGTTCTCAGATTAGGAAACTTTTCGTAGATGCGCAATTTGACTCCATACTTTAAGGCAAGGAAAAAGTCGCTTGGAATGCATTTAAAATGGTTGCAGCAAACTTTCTGGGAAACACTAGAGTAGAAAACTATAAAGACCTGATTGACCAGCTTCTTTGTGTTACCAAAACCGAGGACGTAACATGTCATTAAAAATTATTTTTTTGGATTCTGATGGTTAGAGATTCCACCAAGCTATTTTAAACATAGACATAAGGTTTCAGGCAAAATGGAACTATAGCGTACTACTGCTAGACTATCGTGAGAGATGCCTCAGAGGCTACTTTCAAAAGGCAGGCCAATAAGCACAAAATGAGTCTCAACTCTAGATTTAATAATAAAAGTGTGCTATTTAATTGCTTTAGTTAAATTAAAAATAAATATAGTTAAACGTGTTTTGTATATTCATGGTATGCCTATAAATTTTGTAACCAATAGTATATTTTTTCTTGGGAGCCAACTTAATTCTTTAATAGGTATTTTTTCGTTACTTGGGTGTGGTTAATCCCAAAAAAATAGTGCTTGTTCAGGAAACAGAAAAAACTTGAAAATTGTTTCCTAGTGTTATTTGTAGTGGATTTACTGTGCACTTAAGGTTTCCGGACAACATTTACGGGAGTGGATTAACATTTTAATACAGGTATTAAATGAGATTAAAGTGGTCCAATTCTACCGTACCTGTTGTTGTCAGGATATTTAAGCTGATCAGTAATGACATTATTCCTCGTTTATTTTCAGAGAATATTCGGAAACTCAAAGTTTCTCAAATGAAATAAATTCAGTGTGCGTGACTGAAAACACTCCCAGCATTTCCAAAAAGGGAATATATTTCTCTGTAACAACTGTGCAAAATGAACTGCTTAATTTAGGAAACCGCCAGTGTGGCACAGCCCACACAGAGTAAATAAAATGTAATATATATGGCATATAATTGAAAAAGGAGCTAAGTTACATTTCGTGGGGTAAAAAAATAGATTGCTAATTGGTTTTTTTTTTCAGACGACTGGAAAAGAGCCACTTTCCGTACGATTTTTCATATGGAAAGTTCTACATTACTAGACATCTTCTTTAGAAATATTTCCACTCTCAAGAAAGGACTTTTTGTTTAATTTTCCGGTCCCTTTTTTGGCCAAGTTGGCTATGACTTTTTGTTGACAGCTTTTAGGTTTTGTTTTTTTTTGCAGTTTTGACACTTACAAAAGCTCATTTTAATTTGTTTCAAAAGTTTTGTCTACAAAAATGGACTCAGATCTATAAAATGAGTTGAATCCGAAGGAAATAATAGAAGGTGCCTCAAGAGTCACTTTCGTTTTGCTGCCTGAAAAATCTAAAGAGTGCTACCAGTGGAACCCAATTACAGTTTAAAAACTGGTGCTAATTAAAAAACGTGAAGAAAATTAATGAAGATGGATTGGTGGCATATTTTCCGGAAAAAAAATAGGCAAATAAAGGGCAAACCTAGCCATCTGCCTTTCATGAGTTGTTTTATCATTATTTTGCTTAATAAGTTGGCCATGGTCGTCCATAATTGGTCGTGAATTAGCTGTGTGTGTGCTAATGTATTTTACAATTTGGCACAAGATTAAAGTACTAAAATCATTTCTAACCACAAAAGTTTATTTGTTTATCTTTAGTTTCGATTTTAAACACCTCAGCGGCATTGGCTATCTAGCCAACAAGAAGAAGAATTCTAACATTTCCTTATTAAAGGACTGCTCATAAATTACGTAACGCGGCTAGTCGTTGACAAAAGTAGTAGGTACTAAAATGTGTTTTTTACCATCTGAAAAAAAATTAGATACGATACATGACCGGAAAGTGTATTTACAGGTCTCTGTAGGTTTACATTGTAAGCGGACCTGGAGATTGCCTCTTTCGCAAAATAACAAATTTTTCTGGGCTGCGACCTTCTTACATCGCCTGGGACCAATATATAGTTTCCAAAGTACCAAGGTACGACTTTCTTGAGCTTTCCAAAACTGCACACTTCAGCAGGATATGCAAGGACGATTCTTCGTCCTCCATGCACCATCTCCGGCGCTTCCCAGCATCTCTAGATGCTTGTTAAGGCTACAGTGTGCTGTTAGGAGCCCTGTTGCCAGTTTCACATCCTTGGCCAATTTTTTTACATCAGCGACGTCCGTAGGCACCCTTGATGCGTTTTGTAGAGTGTAGGTAGAATCGATACTTGTGCAGTTTTCTATCTCGGGCCTTTTGTGTTGAAGGAGATCTACCAGTTCTTGAACAGTTCTCTGTTGATCTCTATCTTTAGAGGTTCCATTGAGTACCTGTTCGGTTTCCTGTGTTACCTCCTGAATTTCGGAGAGTTCTTCTGGAGTTCCCCCACACACGAGTAAACCGGCTAGAATCACCTCCTCAGCACTTCGGGAAGGGGCTATTATACAACAGGGTGCGTCTGCTTCCCTGAGAAAGCTTTTTATTGTGGTGCCTTATCCATGCGGCCCGGGCGTTACGCGAAGGACCCCACACCCGTCCCCGATCCACCACTCAGAGAAGTCGAGAGCGAGCCAGAGTTAGGTTGACCTAAGCGCTTCCGATCTCCTGCTCGCCGACCCCGAAGAGCTGCGTGCCAAGGGGGTAAAATAGTTTGACAAAGTTCCATCCAAAGAACTGATGCAGCCTGTTCTGTTGGAATGTAAATTCTGTTATTTGGCGTGTAATAGCACGAAGTAGCCTATAATTGTAATTTATGTCCTTCTTACCATACTTTATTCCCAGCATCTCTAGGTGCTTGTTAAGGCGACAGTGTGTTCTTAGGAGCTCTATTGCCAGTTTCACATTCTTGGCCAATTTTTTTTTTGTCAGAGACGTCCGTAGGCGCCCCTAATACGTTTTGTAGAGTGTAGAATCGATACTTGTGCAGTTCCCTATCTCCGGCCTTTTGTGTTGAAGGAGATCTACTAGTTCTTGAACAGTTCTCTGTTGATCTCTATCTTTAGAGGTTCCATTGAGTACCTGTTCGGTTTCCTGTGTTACCTGTCGGAAAGTCCTTCTGGAGTTCCCCCACAAATGATTAAACCGGCTAGAATCACCTCCTCAGCACTTCGGGAAGGGGGCTATTATACAACAGGGTGCGTCTGCTTCCCTGAGAAAGGTTTTTATTGTGGTGCCTTATCCATGCGGCCCGGGCGTTACGCGAAGGACCCCACACCCGTCCCCGATCCACCACTCAGAGAAGTCCAGAGCGAGCCAGAGTTAGGTTGACCTAAGCGCTCCCGATCTCCTGCTCGCCGACCCCGAAGAGCTGCGTGCCAAGGGGGTAAAAGAGTTTGACAAAGTTCCATCCAAAGAACTGATGCAGCCTGTTCTGTTGGAATGTAAATTTTGTTGTTTGGCGTGTAATAGCACGAAGTAGCCTATAATTGTAATTTATGTCCTTCTTACCATACTTTATTCCCAGCATCTATAGGTGCTTGTTAAGGCGACAGTGTGTTGTTAGGAGCTCTGTTGCCAGTTTCATATTCTTGGCCAATTTTTTTTTTGTCAGAGACGTCCGTAGGCGCCCCTAATACGTTTTGTAGAGTGTAGAATCGATACTTGTGCAGTTCCCTATCTCCGGCCTTTTGTGTTGAAGGAGATCTACTAGTTCTTGAACAGTTCTCTGTTGATCTCTATCTTTAGAGGTTCCATTGAGTACCTGTTCGGTTTCCTGTGTTACCTGTCGGAAAGTCCTTCTGGAGTTCCCCCACAAATGATTAAACCGGCTAGAATCACCTCCTCAGCACTTCGGGAAGGGGGCTATTATACAACAGGGTGCGTCTGCTTCCCTGAGAAAGGTTTTTGTTGTGGTGACTTATCCACGCGGCCCGGGCATTACGCTAAGGCCCCCACATCCGTCTCCGATCCACGACTCAGAGAAGTCGAGAGCGAGCCAGAGTTAGGTTGACCTAAGCGCTCCCGATCTCCTGCTCACCGACCCCAAAGAGCTCGGTGCCAGGGGGTGCGGTATAACGTTCCCCAACAGGATTTAGTCACCGACTTGTGGGGTTCAGAGAAGGGAGCTCCTTTTTGGCCGGGTTAATGCTTGTATCTTGCAACACAAGGAAAGGCCGCGTCAGGGTAAAAGAGTTTGACAAAGTTCCATCCAAAAAACTGATGCAGCCTGTTCTGTTGGATGTAAATTCTGTTGTTTGGCGTGTAATAATAGAAAATAGCCTATAATTGTAATTTATGTCCTTTTTACCATACTTTATTCCCAGCCTCTAGGTACTTGTTAAGGCGGCAGTGTGCGGTTAGGAGCCCTGTTGCCAGTTTCACATCCTTGGCTAATTTTTTTACATCAGAGACGTCCGTAGGCGCCCCTAATACGTTTTGTAGAGTGTAGAATCGATACTTGTGCAGTTCCCTATATCCGGCCTTTTGTGTTGAAGAAGATCTACTAGTTCTTGAACAGTTCTCTGTTGGTCTCTATCTGTAGAGGTTCCATTGAGTACCTGTTCAGTTTCCTGTGTTACCTGTCGGAAAGTCCTTCTGGAGTTCCCCCACAAATGATTAAACCGGCTAGAATCACCTCCTCAGCACTTCGGGAAGGGGGCTATTATACAACAGGGTGCGTCTGCTTCCCTGAGAAAGATTTTTGTTGTGGTGCCTTATCCACGCGGCCCGGGCATTGCGCTAAGGCCCCCACATCTGTCTCCGATCCACCACTCAGAGAAGTCGAGAGCGAGCCAGAGTTCGGTTGACCTAAGCGCTCCCGATCTCCTACTCGCCGACCCCGAAGAGCTGCGTGCCAAGGGGGTATAATGTTCCCCAAAAGGATTTAGTCACCGACTTGTGGGGTTCAGAGAAGGGAGCTCTTTTTTGGCCGGGTTAATGCTTGTATCTTGCAACACAAGCAAAGGCCGCGTCAGGGTAAAAGAGTTTGACAAAGTGCCATCCAAACAACTGATGCATCCTTTTCTGTTGGAATGTGAATATTGTTGTTTGGCGTGTAATAGTAGGTAATAGCCTATAATTGTAACATATGTCCTTCTTACCATACTTTAAAAAGATATAATATTTTCTAAAACTGGAAAAAAAGATAATGTAATATGCAGGGAAAATCGTGCTTAAACCGAGACTAAAAAGCATTATGCCGGGAACATTTTACTTTTTGTACATGTTCGCACAAAATTCAAGGCCTAGCCGGACTTGTAAAATTAGTTCTCTTGTTAAACTAAATAAGGTTTAAAAAAAAATTGAAAAGGAGGAGGGCGGATTAGATTAATTTTAGTGCCTCTGGGTAGTTAAAAATGCACATTAATTAAAAATAGTAATAATTTATTTTCATGTTATCATAATTATATTAAAAAACTAAGACCCTGTATCACACATGAGTCAGACTTCGTGCTGCAGTGGGTAGAAACACTGACTCACACGGGCGGCCCGGGTTCGATTCCCGGCCGAAGCACTTTTGGCGTTTGGGTGTTTATAAATGTACACTGGGCATTGATTCTTGCTGGACGGAATATCTCAGTATAAAAACAACAAAAAAGGGACTTATTGGTACATTAAGTTGGTATAGCATGACTTTAATAGAGTAAGTAATTTTTTTGACAGTTCTGGAGGAAGGTTAACCAAAAATAATGGAACAAATCCTCGCATTTTTCGTGTGAATAGCCCCACTGAAACACTTTTAAACACATCCTGCTACACCTCTCTCTCCCCCACCTTGCAGCGTTACGTTATTTATGGATGGGCTCTAACAGCATTGTTGTCATCTAAACATGCTCATATCGTGCCACCTATAAAGTTGATATATAGTATCTTTTCAAATCGTACTCAATACGTATTGTCTCCTTTTTCTTTCATAGAGCATGTTCTCTGTTCTGACAAAGAGCGTGACATATGAAAGAACAAGATGCTTGATTTTCGATACGTATTGAGTACAATGTGAAAACATACTAATAATTAAAGTGAATGAAGTCCTTTATTAGTGTTCCCCACAAACATTATGACATTGTTTGGCAGATTTAGTCCAATTATCAGTTCCTGATAAGAATAGCTGTGTTTTTTTATTATAATTGGATAAGAGCACTTAAACTTCAAAATAGAAATTAAACTTTTCTGAAAAATTCGGGGATTAGTTCCTGTCATTTCATAATAGAGGAGTAAAGTGCCTAAAAATATTTAGAATAGTGTCGACTTTATTAAAGTCAGGATATGCCAATGTTATGTACCGATAAGTCCCTAATAAATGGCTCCAGCACGTATAGCCATCCATAATTTTTTTTTAAATTAATTTTTTTTTGGATATTTTCTTTGGTGAAAATGTAATTATCTATCTTAATGTGAAAAGCGCGTGTCGCTAGCTGCTACGGTTCTTCAGTTCTTCCTACTCCCTTCCCAACCCCACCAAAAACTCTCATCGCCTGGTGACAAAGAATTTTTGTTTCAAATTTGACAGGAATCGGTACAGATATAAGAATATACAGATACACAGACAGACACCATCTCAAAAATTTGTATCTTAGTATTTTTTGACCAAAGTAACTCATTTTTAGTGAAAATAAAAAAAACTTTTTTTGCCCAATAGCCTCGATGGACGGCTAGAAATCAAGAATTAATTTTATTGCGTAATTTTTCCTTTTCGGAATAGAGTTTTTGCTTTTATTAAAGTAATACAGTCACTCTTATAATTTTTAAAAAGTTCTGAGCTTGTTACAGTACCGTCTGTGTGAAAGGAACAAAGGTGGGAACCACAAACACCGTGCAAAAAAAAACATTTTATTTTAGTTCATCGTGCCGCAAAAGAAAAATATAAAGTACACACAAAAGTGGTCTCGTTAGCTTACAAACGTCTTGCTAACAAAGAATTTCGTCAAAACTTTTCCGTTAAAAATCTGGACATGTCCTGCGTTTCAACTCTAAATGGGAACTGAATGCCTCCAAGAAACAAAAAAAAACAATATAAAAGATCTTGTTTTCGGAAGTTTCACAAAAAAGAAAAACTCGAACAATTTGGGCAAAGAGGGATGATTTAAAAGTTTAGGAATTTTGGGATTTTAGGATAAACATTTACCTGGTCGGACCCTTCATATTTAAATTTTTGAATTGATTAGGTATAATTTTCATCATTGATAGCCTTAAGTAAGATGTTAATAAAAATCTCTAATATGGCGGCTGACAGTGACTCTGTTTATACGGGTTTCTTAAGGCGCTTTTATATAAGGAAGGTTTGAAGATTTTGTCTTATAGACACCAGCAAAACAGTCTTATATTGCCAGTTAAACCCTTACACAAATAATATTAAATCAATTTATTTCTTTCACTGTTAAAAAGTGTCTAAAAGTCTTTTAAAATTATTAAGTGCCAAAAAACCATATTTGTAACTTTTTAAATTTTATTTATTTTTTCCAAAATGCCTAAAATCGTTTTAGAAGCGTTTATGTTTTTTAAAGACAAAATATTGAAGTTTATCAGAAAAATTTATGTTTTGTTGAATTTCGGCTGAGTTTTGTGAATAAGTTCCTTTTAAAACAATTTTAATTATTATGTGTTGTTAAATTAAAACAGACTTTCTCTATTTTTTTATTTTTATAGTGCCCTCTCTGGACAACTAACTACTGCTTCTGTCCCCACTTAAAATAGTGGGATGTTTAATATAGGGATATAATACTCACGTTCAGATCAAAAATGCAACTTGGGATACCTATTCGCTGGTTATTATTTAAAGCAACGCAACATTTGTAAAAAACACTATTTTAGACGCTAGTTTTGTAAAAACTACCATTATTAAACTGACCCAAATGTTATGTGAATCATATTTGTCAAAAAAGCACACTCGAGCTTTATTTTGTCTTCTAAAGTCTAAAATCTAGACCGATGCAACGCGTAGAGCGCTGCCCTTGATATTTTTAATTAGACCATTATATCATCAAACAGAAAATAAAATAGGCATTTATTCCCAAACGACTTTTAATAAATAACAGTCTAATTATGGAATAAAAAGTATCTCAAGAGACAGTAAGGCATTATACAAAGCGCATTAATTTAATTTGGTGGAGTTCGTTGAAAAATAGCCCAGCTTTACGTTATTAGGGATATTTTGGAACGCTTATTTGACACTTCGTAGTGGTTGTGGTAATTGCTGCGTCTGCGCAATAGCTAAACGTTATGCCGTTGTGGTAATTAACCACTACCACTGCTGTAAGCTACGAATCCATTTTGTTGTGGTTGTTTTTCTAGTTAATTTTAGAGAATTTTGGCGCAATTAATTTTAAAAATAATAAAATATTACCACGTTCCAACATACAAAGCACTTATTTTTTTAAATTAAGCCCAATTTTTTGTTTTTTCTCATCTCTAAATTTTTTTATAAGTGACAGTTCTTAATGTGTTCCAAAAACTCTGGTAAAATCGATGCGAGGTAGTGATAGTGGTTGTTAAACACTACCACAGCAGCTGTCAAAGTTGTCAAAATTTGAAGCGTTCTAAAATATCCCTATTGTGGGTGTTCAGAAATTTCTTTAAGTACTGGTAAAAGCAAAACATTTTACACAGAGCGTTTGAAAATATTTAACATCATTAATTTAAAACTATTTTGTCCAAATTTTTTAATCGTTTAAAACAAAGTCAAAATACACCATATTTTTATCTTCCTTATGTCATGGTCCTCTTTTATGATGTATGGGCTTAAAGGGATTAAAGGATGGGCTTTAACCTGCGCAAAAGAATCAACAAAGAGGGCAGCCATTTTAAACTACACCAGAGAAAAACAGTTGGTTGGGTGTGTTGTTCCAGTATTACACTGTTTACATCGAAACTTAATTAAAATTAAGAATAAAGAAATGATTCATTTTAACTAAAATTTCTATAGGGTTTATTATAAAAATGGTAAACTTTTGTAATTTGACCTTATCATTGTTTTGACAATTTTACTTTAATTTATGTAATTAATTTAAAAGTTGAAGTCTATTTGAACTTTGTTTGAAAACAAGAGTAGGCCTGCTGGACAGGTGGGAAATTTAAATTTGCAACATTGCATTCATTAAATTATATTTTTCTTTTCTTTTCCAAACTAAACAAAGTGTATTATTTTGAAAAAAAGTTTGTGGACATTTAAAGAAACTGAATAAAACTAAAAATTTGAAAATAATAAGTTTTTCAAAAGCCATGCAGTTACCCAGGTAAAAGATCCCTATATTTAATTTTTTTTTTCTATATTTGACTAGAGTATGTAGTTCATTTTGTGAATGGGATTGCCCTGTTCAAAATATTTACCTTTTATTGCTGTTAAATTATACTAAAATCATGATTGATTATTTTAAATGGATGCATTATATTCTAGTAAACTTCTAAAATAAACTGAAATATTTAAAATAAAACAACATCGAAATATTCCTAATAAAAAAGTTAATTTAATTACCAAGTATATTAAACTTCTTCTAATATTTATTAACTAATTATCCAGTCTAAGTCAAATGGAAATTTATCCAATAATAAACTTTTTCACAGCTCAAAAAGGTTGCTCTAGCCTCCGCAGTATCCTGAAACAAAGAAAAACGATATAACCGAATACCCTGTCGGTCATCCTAGCTCAAAGTTCAAACCCCAAAACTAGTTAGAAATTTTTTTTTTATTCAGAATTACTATGATAAATTCTAACCATGTCAACTGCTTAAAACCCAAAAATAAAGAAGATAATAATACATAGTGACTTTTATAAACCGTGTCAAAGGAGATTTAATTTTCTTGTGTAGGTACTTACAGAAACTGGTGTCCGTCCAGTTGTTTGTTGTCATATAAATAAAAGGGTTTAGTCATTGTTGATCCTTGAACTTGTATATAGTGTCTGGGATTTATTGGTCTCAAATCTACACATATAAGGCTCATGGGCTCCTTATATTTTCTAAAAATAACAGAAGCAAGTTTATCACAATTAATAGCGACTTTTTGGGCAGTTTACGAAAATAACAACTTTTGTGACTATCGTTATTTGACAAGCCATCAGGAATAAAGTTATTTCGGTTATTTTCCTAACTATTTCTACGCTTATCTATAAAACTTACCTATAAAACAATATATTCAGCGTCTCCAGTGTCTCCAATTGCCAAAAATACAAAGACTTTGAAATTGATTGACAGAAGAATATAGAAATAAGCATAAAAATTGTAGATAAAGATAAACAAGGCGTTTATTAGCGACAAAATCACGTAATTTTTGTTGTTAACTTTAATTTGTTTATATTCACTTCTGTCAATCTACGTTGGCAATTTATTTCAAAACGAATATTTAGAATTGTTAGTTTTAGATTATGGAAGATTCAGAATATTTTGCTTTATAGGTAAGCATAAAAACAGTTGGGAAAATAAACCGTAATAACTTTATTCTTGACTGTGTTAAATAACGATAGTCACAAAAGTTGTTATTTTTGTATCTTTACCAAAAAGTCCCTAATATGGTATTGATTATACAAAATGGCTTTATTTTTGTCGTCAGTTGACAAAACACCCATCTGTTAGAGTGGTTTGGATTTCAACAGTCCTCGACTTCCCCAAGGAGCATTGTCCACTCACTTAGAGCTGGGCCAGATAAAGCTTGGAGCGTCTTTGTGCTTGTTTTCCACTTTAAGTTTAAGATTTCCTGCTCTATATACTTGGGTTGTGCCCATGTATGTGTGTGTGTAACATTTTGAATGTTCTTTGCTTTATCTGCCCATAGAAATAAAAGGGGGAACTTCTTCTATTTCTATGCATCTGCCTTCTTACCACCCGGAACTGGCCTAAAAGCACAAGAAATACGAAATAAAGAAGGTTTAAATTAATTTTAAAGTGGTAAACAAACATCAACCGTCACTTTTTTGAGTCCCGTAGGCACTATTAACTTAATCGGACGGGTCATCAACTACTTTCGTAGTCTACCGACTTAGGGAGTGTGTATCTAGGTCCGCCTCCACGTGATACCAGCGTGAATAGATGGGTAGGGCCTAAGATACCTTTTGCACTTATTTTCCCTGGGTTCCCCCCTTACCCGGCTCATCAAACCGGTCTGATGAGCACCCCCTAGGAAGGCAGTTTTCTTTTCTTACAAGGATTTAATTTAGCCTAAACCCCTTTGTCGAGGCTAGGGATCTTTAACGTGCTCCATTATCAATATATAGATCATACGGGACCGTCCTCTTAACGTCCTCTCAGAGGGACGGTATGAAATCGAATTAGCCTGCCTTCTAGTTAGCTCGGCCTACTCCGGTTCATACTGCGTTTTACCTTAATCTTACAAAATTCTGTAAGTTTATAAGAAAAAGTCCAAGTGGACTACCTGCAAGACCCGGGGCTTGAACCCGGCATCTCCTGCTTGAAAGTCGCGGCGTTAACCCCGACACCAAGCAGGCAGGTCTTGATTGTTTGTAAAAATAATAACAAACTTCAACTAGAGTATAAAAATTGTTTTGTTATACTCGGCGTTGCTAACTGCAAAAATATTTGGTGCACTATTTGGACAATTAGTGCATCGACGTTGTATTTTTTACTCATATTTTTGATTCAAATCTATAAACAATAAATAAATACGGATTATTTTGTTAAATATCGCTGCAAAAACGATCGCAATATTTTTGTAAAAAGGGATATTTATAATATTGGTTTTGTAACATATTTGTTTAATGTGTTTATGGTATTTTCTCGACTGAGATTTGAATCCGGGATCTCTATCCGTAAGAGAATTTATAAAAAGTGCGAATCATTTATGGACGACACGCAGTTCGGATTTCTTGCAGGGTTCGGAACAAGAGAGGCCTTCAAATTAACTTCAGTGTTTCGCACTTCCATGGTCTATATTTTATTTATACACGATGTTTTCAGGTGCAAACTACAATCTATTCCTAAGGATACTTACTTTTATACTATGGGAAATCAATCAACCGTGAAGTTTAAGAAGTTGGCTCCGCCCAAGAAGAAAATCTCAAATATTTGGAATTTCTACACTTGGTTTACTGAAAATACCCTGATTCTGTTCAGTAAAATCAGCTTCAAAAAATTTTCGTTTCTTCCAATGTGACTCCTTATGCAAAACCTTTGCTTCTGTCTACTTCATTCAGTGTTGTTTTGCCCATGCATGTTCGGCGATTCCTGATTTCGTTGTTTCACCTCTTTGGGTATTCGTCTGATTTCCTTAAGCCTTATTTCAAACACATCATTGTCTCACACTTTCAAACCAGAGAGGCCTTATTTGAGATTCAAGTTTTGGTTCAACGGTCTAGAGACTTGTCAGGGCCACTTTATGCCTGTTTCATAGATAATGAGAAAGCCTTTGATCGAGTCCATCACGAAAAGCTCATTGAATCTATATATCGGGTCATCTATAAAGTTAACATCTGAGCGTTAGTAGACCATCAAAATTGGTGATACCGTAGGCAAAATTGGTTATTTTTCTCCCGTACCCAAAAATAAATAAACCGAAATACGTTACTCACGGAGGCTTAACGGTACCCGCTCGGTTATGTTTTGCAACCAACCCGATTTATTTCTGTGCAAAAGCTGCCGCTGGTAGGTGATAATTCGTTTTTTTGTTTAGTTTTTGTGAAAGTGAATTCGCAAAAAGAGTTGTTTTATTTTCCATTCTATACAGACCGCTTCAAGCTACTACGAACATAGGGGGAATCAAGTCCAATTTAGTCTCCGTGCCGTACGACCGAGGTGGATTCGAAGCACGCTGCAGTGTTATCTTTTGGAAATTCATTTTGTTTTTATTATTTTGTTTTATTTCTGCCTTGCTCGAGAAACAGATGGGTAAGTTCTTAATTGAAATAATACATTTTTAAAACTAAAAATGGATGTCTGCGAAGTTGCCGAAAAAGTGCAGATGGTCAAATGGTCAAATCGTCATAACCCAACACACGTTCGATATTGGTCGAGGGAAAATTTGCATTTGTATTTTGACGTAAGAACACAGTATCCCCAAAAACTAAATGTTTGGGGGGGGGGTATTGTAGGGGAACACGTAATTAAGCCATTTTTTATTAACGGCAATTGCAATTTGAATGGTCCTAGATACTTGGATCTACTGCAGCAGCACATTATTCCAACTGCTAGGCAGTTGTTAGGTGTAAGATTTGGTGAAACATGGTTTCAACAAGATGGTTGTTCCGCTCACAATGTTGGCCTTGTTAGGGAATATCTTGATAACGTATTTCCTAATCGGGTTATAAGTACACGGGGAACTATTTTATGGCCAGCTCGATCTCCCGATCTTGCTCCTAATGACTTCTATCTGTTTTTGAAGAAGCTTTTCAAATTATCACCCCTAACATGCTTGGAAACGTTAGAAGGGGTTTTTATAGTAGGCTCGGATATTGTCTAGCCGAAAAAGGAGGACTTTTCGAACATTTGCTTTAATTTTTTTTTGACTGAGAGAATCTTTTTGGTTTTTAGAATGTATTATTTTATTTTGAGAACCTGCTTTTATTTTGTTTCTCCTTATTATTTTCATTGTAACACGTCGTCACTGATAAATCTGAGCAGTTGACAATAAAACGCTCTTATTTATCAGTGACAAAAAATAAGAAAATTACGTTATAAAAATTTGCGTATTTATTGACCAAATTCCGGTTTCATTGACTACGCTCCACACAGCACCGTGGTTAGAGGCGTACTAAATACAAGGCGAAAGGCGGCGAATGGCGATCGGAAGCCTGAGTGTTGGTTGCTTCACTGATAGGCGTGCGGTGTCTCTGCATGTACGTACACTGGCAAATTAGACTTCTTCCGCCCTATGTTCGCAGTAGCTTGAAGCGGTCTGTATACATTGGCAGTTTGTATTTGTGGTTTAAAAACTGTTTTTAACATTTCAATTACGGTTAGCAAATATGACGACAAATTAATGGTCTATTAACTCTCTATTATTGTTAATTCCGTCCTTTATTAGAATTAATTTCATAACAGATGGGTAAAGATTTACATCGAAATGTATATCGCGGTTATTCTTTCGGTTGACAACTTTGACAGTAAGTGTAACGTCATATCTCCCCACCACTCAAGAATCATAAATGAATTGAATGGCTCACTGAAATGCATCTGGTAAAAAGTCAAGGAATGTGGTTATGTTTTTGTCTTTTTTTACTAGTGATAAATATTAAAGTATGGAATACTGTTTATTTAAAAAATTTTTGTCCATAAGAACACTAAAGAGGTCAGTTTGTGGGCTCATATTAGAAAAACATACTATTATTAAGCAGAAGACTTCCTGTTTCGAAGTCGCCGACCTCGATCAACAATCCACTACTTGATATTTCTCTTCCATTTCTTGAACCCGACAATATTTATCATAATAAATTTTTATTAAAAAACACTTTTAATGCACGCAAAAGTAGAAAATATTTTTTTTATCGTTCTTATACCATAATAAAAGCGATGGTTGCAAATTAAAAAATTTAACTTTAGGTATCGTATATCGGTCACATCGAAGATTCACCTAAGAAACAGTTTTAAAGTGCATTCGTTGTAAGAAGTCCGATAAGCAATAAAACCTCTTGAGCAGGTAAGTCGGTGGTTCTCGAACAATAAATTATATTTTTTAAAAATGACGAAGTACATTTTCTAAATAATAGTAGTTTTTAAATCTAGTAGCTAAAATAGTGCTTTTTTAGAAGCGATGGTTTAAATCACAAGCGCAGACAAAATTATTTTTTTTTGCATCGGTAATTAGGAAAGTCATGGTTTGGACATTTGTAAACAGTGCTTAAATTATTTAAAGTTAATAAAAAATGATTAGGTAAAAAAAGAATATTTTTTAGCTTTTATAATGTTTAGGCAAATTAGTTTAACGAATTCTTTTTTATAAAGTTCTAAAAAAAAAACGATATTGCAGTCTTGCGATAGAACGCACATACTTATAAATGCATACTAAAAATAGTCTTCCTCTGCACCTGAAATATCATCCATGCTTTCAGAATCATTATCATCATCCGTAATAATTAACGGTCTTACTTCGTCTATAACCTGTTCTGTCTCATAAGATTCAAAAATACTTTTTTCCGTGTGCTCATTGCATTTCCGCCATTCTTCTTTGCCCACTTTGCTAAGTGCCTCCTTCCACAACTTTATAACGCTAGGCTCACCGATATTTTTACAGGCATGTTTGTCATAGTAATTTTTGCTAAAACCCCATACCAATTCAATTGCGTTGTAATGGCAATAGTAGGCTGGTAATCTTAAAACTTGATGTCCATATTTAAGGGCTAATTCATCAACAACAAATTTATTTTTAATGGCTGGTCTTTACACTTGCTTAAAAGATCACTTTTTAAAAATAAATTTTCATGGTTTAGGTTTTTCTTTGACGGTATTTCCTCTTTTTTCCAGCTGCTTGTAGGAAATTTTTCTTCGAGTCTCGTATGTTAAGACGCATTGTCCAAAACAATTAAGGAAGGGTTTTCCAAACTTTTTAAAAGTTTTTCCTCAAACCAGTGCTCAAAAATTTTAGCATCCATATTGCCGTGATAATCGTCAGTTTTTTTTGTTGATGAAAATACTAAACTGGCATTTGAAATAAACCCTTCTTCATTGCCTGCATGTATTATTATATATCTTTTTCCATTACTTGCACGGGTACTGGAATAGCAATGTTTCGATTCATACTTCCAAGACGATTTTGTTGAAGTTCCGTGCGAAAATACCCAGGTTTCGTCAATAAAAACAACTTGCCTTGACAATTCCTATTTTTTGTTTTTTATGTATCTCTTAAAAATTGCCATCTTTTTGATACAATATTGGATTGCTCGCAAAGCACTTTTCTGTTGTTCGTTTTTTTTTATATTTAAAGCCCATCTCTTTTAAAATTTTGGGCAAACTGGTATAAGTATAACGCGTAAAATAATTTTGTTTTAAGATCGCTGATTTAGCCCACTCATATACAGTGAACCAGTGGGATGTCTGGTACGATCAAGTATAGCGAGGGTATTCTAACTTAACTGACTTACTGTTCAAAAAGCGATAACATCTTTTGGAGATTTAATCCGATATCGGACTTCATACAGCGAACCGACTTTATTACTCTATAACCTAAGGACATTTTCAAAGGCTTGGCAAGCACGGCGATCTCACCCGTTATCAGCTTTTCTTTAGATAAGAAAGATAAAAATTATTTTTTACTTTTTAGTGCATTTAATAAGATTTTGTTCTTTAAAAGTTTTTTTTAATAAAAATTTATTTTTTCATTTTTGGATTTGTATCCTAAATGGTCCATTTTGAATCCGCCATATTGATATTTTCAAATCCGATCAAAAATTCATATTCCCTTCCCGAGAAACCTCTGTATGCCAATTTTGATTTAAATAATCAAAAAAACTTAATCTTTTCCCTCCTCCACTTCCCTCGTTAGAGAGAAGTGTTCTACCTAATAATATCATATTATTGTATTATCGACGGAACTTTAAACGCATACCAAATTTGAACACGCACCCTTAATTTTTAGATTTTCATAATTTTGAATCCGCCATATTGAAATTTTCAAATCTGATAAAAAAATTCATAATCCCCTCTTTAAAATTCCCTATATGACAATTTCGAATGCAATCGAAAAAATTAAATCTTTTTCCCCTCAACTTCCCTCGTTAGAGGGAAATGGGTACCTGAGAATACCATATTATTGTATTTTCACCGGAACTATAAACGCATACCAGATTTGAACACAATCGGATGTGGACAAGTCAATTAAATTTTGTTTAAAAAATTCGTATTTCTTATCTCCAACTTAGGTGTTTTTCCGCTCCACTCCCGTCGTATGGGAGAGGGGTGCCTCGTAATGACATATTATGGTATTGTCATTGGAACTATAAGTGCGTGCCAAATTTGAAAACAATTGGATGTGTATAAGTTAGTTTAAATTGTTTAGCAAAAGATGACGAAAAATGGTCCATCTTGAATTTTCCATATTGAATTTTTAAAATCTGATTAGAAATTCTCCATCCCCAAGTGCCCCAACGCACCAAATTTCAACGAAATCGGGCGTACTTCAACTGTACCCCCCTCCATTCCCTTTGAGTCAGGGGGAAGCTGTCAATTTCATCACAGTATATTCTCGTGTTGTCACCGCAACTATATAAGCATGCCAAATTTGAAGCCGATCGGATATCTGAAAGTTCGTCAAAATTAAGTTGCAAGATTGGTTGGATTTGGTTCACCACTGTTAATGCTGTTATACTGGCAGAAGGGCAGGTTCAAAGAGTGTTTTCCCGATGTAACCTTTGTGCGGAACTGTCAAAAATAGTGCCGATAAGTTCCAAATAAGTATGAGGAAATTATTAGTTGACGATTCGTCGTCTGACACCTTCAAACAAACTGACTGAAAACATCCGAGTACCTATTATTCCTAGTAGTAAAATTGCTTATTCCGTGCCCAGTTATTTATTCGCAAAATCCAGTCATCCAGTGAATGTGCATTCAACCGAAAAACTAAACACGCGTGAAAATTGATTTATATTGTTTGACACACACAAAAAATTACGCGATAAAAACCGAGAGTTTATTCGCAACAGAGAATTGCTAAATCAGAAAGAGTTAATCAAATCATTGGAGTATTTTTTTGTTCGAAGTTTGTCACTAAACACGTTCTTTTTTCTATTTATTTCCATTTAGTTATGGAATGTAAAATATTATGCATGGTGCACAAGGATAGTTGTTTAATTAGTAAATGTTGTGGATTTTTTTGGTGCCCATGGGCTATTTTTAAATGGAAAATTTTAGAAGAAATAGCAAGCAAAGAGAAAGAGAAAGAGAAAGAAAGAAAGAAAGAAAGAAAAGAAGAAACAGCTAATTAGATGAGTGGAGTATTTTTTTGTTTGAAGTTTGTCATACAACATGTTCTTTTTTTCATATAATTATGGAATAAAACATGTTATATACATGCTGCAAAATATAGATAGTTTTTAAGCAGTAATTGTTATCAATGACCGCCCCCTCCCTTTCTTTGAGAATTTATTTAAAAAATCGCCGGTTTTTCATAAAAACAGTAAAATTTTTGATAGTTTTTCGAATTTTTTTGCTTGCGACGCGACGCCCTATTGAGTCGAAAGTTACGATAATTTTAAAACTTTTGCATAAAACTTTTTCTTTGCTTTTACAAAACTTTGCCCTCACTCTCCCCCTCTCCTTTTGAGAAAGCTGCGATCGCCACTGTTGTTATGCAGTTTTTTTTTCAGAGTGGATGAAAAATTTGAAAATTGTCTGAGGTATTTTTAAATGGAGAATTCCTAAAATTTGTTTGTTGTTGGATTTCGGCTGAATTTTGTGAATAAGTACCCTTTAAAACCGTGTAATTATTATGCACTATCAAATTATATCAGTTCGCCATTATTCTTTACAAGATTACTTTATTATAACATTGTTTCCCTTATTTTTATATTGACCTGTCTCGACAACTAACTACTGTGACTTATTTAAGAAGGGAAAATTTACATTACCCACATAACAATTAAACATTCCTGTAATGTAATAGTCATATACTTAGAGAACAAAGAATGTGATAGAATTGTTACATTTTACCATTGGGAATATTACTAACACATGCCGGCAATAAGTTACGTTCTTGTTCATACAGGTGATATAAATGTGATAGAAACGTGACGTGAAACATGACTATAATACGACCAGGGGCTCGATTCTGGGCGTAATAGGACGATCATACCCTGAGAAGTGACCACTTCTATTAAAATCCAAAATTCCGTATTCTATGACCGGCCGATCGCACAAAAGTCATTCGAACGACGCACGGTGGTTGATTTTTCGGAAAACGCGGACATAAATGGAAAAATTAAAAAATTCAAAATGTATCTAAATTTGCTCCTATATGGTTGTCAAGATACTAGGCGAATAGTTGGCCAAAGAATAAACTATTCTTTTTACGAGTTTGCCATTACGCATCAGTATTCAACATCAAATTTCAAAAAAACAAAAGATCAAAAGATCTTGGGTGGAAATAAAGAAAATTCAAACTTGGATGAGTATTCCACAAGGATAAGTAAGTACCACTGCGGAACGATGCCTATTTGTGAGTGGTTCAAGGTTGGAAATCTAAGTGTATGATGGTGTTTAATGATGTATAGTGGAGGGTGACCAGTGAAACTACTGATGAGCCCACGCTGGTTACCCAGGGCGAAACATCGTTTATTCATTTCTCTTTTCGCTTTGATCTTTTGTGTGTTCCTTGTGGAATACTCATCCAAGTTTGAATTTTCTTTATTTCCACCCAAGATCTTTTGATCTTTTGTTTTTTAGTTTCTTTTCGGTTGAAGTAACTGATTTGGAGGTTTTTTAACTTCTTCTTTATCAAATTTCAAATTGTGTAGAGATTATTGGGAATAAGGACACCTTGTTATTGTTGTATACGTTTAATTCATAAGCAACGTTTCGACAATAGTTTTTGTCTTCCTATAAAGAAACAACACAATATTTATAAATATTTGCACGTAAAGAATGAACAAAGAGAACTTATATAATTAAAAAGTAATAAAAGGTAGTTAACATATTGTTTCATATAATACCGTTTTTTTTGTAATCTTCAATTCTAAAATTGCATATGATTATAATTTTATTTATATATGAAAGTTGATTTGAATTTAAAACAAGAATAAAACAAATTAACAAAACAATTAAAATCCAAACTAGGTAGTTTAAAATTCATAATATTTCTTAATTGTACACATACTTACATTATTTCTGAGTGATAAAAAATTAAGAATGTAAATCTGACCTTCGAATTTGGTTGTATACTTAGGTAGGCTGGTGATGTACATCTTTAAACTATTGCACGTAATACAAAACATAGATATTAACTATATTTTTTGTAGTTTTTATTTTGTTTTCAAAAATTATCACACACATAGATTTGACAGAAAAAAAAACAATAAAACCGGGGTTAAAAAATATTATATTTACAATGTTGGTGACTTTGATAACCCAAGAATAGTGGATAAAGAAAACAACTTTTATAAGCGTTCCATTTTGGAAATGATACATATTAATCTTGGTAAAACTAAAGCTGTTAATTTACGTAGCGATGTCAACAAGCTAAGCGCAATACATCATTTCTTAATAAACAGGATACGCTTAAAATAATAATATATTAAAAATAAAAAATTAACTAAATAAAGAACCACAAACAAAAAATGTATAGGTATAAAAAAAAATATTACGGAAAGTAAATAAGAACAAACTCTACAATAATATAATTATTATTAAAATTAGTGACAACGTCGCACTCATATTGCGACCACGATAGAATTTTGGTAGTACTATAGGACATAATTCTACCTATCTTTTTCTCTCATTAGAAAAACACAATTTAGCGTCTTCTTTTTTATCGAAACTTAATATTTTAATATAGTTGTTAAGTGTTGCCATTCTTTAAATACTAACTACTTTTGCTCTTCTGTGATAGACAAACAAATCATGATCATCTTAAAATTGAACCAACATTGTAAATATAATATTTTTTAACCGCGGTTTTATTGTTTTTTTTTCTGTCAAATCTATGTGTGTGATAATTTTTAAAAACAAAATAAAAACTACAAAAAATATAGTTAATATCTATGTTTTGTATTACGAGCAATAGTTTAAAGATGTACATCACCAGACAACCAAATTCGAAGGTAAGATTTACATTCTTAATTTTTTATCACTCGTTAGCGCCATAATGTATTTATTTAATAAAAGTAGAAGTAGAATTTTATTAATAACAATAAAAAAACAATCTAAATATTTTTCTGTATCCTAGTAAACCAAAGAAATAATTTAAGTATGTGTACAATTAAGAAATATTATGAATTTTAAACTACCTAGTTTGGATTTTAATTGTTTTGTTAATTTGTTTTATTCTTGTTTTAAATTCAAATCAACTTTCATATATAAATAAAATTATAATCATATACAATTTTAGAATGGAACATTACAAAAAAAAAACGGTATTATATGGAACAATATGTTAACTACCTTTTATTACTTGTTAATTATATATGTTCTCTTTGTTTATTCTTTACGTGAAAATATTTATAAAAAACTCTATTTTTTAGCCTTAGGAAGACAAAAACTATTGTCGAAACGTTGCTTATGAATTAAACGTATACAGCAATAACAAGGTGTCCTTATTCCCAATAATCTCTACACAATCTGACTAATAGGACGTTAATTACCTTCAAAAAAATCAAATTTCAAACAGAAGACCCAGAGTATGACAGTATTCAACTGTTAATATCTCAAAAACAGTTGAAGATCGACATAGGGTATGTTATATAAAAATGCTTAGGATTTAAAAACAAAATGCAAAAATGCATTAATATACTGGGTGTTTCATTTGAAAGTTTCGGTTGGCATTCTTTTTAATATTTTTTCTTTTTCTAAACTAGCATTTTTACTTTAATTTAGCTAATTAATAAATATATATTTTTTTCCTCTTAAAAATGTCTTAAGATAAATGTGAAAATTCACAAGATCATCCTGTCTGTTTATTAAAACTAAATATTTTGTACGATTAAATTACAATATGGAAGTTTTTTTTAATGTCCGCGTTTTTACAAAAATCGACCACTGTGCGTGTCCTACTCTAAAAGATGGTCAAATTTGCCGTAGCATGCACATTAGCGAGTCAAATATCGATCGGTCGTTCGTCCAATAGCGTGCTCTGAAATAATACAAGTGACGTTTTTTACACGAGCTTTCCTACAACTCCCAACTACTGGGTCTACTTCGCTCAAAAATTGTTGTTCGAGGCAGCTCTGCGCGTGCCCATAATAGTTTGGTGATTATTCGATCGTCACTGCTTTTAAGCGCGTTTATTGGTTGAATTTACTTTTCTTCTCTCAGGCGAACGATCACTTCCTATGACTTCCAGAATCGGTACCCGGAACGTGTTTTTAAAAGAATTATAGTAATATATTGACTATAATATCCCATATAGCAAATAGACATCCCTATTGAATATTGCATGGATATGATTTTGTGATTCAAAACATGCCCAGATGGCCAAAAGATGCATATCCTAAGATATGTAGTGGATATATAGCCACATGAATAACCACCAAATATGCATTAGTCTTCCACTAAAGTGTAATTACGGAGAAGCCTGTGGATATAGGTATATCAGTGTATCACCATTATGTTGATGTACTACTTGAGATTAGTTATCAAAAGATTACCTAAATGACTTTTTCCTGTATTATATTTATAATAATATTACCTGCTACATAGAGAACGTATTGATTCCAGTGCCATCTACCTAAAATAGATGACATTAAACTAAATTACAATTATAAATCATGTAAATCGCGTTCTTTTCACAAGATAGTAATATTTTCAGCAAACATGCTAAAATCCTGACAAAAATATTCTTTTTGGGAATATTCATAGAAATAGCTTGATTATCACGGTATCATGGGAATATTATTATCTTATTACCGAAGAAATATAACACACTCTTAAAGAATATTCAACAATAAATAGGCCTGGCACATTCCTGTCATATTCGCGATATAATATTCCATAAATTACTTTGAGGGAATATTCCTCCAATGTTATTTGGGTAGTTGTATCCCCTCTTAATTTGTATATGAAAATAGTCCTGTCCTATGTTAGGGATATAATACGCACCCAGCAAACAGATCTGTTATATTAACATAGTATTTACGTAAATCTAAAGTAAAAAAAATTACATAAAAAAAGTTTTCAGAAAATTTGCGTAATATTTACATAACATAACTTATAGTTCTTTAATTACATTATATTTACGTAGTAAGAAGGGAACTTTGTACATGTCATTATGAATCATGGAAGTTACTTTCTTCCTTGTTGTGACATTGGAAGTATATAAATATTATATACAAAATATGACTTTAATTTTACATAAATGTTACATTCCAATACGTAATAGTTATATAACATTTATGTTATAAATTTATATAGTAGTTACAGAGTACATTATTTGCATGACGTCAAGTTTACCTTGATGTTACTTGTAAGAGATATAAATATTATGTAAAAAAAATGACTCCAATTTTACATTTTGATTTACTGTCTAGTTACTAGTTAATCGATATCTGGCGTTTCCCAATTTTTTGTTACCATGTATTATTTGTTAATTAATAAACGATTTAGAAACATTATTAAATCTGCAAAGACTTATCCTGGTGCGGACGTAGGCTCGGATCACAATCCAGTTGTGGCGAAAATTTAATTTTTCCTCAAGAAAAATCGTCCCCCAAATAACAAACCCAGACCCAGGTTGGACAAACTTCAAGATAACATGATAGCAACTAAACTTAAAGTCGAACTTAACAAAAAGTTTAAAGATATTAATGAGTCTACCGAAAAAGATGCAGAAATGGTCTGGACAAAGGTTAAAAGTGCCATAATCGAAAGCACAACACTCTTAGGCAAGAATGAAATAAGAAATAAAAAGAAAGTTTGGATGACCGATGAATTCCTGGAATTGATGGATAAAAGACGCAGTAAAAAAGGCAGCGATCAGTATCAAGAAATCAATAGAGCAATAAAAAACAAGATAAGATCAGCAAAACAAAACTGGATAACACAGCAATGTCAATAAATAGAAGATCTAGATGTTAAACATGAAACTTTCAATTTACACAAACACATGAAGGAAGCGGCCGGATCATTTAATAAAAGACAAGCTGGAATCCTTGTGGACAATCAAGGCACAATCATACCGGATACCAAAGAAAAACTAAAAGAATGGGGTAGCTACATAGAACATCTCTTTATCGATAACCGATCCGAAGCGCCAGAAGAATTCTCAAACCAAGGCATAGATATAACACCAGGGAAAGTAAAACATGCAATATCTTCAGCTAAAAACAGAAAAGCGGTAGGGCAAGACGAAGTATACACTGAGGTTTTAAAGCTAATAAAAAACGAAGATTTGCTAAATACGCTGGTCAAACTTTTTAACTTGATTTATCGTAGCGATAAAATCCCTGCTGACTGGCTAAAATCAACCTTTGTTACGCTGCCTAAAAAACATTCAGCAAAGAAGTGTAGTGATTACCACCTAATCAGCCTAATGAGCCATATGTTAAAAATATTTTTAAAGATTATCCACAAAAGAATTTATGGGAAATGCGAATCCTTTATGGCCGACAGGCAGTTTGGATTTCGTGGTGGATTCAAGCATTGTTTGGCATTCAAGTCTTAGTTCAATGATCTAGGGATGCGTCGGTGCCAGTATATGCCTGTTTCATAGCTTATGAGAAAGCATTTTATCGAGTCCAACACGAAAAGCTCATAGAATCGCTAAAAGAAGTTGGTCTAGATGAGCGAGGTCTAAAGATAATCGCTAATCTACACTGGAATCAGACTGCTCAAATAAAGGTTGATGGCCAACTGTCCGAAGAGGTCCAAATATGAAAAGGAGTACGCCAAGGTTGTATATTGTCTCCGCTGTTGTTTAATATCTATAGTAACAAAATAATAGAAAATGCACTTCATAACTGAGAAGAGGGTTTGATCGTAAACGGCATAAAAATCAACATCATACGATATGCCGACGACACTGTCATAATAGCAGACACGCTGGTAGGCCTACAGAGTTATTGAATCAAATTGATGCCAAAAGTTCGCAATTCGGGCTTAAATGTTGGACAAAAAATGTATGGTCATATCCAAGGAAAAGAACATCCGAGGCATATTAGAAGTAAATGGGCAGCAAGTCGAACGCGTGAATTCATACAAATACTTAGGTTGTCTCCTCAATGAGAACTGGGACAACATGCAAAAATTTCGCAAGAATTGAACAGGCCAGATCATCTTTTATCAAAATTAAATCAGTGTTGTGTAGTCGCGATTTTAATACCACTCTCCGAATTCGTGTGCTTCGGTGTTATGTTTTTAGCATCTTATATTATGGCATGGAAGCATGGACACTGACTGAGGCCATGTGCAAAAAGCTGGAGGCATACGAGATGTTGTGTTATCGTAGAATATTAAGGATATCTTGGATGGACCGAGTAACTGATGTGGATGTTCTGCTTAGAATAAATAAAGAGCTTGAAGTTTTATTTACCATCACAAAACTAAAACTTGGATATTTTGGCCATATTTTCAGATATGACAAATATAAACTCTTAAAATTAATAATAGAAGGCAAAATTGAAGGCAGAAGAGGTCCACTTTTCCGAAAAGCAGTGGACAGGGTACAGATCGCGCTGATGATAGCCAACGTTCGAAAAGAGCATGGCACTTGAAGAAGAAGATGTATTATTTACGTTATTTTCATTACATATTATTAATGTGAAAAGCAGGGACTTTGTGCATGGCATTATGCAGAACATGGAAGTTAGTTTTAGCCTTGTTGTGACTTCCAGTTTACCTAAAAATGTAACAGTAACAATTTACGTAACGGTGTTGGCTGGGCAATTGCTGACCAAAAATGCTACTTGGGACCTAGGATTTTTGGACAGATAGTTATTATAGAAAGATACAAAAGTTTATAATGATTAAATTATAGTTTAAACACTAAGTAATTAGATATAATAGTCGTGTTTTAACTTAAACTTTGCACGGAGGCAACTGTCTCAGAATATTCCCCAGTTTTAGAACTCCGAAGTTAGCTGTACTATTACTGGGGGAAATTTCCACTGAAAATTCACAGCAGATTCAACAATAAATACATGCGATTTTGTTAGTAGTATCTGATATAGTTTTAGAGCAAAGATCATTGTATTAGCTTTGCAAAGCAATTTTTGCAATAAATTCCTAATACTCCAAAAAAAGTAATTTAAAATTCTTCAAGCAAAGTTTCCAAAACTTTTAAATTATGAAAAATGGTAAACCTTATTCTTTCAAATTATTATGAAAATTGCAACTTCATAACAAACGTAAGAATAAAATTTATAAAAAAGTTAAAAGTCAAAATTATTTAAAATATTAGTTACGAGTTTTTTCGGAAGCAAAGTAAATAACATAGATTTCAGGTAAATCGTGGTCTTAGCTTACCATTACATCTCAAATTAAATTTAAAGTTTTAAATCATGTTTTTTCTTATTTTCAGTTTTCTTTTGTTTTTTATAAACTTTGTTGTCCATGTAAGTATTTCAAGCAACGTCACTTTTATTCCTTAAACCTTTACAAAAATATCAATTAATACTGTTCACTCCTTGGTCTTCGTAACAAAAGTTTGCCGCTTAGCGGATTTTAATAAAAATTTTCCTTGATTAATTGATGCAAAGCTTTTGCTTTTCGAATTTGGACCCATGTTAATATTTTTTAGAAATATTTTAACCTTTTTAGTTTGAATTTTCATGATACAAACACGATTCAATAAAGACAAAAAAATGGCCGTAAGTAGGCGACGAATTTGGGAAAACTAATATTATTTTAACCAAAAACACGGAGAACTAATGTTATTTTGACCAAAAATAATACTATGGATGAAAATAATAAATTAGAGTACCTTAATATGTTCCCCCGCCTGCTCCGACAAAATCAAGATTAAATACAATATAGGGACCATGATAATAATAATTTACATTTTAAAGAATCATGTGAAAAAAAATATTTTTTAATAATATAGCGCTTCGTTGTATTTTTTTTAAATTAAATTTATTTTGTATAGTCATCACACCACTCTATTACTATTAGATAACTTTTTGGGACACATTCAGAACCCAGCGAAACGCTTTTCTCAAACCTAATTTACCCTAGATTCTCGCTGACAAGACTAAATGACACCGGAAACTGGCAGATGTGTCTCCTTGTCTGTGCCCTCGAAAACATATATGTATCAGTCTCCCAATAGGAGTCATAGAAAACAAGATAGGCATACCCCCCCCCCCCCCCGCCTCTGAGAAGCACGATTATCAACACAATCTCAGACGCACAATCAAATTAAAGCAGAAATAAAATATATAGGGAATAAAATACAAGATCCTGGACAGTTTTAAGAAAAATCATAAATTGCAAGATTTTTCGCTTGCGGTGCTGTATCACCTTTCATTTTTACGATTTCGTGTCAAAATAGTCTTTTTAATGTAATTTTATTAAAACATTTTGCCTGCGATTTGGTGTTATGGCATTTTAGCATATTTATAAACGAATTAATGATAAATAAACAACTCAAGTTCTCAAAACCCCCATCAATATTTACGATTTTAGTTTAACTTTAAGTCAAAAATTCCATTTGAAGTCAAAATTTGCACTTTAAGTGTTATTTTCTGAAAAATTTTGACTGCGGCGCAATAAAGCATGATTATGATTGTTAAGCCCTGTTCTCACGATATGCAACTTTTGCATGCATCAAATTTTAACCTGTTATTATAAAATTTGATGCATGGAAAAGTTGCATAGTGAGAACAGGGCATTATGTTTGGGTTTTAATAAATGCTTTATTGACAACTGTCTAACTTCAATCAAAACTAACAATTTAAATGTCTACGACTAGCACATCTCCCCTTTTTGACAGATATCCTATCTCCCCTTCAAAGTCATGGAACCATTTCTGGGATTGGTCGAATAAATCTTCTGTTTCGGATATATATACGACCACTTGAGGATTTGATGGTAAAATTTTCTGTAGGGACCAACTTAGAAAATAACGCCTGTATTGTCCCATCGCTTGGTTGTTGGATTCCGAAGGTAGACATTGTAGTTTTGCGCTATTTTTAATCTTTTATTAGCATTCTCATCACAATATCTTTTAACTTTTTATGCCATGCATTGTTACATCGTGAAGATATTTTTACATTTTTTGAATTTGACTTATTAATTTTTTGTGCCTTAGAACAATGTGCTTGGGATTCTTCCATTTGCGCAACTTTTTCTAATTCAAAAATTTGTGATTGTCCGATCAAAGCAATGTGAGCAGGGATCACACAAATGAAATAATTTAAGTTTTTCTCGGTAAAATGTAGCAAAAGATTCGCCTTCCTCTTGTTTACGATTTAGGAACTGACTACGTCTGATTCGAGTATTTTCTTTTTTCTTAAAATAGCTATCAAGTTCTTCTAGAACATGAATGGCTTTCACTTAATTAAAATTCTCGATTTTTAGCACAAATCGGACGACATCTACAACATTCTGAGTGAACAATGAGAAGAGCAAAACTGTTACCTGACCACTGCCATTGATGTTCACCCCTTGATATAAAATATAATTTTCAATATAATTTTCAAACTTAATTTTCCAATCTTTGAATTGCGCTAGGTTTAGAGAATCATCCAGTTTATCCGGTAAAGGCATATTGCTTGGTAAACGCACGTATTCCATTTTCGAAATATCTGATGTACACTCCAAGTCCGAGTTATTTACTTCTCCTAGAATATTTTCTTTGTTAGTGCTACCTTTTTGCAGAGCTAATAATTATCTCATAGTGTTTTGCAGTTCTGATAGCTGTTGTTTGAAATCCGTCTTCATATTTTCCAAGGAATTTTCAGTTTTCTTTTCTAAAATACGTAAAGCTTGATTGGTTGTCTCAATGCATGCTTCTGGAATTTCTGCAGATGTTTGGTTTGATTTCTTGGCCTTGTTCTTACGAGTCGTCATTCTCTAGCTATCTGAAACACCTTCCTTTTGGTTCTTATTCCGACTGACAATTTAAATGTCTACGACTACCACAATGACAACAAATTTTGGATAAATAAACAATTTTAAATTTCGTCAACACCCCTGTAAATTTGAGCCCAAGTCCGCGCTTGTAAGCACTTGTTTCGTTGTATCCATTATCGTCACATTTTTACTTTAAATTAGGCTTTTTTTATTAATTATTTTTAACCCTCCCCCCCCGAAAGTCAATTCCTGGGTGCGCCACTGCTGAAAGTAAATGGCCAACAAGTCCAACGGGTCGATTCGTATAAATACAAGGTTGCCAGCTCATTGAACACTGTCGCGATCCCAATACCATTGTACATCGAAAAGCTTTTTATTCAATCAAACATAGGGTTCTGAACAACCCAATACTAACAAGTGATACATCACCAAAAACACAGGAATGGTAAGGCCTTCCTCGCAAAATTTTATATATGACGCATATAAAAGTTTTGCAGTGGAGGTCAGAAATACCTATTTTCCTAATTCTCCACCATCTTCAATTTTTTCTAATTGTCTGTGTTATTATAGTTGGGACAGTAGCGTACCACCAGCGATCCAAAAAGGGGGTTTCGTAAAAAAAATTGAATCAATATTTTTTAAAAAGTTTCTTATACGCGGATAGAGTCGATTTCAAGGGGGGGATATTTTTCGTTTTTTTCGTAAATTTTTTAATGAAATATGGGTCGGATCAGCTGCAATGGGAGGGCTCCCTTGTATCCTCCCGTGTTTAATACCATTTTTTTTACTCATCGAGAGTATTTTAACCTTTAACCCCCCCCAGCGGTACGCGCCTGAGGTGGGAAAAATTCATCCGGCTAAAACAAGGAAAAGTAAATTGATATTCGTCATAATTGTTTTATTTGCTAGCGCCCAAATGTCCAGCACTCACCTCCACCAATTTTTTAATTAACGCAAGTTAACATTTCTCCGGAATTTGCAGGAACAGGCGTGATCGCAAAGTTAGGGCGTTAACAAGAGGTTGAGTTACAAGCCTTTCGAAAGTTTGGTGCGTTATATAGTAGCATTTTGCGGTATTAACTGGAAGTTGAATCTTGTTTAAAGTTAAAGCGAGTAAAGAAGAATTTAAGTTCTCGGACATTTTTCCAACCATATACAATAAAGACTCATATACTTGATACTTTTATAAATATAAATATGTACAATAAAGCATCGGTACCCTAAAAATATGAAAAATTTTTATAAATTTCTTATGGTACGCCATTATAATATTTTAGCGTTATTTAAGCGTATGTTGGGTATTTGGAACTTTTGGTTGCACTAAAACAAAGCTATGAGTGTTTTCCACAAACCAAAACTACACTTTTTTGCACTCGACGCGCGTTTCGCTAACAACGTTAGCATCATCAGGAGACGATAAACAATAAACTAAATTAACCTACGCTCTATCTTTTATACAATCTTTAAGTGGGCGGAGATAAGACTAATAATTTGTGATTGATCACGATTTATAATCCTATCTCCCCTTAACTAAAGAATAAAGTGTACTAAACGGGATGGATCCTCTATCTTTATTTAAACTATTTCTGGATTTAATGATTTCCACACTTTCATATGCATTCAAAAGTCTTCTAAAACTACAGTTCTAGAAAAAAAGTGGAATTTACGAAATTAGTTGCCTGGATTGTGACAAAAAATATGTTGGCCAAACGAGACGCTCTATTCAAACACGTTTTAAAGAACACTTAGCACACTTAAAATACGGAAGAACAGAAAAGTCAAGTGTGGCCGAGCATGCTTTTGAAAACAATCATAGATTCACATTAGATAACCTAAAACTTCTAAAAAGTGTACCAAACAAAAGACTTTTGAATGCATATGAAAGTATGGAAATTATTAAATCCAGAAATAGTCTAAATAAAGATAGAGGACCCATCCCGTTTAGTACACTTTATTCTTTAGTTGAGGGGAGATAGAATTATAAATCGTGATCAATCACAAATTATTAGTGTTATCTCCGCCCACTTAAAGATTGTATATAATATAGAGTGTAGGTTAATTTAGTTTATTGTTTATCGTCTCCTGATGATGCTAACGTTGTCAGCGAAACGCACGTCGAGTGCAAAAAGGTTTTGGTTTGTGGAAAACAATCATAGCTATGTTTTTTCTTTATGTTATTTAATCGGTAAAATTGTTGTTTATCAGAATTTTTTCTAGGTTTTTCAAATTTTGAAGCCATAATTTTAGCCACATTTTATAGTTTTCTTTCAAAATGTCGATTCGAAGGATAAAAAATTCACTTTTTTCAAGTTTTTAGCGTTTTCTGCAAAAATTCAAAATATTGTCCTCGACTTAAGTTTGTTTTAAAATTTTCTTTAACTCGACTTTCCCAAATTTAATTAAGCCTTCTCTAGAATGAAAATGGTTTTATTTTACTTGGATGATAATTTAAAATCACAAAGATGTTTTATACATTTATTTTGACAAAAACAAAATGATGTTAAATTACAAAAACTGAAAATTATAATTTAAATCAATCAAGTTCTTTACAAAAACTTTAGAAAATTATTCTCTTTTAAAAAACTTACCATTTCCACACTTTAATTTTACTCCTAAAACTACAACTTTTATATTTACATTTTTAAAATAATTATTTGAGTTTTACTTGGGCATAAGGACGCCTTGCAACTTTGTCTTTAAAAACCTGTTAAACTAGTTTAAGTATTTTACAGTTCAAAATCAATTAGTAAATTTCTATATCCAACAATATTCAGGGATGTTGAAATGAGAAAGCAATATTAAATCAGTTTTTTGGAAAAAGATGAAGATGATTTGATAATTTCTAATTTTCTGTTTTGGTATCTGTCTTACTTTACCATTTTTATCTAGAAAAAGGCGAAAATTGTAATTTTTTTAAAGTATAAAGTGTGTAAGATACAAGGTAGTATTAATTTCTTTTAATCAAATATAGTAGTTTACGTAACAATGTTATGATGGTCATTAAACGCGAACATGAAGTTTGACACGCGAGCCGCAGGCGAGTGT
Source organism: Oxystoma pomonae (assembly GCA_963921995.1). Classification (NCBI taxonomy): domain Eukaryota; kingdom Metazoa; phylum Arthropoda; class Insecta; order Coleoptera; family Brentidae; genus Oxystoma; species Oxystoma pomonae. The sequence continues at coordinate 74,949,052 of OY998169.1, read as the reverse complement.
TTTAATTTATCTGAGCGAGTAATGACCATAACACGCGAGTTAGTGTACTATAATTTACGTACGACCAATGAAAATGTTATAATAAATATCAAAAATTATTAAAAATATCCAACACTCTTAAGTAAACAACCTTCATAATCTGAAGTTTCACTGACGTTTTATCTAAAACGTCAAAACAAATAAGGTTAAGGGACTTTTCATATATCTTTTTAACAACAAGGGTTTTTTTTCTTAGAATTACGTAATATGTCAATTTAACGTGACTTATTTTTGGTTAGGTACTAAAATTATATTGGATTTATTTACGTTTAATAAATATTTATTGTATTATTAATATTACTAATTTTGCGTCAATTAGTGCTTATTTTTGTCTTTTATTGCAATTGTCAAGTTTATTATCAAAAATGTAATCTTTAAACTTTTGTTCATATTTAAGATCACAACTTTAAGTGCGGCCGTAAACTTGCCAAGCTTATAGATCGGAATATCTTATCAAGGGCCTGTTAAACAAAAATATTAGTTAAGTAAAAAATATATAAAATTTTGGTTTCCTTAATCGAGTATGATATTAGTATAAACCTATATCAAAATGATGCCAATAAAAAACCCCTCCTTGAGGGTCGGTTTCTCAATTGTGGGTTACCAGCGGGTTATAAATCTGACTTTTTTGCTGTTTTAAGCTTATATTTTTTTAGGTTAACCCTGGGGTAAAATACCTAACCCCACCTTGAAGAATTTTTAAAAGGTTATGTTGGTCGATTTAACGCTAAAACTCGATATTGAGAAACCGGCCCTGAGAGTGTCAAGATTGCCAACTTAAATATATATTGCTAAAAAATCCTCATCAGACTTAAAAGGTGATACTTGACCTATATTTTTGCATTTTAACCTTTCTATTGTTTTCTTTTTCGAAGGTATAATTTCTCCGTCCAGTCTATAGTCAAGGTGGGTCCTTATACAACCCGTAGGTTACTGAGACATATATGATTTGAACCTTTTTTAACTTTCAGTAACACTCTCCTGAACCGTTGTGTGCGCTAGTTGGAAATCTGCTGACCCTTTGTCACACATCAAATCGTCTTACTTTGGCCTTATTTTAGAATTGTAAATTTACCAACTTTAATTCTTACTGTTATTTTTGTCTAAATATGCAAAATTGTTCAAAAGAAAAGGCAAAGAAACTTATAGGTACATCTAATTTTGACTGACTGAAAAATACTCTGCCAATTGATGGGTACTTAAACTTACACGATTGGTACCTAATATATAATTGATTTATATAAAAATTACGTTACGTCATTCATTGGACCGACTGGCGCAAAAAAATTATTTTGGCAGTTCACCCCCCCCCTCTATTCAATGTATCCCACTGACTAAAATTTTTTTTGTTATACTCTAGATTAAATTATATTTCATTAGATAACGTAAAACCATATTTTGATGAATATTTTAATTTTTAAAAATTCGCCAACCGTTTTTATTGACTTATATGGAGTTAATTTAAATGATCTTTAACATACGTGTAAGCTCAATAGTAGTTTTCACAACTAGTGGCTAAAATAGCACTTTTTCCAAGAAAACAAGAAAATACTTTTAAAAATCTCGAACGAAGAGCACTTCTCGCAACACACCTTCTCTAAACTGTAAATCAAGGCGGCTGGTAAATAAAATAATGGTTTCCATAGCTATGTGCTTTTTTACTCGGTGACGTTCATTGTTGCGACTTTTCAATCTTTGAAAGTTTGAAATAGGCAAGATTTTTTCAATATTACTATCTGCCGCTATTTCTCTTTAATTTTGGGTAAAAAGCGGACAGAAATATTTTTTGCACTCGTGATAAAAAATAGTGGTTTTCACAACTAGTGGCTAAAATAGTGTTTTTTTTACAAGCGTTGGTTTAAATAACGAGCGCAGAGAGCTATTTAAAAACTCGAGTAAAAAGCACAGTTTAGCCGTGAGTTGCTAACACTATTTTTTTAAATACTTGGTGAAAACTGGCCGAAATGGCTTAATTTTTAGGCAGGAATAATTAGATTTTTGTCACTATTACTCTACAAATCTTTTTTTGCACCCGTGATCAAAAAAAAAAAGTTTTTTTGCATCGGTAACCAAAAAAGCCATGTTTTGCGTTTTATCTGCAGACAGTTACTAAAATCATGATTTTGATGAAGGTATAAAAAAAATATTTTACCTGAAAGTAAGATAATCGCTTTAAAAAATTAAAATTTTAAGGATGATTTCATTTATCTCAAAAACTAGATTGGCGAACCCTATGACATGATGTGGTATTTTTGAAAGAAAATTTTATAAAAACTTTAATAGTAGTAGTAGTAGTAGTAGTAGTAACTAGGGGGCGGCCCAAGACCTGGCAAGTAGGCCCAATCCAGGCCCGCAGGTACGGCAGATGGAGTCATTCCCGACCCCGATGCGAGTCAGATGCTTGCTGAGTTGGTTGTGGCCCTGTATATATATATATGTTTAATTAAATTTAGTAAGCCCCTAATACATTAATTTAAAGTGAATTGGGAGTTTTATTACGAAAAAATACAAGACAGTTAGCCTAAACTAAATACTTTATCCAAAAAACAAACTTTATTTATTTTTATAGCTTCAATTAAACAAAAAAGGTTAATTCTTTGATGTAGCAATTTTTTGCTCCTTGTTTTGGTACCAAATTTGAAGTTTTTATATATATATATATATATATTCAATTAAACAAAAAAGGTTAATTCTTTGATGTAGCAATTTTTTGCTCCTTGTTTTGGTACCAAATTTGAAGTTTTTATATATATATATATATAGCAATTTTTTGCTCCTTGTTTTGGTACCAAATTTGAAGTTTTTATATATATATATATATATATATATATAAAAACTATATATATATATATATATATATAAAAACTTCAAATTTGGTACCAAAACAAGGAGCAAAAAATTGCTACATCAAAGAATTAACCTTTTTTGTTTAATTAATATATAAAAACTATATATATATATATATATATATATATATATAAAAACTTCAAATTTGGTACCAAAACAAGGAGCAAAAAATTGCTACATCAAAGAATTAACCTTTTTTGTTTAATTGAAGCTATAAAAATAAATAAAGTTTGTTTTTTGGATAAAGTATTTAGTTTAGGCTAACTGTCTTGTATTTTTTCGTAATAAAACTCCCAATTCACTTTAAATTAATGTATTAGGGGCTTACTAAATTTAATTAAATATATAAATTATAATTGATTCACCTCAAACCTTCTAAGATTACAGTTATTCGTCTAAATTATCGTTACGATAATAAGTTTTGGCTTTAAATTCATCACCAAAAATTAATAATATCGAAACGACAATAATTCTTGGAGTATTAAACAAAAGATAGCAATTTCCGCAAGGTCTTTCATCCCCTTTAGAAACTCATAAAATTGAAGAGTCGTCGTGGCAAAGGAGAACGAACGTACAGTGGTAACAGGGAAACTCCAATATCATACATTATTAAGTAAATAGCTCTCCCTCGGCAACTCAGGCAGATTAAGGCACTTCAGTAACAATGACAAATCAGTGCAACTGAAAGTATTGTTGTTAGCGTTTTTCGACTCTGAACTGATAAAAGTTAACAACGAGCTGATAAAAAATTCTTTAAAAAAACAAATAAGAACATGAAAATCACTTATGAAATGAAAAAGCAAAAATCGTTTAGTTTTAGTTGTTTCGTTGAGGTATGTCACCTAAATACAGCAGAAACATTGAGATCTTAAACAAGCTGTTTTCCAAAAATAGGTTCTTAGTCAGAGATATTAAACACTTACAGTGGGATTTACTAAGATCTAAAATAGTACCTCCCACTGGTCTAAATATTTACACCTGTGGGAGGTACTATTTTACGCTCTCTATCAAAACTTACCCTAGTTTATTGATTTTTGCAATACTCACTATCACAAAACCATTTTGATAGGTAATCGTAAAATAAGGATTAGATTAGCTTTGTATTTATTTAAAAGGGGTTTTTATCTATCGAAAGTATGACAAAACTTAGTGGCAAGTTTTGTGTTCAATTCGATGACCGTCAAAATGAACACAAACAAAAATATTTTATCAAAGGAGGTCATGTAAACAAATGCGGCTAAAAACAGACCTGCATCCAACTATCTTTCACTGATGCGTTCACAAAAGAGTCATGTCGGCTCAACGAACTGGATGGTGCTCGGTTCTCTGGTAGAACATGAGAAAATGGCCATTAGCGAAGTACCGATGAAAACTGCAGCTTTGAGATTTTGAGTGTGATCTTTCAGTGGAAAGTATTGTATGATGATTAAGCAATTAGATAAACTCAATATTATAATTTCAGTTTGGAAATAAATGAGTCGGTACAGTTCTTTTGGATTTTTTTTATTGGAAACAATTTTCGTGCATAATCAGTGAGCTTCACTTATGTTTGTTTTACCTCGTAGTGCTTCCATAAATATATTTTTTGTGCTTGAAACGGGTTCAAAATATTGCGGTTTTCTGGACAAAATTGGAGGTGTTTTATTGATTAGTGAACAACTTGGGATATTAAATAAAGTAAATTAATCCTTGTAAAAGTGATTACTTAGAGAAATTATAAACGAACTTATTACCAGTTGCCATAAAACAATCCTTTCCGGGGGCTATAAATTTAAACCATTCCCCAGAGTTGACTTGTAGAAATACTCTGTTTGTACAACACCAATAAAGATCTATCTATCTATCTAAAAAATCACCAACTTTATAAACTCAAACCCAGATAATAAAGCTATTATGTGTCAAATTTTTTGCGTATTCACCATTTTAAAACCTGTCAAAAAGAAAAATAGTTTTAGGGCATTTTCTCCTAAAAAAAGCAGTTTCTCAGTGGTATTTTGCAATAATAATACAAAATAATAAATAACTTTGTGCCTTTCCTGTATGAATAAGTGTTTTTCGAAAATTGGTTTTAAAATTTAGTACCCCCACAGATGTAAATCTTACTGTAAAAGACTAATATCCTGTTTATTTAGTGAGTTGTAGTAGTTATTAGTACCTAAGAGTGGCAAATAAACCGCGTAAATTTCATCAGCCTTGTTTTCCTACTCTTAATTAATGCGTTCCTTTCCTCACTCTTTCTTTTCTTAAATATTCGTATTCTTTATCAGCACTATCATGTCGTCAAGTATTCTTAAGGTTTTTGACATCATGTCACCTGTGCCGTTTTCTTTTTGTCGCGGTTACGGTTAACCTTGGTCCTAAAATTTCCCAGAAGTATAAGCACACGAAGAAGACCTCGATTGTGTAATATCTTTGAATATTGTTTAAATTTACAGATAATTGTTTTTGTTTACATGTGTATATAATCAAAAGCTTTAATTTTTATGAATTTCCGGATTATTCTTAAATTTTCATATCAAAAATGCTATGACGTCATGTATTGGCTGACATGAACAGAAAAAAATCGATGTAGACAGCGCATCCTGTCATGCTCGATGCCTTGAGAATCGCAACCAGCCTTTTTTTCCGGTTCAGAATGGTTGCGATTCTCAAGGTATGGATCTTTACAGGATGTGCTATCTAAGTCCATTTGTTCTGTTCATGTCAGCTAGTAGATGTCTCCTTCTTTTGCTTATCCTTCTGGGAAATTTTAGAACCAAGGTTAACCGTAACCGTTACAAAAAGAAAACAGTTCTGGACCGGTATTCTCGTAACTAAATACGCTCGGCGTTTCGTACTCCCTGACCGTATGATAACGAATATTCGCATACCACGTGACCAAAGTAAGAAAAATGGTATTCACGTATATTGAACGCAAGGCGTCGACGAAGTGCGCTCAGCGCGTGGCGACCGTTTGAGAAACACCTACCATTTGCCAGCTGTTTTGCCCTCCGCGCGTACGATTTTCCTACCCTACAATACTTTGTAGAGTGCTGCAGAAAATATAGTAGTTTTTGCAGTTTGCGTTTTTATTAATAATTAAAAAAATAAAAATCTTTTATTAGTAGCTTGGGGACGGGTGACAAACACGTACACATCAACCTTACTATTTGATGCTCGATGTAAGACAACTTTTTTTCCAAAAAATTGCAACAAAAACTTTTCTTATCAAAGTCGACATCGAAATAATTGAGCATCCGTATAATACTAGAAATAGAAGCAATCAAAATTCTGTGAAACCAAGGGTAAAAAAAACCATTGGTCAGCGGTGCTTTTTGTATCTTTCATCGGATGTGTACCAAAAAATATCTGGTTTTGTTAGGCTCCTGCCCACATTAATTGTTTTCTTTCAAAGATAAACTAAAAGCTTTCATGAAATATGAAATTAGCAAACATGAAATAAATAGCTTACTTTATATAAAAAATAATTAGTAAAAAATATAGGTAACTACCTTTATTTCTGTGTTTTCGTCTGTATTTTCTTTACTTTTCTGAAATATCACATTTTTCACACTAATTACCATTTTTATGTTTTTTATCTTTTGTCATTTTATTTATTCATAAATGTACTAAAAATTACTATTTTCTTTTTTTAATTCAACAGTTCCATGAAAACATAAATTTTTCCACGCGCGAGGTTTCTCTTGTGGATGTATGAATTCTGTGTTTGTTGTTGAATTTGTTAGGTTATTTTTTGGGTAACAAATACCTTAGAGTTTTATATTTTCTGTTTCCTAAAATGTAGAATACGCATGTTCACTATAATTAAAAGGTATAACTTACTAGATTTATAAGTAACTATTGTGAAACCATTTTAACCATAAATGCTACATAATAAAGTATCAATATCAATATACGACCGTGCCGGAAACACCACTTTCCCTGACTGAGTGCCGGAATAAATTTAAACTTTCCCGCACTGAGTCCGGAATTTTTTGTAGGTGTGCGGTTAAGTCTCGGGGTAAACATTTTCCCGCACACTGTGCGGGTACGTGCTACTAGTTTATATCACAGGGTCAAAGAGCGGGTTTAACTAAGCTAAACCAAACCATCAAGTAATTTTTTAAAGGATCAACATGCACTTGTTCAAGTCACCATTTGATTTACCCTTTCTGAACTACGGATCGAAATCGATCACGTAATGGCCTCTTTCTTACACATAGAAAAAGAAAAGGAGCGACAAGACTAACAAGAAATAAAAATGTAAAATTCGGTGATGCCAAGATGTGCTAAGCGAATTTGATTCTGTCTGCTCGCAGGGCAGCGCGTTCGGCAGAGCGAATACGAAAAGTCGTCGGTCAGCTGAGTTGAGCGCACTGTTCGCTATTCGTTTCGCTTAGCGACTTCAAAACGTTACGTATTACGAGAATACCGGTCCTGGCGACGCAGTACTTTTTATATGTGAAAGGTACCTACTTGGTTAAAGACCCTTTGGTAATAATAATCCGTTTCTGTCACCCATGTTCCTTAAGGGCAGATTAAGTTAGACGTTCTTTATACTTTGCTCTACGCGATGAAAAGCCCCAAAGGTAAATTTTAGACATTGTGTGCGGATGCGGAGAGTTAAAAAAGACAATTTGTATTTTGTCAAGAAATTTATATTTTTTTTCTGTACGTTTTAAACCATAAAGATTAAGATTAACTAAGTTTAAGACTACCTCGTTGCGCTCGTTATTTAGACCAAAGCTTATTAAAAACACTATTTTAGCTGCACGTTGTTAAAATTATGACCTAATTTTTTTAAAATTTTTAAAAATAAAAATAAAATTTGCTTAATTTTAAACTATTTGTTCCCATCATATCTTGTAATCAGGAAGAAAATAATTATTTCCCTGAACGACACTATCTTATCGTGACTTGAACTCCCAAAACTGATAGATGAATGTGGTTTTTAGAAGTTTATCAGAAAACGTTAGTTGCGTTCAAAAAAAGTATCGCCTTTTGTCTAGCGTATTTCTGTCATTGTTTAAAAGCAAAAAACCGATAAAAATATGTAGTTTTTAGCCTATTCGCTAATTATTATTATTTTTTGCAAATCACAAAACTGATAGAAGTATGTGGTTTATAGATTATTATCAAAGAACGTTAGCTACATTCAAAAGAAGTATCGCCTTTTGTATTACGTCTTTCTGTAATTTTTTGAAAATCAAAAAGCCGATAAAAATATGTGGTTTTAGCCTATTCGCTAATTATTATTATTTTTTGCAAATCCCAAAACTGATAGAAGAATGTGGCTTCTAGATTATTATCAAAAAACGTTAGCTGCGTTCAAAAAAAGTATTGCCTTTTGTCTAGCGTGTTTCTGTAATTTTTTGGAAGGAAAAACCGATAAAATATGTGGTTTTTAGCCTATTCGCTAATTATTATTTTTTTCAAATCCCAAAACTGATAGAAGAATGTGGTTTTTAGATGTTAATCAGAAAACTTTTTGTCTAGCGTGTTTCTGTAATTTTTTCAAAATCAAAACGCCGATAAAAATATGTGGTTTTAGCCTATTCGCTAATTATTATTATTTTTTGCAAATCCCAAAATTAAAAGAAGAATGTGATTTTTAGATGTTTATCAGAAAACGTTAGCTGCGTTCAAAAAAAGTATCGTCTTTTGTCTAGCGTGTTTCTGTCATTTTTTAAAAGCAATAAACCGATAAAAATATGTATGTATATGTGATAGAAATATGTAGTTTTTAGCCTTTTCGCTAAGTTTATTATTATTTTTTGCCAATCCCAAAACTGATAGAAGAATCTGGTTTCCAGATTATTATGGAAAAACGTTAGCTGCGTTCAAAAAAAGTATCGCCCTTTGTCTAGCGTGATTCTGTAATTTTTTTAAAATCAAAAAGCCGATAAAAATATGTGGTTTTAGCCTATTCGCTAATTATTATTATGTTTTGCAAATCGCAAAACTAAAAGAAGAATGTGGTTTTTAGATTATTATGAAAAAACGTTAGCAGCGTTCAAAAAAAGTATCGCCTTTTATCTAGCGTGTTTCTGTCATTTTTTAAAATAAAAAAACCGATGAAATATGTGTTTTTAGCCTATTCGCCGATTATTATTATTTTTTGCAAATCTCAAAACTGATAAAAGAATGTAGTTTTTAGATTATTCCCAAAAACGTTACCTGTGTTCAAAAGAAGTATTGCCTTTTGTCTAGCGTGTTTCTGTAATTTTTTAAAAGAAATAAACCGATAAAAATATATATGTATATGTGATTTTTATCCTATTCGCTACTATCAAGATGTTTTAAGAGATTTCGTAAGTTGTGTCAAGTGTATGAAATAGACACGCACATCACTTTTATAAGATATAAAGAATTTTAGGAGTACCTATATAAAAGTAAATTAAACAAAACATAATATAGATTTAAGCAGATTTGACTAGCAAGAAATTTTAAGAGATTTAACAAGTTATAAAAGGAGGAATAGAAAGAGACACTTTACCAAAATATTGTATCATGTAATCTTCTGAAATCTGATGGAGGTTGGGTCTCTTAAAATCTTTTGAAATCTTATTAACTTTGTTCTATATTTCTGTTAAAGTCTGCTGAAAATATCTAAAGTTGTCAAAACCATTGAAAACTTATCAACTTGTTTCTCTTAAAATCTGCTCAGAACTGCTAAAAAATATTTTTTGCTTTGCTGCTGAAAACATGTGTATTGTCATAAAGCCTTGTGAAATATTATTAACTTTGATTAAAATTGTTGTTAAAATCTACTCAAAACTTAACAATACCAGTGGAAGCAGAGCCTTTAAATACTGGTGAAATCTTATCAAGTCTTATCGCATAAATTCTTTTAAAACTTTCCAAAGCTCCTAAAAACGAATGACAGTGCTCATGCAAAACTCATGATGTTTGACGAGTTTGGAATCTCTTTCCAACACTGAAAGTTTATGAGATTTTACCCAAAATTGATGTTTCATAAACCGCATGAAATATCGACCAGGACGCTTATTCTTGAACGACCGTGAGGTGGTGTGAGCTTTTTTCACCACCTTTTTCCACGAGGAATTTCGCTCACCTCACCTCACGGTCGCTCAAGAATAAGCGTCCAGAACTCGTGAGGTTTCACTAGTTCTTTTTTTCGAGTTTTGATGCCATATTTTTGGCAGGGATGGTATTTGTTTTCGGTATTAGACAGGATAAAACTTATTATTTTAAAGGTAAGTTGAACAAAGTGCTTAAAAGATTGTTTTCTTTAGTAATTACGGGGATAATTATGTATTTTTTAGGAAACGTTTTAATTATTGAGTTGCTTATATTGCAATATGCCCGTCGACTTACTACGACGCCAAAGAAAATTTATTCCTGCCGATTATAGAGGACTTTATATCTGACTTTATAAAAACGTCCCAACCATTTATATGTATTTTTTTAGAAATAGTGTATAACTTTAGTTGTGTAACTAGGTTTTGTTAATCTTTTATATTATACATTTCTTTGTCCGTAACCAATAAAATTATGATTTTAATTTCTAAAGTTTAGTACGATGTGGTTATATATAGTGAAAGAAATTCTGTAACTTACGAAGAATAGTACTAAATATTAGTATTAAAATGCCTTTGTGGCACTAAATAATGCATTAAAAATATATGTATATATAATATAGTGAAAAAAATTCTATAACTTACGAAAAATAGTACTAAATATTACTATGAAAAGGCCTTTGTGGCACTAAATAATGCATTAAAAATAAGCAAACATTTTAATCCATAAGTACTACGGTTTTATGTTTCGTTTTGTTGTAAGTGTGAGCTTTAAACAAAATCAAATCTACTTTTATGTTTTGCTATAGTCACAACTACCATTAAAAAAATATTGGTTTATTGATTCGTTTAACTGATAGTTACATTTAAGCTCACTTTTGTGAAGTTTTAGTTTTCCTAGGGCCACTTTCTCACTTCGGCTTAAGTTCTAAGTTCAACTTAACTAAGATAAGTAGCTTTTGCAGTTGCTGTCAATGTGTCCCTTAAGGCGTAAAGGTAAGTGGAAGAATTTTGAGACTTAAGTTAAACTTCGCTAAATTTTTTGAGACCTTTTTGCTTTTACTATTATCTTAAAACATATTTTTCGGCTTTTGACAGTGTTTTTAAGCGATTTTTGGTTTTTTTTAGGAGTAAAAATAATTTAAAAAATTTTTAACCTCATAATTTGTTTTACAAGATTTATCAAAATAAGAACCAGCAAATACCTCTATTTATATTAGTCGGTGCAAATAGTTTTTTAACATAATATTTAAAACAAGAACATGTTTTTGTTGTATTATTATTATAACAAAATATAGTAAAAACCCAAAGGGTGAACAAATCCTCAAATTTTGTACACCTCCTGCAAACAGGGTCCATACAACACCGTTCTCAATTGAGAACGGTGTTGGTTCATATTCTAGGTCCTGCCAAGTCCTGTCAGGACTCAACAGGACCCAAATTATATGCCGGGACACAGAAAAAAGTGTCATTTTTTAAAAAAAATTTCTACCATCTTGAATTTTAATGAAATGTCATTATTGACACTTGTTCTGAAAACTATAAAGTATTATATATATTCAGTTGTGAATTTTTTTTCAGAAAATTGGTTTTAAAGTTATAGACAGTTCAAAAAGTCTAATTTTTGGTTTCTATATTAAGGACCTTTTAGTCAGCATACAAAAATAAGAAACTTTGTGGTTCTCATTGTTTGACAAGCTCTCAAGAAGAGAGTGATTTCGGTTTATTTTCCTAACTCTTTCTAACCTTTTACATATAATAAAGCAATGTATTTTGCATCTTCCTTTATAAAAAAAATAACAATTTTAAGCTTTCTTTTCGCAAAATTATTCAAAAACACAAACACCCAACCAAAATAAAGGTAGATTAGTTTTGTGGATATTTATATTTTGTTTATATTTACTGCTGTCAATCCACATCAAAATGTTTGTCTTTTGGAGAATTTTGAAAAAAAGTTTAAAATTGATTTTTGATTAAGGAAGATGCATATATAATTTTTATTTTGTTTTTTTATTTTTTATTGCCTAACTCAACATCTTAAAAAGTAATAAATTTTGCGCCCATAAAATATCAAGATTTTTCTTCTGTCTGTCAAAGGGGCCAGAATTTTTTACTGACAACTATTTATAGTGGTAATTTTAAAAAAAGAAACAAAAACTTAAAGGGTTTGTAATTCTTTTTTCTAAATTATAAAATATTTAAAAAATAAGAGAAGGAACTAACATAATCAACAAAAATAAAATTCATTTAACATTAAATGTCAAACTTGGGGATAAAGCAAAGCAATACCCTCTTCACATAAGTCGATGAACCCCTACCATTTTTGTGTCCTTTTCCTGACTTTCTCTGCCATATTGACATAAAATTAATGGATTTTCTATCACTTTTAGTATTTTTTTTTTCTTTTGCGGGATGTCTCCTGCCAGTCCAGGCATATTTTTTAGTAGATAGGGAAGTCGTTTGAGAGATGCATTTTTTTTAGTAGATAGGGAAGTCGTTTGAAAGAACTTTCTAAAAAATAAAAAGGCAAAAATATAACGCAAAGAGTTCTTGGAATTTTTTAAAAATATTTGCTAAATTAAAAATAAAGGCAATATTGACATGCTCTTTAAATGACGAATCAGGATTTATTGATCTATGAAAAATCTTATGTAAAGAGCGTGAATTCATAATGCAAAAATATGTGTATCAAGATGTGTTAGTACCTTTTTTGTAGTTCCAGATGATTCAGCTTTACCATAACTTATTCTTATTTAGTATGTACATTTTCTATGAAGATGATCATCTTACCTCTTTATCTGTAATCTAAAACAAAGGAAAAGGAGGGGCAAATATGTAAACCGTCTTAAATAAGCTTTTTCCAAAGAATTATGACATAACAGTTTTAAAAAGAATTGAAAATTAGTTGGACACCCAGTTTTAATTATAACGAAAGTAAGTACCTACCTGGTATCCACAGCATTTCTCAAAAATCATTGACTTTCCACGACCAACTGCTAGATTGGTTCACCTCTTGGGGCCAATCCATTAATAAAACAGAAACTTATTATCTAACTACAGGCTTTATAGAAACTTACCAAAGGACAGAATCCAAATCACCTATCTCCTGTCTTTCTGCAGGTCTTGGGGATGGTGAATCGGGAACTTCTGGTGAATCTCCTCTGCTTCCAGCAGTAATTGACAGTAAATAAAAATTTGGGCTCTTGGTTTTTTCCAAATCGTCCGTTTTTTTATATTTCAATTTTTGGGAACCACAAAAAAATAAACAAAAAATTTAACAATTGACACTGAAATTTAAGACTACATCCAAAGACACAAAAAATGCGACCCTGCCAATTGTAGTTTATAGCATCAACCCAATTTTATATTCTCTGGTTCCACTTAGCCAAGGTTGCACCTCTGCAAGAAAAATAAGGATAAGTTAAACTTATACTTAAGTTTTTTAGGGTTCATTTAAAAAAATAATCGTTTAACAAAAAATATTTTAAAAATAAAAATTGAAAGTTTCCAAAATTTCCTTAGGACTTTGGCTAAACCAATAAACATATCACAATCAAAAGCATTGCACGAATACTCCAAAGCATATCCAAACAGCCACTTTAAATTTCTTCCATTTTGTTTTGGATAGGGACTCTTTTTATATATACTATCAATGTTTAGATCTAAATTTGCTTTTAAAAAGCACGCCACATCAACCCTTTTATTTACGGATGTACGAAGCTTGCCAACAAGAGCAAAGAGCGCGACAACCGACAAACGCCCATGCACCCCAAACCCCCTAAAAAACTACCATATATACTTTAACCCTTAAACGTCTGAACTCAGTGAGAAATGGGAAATTTTAAAAATTAAAGTTAATATTCAATAGCATATTATAGAACTAATCTATACATTAATGTCATTGTTACGATTCAGGGAAATAGTTTTTGGCAATACTGCACGCATGTCAGTTATTACCATAAAACGCGAGTAAACCTGCCAAATGACTTTGACGGAACACTGGAACAGTACTGCGTACCCTCAAATTCAATTAAATAGAAACGTTTTGAAAGCAACATTTATCGATCATTAATTTCCTTGTTCGAGGTGCTCAGGTTTTTAGAAAAAGGCAGGGAAATATAAAAAGGCATAATGTAATCCAGACGAAATTATTGATAATTCTCAATTTTTTTAAAATCAAGTTTTTTATCGAAAAAAATATAATAAAAAATTTTGAAAAATCCTTCAGACACGTTCAGATATTTTTGTTGAGAATTTGAAAAGGAACAACCGTGCAAAATTTCAGCTAACTCTGAGGTTTAGTTTTCCCTAGGCACCCTGGAAAAGTTATGGAAAAAGACGTTGCCAGTTGTATTTTTTTTTCTTAAATTTCTGGGGAAAAACTATGGCCTTAAGTATAATTTTTATTGAATTTTGACTTTTAACTAAACGATGTATCTTACAAAACATCAATTCTTCTTAGAAAAAACTAGATTTTACCCGAAAAGAAATTGAATTATTTTTTTTTTTCATAAAATGTTACCATCTGTAGTTAAGAAAGCTTTAGAGCATCAAGAATGATATTAATGAGTAGGTTACACGAGCCCACAGGCAAAACGAAAATTAATTTTAATTACAGATCCAAAATCAGGGACTTATCTGCATATAAATTTGATTACTGGAACAAATCCTCCAAGGAAAGTTTCCTCTTAAATTTTTACGTTTAAATGCTCTTATCCAACTACAATAAAAAAACACAAGACTGATTGTTATGACAAAAATAACTCTCTTCTTGGTTGACGCGACTATCCTACGGAATTAACTTTAATTATGTCAACTTTATAGGACTGTCTAACAAATTGTCAAAGTCAGCTATTAATCACGTGATGGCCCTTTAAAAATGATGGGTGTAGGGTAAACAAAGCGATTTTCCATAAGACGTAATGCTAATAAAAATTAAAATTTTGGTAAAGTGGAAAGAGATGCAGGTTAAGCAAAGTGACTATTTCATAGAGTAATCCTGTCTGAATCGGGGAGAAATTGAGCATTTTGTCGAAATGTTAAAAATAAACTCAAAATTTGCAGGTTAAACAGGCAACGTCATGCACTTTTATCTCTCTCGCACCTGCACAGTGTATATAAGCATTGTATCTCTCAGTTCAGCCTGAAGATCGGGACAGATCGGCTTGTAAGAGACAGTTGCACTATATTATTTGAGAGAGATGACGTTATCTGTAATTACACGGGTGCGACTGAGATAGGTAGAGGGACATTTCCACGTTTAATTGAAAATTTTTAGTTTATTGTTACAATTTCGGCAAAATGGTTGTTTTTCCCCGATTCAGAAAGGATTACTACATGAAAAAATCTGCGTCTTTTTCTACTTTGTCAAACTTTGGATTAAGTTAGTATTACGTCTTATGGAAAAACAGTTTCTTTACCCTACATCGGCTATGTTGGATCGGCCATTTTATTTTTGGTACACTACCCTATATATGACACGATATCCGATATATTTTAGATGACAACAATGTCAGAAATAGAAGCAAGAATGTTAAGTAACCAATTTAGGGGCCATCCATAAATTACGTAACGCAGCAAGGTGGAGGGAGAGGGGTAGGCTTAAGGGTAATAAAGTTTCACAAGGAGGGGAGGAGGGATTTATACGAAAAATTTAAGGTTTCATTCCACTCATTTTATAGTCGGTGGGTAAAGTATTTAAAATTATGTTTTACTTGCGTGCAGAACTGTCAAAAATACTGACGACTTTATTAAAGTCAGGTTATGCGGACTTTATGTACTGAAAAGTCCCTATTAGTTTGTCAAAATTTTCTCGTTAATTTAACACCTGAAATTTAAAACCTGACTAAAATATCGTTAAACTTAAAAAACCTAGGAACCAAATTTATAAAACATGTAAAACCTAAGATGCGAAAAAGGTGTAGCAAAGGTTTGTTGTTGTCGGGTTATTGCTCATAAAAACTATTACGGCATTTAAGTTACTCACACTTTCTTTATTTATGGACTTTTAATTTGCTTTTCACATGCACATAGGGAATAAAGTAACTAAAATAACCGTAATAAAATATAGTATCCAAATGTATAAAACTTAAGGTACCAAAATTACATCTGATTACATACAAAGGTTTGGTTTGCTCATAAAAATTCTTTTAGGGCATTAAAATACCAAGAAACTCTTTATTTATAGATCTTAGTTTTTCTTTAAAGATGTGAATGAATGAAATCAGACGGCAATATAAATAAAATATAAAGTGACTTAAATAACCCTAATGAAAACCAGGAAGGAAAACATATAGAATATAAAGAGGCCGTCATATACTTAATAAAACTATATACTTAATAAAACCTAAGAACTAAATTTAAAAAATCTAAGGTGCCAACAATAATATTACTCTAACTACGCAAAGTTTGGGCAACCAGGGGTTAATACATTTAAAATTAGTTTTCCTTTAAATCTGGTTAAAAAACTGGGCAACAGAGCATACACTGACTTAAAAAACGTAAATTAAACATAGATATCCAACATATAAAACCTAAAATGCCAATAATATTATACACAAAGGTTTGTCGTTATAGGGTTTATGCTCTTTATTTATAGCCTTTAGTTTGCTCGATACAAAACCTGGCAAGATGTATACAAAATGTAAGGGCTACCTAGGAACCAAATTTATAAAATTTAAGATGCCGAGTAGGATTGCTATGTTTTTATTTTCAGAAAGCGTGAGTTTTGAAAATTTATATCGTATTTAATTATGATTTTCAGAAGAACCAATACCGCAACATGCTTTTTTTAACCCTTTATACTTCGTGTTTTGCAGTTTTAACCCACAATAAGAAACTGAGCTACGATACACCATTATTTAAGGTAAAAATCTGAAAACGACCCTAGCGTTTTTCTTTTGATGCACCAGTGCGCACTGAGTGTATCTATATCCTATATTTTGATACAAAATAGAAAAGGATAGAGGTACACTTAGTGCGCATCAGTGCATCGAAAGGAAGAAGAGATCAAAGAAAGTGTAAAAGCCTACGTTCCAAACTTATAATGCAAGAAGAGGGTGTGTCTGTTTATTAAGAAGACTGTTCAAGAATGCTGGGGAAGGTTTAAAAGTGGAAAACATCTCGCATAATTTAAAAATCGGGAGATTTTTTGCATCAAGCGGGAGGCGGGAGGAAATTCAAAAAAGCGGGACACTCCCGACTAAATCGGGAGGGTTGGCAAGCCTAGAGCCGAAAGTATTCCATACAAACGTTTGGCGTTGGAGGGTTAATGTTCATGAAAACCTACCCTTTTAAATCAGACGGGCAGCCAAAGGGAGTGACAGTTTATCGGTCCAGTTCCACGCCAGTTTTTGTTTCAAGGTTTCATTGACCCGCAAATGCTTCGGTCATCGGTAATTTATATTCTACATTGATTTAGGAAAAAAGGAAATTTCCTAAACTCCACAAATGTGTTAAAATAGTTTATTTTTGAACCTACACTATTCATTCCCGATGCGTTTAAAATATATAGGGTGTGCCAAAAAATTTGTCACTTTTTGAACGCTCTAAATTTTTCGCTGTTTGTATTGAAAATAGTTGAAACTTTACTGACGCGACTCAAAATATGACATATGTCAAAGAACCAAGAATGCGGAGAGCTTTAAAAAATTGGTAAATTTCACCCACCAGCACCATACATTCTTTGCCTACCAATTTATTAATTATCTAAATTGGTTATGAGATAAAAAAGTTATAAACATTTTAAATCAGGAGTATTTAGACCAAAAATTGTAATGTCTGTAGACAGGTGTCCTGTTTAAGGCTAGCATAACTTACGACTTGGTCGTCCGATTTTCAGAACTTTAAGCTCTTTGGTAAAACGAGACACAAATCTTCACTAATTCTGTTCAAAATATGACATATGTCAAAAATTGGGCGACTGAGTCAAAAGATTTGGAGAAAATAATGCAATTTTTGGTGTAAATACTCCTGGTCTAAAATTTTTATAACTTTTCTGTCTCATAACCAATCTAGATAAATGATATCTCAGTAGGCGAAAAAGGTATGGGGCTTCTGGCCCATTGACAAAATTCAAGTCCAGGGACGCATGTCAAATTTTGAGCCAGATTAGCGAGAACTAATGTCTTGTCCTACCAACAAGTTATATGTTTAAAATATGACGACTAAGTCACTGCACCTTCCTACAGACATTACAATTTTTGGTCTAAATACTCCTGAATTGAGATTTATATAACTTTTTTATCTTATAACCAATTTGGTAGGCAAAAAAAGTATGGTGCTTTCGCCTCATTGACAAAAATCAATTTCAGGGTCGCACAGAAATTTTTTGTAGGGGGGGGGATTAAATTTACCAATTTTTTAAAACTTCCCGCCATCTTGGATTTGTGTCGTACACCAAATTTGGAGTCACGTCAGTAAAGTTTCATCTTTTGTTCATAAAAACAGCGAAAATTTTCAAAAAAGTGATAAATCTTTTGGTCCACCCTATATAATCCATTTTCAAGAGGTAATCTAAAACAATAAATATAAATTGGCTGTAGAAACAATAAAAACTAACTGAGAAGACATATTTAAAGGTGAGGCGGTTTAAAAAAAGTTCAAAAATATTATTATTACTTACAAAATGACAAATTTTTTGAAAAACAGGCAAATTGAAGTTCATATGTTATTATACACCTACCCTTTTAAATCAGTTGGGCAGCCAAAGGTTTATCGGTCTAGTTCCCCGTCAGTTTTTGTTTTAACGATTCATTGATCCCAAAGAAATAAGTCCTAAATATATTAGTACTACATACTAAAAATTAGTAAATCCCATAGAGTCTTACTAATCTTGGGTTTGAAAAAGTACAGACTGCATTGCAACTAACTCTCAAATATCTTGCAGTAAATATTAAGAATAGTTTTCTTAAACTACAACTGTAGTATTTATGGATTAAAATATATACTTACTGTAACAAGAATTTAGTGCCACAAGGATCTATTAATACTAATATTTAGTACTATTTTTACTAAATTACAGTACTTTTTGCACATATAAACCGGGTGTTCCAAGGTGAGTAACCTAATAGATTATTTTGAAAACTATACAATGGAAACTACTCAAACTTTCTATTCTAACATAAGTCCATGTACACTATCTTTATGAAATACTCTCATATTTGCAGAGTTGCCATTTGCAGGAAAACTTGGTAAGAACTTTATTATTTTAAATTTAACACCCTGTATATGTTTGGATTTTTGGATTCTACAAAATATTTTAGGTACATTTTATGTATAATGTCATATACCTATGTTTAACTGTATTTAAGTTATTGACAGGTGAAAATTGACATTTTTTATCTTTGACAGCCCGTAAAATCGAAACGGCTAAGGATAGAGCAAAACGGTTTTTATATTCCGCTCTTGTTTTTTCACACGCTATCGTTTTATATTATTTTTTAACCCAGGGTTAAAATAACCTTGAGATATTTTAACCCTGGGTTTGGATATAAAACGATGGCTTGGGAAAAACCACAATGGGAATGTAGAAATCGTTTTGTTCTATCCTTAACCGTTTCGATGTTACGGGCTGTCAAAGTTAAAAAATGTCAATTTTCACCTGTCAATATTTTAAAAACAGTTAAGCATAAGTATAGGACCTTATACATAAAATTTACCTAAAATATTTTGTAGAATACAAAAATGCAAAAACATACAGGTTGTTCAATTTAAAATAAGAAAGTTCTTGCCAAGTTTTCCTGCAAATGGCAATACTGTAAATATGAAAGTATTTTAGTATGTTAGATTAGAAAGTTTGAAAAGTTTCCATTGTATAGTTTTCAAAATATTCTAATAGGTTACTCACCTTGGGACACCCGAAATATATAAGGTCATCGTAAATTTAAATTTAGAACAAGCGTACTTAATTTTAGTATATAAATTAATATTGTAATTCAAAACATTTAAATTATGTGTAACGGAAAGAAAATATAATTAAAAGATTAAAAAATTCTATAAAATAATACAAATTATGGATTTTTATAAATATATTTAAAAAAATAATACTAGAAGTCAGCAACAGAACCACAGATAAAGGTTACCGGTAAGGATTATTATTTGATCAAGTGCGCATGTTCAGTAAACTCCAAACGTACGATACACTTTACACGCGAAGTATCGTTACACCGCGTATCGTACGTAAATTCGTAATCCCAGATCAAAAGAAAGTTGATTACTATAAGCATATCAGGTGGTGTTTTACCTCGTCAAAGTTGAACCTTCCATAACGGGCTACTATTCCCGAGAGCAGCCTCTCCACGGAGAATCTCGATGTCATCATTTTCTTCGTCATCATCATCAAAAATAAAGACATTAAGAAAGTCTTCCATTTTTGAAATATAATAAAAATACAAAAAACACGACAATTTTCAGGTTATCTTATGAAAAACAAAGCAAATGAGAGCGTCGTCTGCTCGCCAATTTACAAGATGCGCAAGAAGCGTTGCTTTAAGCCTTTTTTAGATCGCCGTAACTAAGCGACGTATCCTCTCTGCGTAATGTATGTTGCCTTTACGCCATGCCGTGGCTTATAACCTCTATTGTGTTTGCACACGTCGAAAATCGTTTTAATATTTTTTGATTGCTATGGGTTTTCTGCTCGGTTAATCTTCTACTTCAAGTGTCATGCTCTCTTCGAACGTTGGCTATCATCAGCGAGATCTGTACCCTGTCCACTGCTTTTCGGAGAAAAGTGTCGTAGTACTAACACCATTCCATTGTCTAAGATTTTTAAGCCATGATATCCGCCTATGACCCGGACCTCTTCTGCCTTCAATTTTGCCTTCTATTATCAATTTAAAAAAATTATTATTTGTCATTTCTCAAAATATGACCAAAATATTCAAGTTTTCGTTTTTTGATGGTAAATAAAACTTCAACGTCTTTATCTATTCTAAGCAAAACCTCCAAATTAGTTACTCTGTTCATCCAAGATATCCTGGGTATTGTACGATAACATCACATCCCGAATGCCCCTATCTTTTTATAGATGACCTCAGTTAGTGTCCATGCTTCCATGCCATAATATAAGATGCTAAAAACATAACACCAAAGATAAAAACATAATACCAATTCGGAGAGTGGTATTAAGATCGAGACTACGCAAGACCGATTTTATTTTGATAAAAGATAATCTGGCCTCTTCAATTATTGCTGCCCATTTTCTTGTAACATGTCTCTGATGTTCTTTTCCTTGGATATAACCATCCATTTTGATTTTCCAACATTTAAGTTAAGCTCGAATTGCGAACTTTTGGCAGCAATTTGACTCAACAACTCTTGCAGGCCTTCCAGCGTGTCTGCTATCATAACAGTGTCGTCGGCATATCATAGATTGTTGATTTTTATGCCGTTTATGGTCAGACCCTCTTCGCAGTTATGAAGTGCATTTTCTACTTTTTTGTTACTGTAGATATTAAATAACAGCGAAGATAATTTACAACCTTGGCTTCTTATTTGGATTTCTTCGGACAGTTGGCCATCAACTTTTATTTGAGCAGTCTGATTCCAGTATAGATTAGCGATTATCTTTAGATCTTGGTCATTTAGACCAACTTATTTCAGCGATTCTATAAGCTTTTCGTGTTGGACTCGATCAAGCGCTTTCTCATAATCTATGAAACAGGCATATACTGGCACCGAAACATCCCTGCTGAACTAAGACTTGAATGCCAAACAAGGCCACTCTTGTCCCGAACCCACCACGAAATCCAAACTGCGCGTCACCCATAAAGGATTCGCATTGTCCATAAATTCTTTTATGGATAATCTTTATAAATATAACATATGGCTCATTAGGCTGATTAGGCGGTAATCACTACACTTCTTTGCTGAATGTTTTTTAGTCAGTGTAACAAAGGTTGATTTTAGCCAGTCATCAGAGATTTTACCGCTGCGATAAATCAGGTTAATTGAGGAAATAAAATTAGAAATAATTAAAAACGAAAATTACCCAATTTACATACAGCGTCTATTAAAAATCCCAAAAGATTAAATGTGTGCTTAATCTTATGCAAGTTTTATTGGTTTAAGAATAGATGATTTCTTAGTTCAAAGAAATTTTGCTCGAATCTTTATTTATTTAATTTATTTAAAATTAAACTCTTTTATCAGTGTAGCTTTTAAATCATATACCAAAAACGAAAAAACCTAATAAACAACAGACATTTTAAAATCTCATTTATAGAGAGCCGTGCGAGACCCATTTTTTGATAATATTGCCGTATTATAGTTTGCTTTTCAGTATTCAGCTCAATTTTTATCTCTTTACCCCCGATCCAGCAACGTTCTCCTGTGGCCAGAAACTCAATTTATTTTGAAATTGAGGATTACTTCAACCTAGTCGATATACTTTAAAATCCGCCCTACAAAGTATCAAGTACTATCACGTACAATATCCAATTGAGGGATTTGCGAAGAAAAGCCTTTGTCACTTTTTTTTTACTTAAAAAAAACTTAAATATCTTCAAAAACTACTAAAATAGCGCCATCGTTCTTACAAAACGTGTCTATTGTCCGGCGTGTTACATTCAAAAAAGAATGGTTGTAAAAATGGGAGCCTTCCATGTACGAATTTAGAAATACGTAAATTATATGACTCACAAACTTTCACATTTATAATAATAAAATTTTTCAACGGCTAATATACGTTTATCCTTTTACCTCTTTAATAATTGAATTATGTCATGATTAATTTTATTAAAATAATAAGAACAGGCTTAAGTTTCCATACCGATATTTTGTTTGTGCATTCATTGTAAAAAGTTCGCTAAGCAATAAAACCTTTTGAGCAGGTAAGTCGGTAGTTCTTAAGGCGCATTTACACAGACAAACTTTCCTTTGATGTGGAAATGCCGACAAACATTTACATGAGCCTCTTGAGCAAAATGCTCAAAGAAATGTTCGAGCAAAATCGCGTGCAAAAAAACACACGTAAATTTTGGAGAGAATGTTGAGCAAAATTTGTTTGAAGAAATGATGGTAATAAAAATTTCTTACAAATTTAAATTTTATAGTTTTATGGGAATTCATTGAACTTAACTGAAAATAGAAAGACTATGTTTTAAAACAAGCTATTTTTAATTAAGTGCTTTCCGACGGAAAAACGATTTGATGTCGAAATTGACATTTTACCTCATAAGCAGCTTCGATTGACCTGATTTTTATAGGGGATATGCCAGTATACTTGTAACTTTTTTCGGGTTGTAAAGAAACGAGAATAAAAAAATATTAATTGGCACTTATTTATTGCTGTTGCCTGTAAAATGTAATCATAAAAATTTACGTTTAAAAGAATATCTCTTTATTTTACTTCCTAGTTTAAAACACAATACAATAATAATTAAGTCAAATTAAAAAAAAAACCTATATACATTTTATTAAATCTCAAATATATGAACAAAAGCACGTTCGGTCTAAATAATACCCGTTTATTACCCACTTTTACAACCCTACGATCCCAGACCCTTGTCTAAATAATATAATTTAGCAGTAATAGACTAGATTTCTGAATCGGAATGTTGCTCCTTTGCATATTGTTTGTTCAGTTTCAGTAATCGACCTTGATTATTACATTAAATTGACAGCAAATATCTATCTTCAGCATTTTCATGAACCTTTTGCTTTTTTAAGCAACCGTTGGGGCCTTAAACTAACTAGGTAAATCTGGTGTAAGGATGAAAAAAAAACAATCAAAGCTAAGGGTAAAGTAAAATTACAAAAATATGATTAAAAAAAAATCCCCTCCCCACCACTGCTCATAGTCGTGAGGCGCGGATTACCGCTTAAAAGTGCAACTTTTGAGTTTTGAGAAAATTTTTTTGGAAAAGAAAAATTTTCATGGGTTATTTTTTGAATTTAGGAAAAACCCTTGGAAATAAAAAAAACTTGCAAGAAAATCCCAAAAAAACCCTCGGGCAAAAAAATCCGGGAAAAACCGTAAGAAAAAAATATTATAAGTAACCCTAATCCATGTGACAAAACTGATAGTAGGGGCAATAATAATGTTTCGCTTACCGTCGGCTTTTTTCACAAAAATTTAAAATAAAAGTTGGTGTTCCATTTTTTTAAAGGATTGAGATCACTGATCACTGATGTGAAATTTTATTTATTCTCATCTTTAAAAATATGTTTCCAAAATAGATAGCAATAATTTGCTCAAAAATTTACCCGAACAAAATGTTCAAAGAAAAGCTCACAAAAATGTTCACGCAAAAAATTTTAGATCTTTTGCACGAGCTTTTGTTTGAGCATGTTCGTCTGTGTAATTGCGCCTTTAAACAATAAATTATATTTTTGGAACATGACGAATTACATTTTCTATATAATAGTAGTTTTTGCATCTTGTGGCTAAAATAGTGCTTTTTTACATGCGTTGGTTGAAATAACAAACGAAGACAAAATTATTTTTTTTTGTAATTAGGAAAGTCATGGTTTGGACATTTGTAAACAGTACTTAAATCATTTACAGTGGGATTTACTAGAAGGGTTTAGCCAATCTTAGACAGGTCCTAAGTTTAAGTAAAATTGTTGATTTTAAGCATTTTATACCAACTTCCTTGAGTTTTGGACATAGTTTGATTTATAAGAATAATTTTAATTGTTTTTTTTTTAGTGAAGAATCATCTTAGCACAATCTTTTGTTGGATTGAAGAAGAAAATTTCTATTTAAGAGAAGTTTTTTTTTTAAACCTAGGAGGGATCTAAATGGCAAAAACTATGTTGAGCAAATTAAAATTGACGTTATATGTTACTTTTATCAATACTTAACCTTGTATATTTCATCAGAGTAAAAACAGACCTGAACCCAACTGATGCGTTCACAAAGGAGTCATGTCGGCTCAACGAACTGTTCGGTGCTGCAGAGTTGAGACCTTTGAGTGCGATCTTTCAGTTGAAAGCTTTGTTTGATGATTAAGCTTTTAGATAAACTCAATGTTTTAGTTTCATTTCTATTTGGAAATAAATGAATAGGTACAGTTGTTTTATAAAATATATTCTTTGTGCTGAAAACAGGTTCAAAATATGGCGTTTTTCTGAACAAAATTGGAGGTGTTTTATTGATTAATAAACAACTTGGGATATTAAATAAGGTAAATTAATTCTTGTAAAAATGGTTGCTTAGGGAAATTATAAAGGAACAAGCCACAAAACAATCCTTTCTGGTGGCTATAAATTTTATCCACCTCCTAGAGGTGGTCTAAACAATCATCAACTTTATAACCTTAAACACAGATGATGAAGCTATTAGGTGCCAAATTTTTGACGTATTCACCATTTGCCATTTTGAAACCTGTCAAAAAAAATTAGTTTTAGGGCATTTTCTCCTAAAATATGGAACATTTTGAGAAAAAAAGCAGTTTTTCTGGGATATTTTGCAATAACAATACAAAATAATCAATAACTTTGTATCTTTTCTGTATGAGTAAGTATTTTTTGAAAATGGGTTTTAAAATTTAGTACCTCCCACGGGTGTAAACATTTAGACCTGTTGGGGGTACTATTTTAGATCTTAGTAAATCCCACTGTTAAAGCTTTGGTTCTAAAAACTAAAAAGAACCGATATTGCAGTCTTGCGATAGAATGCTTGTAAATGCATACTAAAAATAGTCTTCCTCTGCATCTAAAATATCATCCATGCTTTCAGAATCATTATCATCTTCCGTAATAATTAACGGTCTTAATTCGTCTATAACCTGTTCTGTCTCATAAGATTCAAAAATATTTTTTTCCGTGTGTTCAATGCATTTCCGCCATTTTTCTTTGCCCACTTTGATAAGTGCCTCCTCCCACAACTTTATAACGCTAGGTTCACCGATATTTTTACAGGCTTGTTTGTCATAATAATTTTTGCTAATACCCCATACCAATTCAATTGCGTTGTAATAGCAATGGTAGGGTGGTAATCTCAAAATTTGATGTACATATTTAAGGGCTAATTCGTCAACAACATATTTTTTTTTAATGGTAAATGGCTGCTCTTTAACCTTGCCACTTTTGAAAAATAAATTTTCAAGGTTTATGTTTTTCTTTGAAACAACTCTCTCATTATCTCTTTTTTTCCAGCTGTTTGTAGGAAATTTCTCTTCGAGTCTCGTATGGTAAGACGCATTGTCCAAAACAATTAAGAAAGGGTTCTCTAAACTTTTTAAAAGTTTTTCCTCAAACCAATGCCCAAATTTTATCATCCGTGATAATCGTCAGTTTTTTTTGTTGATGAAAATATTAAACTGGCATTTCAAATAAACCCTTCTTCATTGTCTGCATGTATTATTATATATCTTTTTCGATTACTTGCACGGGTACTGGAATAGCAATGCTTCGATTCATCCTGCCAAGACGATTTTGTTATAGTTCCGTGCGCAAATACCCATGTTTCGTCAAGAAAAACAACTTGCCTTGGCATTTCCGATTTTTTGTTTTTTATGTAATCTCTTAAAAATTGCCATCTTTTTGACACAATATTGGATTGCTTGCAAAGCACTTTTATGTTGTTGGTTTTTTTTATATTCAAAGCCCATCTCTTTTAAAATATTGGACAAACTGGTAATTCCAATATAGCAAAGTTTTTTTTTCCTTTATCTTTTCTACAATAGCTTTGAGGGTAACATATTCCTCTGACTTACACATAGCATAAACAATATTTCAAATCGATAGTTTAATCCCTTGGGATAGACCAAAGGTTTTTGAATGCTGTCGAACCCTTTTATATGGTCTGTCCAATTCCTCTTCACTCTTTTTTCGAAGTCTTCTTAAGGTCTTATCTGAAATGCCGCAAGCATCAGACGTTCGTTTTTGCATTACCAAAACAGACACTAACAGGCCCGAGTTATTTTCTTCTAACGTAAAATAACGTTCCACTTGTAATACCAAACGGCGTTCACCGGGAGATAAACACCTTCGAGGCGTTGTGTCACCTTGCTGAACATTTTCCATAACTTTGCTTTATAACTGCTTTAAATTCCGTAATTCACACACAATAAGAAACAAACTAAAAGCATACCTACTTATTTAAAATAGAACATACCATCCCCAAATGGAGGAAATTTTAATTATTTCTTGGAGAATAGTGATTATTAATATTGACGATAGCTACAGATTTACCTATAATGATCGCAAAATAATTAAATTCTTGGAAAAAATACCTGCCAAAATCTTTAACTTATTGACGCAAAAAGTTTTTCAAAAGTATAAGTGAAAAATAAAATAAAATAGAAATATTTATCGTGGTATAAGTATAACCCGTAATTGTTAAAGAATTTTGTTTTAGGACCGCTGATTTAGCCCACTCATATTTTTCCGAGTACAGCAAACCAGTGGGATGTCTGGTACGATCAAGTACAGCGAGGGCATTCTAACTTAACTGACTTACTATTCAAAAAACGATAACATCTTTTGGAGATTTAATCCGATATCGGACTTCATACAGCGAACCGACTTTATCAGTTGACGCAAAAAAAAACAGACACACAACAATTTAATGCAGACTATGCAAAAAATGGCTTGTAAGGGACATGTTGTTACGACACATGTATGGCAATGAAAATCACGAAGACCATCAAAAGTTAGAGGAAGCATACTCCTAAGTAGATAGTTTTGTATCATATATTTTTGTTCTGTTTATTTCTTTTTCTTTTAATAAAATTTATTATTATGAAGTTTTTAGTGTATTATTTACTTCAATTTGTTTTTAAAGGCAATTATTTTCATTTATTTCCAAAACAAATATTAAAATTCTATGGGTGTACAAAATATACTGGAGCGGCTAGTTATGAAAAATTTATAGTAGCGCCTACTCAAGGGTTAATAAATTAATGTTCTAAATTATTGTTGTGTGAAGTTGAACTTCAGACTAAACTAGAGTTTCGAATTTCCATTGTCTTTATTTTTACTTCTTCATAACGTTTCGATTGCTGATGTTTCTGCAATCGTCATCAGGTATATGTATGTACTTTATCTTTCCAAACATAAAAAAATAGTAGGTGTTTTGAAAAGATTGAATACTAATTGATAATAAGAATGGTTTGGTTTTCGAATATTGTATTTCAAAAAAATTAATTTTCTATGAACTTGCCAAAGTTTTAAATAAGTAAATTATAAAATAACAGCGAATTAATTTTCTTTCCTGAGCCATCAATAAAACATTATCTTGTGCACAAACATACGGATTCGTCCTGGCGTGTTAATATTTCAAGTAGGATTATGCTCCTAGAGAATAAAGAATGTGATAGAAATATTACATTTTACCACTTGGAATATTACTAACACATGCCGGCAATAAGTTACGTTCCAGCTCATAAAGGTGATATAAATGTGATAGAAACGTGACGTTAAACATGACTATAATACGACCAGAGTTTTTTTAAAAGAATTATAGTAATATACCTGGACACAACTATAATTGCATGGATATGATTTTGTGATTCAAAACACGAGATGGATATTCTAAGATATGGAGTATCCACATGAATATCCGCCAAGTAGCCTATGGATATAGGTATATCAATGCATCACCATTATGTTGATGTACTACTTGAGATTAGTTATGAGAAGATCCTATATGCATAATAATATTAGCTTCTACATAGAGAATATATTGATTCCAGTGCCATTTACCTACAATAGACAAATCACACAAGATAGTAATATTTTCAGCAAACAGGCCAAAATGCTGAACAAAACATTCTTTTTGGGAATATTCATAAAAATAACTTGATTATCAGGTTATCATGGGCATAATGTTATCTTATTACCAAAGTAATATAACTATCACGAACTCTTAAAGAATATTCAACAAAAAATAAGTCTGCAATATTCCTGTCATATTCGCAATAGAATATTCCAAAAATTACTTTGAGGGAATATTTCTATTACGTGAATATTCCTCCAATGTTATGTGGGTTCATTTGGCCACCCGCTAGAATAAAATAAATGCTTATTCTGCAGTGAATAATAATGAGAATTTGTAAGAGCAATGGTGGTACTTCTACCTACCGGAGTATTGACTCTACGCCAAATCTGGGGGAACATATTGAATCAATAAAATTATTAAAATCAGTTTGACTAGGTTTTTAGTTTAAAAAGCATGTCTTACATAAAAAATAATATTAAGCTATGAATTTGAAATGTATATCTATCTATATCTGATACGTACATACGTGTATAATTTGAATATTAATTAGAAAATAAGAAAGTTTTACAGTTCCGTAAGTGGAATGAGGGGCGAAAAACGCATATTATTATAATATGTATGTAAACCTCATAACGTAGAATCTAAAGTTTTTTCTAACTTTCAAACAAATTTATAATTGTAAAATTCGAAGAATTATTATTATTGGCGAAATTATAAGATTAGAGAATCAATGATATCAAATATCTGTAGTATTTTACCAACGCAATATGGCCGTACTTCTTAACCCCAGTTTTATAAGATGACGCGGGAGGTTTCCGCCTTGAAATCGTAATTTATGACGTCGACCAGAATTATGGATTCTGATTAAAATTTTAAATTTGATTTCCTATTTTTACTATTTTATTAACTTTAAGTCCAAAAGGTTTGATGTAAATAGCTAAAACTTACATAATATTTAAAGTTTAGTTTAGTTTATTTGACAGTTTACACATTAATAAATAGATTTGCAGCAAGTCAGTAATAGAGAAAAAAAAATTAAACACAAATCTTAAAAAGTATAATAAATACTTAGTAATCATTAAAAAATACTTAAATGTAAATTGCATAACATAATATCACATAAAAACAAAATTACAATAAAGCACAATTTATATATATATATAAAAATAGAACACACATGATAAAACAACTAGAGCGTAGGTATTTTATTTCTATATTCATTAATTCAATAAAAACAATGTTAAAAAACAAAAGATCAAGAGATCTTGGGTGGAAATAAGGAAAATTCAAACTAGGATGAGCATCCCGCAAGGAACACACAAAAGAACAAAACGAAAAGAGAAATGATTAAACGATGTTTCACCCTGGGTAACCGGCGTGGGCTCATCATTGGTTTCACTGGTCACCCTCTACCATACATCATTAAACACCATCATACACTTTGATTTCCAACTTTGAATCACTCGCAAATAGGCATCGTTCCGCACAGGTACTTATCCAAGTTACCTGATACGGATTCGTCCTGGCGTGTTAATATATCCAATACCAGTGCGGAACGATGCCTATTTGCGAGTGATTCAAAGTTGTAAATCAAAGCATATGATGGTGTTTAATGGTGTATGGTAGAGGGTGATCAGTAAAACCACTGATGAGCCCACGCTGGTTACCCAGGGCGAAACATCGTTTAATCATTTCTTTTTTCGCTTTGGTCTTTTGTGTGTTCCTTGTGGGATGCTCATCCAAATGTGAATTTTCGTTATTTCCACCCAAGATCTCTTGATATTTTGTTTTTTAGTTTCTTTTCGGTTGAAGTAACTGATTTGGAGGTTTTTGTTTAAAAACAATGTTCTTGAAATATAGTCTTAAGTTTTGCTTTAAATTTATTTAATGAAAAATCCTTATAACTATTTGGAAGTATATTATATAGATTCAGATCTACAGAATTCTTTTAAGATTTGTCTAGTCTAAACTTTGTAGTCATGAAATAGCTGTGGACTTTAGCATGCGTAATTAAGAATCTCTAATGCTATGTATCTCAAGTAAAACATTTATATAAAAAGTGAAGGTAAATGCATGATTTTAAGTCTTTTAAACAAAGGCTGACAATAATCGCGATCCCTGCATTTGTCGAAACCCCTCTTCTGCATCCCCAAAGAACAACCGCGTAACTGATGATTGAATGAAAAAGGAAAAAATAACTTTATCTTAGAATTTTTTCATTAAGAAGACATCTCAATTTTCGCAGCAGAAAAATCACAGAGGACAGCCTACCTCTAATAAATTCAATGTGTTGCTTCCAAGTCAATTGATCATCTATTACCACACCTGAATTAAGTTCTTGATTTGTTAAAAATACAAGACTCTCGGTTTTATCACTGTTAAGTTTGAGTTGGTTTGCACTAAACCATCTTTGCGCTTTGTCCATTGTTTCTTTAACCATGATAATTAATTCCTCTATATTGCTACCAGTGCAGACAAAAGAATTGTCGTCAGCAAAAGCTGCATATGTAAGTAACTATGCAGTCAAAAAGGTCATTGGCATATATTAGAAAAAGCAAAGGTCCTAGGGCAGGACCCTGCGGCACCCCATGCTCTATACTATTTTGTTACAATAATACAGAAATAGAAATGGTTTAAAACATTTAAAAAAATAACGCACATAAATAAATCAAATCAAAAGTAAAAGTTGTGGTAATCATATAACTTTCGTCTTGAACCAATTACAATGGTAGAGAAAAAAAAATTCTCGTTTTTTCTTAAAGCTGAATAGCATTTTGTAATAGCATCTTACCTAAATACGAAAAAAAAAGGGTTTAATTAGTTCAAGTTTTTTGTGAAATTACAAAATATACATGAATTTCGTAACGCTTTAGGGGGGGAAGGGGTAAGCGAAAACGTTATTAAACACTATAAATGAGTAATGGGGATATCCCTTGTCAGGTTTCGTAACGCCCAAACCAAACATCGACATTTTTAACTGTCAAATTTTGTTATAAAATAAACAGTGTTTTTTTTAATACCATATGTATAAAAAGGGGGTGTGTGACAAGGGGTATAGGAGTGTAAGGATTTCTGAATTTTTGTGTTTAGTAATTTATTAATTAAAAAATGGAAACTCATATTGTTATAGGAAGATATTATAGCACTGTAAAAATAATTCATCATTATAAAATGCAATAAACCTGCACGAATTTTAAGCCTATATATATTTTCAACGTCCCTTGTACATTTTTTTGTTTTTTTTTTCTATATTTTTAAAATATTAGGTCTATTGTGGTAATAATCTTGTAATTTTAGATAATTTTAGATATTTTAGTTTTTTTTAGTCTGAAAGGGACTTTTCATTTGCAACTTGGCTGCGACAAAAGATGATCATTATGAAATGCAATGAAACTGCGCAGATTCGGACCCTCTATTAAAAGCAAAACTCTTTTTCCTTTGATGTGTTTAAATTCCTCTAGCTGCACCAGTAAATCCTCCTTTCACAGCTAAATTTTTTCGGTTACTTACAATTTTTATAGCTTTTTAAAATGCAAATTTAATTCCTTATCTAAGTTTTTTCGCCAATTGACTATTTACCTTACAACTTTAGTGATAAAAGGAATCAACCCTAGAGCCTAAAGGCGCAATTACACAGACGAACATGCTCAAACATAAGCTCGTGTAAAAGATCTAAAATTTTTTGCGTGAACATTTTTGTGAGCATTTCTTTGAACATTTTGTTCGGGTAAATTTTTGAGCAAATTATTGCTATCTGTTTTGGAAACATATTTTTAAAGATGAGAATAAATAAAATTTCACATCAGTGATCAGTGATCTCAATTCTTTAAAAAAATGGAACACCAACTTTTATTTTAAATTTTTGTGAAAAAAAGCCGACGGCAAGCGAAACATTATTTTTGACTATCAGTTTTGTCACATGGATTAGGGTTTCTTATAATATTTTTTTCTTAGGGTTTTTCCCGGATTTTTTTGCCCGGGGTTTTTTTTAGGATTTTCCTGAGAGTTTTTTTTATTTCCAAGGGTTTTTTTCCTAAATTCAAAAAACAACGGCAAAAAACCCAAAAATTGCATTTTTAAGCGGTAATCCGCGCCTCACAACTATGAGGAGTGGTGGGGAGGGGATTTTTTTTTAAACATATTTTTGTAACTTTACTTTGCCCTTAGCTTTGATTGTTTTTTTTTAAATTCCTCACACCAGATTTACCAAGTTAGTTTACGGCCCCAAGGGTTGTTTAAAAAAGCAAAAGGTTCATGAAAATGCTGAAGATAGATATTTACTGTCAATTTAATGTAATAATCAAGGTCGATTACTGACACTGAACAAAAAATATGCAAAGGAGAAACATGCCGATTCAAAAGTCTGGTCTATTACTGCTAAATTATATTTTTTAGACAAGGGTGTAATAAACGGGTATTATTTAGACCGAACGTGCTTTTGTTCATATATTTGAGATTTAATAAAATGTATATAGGTTTTTTAATTTGACTTGATTATTATTGTATTGTGTTTTAAACTAGGAAGTAAAATAAAGAGATATTTTTTTAAGCGTAAATTTTTATCATTACATTTTACAGGCAACAGCAATAAATAAGTGCCAATTATTATTTTTTTTATTCTCGTTTCCTTACAACCCCAAAAAAGTTATATACAAGTATACTGGCATATCTCCTATAAAAATCAAATCAATCGAAGTTGCTTATGAGGTAAAAAATACCTTGTTTCAAAACTTTCCTTTTCTATTTTCAGTTAAGTTCAATGAATTCCGATAACAATGTATATTTTAAATTTGTAAGAAATTTCTAGACCAACATTTCTTCAAACAAATTTTGCTTAACATTCTCTCCAAAATTTCCGTGAGTCTTTTTGTACGAGATTTTGCTCGAACTTTTCGTTGAACATTTTGCTCAAGAAGCTCTTGTAAATGTTTGTCGGCATTTCAACATCAAAGGAAAGTTTGTCTGTGTAAATGCGCCTTAAGAAGTAGGTTGTTTCCTGCATCTGGGCTTTTGTTCTTGCTTCGATAGATAGTGGGTCTATTCTTGAATCGAGAGAAAATTTGCTTCCAGGGAGTAAAATTCTTTCGCTACTATGCATCTCATTGGTCCAAATCTTCGGTTTAAATCCGTTTATCTTACTTTTACCCCATATTGATCGAAAGTAATTCTCTTAGCTAAGAAGAAATAGAATTACTTTCGATCAATATCGGGCAAAAGTGATTTAAGCCGAATATTTGGACCAATGAGATGCATAGTAGCGAGAGAGTTTGACTTCCCTGGGAGCAAATTTTCTCTCGATTCAAGAGTAGACACACTGGTGTTGTGTGACTAGTATGAGAGCCAATAAATACGAAGCGACTTGCCACATTTTTACTTTACAAAAGAAAAAACAAGTTGGTTAGGTCATGTGTTATTAACTCACAATAACATGAAATGTTATGACGGTCATGTTACGCGTGAGTGAGCACTCACGAAAAAGTTGTAAGTGCGAACCGAGTGTAATTGGTAGAAATCGGCAAGGAGGTACCCATTTCTATGAAATTTTGTATCGAATGAAGAATAAAGAATAACTGACTGCAATTCCTCCACTTTAAGACTTTCTATTGTCATGCACTCATCATTCGTTGTAGATGTTGGTTGATTTTAGTTTATCAACTTTAAGATTAGGCGTAAAAATATGAGAAGTTTTTCAATAATTTATTGTCACTTAAGTATTTTCTTTAGAGTTAAATAACCGGTTAGAGTTCTAAGTCCCACTATTCTGATGTGATTCTTCGTAAATTTAAGGTTCTAAAGATGATGCTAATGGAATTTTCGCCAGGATTATAGGAGGATTTGCATTTAGTCCCACGCTAATTTTGGATTAATATCCATTAAAAGAGATGAAACCATGTATTTAACTGGTAGGGGTGTTTATTAGCAATAACTTAACTTTGCTGAGGCGCGAAATTAAAAAGTTGGATATATTTTTTAGACTAAATAAGATAAATAAGTCAAATTGCTCATACTTAGATGTTTACTAAAAAGAATCTTTTTGAATGTTGCTCGTGCTGCCAGGGATTAAGTAGTTTTTTGAAAAGTGAGTTTTTCAAATGTAGTGTTTTTGTCAACCTTGGGTTCCCTACCGATATTCTGTAAGTATGTTTCAAATTTAACTTTCATTGTTTTAATATTGAAGTTTTCGCTGATTTAAACGTTTTTAATTTCAGTTTTCCATTAGTGAAGGTACTAATTCTCCATTAATTTGGCCCATTTTAATTTTTATTAGTTGTTATTCGACCAAAGCTGTAATGGTTGAAATGAGACTGTAATTTAAAAAATAAAGAAAAGTAACTTAGCTAACTAAATTCTCACATATATAAAACAAATTTCTAACAAAAATAATCAATTCTTTGTGTAAAAAAAACACATATGTAAAAGGATAAGTAACTTCTCTCCCTGACGATAGTAGTCCAAACTACCTAAACATGTCGGGTTTCTAACAAATAAGAAATTATTTAATTTCAGTGGAGAAAGGTCATAGTTGGTTGATTTAATTATATTAAGCAAAGAAATTTCTAAATTTATATTTTACTTTTGTGCTATACCTACCAACATGTTTCTTCAATTTTATCTTATAGCATATATACTTTTAAACCTATTTTAAACCAGAGAGTATATAAATCTAAATAGAGAGGACACGTAACGGTAATACAGCGAGTTTTCTATTTTTAGCTGAATGCGCCAGGATGAACCGGAGTAATATTTATTTAAAATTAAAACGGCAATAATTCCGCGCGTTGGATGAATATCGATTTATCACTGGCGTACATACTTATATTTAAGTGAGCTGGCATAGAGTTTTTATTGTATATATTTTTTAAGCTTTTATTACTTGTAATAATTAAGGAAAAAGCAGAGAGCATATAATTTAGGTTTTCTCCGGTAAAAAATAAGTGTTTTTTTTATTTATTTTTTAGATATCTAAGGTTACGTCAAATTTTAATAACCATGCCATTTCCGAATGTCTGAAAAATAAGGTATGATAAATTTCCTTGAATATTCCTTCAATGGTTCTGTTCTCCTAAGTCAAAAGAGGCGGTTGTGATGTAACCGTGTCAATTCCCATCATGGGGAGTCTTCTCCAAAATTGTTTTTACGATTTTTTTTAAATTTGACCTCGTTCAAAAAATACGATTTTTCTGTGCGCCGCCACTGCTTTGGATCGATAAAAATAAGCAAGAGGGAAAGCGAAAGTAGCGCACGAAGTTTCTAAGCCAAGAACCAAAAAAAAACGACAGCTGCGCCACTTGGTTTTCAAGTTAGTTGGGCAGGGTCGCAAATTTTAAACCGTGTAAATGTACTTCTACAAAAAACTGAAAATAATTTTAACTAGGTTTAACAGTACGGTGCAATTGGTCATACATTAAATTTCAGCTGGTTAAGTTTCATACTAAGTGAGAGGTTGAAGAACCCACCATTAAATCCAGACAAAATTTAGATAAAAGCGGGTCAGAGCCGCAAGGCTGATGAAAACACCAAGTCAAATAATTGTAACCATAAGCTAGCCACATCACAGAAAAGGGCAGCTTTTTGTTTGAAACCGCGACGCCGACCGCTAGGGGGCGCGCTCAAAAGGAACGGCGGCAGATTAAAAGCGCAAAGCTAGAGAAAATTTAAATAATTCCAGATTGTAGTGCAGTTTTCAGAAATATCTAAATATTAAAGAGTTGTGGTCTGAATCTCCCCGAAGTGGTTTCTAGAAACATTTTAATTTTAGATTTTGTTCTTTTTTTCCGAAATTGTAAAAAGCAAGTGATACAGATTAAATTTATAGACCAATGTATAGCGACAGATTTCAGTCAACTTTTTTTAACAGGCTGCAAAAAGCAAGTAAAAAAGCCAATTTATACAGCAGACAGTCTAAGGGACATAAAGCTCTTAAAATCACTATTTTGGGGAATTTCAAAATTGTTAATTAAATTTGTCTTGCTGATAGCAGTTAGTCTATTAGCAGTAGCGCACCAAGAAATAGCTTCTATGGGTCTATTCTTGAACCGAGAGAAAATTTGCTCCCAGGGAGTTAAATTCTCTAGCCACTATGCATCTCATTGGTCCAAATCTTCGGTTTAAATCGGTTTCTCTCACTTTTGCCCGATATTGACTAAGAGTTAGAGTTACGTTTCCACAGCTATTTGACAGACAGTCCTCACGCTGAACGTATAGCTACTTGTGCTCTTGGTATATTTTCCATCCCATGCAATGCAATATTACTCTATTCTGATAAAGTGATTCCGAAGGAGATTTCACCAAAGTTTTGCTGTGGTATTTATTTCTAGTGGTTTTTGTGTCCTTCTCGGTTCTCATTTTCTACCGACCTCTTGTTCGTTTATGAATAAGGAGATTTTTAGAAAACGCCCAAGAGAGTTGCTGTAAACGAGGGTTAGCTTCAAAAATGCTTGGATGTATCTTGTTTAAATTTTAAACTTTTTAAAAAGTAAAAGACGTTGCCTTTAACACAATGTGATACAACTTTAAACTTTGAATTCCGGTTATAATAATGTAAGTAGGACACGTCCTTTATATGCGGAGAAAGTTTTACTCAAAAGTTTAAAACAAGTAGATCATAGAGGCTAAAGATAGTATTTCTGATTAAATTCTGCATGTAAAATTTGCCTCAAAAAATGTAATTCTGTAAAGTAAACATCCTCAAAAAATACTAAAATTATTAAGGGTTTTAACGATCTTTTTAAAAAAGGGATGGCTTAAACATATTTATTAAATACACTAAGTAAGATGAAAATCATTAAGGTTTACGGAAAAAAATCTATTCTATATTTAATTTAATTAATTAATTTTAATTCTTGAAAAATTACATTTACTTTAAGCATATTATTCTTAGTATAAGAATAGGGATTACTAGAATTAAGCAATTACATATTCTTGATCTACGAAGGCTCTTATACTTAAATAGAAACCAAATATACTTTAAATAAGAACAGGCGGTAATTTAAATCAAAACCAAAGCTATTATTAAATCAAATAACTTCTAGAGGTAAACCGATAAGAGTTTATTATTCTTTCAAAAAACAGGTAGTTTACTTGGACTAAAACCAGAAATTCTTTTTTGAAAGCGAAAACATATTAAAACCAATTCGAAGAAAAACTTGTCACAAGAAAAAGATAAATCTTGACCTAAAATATTTTACGAATTGATTGAATCATACTTTAAACTTAGTTTAACTACAAAGGTTTAATTTGGATCAAGTCCTTTTATTATTGCTATAAAGCCTTAGTTATTTTTAAAATAAGAAGAGCTGTACTAAAAACAAGTAATATCCCAATATCGAATCGCACCGTAAGACCGCTTGGCTAATCCATTCTCCCTCTTTGTTGTTTGGTAAGTGGTAAGACTTAATTGCCTTCAGTTTCGGCTTTTTACCTCAACATTTATCATTTAATATAGGTAAAACTATACTCCTATATCTTTAGTTTAAAGGTTCGGATTATTATAAACGCCTAAAAAGTTAAATACTTCCCTTATATAACCGAGTAACATTATGTATACCCACGGTTGTTAAGAAGTGTGGATGAATTGGCGAAAGCACCTATTGTTTGGCACGGTCTTGACCGCCTCTTTTGCAAGAGCGCTTCAGAGCGTGCTGTCGCGAGAGTAGGTTCGAAATTGTGGTCATAACATCTCGCTGGCAGCTTGCGGAAGTTTGTGATATATGCGTAAGCCGCAGAAACTCTTTACTGGAAGTATACCACATAATCCGCCCATGGAAATGTGAGTCTTTTCAATTTGTATCCAATAATCGTGTTGATTTGATTCTGCTACGGGACTGAATCAGCATGGTTATAGGAGAAGGGTTATTTTGCAAGTGACGGCCTTACGCTACGTTATAGTAAAATAACATTATTATATTAGCATATATTATATATATGCTACTTTTGTTTTAATTACAATTGATGTTAAATGAAGTTTAAGGTCGGTTTCAGTCAACTATTTGAGGTAAGTATAATTGTTTCTTAATAAGTATAAAATATTATTTGATTGAAATATAGTTACTTTTGCGTTAAAAACATGTTATTCTCGTTCGAATAGCATTTGACATCAATACAACCTAAAGCAGTGTTCGAAACAAGCAAAGAAAAAATTTGAATTAAGTATAGCGTCTGCTTAAAGTAAAAAACCATATTGTCTTAAAATAAGTATAGACCTATATTTGAATTATCATATAAATTACACTTGTCTCAACGCTAGTCATGCATTATATTTAAGAATAGGATATTACTTGGATAAAGAATAACTAGAGTTGAGGATATCGAAGATGAAGCTATTCTTGGATCCAGATTAATAATCCTGTTCCAAGAAGAGCTTCTTTTCCGTGTTAGAAAACAAAGTAATCTTGTAATAAGTCCAAATATTTAACGTAGATAAGGGATTTAGTGCAAATATTTTTTTGGGATTTTTTAGGTTTTAAGTAGGGATAAAAAAGATATAAAAATAACTTCTATATATAACCCCCCAACTAAATTCAACTGTGAATTAGGGGCTGTCCACAAATAACATACGCACTTTAGGGGGGAGGTAGCACTTTGTGTGACAAGAGGGGAGGGGGGAGTATTGGTAGCGTCACGCAAATAAAAAAATATTTAATTGCATGATTGCATATAAATTATTATTATTATACTATTGCAAAACGTAGGTGTAATTTTTTATTGGGGGGATAGGGCTGTTGTGCTAACATGACGTAATTAAAATTGGGGGATAAGCAAGAGCGTGACAAAGCGTCACAAAAGGAAGAGATGTAAAAATGTTGTCCGAATGCAAAACAGATGCAATAATTGTGATCAATATTAATTGACTGGTAAAAAATACTTTTTCTAAAACTTTCTCTTCAATAAAAAAAAGCGTTATTGAATTATCCCCAATGTGCCGGCAAATCAACTAAAATCCTGATTATACTCCCCCATCCCCATAGAAGTGCCTGTTCAACAGCAGTGTTGTCGAAAGCAGTTAAGAGTTGAACAGATAAACTTTTCTCATTAACAGAGAGACAGACTCTACCTTTCCGCTTTTACCCCTTTTCAAATTTTAGGCAGGTATACGTAAATACATGAGATTTTTTATGTTTGAATTGAGTCAAAAAACTATTTATTATAGCAGGTTTACGAAAAGTTTACCAGAGGCATCTTTTGACGCTCCCCTTACTTTCATAATGCAATGAATATAAGAATACTGTCAGATATTTTTTAAAGCAGCTACACTCTAGGCGCCACAAAAAACGTGTCCGCCCTGGCGTGATGCGATGGAAAATTGCCTCTTTACTGATGGCACCTGAGCGGACAACGGTGTCCGCTGAGTCGCTCTTATGGGTGGTGTGGTGTCAGTGGCGGATCCAAAGAATATTATCAAAGTTTTAAAAACACTGAAGAACCACGCACTGGACACTCC
This sequence comes from Oxystoma pomonae, assembly GCA_963921995.1. Lineage (NCBI taxonomy): Eukaryota > Metazoa > Arthropoda > Insecta > Coleoptera > Brentidae > Oxystoma > Oxystoma pomonae. The sequence continues at coordinate 74,909,037 of OY998169.1, read as the reverse complement.
TATAAAACATATCTTAGTCTATTTTAACTAATTTTGAATATGTTGTATAACTAGTGCTAGTTAAGAAAATAGGTAATTTTTATTTTGTTTCTATGACCAGTTTCTGAGATATCCGCTATCAAAGTGAGAAAAATAGCCACTGTTCTGTTTCAATTAAGAAAATACGGGTCTCTCTACAATAAATGAAAAGAAAGTGGGTAAAATTGCTAAACAAAATACAAGCTGTATTCAATAGTCTATTGTTACTGTTGGCGGATGCCTTAGTTTTCATGCGGGGGACAGTCAAAAAAAATAAGGGATTTTTGCTAATTTTCGAATTTCTGTTTCAAGCTATTTTCGCAATCTGAAGGCCATAATATTATAATTTCAACTATTTGTAGGTAAGAAAAATCGTCTTGTATTTCGGAACGTATTTGGCGCTCGCTAATTCGAATTCATTCCGATGTTGGTTAAACGCCACCAAAATGCACTTTCTAACGAGTAGGCTCTTTGCTTGCTGAAAAACGCCAGGACCGGTATTCTCGTAACTAAATACGCTCGGCGTTTCGTACTCGCTAACCGTATGATAACGTAATATTCGCATACCACGTGACCAAAGTAACAAAAATGGTATTTACGTATATTGAACGCAAAGCGTCGACGAAATGCGCTCAGCGCGTGGCGACCGTTTGAGAAACACTTACCATTTGCTTGCTGTTTTGCTCTCCGCGCGTACGATTTTCCTACCCTACAATACTTTGTAGAGTGCTGCAGAAACTATAGTAGTTTTTTAGTTTGCGTTTTTATTAATAATAAGAAAAATAAAAATCTCTTATTAGTACCTTGAGGACGGGTATTTAGAGACTCAACATCTCACAAAAGTGGCTTCTTAAAGTAATTTTTAAGACCAGCTTTTCCCATCAACCTTACTATTTGATGCTCGATGTAAGACAACTTTTTTCCAAAAAATAGCAAAAAAAAATTTCTTAATAAAATCGACATCGAAATAATTGAGCATCCGTATAATACTAGAAATAGAAGTAATTCTGTAAAACCAAAGGTAAAAAAAGCCATTGGTCAGCGGTGCTTTTTGTATCTTTCATCAGCTGTGTTCCAAAAAATATCTGGTTTCATTAGGCTTATGCCCACATTGTTTTCTTTTAAAAATAAACTAAAAACTTTCATGAAATATGAAATTAGCAGACAAATAAATAGCTTAATTGATATAAAAAATAAGTAGTAAACCTTATAGGTAACTATCTTTATATCTGTGTTTTGGTCTGTATTTTCTTTACTTTTCTGAAAAATCACATTTTTCACACTAATTACCATTTTTATGATTTTTATCTTTTTTCATTTTATTTATTCATATATGTACTAAAAATTAATATTTTCTTTTTTTAATTCAACACTTCCATGAAAACATACGTTTTTCCACGCGCGAGGATTCTCTTGTGGATTTATGAATTCTGTGTTTGTTGTTGAATTGGTTAGGTTATTTTTTCGGTAACAAATACCTTAGAGTTTTATTTTCTGTTTCTTAAAATGTAGAATACGATTGTTTACTATAATTATAAGGTATAACTAAGTAACTATTGTGAAACCATTCTAACAATAAATGCTATATAATAAAGTATCAATATCAATATTCGACCCTGCCGGAAACACCACTTTCCCTGACTGAGTGCCGGAATAAGTTTAAAATTTCCCCCTACTGAGTTCGGAATTTTGTGTGCGGTAAAGTCAAGGGTTAAACTTTTTCCCGCACACTGGGCGGGAACGTGCTACTAGTTTATATCACAGGGTCAAAGGGCGGGTTTAACCGAGCTAAACCAAACCATCAAGTAATTTTTTAAAGGATCAACACTTGTACAAGTCACCATTTGATTTACCCTTTCTGAACTACGGATCGAAATCGATCACATAATGGCCTCTTTCTTACACATAGAAAAAGAAAAGGAGCGACAAGGCTAACAAGAAATGAAAATGCAAAATTCGGTGATGCCAAGATGTGCTAAGCGAATTTGATTCTGTCTGCTCGCAGGGCAGCGCGTTCGGCAGAGAGAATACGAAAAGGCGTCGGTCAGCGTGCCGCTGAGCGCGCTGTTTGCTATTCGTTTCGCTTAACGACTTCAAAACGTTACGTATTATGAGAATACCGGTACCTGATCGTATTAAGAGTTTAATCGCTTCGTAAGCGCCAACTCTACGCAACCTTTCTCGCGGCGGGTTCGCAACATAGAAATAAAGTACGCTCGTGGCATAATATCAGACTCTCACCCGGGACGCGCAGGTTCCGATCCCGGTTGCGTCCAATACTTTTTTTTAATTACAGGTAAAATACTCGCGCCCACCCGCCTGTCGGCCGACACGTGCTCAATCGTTCATGGGCAGTATACATGCCGCGGCGCTCCAAGTTGCCGCCATCGCCAGCTGGCTTCCGAAAAATTGTAAGAGATGCGCTAGCGTCCAAACCATGTTGTGTTTGTTTGGAAATCACTTAAATATCGTAATTTGCAGCCTTCATGCAACTGTCTGCTAAATGTCATATTTGAGTGGCATACAGAGGGCGACCATTCAAAGATGCGATGCAGAAAAAATATCAGATATGGTAACAAAAATTATAGAAAAATATGGCGCAGTTTTCAACAACCTTTCTCACACAGTGGTAATTGGAGAGTTAACACTGTTTAAAAACGAAACACTGTGTAGTAAACATGATTAACTCAATATCTACAATATCTCCTCTTCCTGTTTCGGTTGCTACCGTCGAAAGAAGTTTCTCCACTTTTAGACTTTTGAAAACTTATCTTCGGTCCATGGTAGGAGAAGCGAGACTTTATGGCTTGGCGCTTTTTTATATATATCATTCAATGAACCTGGATTTAGAATCTATCTTAGATAGGTTTGCAAAGCAAAAAAGAAAACTTAATTTTATTATATAACTAAAAGTTTTTTTAATACGATACTAATGTTGGAATGTTAATACTGAATGAATTTTTTTGTTTTGTAGAATTAAGGATTTGTATAACAAATAAGTTTGCCAAAATAAATTGGTTGTATATCAGGTAGTATCTGTTAGTCACCACCAACGGCTCAAGCTTGCAACTACGAACATATGTGGAAATTGGTTTGTGGGGAGGGTTAGGTCACCACTAACTAACATACCAATCTAACCAAACCCCCAAAAACAATAATGACCATAAAAAGTACTTTTTTGCCCTATGTTTGTAGTCGCTTGAGCCAGCCTATATAAGTTTTATTGCTTGCGCCCTCCCCCCCTGGTGAAATTGCTGGATCCGTCACTGTGTGGTGGGATTGCAAATTAGAAAACAAGCAAAAAAGTCCCTGTTTTTAAAGTTCGTAAAGTCGGAAAAAAGGACATTTCCCAAATTTATTTTTCAGTTTTTTTAAACCATGTTGGGGAAATACAGGGTGTGAAAGGAACCTCTACAATGGGTAAAAACATTTTTATTAATTTATTATTTAAAAAAATACCAAGACATGTTTCCCAGCAAACACAAATCGTCGGCACTGAATCCGGTCAATGTCGACAACGTCGGCAGTGTGTCGGCATCGGCGACTACACGCTGGCCCGATGTTGGACAGATTGCGATTTTCAGTTTTCGGTCAATAATCGGCAACTGACGGAGGTCCACATTACTACAGTCGACTTTATGCTGATACCACTTCAGGGCCGACGATGGTCCGATTGGAACTTTGTTTTATTGTTTGAGAATCGGCAACTGACGATGGTCCGATTTACTATAGTCGACTTTATGCCAAAACGCACTCTATCTGCTTTAGAACCGACGGTGGCCTGATCAGATTTTTGTTTTATTGGTCGATAACCGGCAACAGACGATGGTACGTCTCATTAAAATTTTTAAACTGCTTAATAGTTTCTTCCTAGTGTCACTATGTTCCCTGTACGGTGGAAGATAATATTATATATATAATGAGCAGAGATATTTCAAAACTCGAATGCGGACTTGAGAAGATGGTGATACTTCTTTAAAAGAATCACCTCTTCCGCGACTTAAACCACCCCGACTGGTTAAACACCCGCATTATCGAAACTTTGTAATTTGCCAATGTCGGATCGTGTCAAGCAACCACCGACGGACCTTCGTCAATCACCGACGTCGGCCCGCTTTGAAAGGCTGTTAATAATAAGGTGGATAATAAGGCCCCACCTTATTATCCACCCATTATTGGACCTTTGTGGTTTGCCATTGTCGGGCCGCTTTAAGCTACCACCGACGGACCTTCGTCAATCGCTGACGTTGGACCGCTTTAGGAAACCAATGTCGGACTTAAATAGTTTACCGATGTCGGGCCGAGACCAGCTTGCCTACGTTAGACCGACCAAATTAAGCAGCTATATGGGCGGATGGTCGGTACCATGTGGTTAAACCATATTGGATCTTTATCGTACGGCGACGGTATGCCGATGTCAGCAAAAAGTAAAATTTACCATTGGTCCGACAGCGGGCTACAGTCTAACGTTGCGTCAGCAAACATACATCAGGCCGACGAAGGCCCGAGAGAACCGTGTTTGCTGGGTTGTTTTACAGTGGCGCAACCAGGAAATTACTGCGGGGGGAAGGGGTTAAAGACAAAAAAAAAATATGTAAGATTCTTTAGCACCTCGTCTACAGAACCTAAAATATTAAGTCCGTTTATCCTATCTTTTAACGTTGAGTGTCTGAGGTAGTTTTTCAAAACTTTAATGAAGAAAACGACCTTTGCCAGTACAAGTGGTAACCGGCAATGTGGCCAAAATTTCATTGATACAAGGAAACACGTTCTTACAAGCGCGGACCTGATCTCAAATCTAGGGGGAGAAGTAACCAAATTTTTAATTGTTTATTATTATCAAAATGCCATTTTTGACTAAAACGTAGTCACTTTACCGCACTGAGTACGGTAAAGTGTTATAACGTTAACTTTACCGCACCGAGTGCGATAAAGTACTACTTTCCGAACTCAAATGAGTGCGTAGGAAAGATATTTTCGAAGTAGAAGGATTCTGATTATTGGGATTTTGTTATTTTACCCTATATATATTTTATTTCTGCTGTTATTTTATTGTGCCGATTGTAACCCAACGGAATATCGGGAGGGGTAACCCCAAAACTCCTCCCCTCGCTCCGCCACTCTATTTTGTGTATACCTGGGACTTCTTTTTAACACCATACACTTTTACTTTAGTTTTAAAATTAGTACCAAAGGAACAAAGTTTTTCTGTAATATTTTAAAGTTTCATTTGTGCTCTTGTGACTTATATGTACTGCAAGGGATTAGTTGCCAAGTAATTCTCAGCAAATCAAGCCCCTTGTCCTTTTACGGGGCACAGGATATTACATTTACAAAGAGTAATTTAATCATCTTTTAACTTTAGCGCCGGGGAAGGGCGTCGGTGTTTGTTTGGCTCAACATCGCGCGCGAAGTGTCAAAAAATATTTGAGCTAGCGTCAAATAAATGAAGAGCTCTCACTGGTGGGCATGACCGGGAATTCTGATTTCGGCTTGAATTTAGCTTTTCAAGCTGAAGTTTAAGCAAAATAAAAATGTAAAATAGAAATATTCTGTTGATGTATGGATTTTCTCACATTAGGTGATCCCATATATAGGGTGGACCACAAAAAACCGGAAAACCGTTTTGGTTTAACTGCTAATTTTTTATTAATTGTGTCGGTCTCCGTAGCGCAGTGGGTAGCGTATTTTCCTGCCGCACGGAAGATTCCGGGTTTGAATCCCGGCTTAGGTACACTTCCCGACACACAAGTTAGGCACATGTCTATATTTTAAAAATTTTGCTTGCTTATTGTTACCGTCTTTTGTAGATTAAGCGTTTTAGACAACATAAACAAATTTTTTTAAGAAAGCTGAAAGTACTTTTACCATTATTTACTGGTTAAATAGTTTTAAGGTTGCTGCTACGAAATATAAAAAAAAAGATAAAGAACTTTTAAAACAGAATTTGTATTATAAAAAAAGCATTTCAATCAAATTTTAGCAGCTTCGTCAAATAGCCGGTCAAAATGGACGAAACAAGTTCACTATAGTGCAACTAAAAGGAAAATACGAAGAAGAAAGAACTGGAAGGCTCTGACAAATCAAGGTCAATACACAGTCAACAGAATCAGTTTATCGATAAACAAAAATCAAAAATATTAACTTCAGTAATTGGTCATTGCTGGCCATGGAAAAAGTTGAATATCATGATTCCCAAACCACTGCTGAGAAATCCTGGTAGTGTGTACCGGACAGTTGTCTTGTTGATACACAAAACCATCGGGATATAAAGCGGATATTTCCGGAATCATAATATTTTGCATCATGTTCACATAAATCTCCGCTGTAATCCTTCCTTGAATTCTGAAAAGCGCACCTCTTGCCGAAATCGAGCACCACACGTTGACAGAAAATATTCCGGCTCGATCTTCGTTGCCGGCAGTATACCGCTCTACATATCTTGTGTTCGAGAACCGATAAACCAAAATTTGCTTTTTGTCGTTGTGAGATTGAAAAATTTTTTCATAGGTAAAAACTGTCGCCAAAATTTGCTTTTCTATCTCGAATACTGTAGAGCAAAAAGTAATCTGGCTTGCTTTGTTTCTTCACACAGTTTAGCCGCGAGTTGTTAGCACTATTTTTTTTAATACCTTTATCAAACAATCCAAGTAAAACAGAAAAATACTTTTAAAAATCTCGAATGAAAAGCACCTCTCGCAAGGTGGCTGGTAAATGAAATAACAATTGTTTCCATAGCGATGTGCCTTTTTACTCGGTGACGTTCATTGTTGCGACATTTTAGTCTTTGACAGTTTGATATTTTGACGATATTTTTAAATGATTTTTTCGTAAATACTTGGTGAAAACTGTCGGAAATGGCTTAATTTTTAGGGAAGAGTAATTAGATATTTTAAATATTTCTAATTTCCGCTATTTCTCTTTAATTTTGGGCAAAAACCGGACAGAAATCTTTTTTTGGACACGTGATTTAAAAAAAAGTTTTTTTTGCATCGATAACCAAAAAAGCCATGCTTTAGTTATCTGCAAGCAGTTACCAAAATCATGTTTTTGATAAAGGCATAAAAAAAAAATTGCTGTTTTTTGGCCTGGTCTAGTAGCGAGGGCAAGTTGCTATTAACTTCAGCATATTCTATGTTGTGCCGGTTACGTCCTGACAAATTTAAATGTAGTTGGGATAGCGTTAGACCGACACATCCATAAGAGTGTTAGTGTGAGGACTTGTTTGATTGCCTTTCAGATAGTAGTAGTAAGGGGGCGGCCCGCAGGCCTGGCAACTAGGCCTCTTCATTTCGTTACGAAGGACAGCACGTCAGCCCATCTTAGAGAGTGTAGCTCCTCCTCTTCTATTGTGGGGGCAACCCACGTCTGCTGCCTCAATCTGGCGTACCCGTCACACTCACTCAGGTGCACCGCTGATTCCTCTGCCCACCCACATGTTGGGCACGCGGAGTCGTCCAACACTCTGATGTATGTGAAGTGCTTGCGCAGCCGATTATGCCCTGTCAGCATCCCTACTAATAATCCAATGTCCTTGCGAGTTTTTCCCAGGAGCCATTTAGTTCTGGCTGCGTCTCGTCCACTCACGAACAGTTTGGACTGTCTGCACTCTCGCTCTTCCCTCCCGGACGACTTCAGTTGATCGCTCGCCCATTTATTGAGCTCGCTCTGCACCTGTTCTCTTGTGATTCCCAAGAGTGGTTCCGGTCCAATATCTTGGGTTTCGGCACCAGCTGTGGCAAGTTCGTCCGCCTTCCCTGGTATTCCCTCGTGGCCCGGGACCCACATCAGTGTCACCCTCTGGTCTTCAGCTAATGTCTGTAGCGTGTTAACGCACTCTTCCACTAGGCTACTGACAATTTTTGGTGAACTAAGAGCCTTGAGGGCAGCTTGGCTGTCGGAACTTATGCAAATGTCCCTCCTGCTATTTCTGCCTCTGGTAGGGTTGCCGCCATGATAATGGCGTATACCTCCGCCTGAAAGACCGTAGCGTGCTCGCCAAGCGGATAGCTTTCTTGAACCTCTAGGTCTTCCGCATACACTCCTACGCCTGTTGTCTGCCTGGCTGACAGTTTTGATCCGTCAGTGTAGCAGACCGTCGCGTCTCTGCTTAATTCGTTTCGGAATTCTTCTCTCTGCCACCAATCCCGTTCAGGTATTGTGACTTTGTACTTTTTGTTAAACCTCCATGATTTCGAAGGAGTCCCTACTGGCTTTCAGATAACTTGTGACAGCGTTTAGCTTTACCATTGGTGGAAATCCTCCAAATAGTAATCCATTCTATCTAATTTTTTATCAAATGGGCTTCCTGCGTTAAAAAAATATTTATTTATTTTATTATATCTTTGGGACTCTTAAACTACCGAGAAGTTTTCTCAGTAAATTTTTTTTTTGCGTCTTTATAGTGTAATTTTGCTTCAAATTTGTAAAACGTGAAAACCTGTGTGGTCGTCGTTCCATTGCAGCTGTAGTGAATTTTTTTCCATAGATAATGCAGAAAAAAATATTTTACAGATAAATAGTTAACAATATTTTTTGGTACACGCTTTTTAATATAATTTACCTTTTTTACCCTTGCAAAATTTTTGAACATGTTATAAGATCCAGCTTACATATTTCTCTTGTATTAACCAAGAAAGTTCCGTTTTTTCTTAATATAAGTTCAAAAATGTTTTAGTTTTAAAATTACGGTTGATTGGGTACCAAAGATGGACAAAATAAAACTTGGGGAAGAAAAAAATGTGGTAAATTTGTATTTGCATACATACATACAGTCAATAGTGTGTTCAGTGGTATTAGCGATAAATTAACAAGGTACTATAATAGTTATATCTGATCCGCTGATTAATCATTCTGGTTTATTATAATTGCGAAGAAATTAGAGCCTTTTTTCTAAGTGACAAAAACGCTTACTTTTAGCATTACTTCGCTTGCATGTACAAATTTTGTCAAATAATGTTCCTTTTTAATCCTATATATTGCTTTAGTAATAACCTTTAGAAAAGTTATAGTACCGTATTATCAGGGGTGCACGGTGATTGTAGTGAAAAAACTCTCACAGGGAAAGTAGATATTTTCGGGCGCGTATGAAAGAGATGGCATGAATACACCAACTTTAAGCATCGTAGTGCTTTCGTGAAAATGCAGACAGTCGATATTTTCAATAAATTAACAAAGTATTGTATTTACTTATTTCCCTATCCCCTGACCAGCCGAAGTTAATAATTAATAATGGTACCCACCTACAATAAATAGCGGCGTGATATTACACCTCTCCTTTTCTAGGTCAAATATTTTCCCTCAAATATTACTTATATTACCCATAGACATACTACTTTTATTACACACTAGACACCGCCGCGCCGCTTTGCCTGCGGTTTTACCCATTTTTCCCGATTTTGACGAAACAAATGCCTATGTGTTGCCTAGGAACACAAGGAATGCAATAGTGAAAGTTCCATTAAAATCGGCTGGGCCGTCTATGCGTGATGCTGGAACAAACAGACATACATACAGACAAAAATTGTAAAAATTGCATTTTTGGTATCTCGTTTGGTAAAACAATAGAATATAAAAAAATAGTCAATGTACAATTCAATGTACAGAAATGGTTCTTTTAGAGATTTATTACATGTGTAGATAAACAACTAATTATAGTCAGGAAGATAAGTGGCGATTTTTTCAAATTTCATAAAATTTATATATTTAGGTCTTTCATTTTGCCGATCCCATTAGCCTATACCATAGTGGATGGCTAAAATTAGAGTTCTACATTACTACATAGCCGGTACCTACTAAGTTTTTGCTTATGGGTAATAAAAATAATACGACCGCCTTATTTATAATTTACCGCCTTATTTAAAATTCAGAGATCAAAAGTTTGGTCACCTCTACTTGATAGCTGTATGTATTGCAGTATATCTATTGACTATATAAGGCTATAGGTGTTCATATTATTTGGTTTAAAAAATATTCCATGTACAGAAATTACAGATTTACCAATAAATGTACCAATAAATTTTGGAAAATTAATAGTTGAACGTAAAAAGATGGGGGGGGTTTACTGTATCGCCACTGCGTTTTGTAGGTAGGTAACATTAATATTATTAAATATCTGTTGGTCAGGGGAGGGGGACATAGGTAAATATAATACCTTCTTCATTTTATTTTATTGCAAAGATCGACTCTATGCTTTTCCACGAAATCACTCCCATGCTTAACGTTGGTGTATTCATGCCATCTCTTTCATACGCGCCCGAAAATATCTACCTAACTTTTCTAAAGGTTGTTACTAAAGCAATATATAGGATTAAAAAGGAAAATTATTTGATATAATTTGTCCATGCAAGGAAGTAATGCTAAAAGTAAGCGTTTTTGTCACTTAGAAAAACGGCTCTAATTCCTTCGCAATTATAATAAACCAGAATGATTAATCAGCGGATCAGATATAACTAGTATAGTACCTTCTTAATTTATCGCTAATACCACTGAATACACTATTGACTGTATGTATGTATGCAAATGCAAAATGACCACATTTTTTTTGTCCATCTTTGGTACCCAATCAACCCTAATTTTAAAACTAAAGCATTTTTGAACTTTAAATATTAAGAAAAAACGGAACTTTCTCGGTTAACACAAAAGAAATATGTAAGGTGGATCTATTAACATGTTCACAAATTTTGCAAGAGCGTCTATTATCACCAATATGTGTTTAAAACATTAAACAAGGTCAATTATATTAAAAAGTGTGTACCAAAAAATATTGTTAACTTTTTATCTGTAGAATATCCTGTTCTGCGTTATCTATGGAAAAAAATTCATTACAGCTGCCATGCAACGACGACTACACTACCACAGTCTAACTGCACCTTAAGAGCTCGTGACCTCACTGGTGCTTAACATTCATTATTTTTTTTTTTATTAAGACGTTTATTATTCCCTTCAGTACATCATACAAAGCAGAAATAATAAAATTGAGTACATACTTTTAAGAGAATGATGCGCTATTAGTGCAGCATCTAAACCTCAAAGAGGTAAAGCGCTGTTGAAGCGCAGACTAAAAATATTACTAACAGCTAACTTAAAATTAAAAAGAAGGGAACATTAAAACAAAATTAAATACAAAAAAAAAAGAAGGACGGACTTTGTTATGTAGAGCAGTATATAAATAAAACTAAAAAAAAATATAATTTAACAAAAAATAAAGGTAAAAAAATAAGTAATTATAGAAAAAGTGCTTTATATTGCAAACTTCAGAGTAAATACGACTAGTTTTTTTCGCTATCCACTCGAGATTAAGGTTCGCACAATGGTTCATAACCTGTAATGCTTGTTTTATCACTTTAAAAAAAAATAATCTGTGGTTGTAAAATGCAGTGTTGTGCTCCCGGCTGTTCAAATAACTCTGAGACGCGTCCGGATAAAGTAATTTTCAACATTCCGAAGCACTTCAATAAACACTTGTATTGTTTTGAGACCTGATGATTTTAACTTTCACGATTATATCAATTGGATGTGGATTAATAAATCCGCCTTTCCAACTAAAACAAAAAAAAAAGGTTAACAGTTTTTTTGGACTTTAATAACGGTGGGATTTACTAAAAGGGTTTAGTTTATTTTGGAACGATCCTAAGTTTAAGTGATATTTTTGGTTTTAAGCATTTTAAACCAATTCGCCTTGAATTTTGGACATAGGTTGATTTATAAGAAGAAATTTAATAAATTTGTTTATTGATTAATCATCTTAACACAATCTTTTGTTGGATATAAGAAGAAAGGTTCAATTTGAAAGAAAACAAAACTAAAAAATTTAATCCCATGGGGGGTTTAGATAGCAAACACTCTGTAGAACAAATTAAAATTGGGGTTTATGTCACTCTAATTAAAACTTATCTTTGTTAATTATCTTTTCCAATTAATACTTGATGTCATACAACGATTTAGATGGGTAATAATAAAATAAGGCGTAGATTAATTTCGTATTTATCTAAAAGATTTTTCAATTTATGAAATGTATTATAATACTTAAATACAAGTTTTGTTTACATTTCTGTCAGTGTCAAAATGTCAGGTTCAAAATATTAGCTGCATTTAAATCACAAACAGCAAGTTCGGATCTCTTACCTCTGCTTGTACCTTGGCTTGCACCAACCTCTACTGATGAAAGCTACAACAGCTTTGAAAAGAGTTGAGCTTAAGGAAAGTTTTCTTGACTGAGCTTTTAGATAACCTCAATGTTTTAATTTTAGTTTGTAAATAAATTAATCTAGTTGTTTTGGCTCGTTGGTTGGTTAATGAACCACTTGAGATATTAGATATATTAGATATTAAACAATTCTTTCTGGGGGCTATAAATTTAATCCACCCCCCAGAGGTGGTCTAAAAAATCACCAACTTTATAACCTCAAACACAGACAATGAAGCTATTATGTGCCAAATATTTGGCGTGTTCACCATTTGCCATTTTGCAACCTGTCAAAAAAAATTAGTTTTTCTCCTAAAATATGGTATAGCTTGAGAAAAAGGAAATAGCTTTTCAGTGGTATTTTGCAATAACAATACAAATTAATGAATAACTTTGTGAACTTTCTGTACGGGTAAGTTTTTTTTTTGAAAATTGGTTATAAAATTTAGTACCTACCTCCCACAGGTATAAATATTTGGACCTCTAAGGGTACTATTTAACATCCTAGTAAATCCCACTGTAAGACTTTAACTTTCTACGAAAACAAAATCTTTTTATTTATCTACCTATTTAGCAAAGGGTCCAGCACTTAACTTTTACACCGAATACACATCCAACTCTAGTTTTTCAATAAGTATCGAAAAGCTAAGTAATAAAAACTTGAACAATTTTGGAATCGATCAGGACAACAAGACAAAAATGAAAGTGGAAAACATGAAAAATAATTTAGCGCCTAAGCGCAAACGGTGAGCTAACTTTAGAGGATGATAGCCGAATTAGCAGTTTTCCAAAAGTATCAACTATAAACTAATTTTTCTCCGTTTATAGTTGAATAAATAAATTAATGTAGAAGTGTGGCCAGAGCCGAAAACTCTAGCAGAACACGCAAGAACGATTCTTCATCCTCCATGTACCATCGAATCTCTGATTCTCCGGCGATTCCCAGCGTTTCTAGATGCTTGTTGAGGCAACCGCGTCCTGTTAGGAGCCCTGTTGCTGGCCTCACATCCTTCCCGCCTAGGTGGAGCAAGGACTTCAAGCAGGTGCTCTTCAGCAGCTCTGTTTTGGTTAGACCGTCCATGCTATCCACGATTTTGACCTGGATCTTCCTGAACTCCGTGGCCAATTTGTTTACATCCGCGGCGTCGGTAGGCGCCCCTGATGTGTTTGTAGAGTGTCCAATGGGTACTTGTGCAGTTTCCTGTCGCGCCTCTTGTGTTGAAGAAGATCTTCTAGGTCCTTGGCCAGTTTTTTGTTGATTCTTATCTTTAGAGGTTCCACTGGGCACCTGTTCGGTTCTCTGTGTTACCTCCTGGTTGTCGGAGGGTCCTATTGGAGTTCCCGCACAGACTAGTAAATCGGTTAGAATCACCTCCCCAGCACTTCGGGGAGGGGGCTATATACAGCAGGGTGCGCCTGGTTCCCTGAGGAAGGTTTTTATTGATATGCCTCATCCACGCGGTCCTGGCGTTTAAGCCAAGACCTGTCCCACCACTCAGAGAAGTCGAGAGCGAGCCAGAGTTGGATTCACTTAAGCGCTCCCTATCTCCGGCACACCGACCCCAAAGAGCTGCGTTCTAGGGGGGTGCGGTATGACGTTCTCCAACAGGATTTAGTCACCGACTTATTCATTCGGGTCCACCCTCCCCGACTTAGACGCACCTGTTGAGAATTACCCTAGTGGGATTCAGAGAAGGAAGCTCTCTCAATCCAACGCAACACAAGCAAAGTCTCCTTTTATAGATATTTAAAAAAGAAAGTAGGTATAGGGGTCGAATATTTTTTTACGTAGTTTCCAATTATGGGATAATTGAAAAATGTGCAAGAACCCCATTAAGAATATGGCCCCAGGACACTAGTCACCGACTACCGCAGTAAAGAAGTTTTTTTCTCACCTTAAAGAATCAACCTCCAGAGGTCCTTATTCTCCGAGGGCGTGTTATAGGTAAAAATAAACCGATAAAACTGGCGCTAGACTAAAAAGCCAACGTACGTTTTATCGCTAGCTTGCTTTTGTTTTTATTATACACATCTTTCCGTTTGTAGAATTCCTCCATAAAAAGGAGAAGGGAAGCAAAAAGGTGCTAACCGACTGAAAATCGGTGTTATTAAATGGAAAGGAATTAATTTTGTTGTTTAGGTTTTGTGCTAAACGCTTTCTTGTGATTGGCAGAAAACGTGTTTGCATACAAATAACGTCAACCAAGTTGCTCATAAATAAAATAAATAATATTTTTTTAATTAAACGATTTTATTTACTACAGTCTAGAGTTAACAATAGCGTTAATGTCACATTATATATTTTTAAGTTCGATATAAAATCGTGGTAAAGGTAAAGATTATATATCGAATTTAATAGTAGTTTACAAAATAAGTATGTTACGATAGTCATTATACGCGAAAATGAAGTTTTTATTTATCTGAGTGCGTAGTGATCACAACATGCGAGTTAGTGTACTATATTTTACCTACGACTAACACGAACATTCTTAAGTCAACAACCTTCATAACTTAAAGTTTCAATGACGTTCTATCTAGAACGTAAAAAAAATTAAGGCTGCTAAAAGACTTTTCATATATATCTTTTTAAAAACAAGGTTATTTTTGGTTAGGTACTAAAATTAGATTGGATTTATTAACGTTTAATAAATATTTATTGTCTTAAAAATATACAAAAATAATTCACATAAAATCATACATATTTTTGCGTCAATTAAGTGCTCTTGTAAAATAAATTTTCATCCCTTGTCATGCCATCTTGTGGTCTACGTCTAAGCTTTATTATTATCCTACGACCTTAAATGAGCCATTAAAATCGTGTTGAGATGGTCGTAAAATTATTATTATTCGTTGGTCGTATAGGTAAAAATATGTAACGTGCCATTAACATCATTGTTAAATATAGACTGTAGTAAACAGAGATCTGCCAAAATATTTCTAACTTTTTAGTGCAGTTCTTTACAAAAACTTTAAAAAAAATATGTGTTTTATTTTTTTCACTTTTTAATCTTAGTAATTCTCTATACTTTGCCTTGCTTTTTCAGGTCTTCTCGTTTTCTGTGTTGACGTTTCTTTATTCTGACTTTTCATTGTTATTCCCACGAGTAGCGGACAAATATTCGGTCATCCCTTCCAGGGGGCTTATTCTTGAATCGAGGAATGATCCTTTCCTAACCCTGGTCGCACAAAATTTCTCCGTTCCGTATTCTTGAATGTTCCCCGGTGAGGACCATTCCTACGGAATTGGCTCAGGACCTTACCTATGGTCTATAGCACGGGAATGGCGCTGCTGTCGTGAGAAGCATGCGTAGAAAGATCTGTTTTGATGATTTTTATATTTATATGATAGTTTATGTTTTTTCTATTTTAATTTGCGATATTTTCATTCTTGTCTTGATCATTTTAGACTTTAGTTGAATGTAAGTACCTATTTTTTATTGTAAAAATAGGTCAATTATTTATTAATTATTGTAAAACTTCGACAGTACACTGAACTATTAATTTTTTAGCTCAAGTAAAATTGGAAACTGCATATTTATTTATGCAGCATGAGGAACAACATCCTAGATTTAAAGTACCTATAGGTTGACGAAGCCATTGGTTTAACAGATGATAGAGATGGTTAGGCCATCAATGCTGGAAAAACCTTTCAATTGAAACCAAAGTAAGCAGATTTTAAGTATGAATAAAAATGATGTTACAGTGATATGTTTGTTATTAGGTTTTGGTAACCCTTAATTTTTATGCAAATGGTCATATCAAGAGGGAATTGGGAAGCACATGTGCCACACCAACTCTCAACCCAGCATAAGCAGAGCAATCAATGAAGTGACTAATGCATTTTATAAACCAACCCAAATTTAGAGACAATCCGTACATTTCCTCAAACATGAAAGGAAGAATTAACACTTCGGTAAGATAAGAATATAGCTCGAGAGTAAGATTTTCGATCAAAATTGTTATTTTATACAACTACTCGCTTACAAAATGAATGTCTTTGAAGACACCTGATTTTTCTTGCTCGTATGCAAAGAGTTAGCTTGCTCAGTATATAACTGTCTAGTTTAAAAAAAAAACAGTTTGTCTAATATTTGTTTGCTAGAGAGGCAGAGAGAGAGAAAAGAAATAGGAGCACCTGTAAGTGGTTTCAAAACATAACTGATTGATTTTATATTCAAAACTTGATTTAGATTGTCTTCTTTTATCCACATAGCAAGAATATCACACATGCTGTGAATGTCCAACGGTCCACTTTTTTATTATTCATTGAATATTCAAAATGGATGAAATCTGAACATTACATTTTTTAATACATATAGCGTCTTCATAAGCAACACAGTAAAGTTCAGATTACATTCATTCTGAATATTCAGTGAATAATAAAAGGGTGGACCATTGGACATTCCGAGATGTGTTTTGGACATTCCGAATGTTTTAAGCATATTCACACAATATACCAATATTCTTGCTATGTGGGTACTTTTTACTTTACTTTACTTTCATAAAGCATGTTCTCTGTTTTGACAAAGAGCATGATATATGAAAGAACCAGATGCTTGATTTTTTATTATACGGATCACCTCTGTTCGGTACTCTGTGCTAGTTATTCAGTAGTAAAGATACCTAAAAAAAAATTAACTTAGCTTTACTATATAACTATTAATTTTAGGTTTTACCAAAAATATCAATTCCTAGGAATAGTTGGGCTCATTGACTGCACGCATATTGCTATTGCCAGACTGAAGAAGAATGAAGACATATATATATGTTAATCACAAAGAGTCCAGTTAGCATAAGAAAAAAGTTAAATAAAATGTGTACTTATTTTTATTCAGAAGCAAGAGCAAATTCTCTTGTGGTCCTTAAGTATTAAATTTTCCTAAAATAGGAACATTCCAGTTGCACATGGAGAATTGCCTTCCTTCTGCTTGACATTTGCAAGCGTAAACAGTTTTGTGTGTTTCCATAAGGTGAACTTTTGCAAATTGCTTGCTTGCTTACCAGCGTAAATCCGCCTTTATATACTGAATTTTATTTAAAATCTGTTTTCCACTATATTTTGCAAGAGTGTGATTTTTGTATGTCGTTAAATTTTTGAGAAATTCATACCTTCAACAAAAAAGCTTAAAAATAAAAATTACCAACATAACTAAGATTACTGCAAAAACAAAAATGTTTTGTAAAGCTTTTTTCTTTTCTCCAAAATATAATTTGTATACTTTATAATAATAAAAATAACTTAAATTTTGAATAAAACAAGAAATAAACAAGAGGAAAGTAACTTATTTTATTTAAAAATAGAAACGCATTTAACAAAATTCCACCCAAGTTTGATCCTAGAGTGAAAAGGCAAAAGGAAAAGTAACAAGAAACGAAACTGACAAAAAAGTGAAAAAAATTCACTTTTTTATTTGAAAAGGTTTCGAAAAAAAGTAAGACTAGTAAACAGAAAAATCGCCGAGGCGATGTAAGAAACCATAGAAGTTTTAAATGGGTAATTGAAAGTAGTTCATTTAAAACATATATTAAATTTGGCAACGTTGGATGCGGCTGGTGTTCGTTCAAGAATACGGCAATTAAGGAAAGGTGCTCAGCGGAAACCCATAGGAACGGTCACTTCCTAACTATGACCCTTCTCTTGCGAACATTCCTACAAAATTCACGAATAAGCCCCCAGAGGTCCATGTAGAAAGGAAAGGCTCTTATACAGCGGGGTGTGCCTGCGTCCCGAGGGTGTAACGATCGCGACACTTCATTTTTTAATGAAGTATTGTTACTGTATCATAAATACACCTCAACCACCCCCTACCCACAATTATTTTTTCATAAAATTGTATTTTTACCAGAACAAATCATAAATCTGAAAACCGCATGTTTTTGTATCTGTTTTCATTGCAAAGTTCTGAATTTACACCCTTTACACCTTTCAACCAACCCCTACCTACCAACATTTTTTATAATATTGTATTGTCATCGGACTTATACTACTGCTCAAAATTTCATTAAAATCGGTTCACAGGAAGTGTGTCACAAATTTCAAATCGCAAGATTTGATAGACAAACGTCACTGAAACTTCAGGTTATGAAGTTTGTTGCTCGCATTTGATATTTTTAATAATTTATGATATTTATGATGATATTTTCATTGGTCGTATTATATTAAAGTATAGTACACTAACTCGCATGTTATGGTCATTACACGCTCAGATAAATTTCATCTTCGCGTTTAGTGACCATCATAACATGCTTGCTATGTAAACTACTATAAAAAATATTGTTTCGTTAACTAAAAAGGGGTTCTCCGCATTGTGAAAAATTTCCAATTTGTAAGCTTTCCAATAACATTAGCCTTATTTTCAAAGTATAATTAAACCCATAACCGATTCGAAAACTAATGCGCCATATATTCGCCAAAATGGACTTTTATAACTCAAAGGATCCCAATAAAATAAAGAAATTTTGAGATATGTGGGTAAAAATAGAAATATTTCTTGCCGGAATACGACCGGAAACTCACTAACCGTGGTCATGTGACAGATTGAATAGCGATAAGGTTTTTGATGAAAACCGTTTCGGATAAGAAAATAAATCGACTTGATATTTTCGCCGGCTTCTGACAGTTCTAATACTAAAAATCGCATTTGCTGTGTAGAATTTCGTGAGTCAGATGGGCTCTATTTTTCACGATGAGTGAAATTTGAAGGGTTGTCGATTTGTTATTAAGGGGATATCATAGTGAACTCTTCGCGCGAACTTATTATTTTGATTAAAAAAGATCTAAACATTAAAATGGCGGCACCTATGGTTTTTGCTAAAATTTGATGCGCAGTTGTTAAAATTCGGGGTCTCTATAAAAAACCCGAAACCAAATTTGGCAGAAACATAATTTGTCAGAATTTAAAAGAAACGACGCACGGGAAAATCAAATTTTAAAATTGAAACATATTGTTATAGAAACACAAAATATCAGAAAATATTTTTAACGAAAATAATTTAATAGAAACTTAATAATGCGGAACCACAGAAATAATTTGAACCGGTAGCCACGAATTCAATTGCTACGTTGCCAGGCTTACGGCATGGAAGGATCAAAGTAAGTTGTGATATTTTATTAATTTACCCCCTTTACATCCCTCAACCAGTCCCCTTCCCAAATTTTTTAATAATATTAAAATCGGTTCACGGGAAGTGTGTCAAAAATAAATCGCAAGATTTGATAGAAAGCAAGAAACAAAGTTACATAAAATCGTTTAATAAAAAAAAATCCCCGTGCCATCTTCCCAATAGAGAAACTTGTCAACGCCGCAATCCAAGTCCTACGGCGCTCTAGAGATTTAAATTTGATGCATGCCCAATAGCGAATCGGATGGATTGTGGTTCTGCTCATTTAAGCATTGGGCATATTATTTCCTATTAAGTCAGGAAAATTATAATCGGTTAAATTATATTCGTGTCTTTTAAGGATCGAGTAAATTAAAATTATATAAAATTATATTCGTATCCATTATTTTCTGGGTGTTCTACTTTCGTTCACATTTCGTTTTGAACATTATATTTTCTGTTCAATGGTATTTCGGTTTTTGTAAATTCGACTTTTTTATGGGTTCCCAATAGGGGTGGATATCGCTGGAATGCTGCGAGTCCAGAAAGTGCTAAAAAAATCTATATAACTTTCTCAAATGTACATAAGGCGATTTAGAAAAAAAAAGTTGCCTTATGTAGAGGGGCTTCTCGATTTTTTCACCATTCCTTATACAGTACGGAGTTGGGTTAAAGATAAATAATATGATGGGAAACAACAAAAAAAAAATTCCCGTGTATTGCAGTCGTATGCCTAGATTAGTCACACTAACACACTGAATTGTAGGCGGTTAAAAAATATTTCTCTATTTCGCACTAAACCCTATATAGAACTGGCAATCGGGTAGGTCTTTTATTTTTTTTAGTCCACCATTCCAATATGGAATGGGGGACTATTAAAATCGTGAAATTCTGACTTTTCTTAATTTTATCAAAAATAAGTAAGTAACTGAACCATGAAGAGGCCTAATTGCCTGGCAATTAGGCCTCTTCATGGGCCCTTTTTGTCATACCCCTTTCCTTACCCCTATGCCCCTACTTCCGCTGCACCTCTCTCTCTGGGCCTCCCTGTCTTCTTTACGAAGTTCAGTATGTCGGCCCATTTGAGCGAGTGCAGCTCTTCTTCCTCTATCGTGGGAAATCCCCACTTCAGCTGCCTTGATCTGGAATATGCGTCGCACTGTGCTATCAAGTGCTGTGCCGATTCATCTTCGAGCCCGCAAGCGGGACACACGGGATCTCCTGCTACTCTTATTTGCGTCAGATGTTTGTTCAGCCGATTGTGCCCAGTCAGCATCCCTGTCAGCAGTCCAATGTCCTTTCGGGTCTTGCCTAAGAGCCATTTAGATCTGGCTACATTCGGACCATCCACGAATAGCTTGGACTGTTTGCACTTTGACTCTTGCGTCCAGATCGTCTTCAGTTCATTGTTCGCCCATTTGTTTAGCTTACTCTGTACCTGTTTCCTTGTTATTCCCAGAAGAGGTTCCGGTCCAATGTATTGGGTTTCGGCCCCTAGTCTGAAGTTCGTCCGCTTTCTCGTTCCCTGGTATTCTCTCATGACCTGGGACCCACATCAGTGTCACCCTTTCGTCTTGAGCCAGTGTTTGCAGTACTTCAGCGCACCCCTCCACCAGACTACTGACTATTTTGGGTGCACTTAGAGCCTTGAGGGCAGCCTGGCTGTCGGAGCATATGTATATGTCTCTCCTGCCATTTCTGCCCTCGGGTAGGGTTGCTGCCATGATAATGGCATACACCTCCGCTTGAAACACCGTAACGTGTTCTCCAAGTGAATAACTCCTCTGAACTTCTAGGCTTTCCGCGTACACTCCTACGCCTGTGTTGCCTAGTTGACAGTTTAGAGTCATCCGTGTAGCAGACCGAGAGTATTTTGTTAAAATCCTTTAGTACTACTACTATACTGTTTTATTTTCGATTCATTACTCAGTTTTTCATTTTTGAATTTGAATAAAGTTTATTTATTTATTTTATTATCTATGGCAGAAACCTAGTTAATCCAAGGAAAATACGTCTGTGTTTTTCACTAAAATAATAAATTATTTGCTTGTAAAACTTTATGCGGCAAAGCTTTCTTTTTGAAAAATGATTGTAAAGGCTTTGAACATTAAACAAGCAATTGAATTTGTTTTAAGGCCACAAAAACGGCATAAATTTGACAACACTGCTTTGCTGTTTTTGGGCGAATCTTAACCGGGCAGAATATCGGAAACGAGAAAACGGAGTCTGTTGAAATTTGGCACGAATGTTTATTTTTGAATTCCTCACAACCGTATCCAGACAGTTTTTTACTGGACTCTCTCATTTCCTAAATAAAATAAACACGACTAACAATAGTCAAAAATCTTACCTGACTTTTTCTTAAGCCTCGTCGATAATACAGAAATCTGTAACAGCAATTTTTGTATTTTTTGAAAAATCCTTTGAATACGGTTGTAGATTCCTATAAATCCTATTATCTGATAGAAAAAAAGTTATGTTTTTTTTCTTTGTAAGCAATATTTTGCCGGAATTCTGGAGTTCGTTTGGAGTATTGGAGTTCAGGTTCCGCATAGCCACCGACCACTTGTCTAATGGAACATGGACTAACAAATTGATACATGTCAAGTGATAAAAATATTACGGAAATTTGTGATTTTTTTATGTTGAATAATGATTTTTCTTTTAATTCTTTTTAATTTCGAGACATTGCAATCCATAAAGCATCAAGCCGAGTATCAAAAGCTTTTAAAGAAGCACCAATAAATTGTTACGTTCCTAATAAGTTATACTTTTCCTCACATATGGTTCTGAACACTGCACGATTTCACTCGAAATGTTATTAGTGATGCCACCTATTGTTGATCTTTCAAACAAATAGCAAAGCAGTGTTGTCAAATCTATGCCGTTTTTGTAGCCTTAAAGAACTGAAACTATAGGTACCGTAACTCTAATTTTTTAAAAGTGGATGGCAATAACGTTCTTGATATTTTGTTTTTTAGTTTCTTTTCGGTTGAAGTAACTGACTAGGAGGTTTTTTTAACTTCTTTTTATTAACTTTCTCTATTCTATTCAACACAAAAATGAGAAATGTTGACTATTTAAGCATGGTTATGGATTTACGAACATAAAGTAGCATGATGGCATAATTTAATTCATTTCAATCAATGGGTAAATAGTTTAAAGGGCCAGTTATTCCGAATGTAATCCAATTAAAAAGAGATTACAAACATTTGTACATGTAGGTATATTAAATTCATAAAACATTAGTTTATTCAGCTTCATTTACTCAATTAATATTTTATAATAAAAGATGCGTTTTTAAAAATGAAATGTGAAAACATATACTAATTAATGCAATTTTTAATAAAAATCGTTTAGCCATATTGTTCTATCAGGTCGTAGTTACAATCTGGGGAATTGTTTTTAGCAACACTGTACGGGAAATCAATTTAACTATGTCGACCTCATTTTTTTGCAACATTTTACGTCATTGAATTTGTTTCCCATGGCAAGGCGGAGACTTTATTTATATTTATCCACAGTAGGACACCAGAGATTTTTTTAGCATCGGGTCAAAAATTTGAGGTTAGGTTACTTATTTTGACTTTTCGCGTTCTGCGCCGCTAAAAAACCAAATAAAATACTAAAATAAAAGAAAACCATTTATTGCAGAATTACCTGCTAGAAAAACGCTACCCAACTACGTATTAAAGTAACTGGGTGTAATGTTTAAGGTTGCATTTACAGGTGCGTTTATAATTGAATTGGAAATACTCCCGCTAGCTGATACCGACGACAATCGGCTACTGGCGCTAGACGAAATAATCGTATTCTACTTTAAACAGGAGCGTCAACGACTAGCAAGAGTCCTTTTAACCTCTATATAAATGGAGCTTTACTGACCTGTTTTGTTAGTACTCAAGTATCCGTGTGTTTTTGAAACTGAGGTTCTAAAATCTATCCTTTGCACTCCAAGATTTCACTAGTTTAATTGCACATAATTATGCCGCAATAATTTAAATTTAAAAAAAAATGGTTGAATCAAAATAAAAACAAAATTATGTGGGGATATGGGTGCCGAATGTTTCTATGCGAATTCCTAGTAATACCAACGAGCCAGTAAAGTTCTATTGGTTCTTTGATAGACTCGGGGTAATGCCCGCGCAGCGCTAGGCCTTTTTCGGCGGGCGACCGTACACGCGCAGTGGTTTCATACTTGTTTTAGAACAATGTTTTTGAAAACACATTTTTGAAAGTTAAACATAACCTCGAATGGTTTTCTGTCCCACTGCGGCCCGATTTAAAGTTTTTTGACAAAACACCTGCAGTTACCATGGAATCGTATAAATTCTGCTGTCTATCGGCCAACACTTGAACTGCGTGTGTCTCCCAAATTCAATGAAGTGTGATTGATTGATCGGTTTTCTTTTCCGGAGTGCGCAGGCTTTTAGAAAAAAGGAAACTTAGTTTTTATTTTCGCTAAAGCAAGGAAATATAAAAAGGAAAAATGTAATCCAGAGAAAATTGTGAGTATTTCTCTATTTTTTTTGTAAATCGGCTTTGTTCTAAACTGAAATTATTTTGAGGCTTTTGGGATAGATGAGAGCACCAGAGCTTTTATTTTGAAGAAAAAATAATTGAATTTTGAAAAATCCTTCAGATATTTTTGTTAAGCATTTAAAAATGATCACCCCTGCAAAATTTCAGCTAATTCTGATGTTTAGTTTTCCCTGTAACTCTGGCAAAAACTAAAAAATTAAAGAACAAGGCGCTGCCAGTTGTACTTTTCTTTACTTAAAATCTGGGGAGAAGTAGTAGTAGTAGAGAAGGGGCGGCGCGAAGCTTGGCAATTAGGCCTTCCTGGGCCCTTTCTGCCCTACCCCCTACCATCTGGGGAGAAACTATAGCCTTAAAAAATTGTTTAAAACGAAAGCATTCTAAAAATAATTTAATTAAAAAATAAGGCACTCATTAAGTAGGTACTTGATATTTTTTATTAAAAAAAGGTTTGTAAAATTAGATTCATTACCGTGTGGCGCATTATATATCAGATGTGAATGAAGCTTTTCCAAAAGATAAAAGCGCCACCCCTTTAAAATGGTGCCCAGGACATGGTGCCCAGGGCATACCGTCCTCCTTGCCCACCTGGTACACTACTTCGTCGACCCCCTATTTTTAAAATTATCTGACGGTATCTTTTTTGTAGATTTACGAAACGATTATCGGAAAACATGGCCGGAACTCAGCAAAACTGACTCGCTATAGCTAACAATTAAAATAAATCTGCCGCAGGTAAAGAAACTTTAACGACAGGGACACATTCTTAGGACTGGAAGTCAAAATTGATTTTCTAATCATTAACTGGTTATGAGGAGTTTAAGCTGTTTGAGCCCATTGTCTTCAACGAGGGGAAGGAAGAAGAAGAATAAGAAGAAAAAAAAAGAAGAAGAAGAAGAAGAATTAGTTATGGATTAGAAATTACAAGTACTAAGTCTTTTTTTAAATAATTTTCCATTTCATTTGTGTATTGATTTACTTATCTTTGAGCATGAAAGGCACCGGATGTTGTTTTTTTTGTATGTTTTTTTTTCGTTTTTTCTTTAAATTTTGATTAAAAAAAGAAACTAGTAGCTAAACTCTGAATATATATTTCCTGAACTTTTATACAAGCTCTAGAATGGCCAAGTTTAAAAAAAAATATATAAACCTAAGTTTTCAACTCAGATTTATACTAATTAAGACTTTTCTATTCGTAATTATACTAATTCTGAAACATTTTGGAATTCTACTAATGACAACTTGTGAATTCAGAATTATAACCAAATCTGTCTTGTCAACTCGTGAATAAGGTATACTAATTCCGACTTTCCAACTAGGAAATATACTAATTGAAATGGATCAATATCACGTTAGCGGCAAGTCGAAATTACGCTGATGCCGATTTGGCCAATTGGAATTAGTATAGTTCCGAGAGTACAAGTCAGATTTAGTATAATTCCGAGTACTTGGCTCGTTTACAGCTTATTACTTTTGCCTTCAACATTAAAACTACGTCATTTTCATCAGGAGTTTTTACCTCGGGCTGTCAAGTCGCTCGTTTGTAGCAATTAAATTGACACAAAGAGAGGAAAAATCCATCCTGTGCTACAGTTCAAACAAGTTTTCGAATACCTCCGAGGAATATCGAACAATTTGCAGGAAATTATTCGCTTTTGAAATACAAAATTATTACACAAAATTATGAAACTTCACAATTGTGTAGTTTTTTTTTTTAATAAATAATTTTAGGTTTATTTAGGTTTCCGTCCCGTTTTATTGCATTTTTGTGACAAAATTCTGCAATGAAAAATTTTTTTTACATTTGCAAAGGCCTAGTAGTTATTTGCGCGATCGTCTTTTGGACGCAAAGTAGTGTGACCGGATTTTACCGACAAAATTTTGAAAGTTGTAATATTATTTACATATTTTTTGTTATCCAAGAAGTAAACTATTAAATAACACAACAGGGGATTATAAACCATAACCCAATTTTGAGTTATAATTTATAATCCACGCTTTTGTAAGGTAATATTTATTTATTATTGTTATCAGAATTACAAGTATAAACGTTAATAATAAAAGAAAATATCATACCTTTTGATGCCTGCAGCGCTATATCGTCATTGATTTTTACAAACTTGGATCAATGTTAGACATTTAAAAAGTAAACAAGATCGGGTATTTTAAGTATGATTTCGTACCGTGTATATGTGTGATTGACACCAAACTTTTTTTTTACTTATTCTTATTCTTTTGTTTTATTTTAACTTAAAATTACTCTTGATTCACTACACTTTAAATAATGTTGCCAAAAAATGTAACTTTATAGCTTTCCTCTTTGATACAGAAGGCGCACATTTTTTTCTCTTATTTTTCCATCAATTCCTAATATAATATGCATGGCTTTTTTCAAGCTTCAAAAAAGCAAGACGCAAAATTCTAGATCCAATATTGGTATAATGCCACCTTATTTTCCCGTATAAAGCCTATCAAAAATCCATTACGGATCCAAATAGAAAAAAAAATCGTAAAAAGCGTAAAAAAAGCTGTTTAGGAGTGTTTTATATCGTTTGAAATAGAGAAAAACAACATTCTCTTGTCAGTAAATTATTTTCGGTACAAAGCCACATTGCTTTTAAGTATTTCAATAAAACACTCAAAAAATTTGCTTCTAAAATAAGGTAAAAGACAAAGTTTTTCGTAGGGGCGTTAAAAAGGCTTTTTTTCAAATATGCCCACAGTTGGTCTAGAGAGTGGTTTTAAGAAAAAAAAATATTATTTTTAAACTATACACTTTTGTTTTTGATCCATCGTCAACTACTATTTACCATAAAAAGTAAAACGCCCTATGTAGCCCTTTTCTGTGGGGCTATTTTTGGAAAATATTCTGGGAACCTTAAATAGCAACCCCCTATTTTGACTTCATATTTGAATTCTCGCTGAAATTCTCAATTTTCAAAGGCCCACGTCTTGGAAACTAAACAAAATATCTCTATTGTGTTTATTATCGATTTTAGGGGTTTTCACGAGAAAAATGACAACAGTTTTACAATCTGACCTTCTACTTCATATTTTTGGAATAATATCGTCAAAATCACTAAAAATCAATAAACTGTAAATAGGAATGTGCAAACGTCAAACTATTGTAATTTTTTATTTGCTCTTATAAAACCCTCAAAATCGATAATAAACACACTAGAGATATTTTGTTTATTTTTTACATTTTGAAAGCCAATCTCGAAAATTACTAAAGCAAACCTAAGTAAGTAAAAGAATTCAATTATGAAGTCAAAGTAGGGAGTTACTATTTGAGGTTTTTAGAATATTTTCCAAAAATAGCCCCCCAGAAAAGGGCTACATAGGAGATTTTACTTTTTACGGTAAATAGTAGTTCGCGATGT
Source organism: Oxystoma pomonae (assembly GCA_963921995.1). Lineage (NCBI taxonomy): Eukaryota > Metazoa > Arthropoda > Insecta > Coleoptera > Brentidae > Oxystoma > Oxystoma pomonae. The sequence continues at coordinate 74,881,809 of OY998169.1, read as the reverse complement.
ATAAAAAACAAAAATCTATTTTTTAAAGATTATGTATTATTTTTCTTAAAACCCCTCTCTAGACCAACTGTGTGCCCATCATCTTGGATCTTTAGTAAATGTCACTTTTGATATCAATTTTGATACTGATTCTATAAATTTGAAGTCCTGTTCTTACATTTAGATGTTTTCTTAATAATGATTTTGGAGACATAAATATTTAAACATTTCAAACTTTATTATTTCTTCGACGAATTTTTAAAATGTTACTTCAATATGTTTGGAAATAATATGATCAAAAATACCTAGTATCCGCCATCTTGAATTTTTAGGAAATGTAAAATTTGACATTGGATCTTTAAATTTTGGTGCCTTGGCTTTCTAAAAATCTTACAGTGCTTTCGGTTTACGTTCCTTCAGATCGATTCGGAGGGACGCTTATGGTTTATCAAACCAGAAATTTATCAGACCGTATTTAATAAAAAAATTCGTCGTAAGAACGATTCACCATTCAATACAAAATTCTAAATTTAACAGACCCGTTTTTAATCGAACCATTGTTCATCAAAGTCACTCAATATCAAACCCGAAATTCGCAAAACACGTAAATTATCAGAATATTTTTGCTAAATTGATTGCGCATTCGCCAATAACAAATGAACGCAAGAACGGGATAACGCAAGTGACATCTATACACAAACTATTGAACGCAACCTGTAAATATGCGTGCGTAACGGCGACAAATGCATCAAAACGCCGCGCCGCTGCGCCACCTGCGTGTAAGCCTCCAGTTCATGTGGTATTGGCGAATGCGCAATTAATTTAGCAAAAATTTTGGGTTTAAAGAAATAAGGTTCGGATAAAAAATTGGTTTAACGAATTGCTGTTCCTGTAGTGAATGATTTTATAATTGGACTTTCTTTATTTAACGGGTTTGATTTTGCACATGATGATAAACCGTGGGCATCCGAAACAGAGTAGTGACGTCTACCTACGGGTGCTCTGAATCATAACCGGAATGCTTGCATAGAGAGTGATTATCGAACACGTCATTGGCTTAAAAAATGACATTTTAACCTCACTTTTTTATCTCACTTTTTTATTTATTTATTTCATGTTCAATATTTTTGACTTATTTATGCGATGTTTCGAACAATGCCGGCTTTTTTGAAGGGTGCGATGACAGAAATGCTGATTGAAATCGTTGCGTATGTTCTTGGGTCCGTAACTTACATCCTTCCGTATGCAACGAGATTCTGTCATCACACCCGTCAAAGAAGCAGGCATCGTTCGAAACATGGCATGTACATGTCAAAAATGTAGTGTATTTTGACTTTGTTTTGAACGCGTTACGTATACCGATACCGATGCGTTAAAATATTTACTTTAAGTGTCTATTATTTTTATTTTGCTTACTTAATCCTCAGTATTTTTGGGGACCACCTCAAACACATAATTGCGTACCCCTATCGAGTACAAGTTGGACAGACATTTCTTCCTCCTCAGAGGAAGTACAGGAATTGAGGAACAATTCTTTAATTTCAATTAATTTTCTTTTTCGATCCATTTTTCCTGTTTTGCCACAAAACGTTTTGCTCTAAATCTTCTACTCTCGCGATTTTGCGGGAGCAGAAAAATTGATCTGTTTCAAATCTGGAGGAACAGATCCGGAAAACCGAACACGCTGCTCTGAGCAGGAGTACAGGGTGTCCCATTTTCAATGGGATTCAATGGGAAACTTGTTGTTATTGAAGATAGAGACATGCGGTTTTTGCATTACTGTTTTACGTTTTTGAGCGTTAAAAAAAGGTATTAAGGCCACAAAAACGGCATAAATTTGACAACACTGCTTTGCTGTTTTTGGGCCAATCTTTACGGGGCAGAATATCGGAAACGAGAAAACGGAATCTGTTAAAATTTAGCAGGAATATTTATTTTTGAATTCCTCACAACCGTATCCAGACAGTTTTTTGCTGGACACTCTCATTTTCGAAATAAAATAAACAAGGCGAACAATACTCAAAAATCTTACCTGGCTTTTTCTTTAGCCTCGTCGATAATACAGACATCAGTAACAGCAATTTTTGGAATTCTTTATTTTTTGAAAAATACACCAAATTTTGAAAAATCCTTTGGATACGGTTGTAGATTTTTATAAATCCTATTGTCTGATAACAAAAAAGTTATGGTTTTTTTTTGCAAGCAATATTCTGCCGCTATTCTGAAACGCCAAGGTCACGTAATTTAGTAGGCCCAAGGAAACTGAAGTGAGTCGGATTGGAGTATTGGAATTCAGGTTCCGCATAGCCACCGGCCACTTGTCTAATGGAACATTCAGCCAATAAGTGGATAAATGTTAAGTGATAGAAGGAAATTTGTTATTTTTTTGATGTAGAAAAATAATTTTTGTTTTGACTCTTTTTTAAAAGAATCAATAATAAATGGTTACGTTCCTAATAAGTTATACATATGGTGTTCGCACCGTGTTCTGAACACTGCACGATTTCACTCGATATGGTATTAGTGATGCCACCTATTGTTGATCTTTCAAAAAAATAGCAAAGCAGTGTTGCCAAATCTATGCCGTTTTTGTGGTCTTAACAGATTTATTCTGTCCTTTGTAGTTTTTGAGTTACAGGGGAAAGTTGGTCGGAATTACCAACTGACGATATCTCCATGAATTTAGAAAAACACAATGGTTTTCTTGAAATTTTCGTCCGACGTTTCGTTTCGTAGATACCATCATCAGGATCAAAAGCTAAATACGAACCAAAATGTTTTGCTTCATATATTTGATTTGTTTTATAACAAAATACTTATAATTTTTTTTATTTTGAAGTTTTGATCTCGAAAAAAATCATCTTCAGTGCATTGTTTTTTCTGGTACGGCCCTGGTTCCTTTTTAGTTTTTTTTTACTAGAAAGCACGAATAGTCCATCATACAATCAATTATTTTATGTTGAAAGGAAATGAAAATATTTCGAAAACTGTAGCTTTGAAAGATTTGAACCTTATAAGAAAATTTTTGGGTAATATTTACGAAAACCAAAATCAAAAGGTATGCTTCCACGAAATTGTACTTTATAACAAAATTTGTAGTCCATATTCATGTAAATTTAAATCTGAAAACCATATATCGCTACTTGCTTTTGTTCCAAAGTTAAAATTTTTTAAAATATTTTTTCTCCTTTTTCCACCCTTCAATCCCCAACCACCCTACCCAAAAGTTAATCGGTTCATGGACAGTCGATGTAGGATTTTTGTACTAAATTTCGTTAAAATCGATTAAGGCGTTCTTGAGTTATCGTGTATACAGACAAGACAACAAACAACAGACCGACAAACAACTTTTTTTTTGTTGATTAAGGTGTTTTGGAACCTTATTAACTCATTTTTGATAAAATTAAGAGGAGTAAAAATTTCATGATTTTAGTAGTCCCCCATAACTTATTGGTATGGTGGCCTAAAAATAATATTTTTTAATTAAACAAACTTGAAAAGAAACTAAAATATGAAGTAAAAAAACATTTTGATCCTGATAATGGTATCTACGAAACAAAACGTCGGATTCAAATTTCAAAAAGACAATTGTGTTTTGCTAAAAAGGTTGCCACAGACATGTTTTTACAGAACTTAATTATCCCTTAAATTAAGGGAGATATCATCAGTGTAGCTCAAAAACTTCAAGGGACAGAATTAATATGTTAATACCATTTTTTAAAGCTCAAGAAAGTAAGATGTGAAAACTGCATGTCTCAATAACAACGGAGTTTCCCATTGAATCCCATCGAAAATGGGACACCCTGTACATTAGAGCAATAAACGAAAGCGCTATAATTATTGTTACAACCGGACTGTTTATTTATTTGTTTTTTTTTATAATCAAAAGTCTGAGAATTATTTTTCCTACGACCACACGCGAAAGTAACCAAATCTACCCTCTATAAAGGTGCAGTTAAACTGTGGTAGTGTAGTCGTCGTTGCATTGCAGCTGTAGTGAATTTTTTCCATAGATAATGCAGAACTGTAAAATATCCTTTACAACAATAGTTTTTTTTATTTTTTTTGGTACACACTTTTTAATTATTAAGAAAAAAATGTGGTAATTTTGTATTTGCATACATATATACAGTCAATAGTGTGTTCAGTGGTATTAGCGATAAATTAACAAGGTACTACCCACATAGCAAGCCTTGAATATTGTATATTACAAAGATATTTAAAATTAGAATATACGTTTTGTATGTTATACGTATATTTTATATATATTAGAAAAAACAATAATTCGTTTAAAAAAAAAGGAACCATGAACGGATATTTACTGTATATTCAGTGTATATGCGCTATCGTACATCCTAAATATATGTTTTTTGTGTATAAGCCTTATATTTTTTAACCGAATATCAGTTAATATTTTAAAATAAAATGTTACCCAAATATTTGTATTTTAATATAAACTAAAAATATAAATTTTATAATTATCACGTAATATTCTCTAAAAAAGGTTTTTAATATTCCCCTCTGCGTTAAAAAAAAATATGAATATTTTCCCAATATTCAGTGTGTATCCGTTTGAGTATATTCTGTTTATCTGTTTTTTTTTAATTAAAGGCCGACATATCCTAGCCCAATATCTTTTGAATATTTGCACAATAAATATGCCCAAATATTTGTTTTGTGGAATGTAACACTTACTTTATTAAATATATTATTCTTATAATATATAATTATATAATTACATTTTTTTAGCATTAGAAATCAGAACATTTTTCTGCTTTTTTTAATGCTTTTTTTTTAAATTTACTTAACCCAGATCCTCCTTGTTTTGTATATCTTCTAAAAGTCGTAGGTATATTGCTATAGTTAACATATTTTTTACGCGGGTTAGATTGTGACTTACCATCTTGCCAAAATTTGGCGAATCACATTGTCTCCGAGTGGCCATTTAACTTGTTAAATAATAACCACTTAGCGGTGTATACGACCCTACGAGTTCGGTGTTCCTCTACGCATTTTGATTCGTTAGCGCGTGTATCACGTGGTTTCAATTCAACCAATCAGATACGAGATTAATAAATCCTTCCTCTTGCAAATACGGAACTAAGCTTGTTTGGCTTGGTTATCGACTTGTGTGCAGTGAATTTGTGCCGTTTTCTAAAGTTTTGTAGCAAAAAACAATATTTTTTATTATCGGTTGGATTAAACTACAATGGACTATCCCCCTGGGAATTGCTATCTTACATCCAGTTGTTGCAGGTAAGTAGGTAAACTAGATTGAAGTTGTTTTATTCGTGTGGGCTCAAAATGGTGGCGTGAGATGAAATAAATGCATCTGCTTTTCGACGTTGACGCGTTGCGTAAAAAAGGGACAGAGAAGGGTCAATGTCATTCTAAAACAGTAGGTGTTGTGATATCTAATGATAGGTTTATACTGTAAAATTAAAAGAAACATTGACCTATATGGGAGGCAGTGTATTTTGCATTTTTGTTTCACAGTGTCTAAAGTTACGACAAACTTTTTTAGGGTTGACTTGGGTTTGCTGGCGTTTACTGGGGTTGTATTGGTTGGTTTTCTTGTGAAAATATAAAGAAAGTGGTTTTTCTGTTTAACAAATATTAAATTGGAAAGCTGATAAATCACCTCGTAAATCACTGTCACCCACATTTGTGTACATTTATAAAAGTTTTGTGCTGATTAATTTAAAGTTATTTACCTATATTTTTATTTAATTTATTTATGTGTATTGTAAAAGAAGAATCCTTTTGAAACTTTTATTTTTCTGCTTTTCTATTAGACCTCTAAAAGTAAATATATAGACACTTGATGAAAATTTGGTTGGTTGTTCCCACCATCTTTGGTAACTTTACATCTCTTGGGGACTGCAGGGTGAGTAGATAAAGCCGATTAAAATTTTTTAATTCATAAATGGTGGAGTTAGAAAAAAATGCACCATGGCCATTTATAAACATAATTAATTTAAGTAAACATTTTAGTCTGATCCAAATCTGGACGAGGTTTCAGGAAATGAAATACCTACCTAAATGGAGACCAACAAACAATATTTATTATTAATTGATTATTATTAGTTGTAATTTTTATTTTTTCTCTATTTTTTATCCAAATAAATAAGTGACTTTAGCAGTACATAATTCATTTTCTTGAATTATCTGTGAAAATTCCCTGTATTAAATATTAAAGTTTTATTTTACTATTAGCGACAATTTAAGGATTTTGTGAAATGGTAACTGTTAATCACCAAATTTCTATTTCAGGTGGACTTTTGATGGAAATATGGGTAGTTTTTACCATGTCTCTCAATTTTTAAACAACAAAAATTATATTTTTGGTTCCTTTTACATGGAAAAAGACAATAATCCTGGCGGCCATCTGAACATCTAGACTTTGCAGGGTAAGTGGTATAAACTGTCGAGAACTTTTTTTAAAATTCAGTTTAAAGCAAAATTGAGACGATACAAAAGATTTTTTGTCTGTGTGTCGTTTTATAGACTGTTCTTTTTAGTTTTTCATATATTACTTACTTTTGTTAAAAACTAAAACGATGATTTTCGAAAGGTCCCGTATAAAAGTGCTCAGGATATTCACGCATAAATTTGCCAGAAATTGGCATAATAATTTTTTGTTGAGTCTAGAGGACTTTTATAATTTTTTTCTTTACTTATATTTGTTACTAAAGTTAAACATTACTTTTTTAAAAGTTTTGGTTTTATATTTTTTTACAAACTTAATTTTTTCTAAAATTTTTATTTTACAGCATTGTATTTAAAAGAAAAATATAATAAGCCCATGGCATTTTTATAGTTTTTTTTTTATTATAAAATGTTGCTTTGTACCACCACCAGCAAACTGAACAAAAACTCAAAAAAACTGATTAAAAAATGAATATGCCACGAATTATCTGTTTATAAAAATATTTTATTTCCAGACGTAGATGCAGCAAGAAGAAATTCCCTTTCTTTACGCGCCACCACGAATACAAAGCTTCATATTGTCATAAAAAACTGATTAAGGATGCTGCAGATAGAGACAGATATCAATCACCAAAAAGAATAGAGCTAAACATGAGGATATGTACTGGTAATAATGCGATATGGTGCCTGCGAATATTAATATACTGCTTTGCTATCTTTGACTTAAACTAAACTTTTTAATGGAAAGCTTAATTCTGTATTTTCTAAATAAAATAAAAAAAATGTCTTTCAATTAACTGCTTAAGTTAAAAAATGAGGAAGAAGTGTTTGTTTATTATTAAAAAACCTTTAAAAATTTGAAACTATTGTTGTTAAAAATTTTTAGCTGTCCATGGCGTTTTTATTTTTAAAAAATAAAATTTAGGCATTTTAGGTTTTTTTACTAACAAACAGCACTTTTTTGCGTGATACTGTATATTTTTTTGGATATATTAATAACATAAAAAGCGATATTTTCTATCATTTTAAAGTACACCTAAAAAATGCTTATTTATGTGAGAGCATGTGTTTCTGATGTTAATTTTACTCACGTTATTGTGCTAAGCGGGTATATTGTTGTAATATAAATGACAATATATTCAGGGTATATATAAAACGTATATATATGATCATAGATTTGTAATGGACATTCTTCATTGAATACATCAGTGATATAAGGATTAGTATATTGTAGTAATATAAATCTTATATATACCCTCAATAAAATATTATGGATACGAAAAGAATATACTTTTATGGATATACTATTGTTATATATAAACTAAAATTGGGACTACTATACATTGTATATCGTGACGGATATCGACAGGATATAATATATAAATATATACCATAATGGATATACCATAGAACATCAAATTTGGTGTAATAGAATATAACTCGAATATTTATGTGGAGTAATTAATACATGTTCAGAATATACTTATAAGGTATATTCATTGGATGTTACCCAATGGGTACCTCTGGATCTAAATTGGATCTTTTTTGGAGCTCCTATGCACGTCAGGTGAATATCTGGGTGATATCCAGGGCAATATCCTTCTCCGTTTTCGTATATGCAATATTTTTTGCTATGTGGGTATAGTAGTTTTATCGGATCCGTTGATTAATCATTCTGGTTTATTATAATTGCGAAGGAATAAGAGCCTTTTTTCTAAGTGACAAAAAGCGTTTACTTTTAGCATTACTTCTCTTGCATGGACAAATTATATCAAATGATTTACCTTCTTAACCTTATATATTGCTTCAGTAATAACCTTTAGAAAAGTTATAGTACCGTATTATCAGCGGTGCAAAGTGCACTCACATGCTTAACGTTGTTGTATTCATGCCGTCTCTTTCATATGCGCCCGAAAATATCTACCTATCTCTGTGTGAGTTTATTTCACTACAACCACCGTGCACCGCTGACAATACGGTACTATAACTATAACAAGGTTATTATATACTAAAGCAATATACAGGGTGTTTCAAATTCGATGCTCACCACGAGAATCTCCTAAACGGTAGGAGATACGAATAGATTTAAATTAGGGCAAAGTTTCGCAATTTGATGCTTTACCCAAAACCAAAAATAAAGTTTACAAAATTCGAGTTATCACTAATATTTGTTTAAAACATTAAACAAGATAAATTATATTAAAAAGTGTGTACCAAAAAATATTGTTAACTATTTATCTGTAAAATATCCTGTTCTGTATTATCTATGGAAAAAAATTCACTACAGCTGCAATGCAACGACGACTACACTACCACAGTCTAACTGCACCTTAACGCCTCAGAAAGTTTTATATTTCACACGCATATCAATTATATTTTTATCTCTAAAGACGAACATTTTTTCTTCTCTAGTGAGGAAAATGAACGACAGCAAACCATCCAAAGAATGTAGGTATCTAGTAGGCTGTGATTTGTAGAAGCGTCGAAAATAAACCGAAACCATTTTCATCCCTAGAGAAGAAAGTATCCTAGAAAAAAAAATACATTTTTCTCTTGAGATGAAATTGAAAAAAATTTAGTAATAATAAAAAATACGAAATAACTCCTAAAGTGGTCGTAGGAAAAATAGCGTACACAACTCGATAGAAAGTAACTTTTTTACACTGTGTGGTTTCACTCGGGTAGCGCCTCGTTCACAACATTCACGCTCGTGTGAAATATGTAACTTTCTTCTCTCGTTATGTAATATACTAATAAAACACGTCAAATAAGCGCGGCCAAAACTTTCTATTTATAAAGCGAATAACACGGTTAATGAAAAAAAATCGGTAAGCAGATAACGACAATAAAGTTGCAGCTCGCAACCATGCGTACGCGGCAACATAAAACTTTATTGTAACATAAAATGTTATTATCCCGCGGTCCCATTTTTTGATTTAGTTGAATTTTTGCAGTAGAAAATGACATTAAAAAATGCAACTTTTATTGTTGTTTTTTTTTCGGACCAAACGAAAAATAATGTAGAAGTCACTGCATAGCAACCCCAATTACGATTTAAAAAATTGTATGAATTTTATGTTTGGCTACCATTTTGGTCCTCATTACATTTTTTCCAAATTTGGGTAAAAAGCTAATACTAACCAATTACATATACTAATCGACTATAGTTCGTTGGCAAAATTCACATGGTTGCCTACTTGCCGGGCAGCAAGCCATAGTTTGGTTATTACAGTGGCGATCGCCCCTCCCCTTTGCTCCAGAGAAAAGTAGACAACAAAGATGCTGGTGGTAATCCTGAAGTCTTTGGAGAAAAAAACGAGAAATTGCAGATTTTGAAGACATTCTAGAATCCCTCCACAGTATTTTGGGACAGTTTAAAACAGAGAAAACCACGATATTAGAAATACAGAACAGTATAATAGAGTTTCAATTTCTAAACAAGTTTTAGACAAAATCATTTCGTACAAAAAATCAAGGTTTAATAACGAGACTCTAAGTATTTTTGACCTGAACATATTCATACCAAGTTTTATACAAGGTGAAGGCAAAATCAGGGAAAAATTAACTAATGTCGTAATACTATAAACTGTTTGATTAATGCAAAACACAAATTCTTGAACTTTTATTGGGAGAAGTCAGTATTTGGAAACAATATTGGTCAGAAGTAGGCAATGAACAAATGTGGCGATATTTTTCCGTTGATAAAAACATTCTTGGATGTTTGTCAGTAAGTAACGCTTCGTCAGAAAGCACTACGACGGAAATGCGTCTGACGGGCTTAGCGTTGCTGCATATCAAAAGACATATCGAAATTGACATTGAGCGAGTCATTGACCGGTTTGCCCAAAAAAACTGGAAATAAACTTTTTGTTGGTAAAGGTATTTTAGGACAGTTTCAAACAGAGAAAACCACGATATTAGAAATACAGAACAGTATTATAGAGTTTCAATTTCTAAACAAGTTTTAGACAAAATCATTTCCTACAAAAAATCAAGGTTTAATAACGAGACTCTACGTATTTTTGACCTGAACATATTCATACCAAGTTTTATACAAAGTGAAGGCAAAATCAGGGAAAAATTATCTAATGTCATCGTAATACTATAAACTGTTTGATTAATGCAAAACACAAATTCTTGAACTTTTATTGGGAGAAGTCAGTATTGGGAAACAATATTGGTCAGAAGTAGGCAATGAACAAGTGTGGCGATATTTTTCCGTTGATAAAAACATTCTTGGATGTTTGTCAGTAAGTAATGCTTCGTCAGAAAGCACTATGACGGAAATGCGTCTGACGGGCATAGCGTTGCTGCATATCAAAAGACATATCGAAATTGACATTGAGCGAGTCATTGACCGGTTTACCCAAAAAAACTGGAAATGAACTTTTTTTTGGTAAAGGTATTTTGGGACAGTTTAAAACAGAGAAAACCACGATATTAGAAATACAGAACAGTATTATAGAGTTTCAATTTCTAAACAAGTTTTAGACAAAATCATTTCGTACAAAAAATCAAGGTTTAATAACGAGACTCTAAGTATTTTTGACCTGAATATATTCATACCAAGTTTTATACAAGGTGAAGGCAAAATCAGGGAAAAAATATCTAATGTCGTCGTAATACTATAACCTGTTTGATTAATGCAAAACACACATTCTTGAACTTTTATTGGGAGAAGTCAGTATTTGGAAACAATATTGGTCAGAAGTAGGCAATGAACAAGTGTGGCGATATTTTTCCGTTGATAAAAACATTCTTGGATGTTTGTCAGTAAGTAACGCTTCGTCAGAAAGCACTATGACGGAAATTCGTCTAACGGGCTTAGCGTTGCTGCATATCAAAAGACATATCGAAATTGACATTGAGCGAGTCATTGACCGGTTTGCCCAAAAAAACTGGAAATTTTTTTTGGTAAAGGTAATGTTTCAACTTAAAAAGATTTTTAGATTAAAAAAAAAGTATTTAGATATTAGTTTTTGTTTGTGGTTTGTTTGTTATCTATGTTTTTTTACAACTGAAAAAATTATACATAGTTACTCAAGCGCGGATTTCAGGGGGTTGCACTTTGAAGTCATTGATATATTTACAATTTTATTTTTTTATTAAAGCAAAAAATGCATTTTTCAGTGCATTTCTTTTTAAATTTTCGCCTGCGGCGCTATGATACCTTGATATTTACGATTGTAGTATAATTTGACCCAAAAATTACATTTTTAATGTAATTTTCTCAAATTTTCGGCGCATTTAAACGTTTTTTAAAACAAAAAAATGTCTGAAATAAACAACTTAAAGTCTGAGTACTCCCCCCTCCTAGATTTGAGGCCAAATCCGCGCTTGTAGTTACTAAGTTTTGTTTGTGTATATTGATATGTTCCTCATAAAAACTATGCTTTTATTCTAGTTTTTTTTTCGTACCGAAACCGCCCCACACTTTCGAATGGCTGGGACCGCCACTGGCTTATTTACAGACAGTTACTAAAATCGATGTTTTTAAAGAATATATAAAGAACGTCCTAAGAGTTCTTTTTTGATCAAGGAAAAAAATTTCGCTTCCACAGTCGCAAAAAGATACCAAAATAGAAAATTTTATATTTGCCACAACATCATAAAAAGCGCACGCTACCATTAATGTATTCCTTGCTTGCTTAGCCCTTGATCCAACCCCCATTTAAAGAGAATGAAACGTACGATAATGTCGAAATTTTATAACATAATGGATTGTAATGATACAAATTGGTGTCGGGTTTTTGAAATAACCAGCAATATAAAAGTGATCCGAGTTAAAATTGGCTCGGTATTTGATAGCGTGCATATTTTTAGTGCGGAAGCGTTATGCGATATTTGATTTAAATTCGTTGTACGCATTTTGCATCGTTTACGCCATAATTTTTTAATTTATTTAAATTGCTCATAAATCATAAGCATTATGAGGGGCTAGTTTTTGTAGCAGTAGTAGTAGTAGTAGCAGTAGTATGGGAATCTTCAGAAAGATACCGGCCCTGATGGTCTGCCGCACATACACGATTCCAATCTCTCTAGAGGTCAGCCTATGTACTAAACCCGCTTTTCCGCAGCATCTCGTCCTCCTGGACCTGTTGGGTATTACTTCAGAAGGAGTAAGGAATAGATTTTGTTAGTCATTGACTCTTCCTTCTATCTGCCCAACGTCTTTCTCTTTCATGTCCACAATCGTCTTTGCGTAGGAACTTACAGCTTTCCAGTATTCTTCCGTCTCTAGCATTTTTCCCTTTAGATTTCCGTATTTTCCACCTTTTGCATTCAAAGAACATACAGACCGCTTCAAGCTACTGCGAACATAGGGCGAAAGAAGTCTAATTTGCCAGTGTACGTACATGCAGAGACACCGCACGCCTATCCGTGAAGCAACCAACACTCAGGCTTCCGATCGCCATTCGCTGCCGTTCGCCGCCGTTTGCCTTGTATTTAGTACGCCTCTAACCACGGTGCTGTGTGGAGCGTAGTCAATTAAACCGGAATTTGGTCAATAAATACGCGAATTTTTATAATGTAATTTTCTTATTTTTTGTCACTGATAAATAAAAGCGTTTTATTGTCAACTGCTCAGATTTATCAGTGACGACGTGTTACAATGAAAATAATAAGGAGAAACAAAATAAAAGCAAGTTCTCAAAATAAAATAATACATTCTAAAAACCAAAAAGATTTTCCCAGTCAAAAAAAAATTAAAGCAAATGTTCGAAAAGTCCTCCTTGCTCGGCTAGACAATATCCGAGCCTACTATAAAAACCCCTTCTAACGTTTCCAAGCATGAGAGAAAAGATCATAAGATCTTGGGAAGAAAGAACGAAATTTCAAAATTGGACGAGTGTCCCACAAGGAACACACAAAATTCCAAAGCGAAAAGGGAAACAATTAAATGATGTTTCGCCCGGGATGACTAGCGTGGGCTCGTCAGTGGATTCACTAGTCACCCTCAATCCAGACATCATTTAACACCATCGCACACTCTGACTTCCAACTCTGAAACACTCACAAATAGGCATCGTTCCGCATGGTACTTATTATAAGTCGCCTGATAGAAGTCATTAGGAGCAAGATCGGGAGATTGAGCTGGCCATAAAATAGTTCCCCGTGTACTTATAACCCGATTAGGAAATACATTATCAAGATATTCCCTAACAAGGCCAACATTGTGAGTGGAACAACCATCTTGTTGAAACCATGTTTCACCAAATCTTAAACCTAACAACTGCCTAGCAGTTGGAATAATGTGCTGCTGCAGTAGATCCAAGTATCTAGGACCATTCAAATTGCAATTGCCGTTAATAAAAAATGGCCCAATTACGTGTTCCCCTACAATACCCCCCCCCCCCCAAACATTTAGTTTTTGGGGATACTGTGTTCTTACGTCAAAATACAAATGCAAATTTTCCCTCGACCAATATCGAACGTGTGTTGGGTTATGACGATTTGACCATCTGCACTTTTTGGCAACTTCGTAGACATCCATTTTTAGTTTTAAAAATGTATTATTTCAATTAAGAACTTACCCATCTGTTTCTCGAGCAAGGCAGAAATAAAACAAAATAATAAAAACAAAATGAATTTCCAAAAGATAACACTGCAGCGTGCTTCGAATCCACCTCGGTCGTACGGCACGGAGAGTAAATTGGACTTGATTCCCCCTATGTTCGCAGTAGCTTGAAGCGGTCTGTATAATCCACAATGTCTCTTTGGGTACAGTACACACACTAGTCATTTCATGCATGCCTGAATCTGTGTCTGTAGACCTGGAAGAATCCATGTCCTGATAAGAGTTGCAAAGATGATACGTGATTGCGTTTATTCTATGGCTCTAACTCTGGTATAAGCCTTTGTGTCCAGCGTCCTTTGTTGTTGTCTTTTTGCCACTCTTGCTGCCACCCGCGTAATGTTGCCGCCTTTACCATCATTTCTTTTTAGCTCCGTCTTTTACTTCACACTTTTCTTCTACCAGTAGATGTTTGGGAGGAGTACCCGCAATGAGTAGTAGCGCTTTCATCGACGTTGTTCTGGAGGCACACGCAATGCATATTACCGCTTTCCTCTGAACACTCAGGAGCTTCTTATACACGTTCTTCTGTATGACTCTTATCTAAATCTTTTTTCGACGACATGCCATGCTGTATCATTCTTCAACGCAACATGCGCAACCCTTACTTCAATATTAGTTACGGTGAGGCCTCCAGCGAGAATTACAACCTCAATTTTTTGTGGTTCCGGGCACAGCTTCCTATCTTCCAGTCATTGTGTCAAATGCCTTCTAATACCCTGTTTGGTGTATCTACCAATTTTATAGCGTCACTGGGTATGCGAAGATGCCGTTTTTGCATATGTTCCACAGTATCGGACCCAGCATCGATCCCTGCGGAACACCACAGGAGACCCTCATCCTCCCCCCCTCAGGCAATCTCCCTCAGCACTTCAAGAATGCCGTGCTAGGGATCAGAGAGAGTTTCTTGCAATTCCTTGTGTTGGCTTCATCCGCCAACTCTTGAAGTCTTTGTATGGCGTACTCAGTTGTTCTTCCCTCCCAGAATTCATGCAGCTCGTCCGCAATGCCTCCAGTCCATTCTATTTCCTTCTTTAACCTTTCCTTCAAAACCTGTTTCATCAGTTTACCCCAAACGTTAAGTAGAAAGATTGGCCTATATGCCTGGCTGTCCTTTCCCGGTTTGTTTTTCACAATGAGTACGTGCTGCGGAAACTTTCATTCCTGGGAGAACATATTTTCTTAGCATCCTGTTGACCCATATTATTATGGGAAATCGGCTGGGTTTGTAGCTTACTAAATAGTGTCTTAATTATTATCTGAGTAGAACATGGTAGGTACGTGGACGCAACGGGCCCAGATGGGCGGCCTACCTGCAGGAGGGCCACTCTTAAGGGTTTTTCTTTTTCCAAACCTTGTTCCATATCATAAAAAAAGCTGATCTTAATTTTAAACAAACATTATGCATTATATAAGGTAGTGCCTTTTTAATTGTACGCTATTATAAAGCAAAGTCTGATTTAGAATAGCACTCAGCAGCTTACGCTGGCAGGTGTCATTTTTTTTATTTGGTAATTTATAGTAAATTTATGGGTGAACAGTGCAAATTTTTACAAGCTTTTATTTAACTTGCATTATTTGTAAATATGTTTGTTCGGGTGGAATCTTGCAACTTAATTTTGACCAACTTCCCGACATCCGATCGGCTTCAAATTTGGCATACTTTATAGTTCCGGTGACAATAAAATAATATGTCATTATTAGGCACCCCTCCCCCCTACGAGGGAAGTAGAGGGGGGAAAAATTGGTATACGGAGGCTTTTGGGGATAAGGAATACGAATTTTTGATCAGATTTTAAAAATTCAATATGGCGGATTCAAATTTACGATTTTCGGTCATGTCTTCCTAACCAATTTTAACTGACTTATCCACATCCGATTGTGTCCAAATTTGGTGTACATTTATAGTTCCGGTGAAAATATAATAATGTGGTATTTTCAGGTACCCACCTCCCTCTAACGAGGGAAGTGGAGGGAGGAAAAGATTTAGTTTGTTCGATTTTAATCAAAATTGGCATACAGGGGTTTTTAAGGAGGGGGATTATGAATTTTTGATCAGATTTGAAAATTTCAATATGGCGGATTCAAAATCAACGATTAAGGGAACAAATCTAAAATTTGAAAAATAAATGTTTATCAAAGAAAACTTTTAAAGAACAAGCTTTTATTAAATGCAGTCATAAGTAGAAAATAATTTTTTATCTTTCTTATAATATAATAAAATTAAAAATTTTAACTTTATGGTGACAAAGAGAGAACTACAAAAGAAAAACCAAATTCTTCTTCTATTCGAATGATAAACATAATGCTTTCATCTAAAGAAGCTGAGAACTGGTGAGATTGCCCTGCTTGCCAAGCCTTTGAGAATGTCCTTAGGTTATAGACTAATGCAACTGTTTCTTAGATGAATCGTTGATGTTTTTTTATTATTTTTTTCTTTTGAGTGCATTTACTTATTTTAGTTAAAACTTGTTCTTTAAAGTTTTTTTAATATAACACCTAAAATACCCAAATAAAAAATTTGACACCTGTCAGCTTAAGTCAGGTTTAGTGCTATTCTAAATGACCCTTAATACCTACCGAAAAGAGTGGCAACGCGGTAACGCTTATAAAACCTGTAGGGCACAAAATGAATGATCACAAATAATGTCAGGAAACGGATAAATTTTAGAAAAATTGTAACAACGTTAATGTTGCCGGTTAAATCAGATTTCACACCAAGACAAAAGCTTGCGGATTCATTTTGGTTCGTTAAGCATTGCACCTCTGTTCCATAAAGGCATTTATACAGGGTTCCTAAGCAAATCCTTAGGGGGCCAAGCAGCCGTGTATAAGAAGTAGACAAACGGAAAAGCACATTGGGCAGAAAAGGATGGGCATGGGGCGATGTTGTCACTACATCTTACACGTAGTAAATCTATTCCAGGTTGTTGTTTTCTAATGTTTTCCATTTTCATACCTTTGGGACTGGAATAAAAATTGTTTTTGCTCGACTTTAATACCAAACTGATGAAAGATATCGTAAAAAAAAAATATTTTTCGGCTTTTCATTTTGTAACCATGATCCTTACGCACTGTTTACAGGCTGGGGACTGAGATACATGCAAATGCCTAACCTAAAGCGTTCATACACGGCCGGAGAAATCGACTGAGATATTTCCGTAGAAACTTTATCAAGCAAATAGGACGGGTTGACGCCTTCGAATGTCCAACCCGGGTTTTGCACTTTGATTCGAACTCAAAAAGGAGGAACAGTCAGATGTGAGGCCGTGCACAAATTACGTAACGGTGATTTTACCAATTTTTGACCCCCTCCCTATGTAATGTTTTGTAACGGTTTGGCACGCCACTCCCCTAATATTACGTAACGATTTCAAGACACTACCCCCCCCCAAAAAAAAACTTTTCACTTATTTTCATTCCAAATTTTCTTAGTTTCACACAAATGCAAACGCTGTCGAAAACCCCCCTCCCCCCTATGTAACGTTTTGTAACCCCCCTCCCCCCTATGACCATTACGTAATTTGTGCACGGCCCCTGTAGTCCCAGTGGAGGAGGGCGAGAAAATTGATATTTTTTTCTGAAAAATTATACTCTTTAGACCTATTTCTTTGCGTTCCCGAAATTACGTAATTTTTGCAAAAAAATTGTAAGCGGCGCCATTTTTATTTCGTGCTTTGTTTTTCTAACATTTTTGCGTTCGGCTAATTTAATTGAAAAACTTTTGCCGGCGGCGCCCTTTATCTTCTCACTCGAAACCAAGATCCCCCGTTTTAGGAAAACTGATCCCGTCTGTGTTTCTAAATTTTTTCGAATAAAAGTAGAGTATGACCATGGGGGAAATAATTTTTTTCTACGGTATGACGAAAATTCCGAGAAAGTTGGAGAAAAAAATAAAAAAAGTGGCATAGCTCAAGTTTTTCGTAAAAAAAACGTTTTTTGTAAAGAAACAGAGCAAAATAAATCTTTTCACCCCTTTTTGGGTGTTACAAATATTGGCAGCCCCTTATTTTTCGCTTTTACCCTCCCGCTAGTTTTGAAGAATTGGTTGGCTACATGTTTCGAGATCATGTCATAAAACACCTCGAAAATATCAAATGTAGTGTAGGGCCAGCTTTATTTAAAATCAATAATATCGCAAGCAAAAAGCTCTGCAGGAAAACAGCGCCGTTTATTGATTTCTTTGGCTGCTAGTGCTAGCTGCATGGTTTGGCCGTTTCCAGATAGATGTCACTAGTAGAACAGAATGGAAAGAAATTTAATTAAAAGCGAAGATATTTCTTTCTAATGTTAACAACCTCACGAGTTTATCGCTCAGTATCGTAAATAATGGACCCTGCCGCCTCCTTTAAGCAAGAAAAAGCTGTGGTTTGGATCTGAAAACATCTAATTTTTATTTAGTTTTTCATCTCATCATCATCTCATGGTGTGGCCGCCATCTAGCGGAATTTGCAGACATCTTGTCAACGGTTATTATTACAACTATGATTTATGCTCACAATGAAAGAGTGGCGAAAATTTTTTCTCATGAAAGCAGTCCGGAGATAATAACAAACTGGCACCATTGCTCAATATACCTGTTTCTTTTATGCGCGCAGAACTTTCTATGCCATTTCTGTTTGATTTATTGAAATCCTATCCCTAAGGAAAATCTTAGGAACCCTGTATAATCAAAATTATACCCATTTGTAGTGACGTCATAATGGCAACCAATGACTGGTGGCTAATTAACGGTGATACTTATACTATAGGGTGATGGAAATAATAAAAAATGTCATTTTAAGTTTGGATATATTGAGGTGGCTAAAGCTGCCCATGCATGAATTATTTAACCGTGGCCCTATAAATTAGGTGGGTACCTACCTAAATTACCCGAAAAAACACGATGTAATTTTATAATATTAGGATAAAAGCCTACTTACAAAATTTAGCGTGATTATGTACTGAACATAAAAAATATTAACAATGTAATATACTTGTTTAAGAAGAAAATACCATCTTGATGAATAATGAATATAATAAAAAATACAGTTCCAAAAAAGTTGCCAAATTAATGTAATTGTAACAAAATGACTCAAATACTTATACAAGAAATCTTAAAATAAAATTAATGTTGTTTCATAGTATTTTAGGTTAATAATATTTTTCTTTAGCCACCCGATTAGCTTCTGCTTGGTCCAAGATTTTCTTGGAATCTCTTCTAATATATGCGAGAATGGTAGCTTGCATTGTCATGATTATTAATACTTTGGAGGAAGATTCGGAACAAGTTGTATTTGAAACCAAGTTTCAAAATTTTTTCTGTTCATGTTGTCATAATAATCTACTTTTGAATGTTTAATTAGCGTCTTTAATAAAGGTATCTTTTGCTCCAGCGTGGACCACCTCAATATATCGATGACCATATTCGGTAATAAAAATTTAATTTAGATTATTATTTTAACCTTCACTGTTTTTTTTTGCATCCGTGGACCTAAATTTTTATTTTTAATGTAATTAAAAAGTTTATTCCTTTATGGAAAATGTCTGGTATGTCCATTAAATAGTTTCATTTCTTCCACTTAAAGCCTAAACGGTTTATCCATCTTTGTCTTGAACTTTTTTTGCCTTATTTTTAACAACGTGGCATATTATTTTCTGGCGTACACTGAATACATTTTTTCTCGAATTTTATTTTGTAAATAATTATTTTGTAAATGTTTTGTCTGATTTTATCCCATTTTTCTTAATATTTTCAATTGTTGTGGGACTTAATTTGGTTGCTTCTGCTGTTTGCTTTATTACATTTTTAACTTGAAGAGCGGTTCCGTTGCGAACTCGGTCTTTTTCCAGTTAAAAGAAGCTAATATATTTAAAATTATTAGCTGCGTTTGCTCATTATACCTACAATATTTTTTTTGAGGCATTTCTTACTTTTAAAAATAATTTTTACAACACAGCAGCGGCGGCTCGCTCGATGACGCAAATGAAGCGCTGCTTCACCTCTTAATTTCTGACTAAAGAATTTTCGTTTAAATATTTCTAAAAAAACTAAACCTTCCGCTTCCATAAAATAACGTTTCCAAATTTTGTAAATATTATCTTTTATTCGATCATCAGGATCGAGCGGAACGACGTGTCCAAGACGCGAAAACTCTCCACCAGCCAAAACAAACAGCAAGGCACTCTGCGAAGCGGCTCCCTCGTGTCTTTTAGGCTGCGTCCAGTCTAAATTCCCGAAATAACTCGGTTGCCATGACGACGGCACGCGCATCTCGTTTCCGCCGAGGTTTGGGCCTTTGGGCGTGTTTGCATGTGATGCAAACTTTTAAGCTGGCTCTATTATAATTTTGTGACTGTAATATCCGAGCGTTAGACCGATCGGATTAACTCATTTAGCGAGAAAAAAATAAAAAATTTTTAACAGCAATTTGATGAGTGGAAATGGTACGGAGGCTTCTGATAAACGTTTTTAAAAAAAAATGCGTGAGTGGGGCTCTTGCGGGGTGGATCTGGATTATTGCAATATCCGGCAAAACTGAACGTCATAGAGTAAAAACTTCAATATAAAAGTTGTACACGGTGCAAAGTTCTACAAATTTTGTGTATATCACTTTTTAACATAACCTCAAAATTTTCCAGGAAAATGAAAAAAATCTTAATATATTTATTTTTTCGTTTTTCATTTTTCATTTTCCCAAAAATAATTGCATTGTCATAAAACTTAATGAAAATATACCTCTCCGTGTCCTTAATGCCTACATTTTTTTTTTAGATAAAAAGGTTAAACATTTTTTGAGATATTAATTTTTTTCGGTCCAAATCACATTTTTTTCAATCAAAAATTCTACTCAGGAAAATTCTCGAACTATTTTTTGAAGTTGCTCGTTTTTTTTGCTTTGACATATACTTTTTGGTGGTATAATAAAAAATTATATTTACAATTATAAAAAATGTTCAGAAATGCAAAAAACAAATAATGGCTTTTGCAACAATGAATTTTTCAGCAATTGTTGATAATTTCTTTCAATTAAAAAAAAATCAACCACCGAATACACCATCTATTTGTACGGAAAAAATACAAAGTAGACGGTATTTAATTTACTACGTTTATACGAACCTAAAACCTGTTTTATATAAAGTCGCTTTCTTCTTCATTAAAATCGTTTTCTAACAGCTGATCGATGTACTGTCAATCCTCTTACCTTACAGTTTCTTAAAATTCCTTCTCTATATGAATGTAATTAAAAAAAAAGAAATTAAATGAATAGGCCATTTTTTTAAATAAATTATTTCAAATTCCGATTTTTGCTTTCAAAAATATATTTTTCTAAATTTTTACAATGAATATTTATATTAGTAACTCACGAAAAATCGTTAGGTAATCTGTTAGAGCTTATTAAGCCGGAATTGCAAAAGCAAATTTTACCGAGAATATTCCTGAGTAGAATTTTTTGACATTACTAATTTTTGTTGTTTTGACGTATTCATTTTGGTGAGATAATAAAAATTATAGTTACACTTAAAAAACATGTTCAGAAATGCAAAAAAAAATATATATCTCAATTTAAAAAAATCAAGAATCATATGCTATATTCTTGGAATGCACTTTTCTTATCATTTTAGTAAATATGTATTTTTTATCCAAACTGCTTTTCTTAAAAAAACAGTTTTATTACCTTTTTTGTAAACTCTGTTTAAATCAGGATAACATAAGAGGCGTATTTTTTCTACTTCTATCGAAATAATTATTGAACGGAAATAGCTCAAAATTTTAGCTTGGAAATAAAAAAAAAATAAATGTTGGAAACGACAATTGCTTTTGCAATTCCGGCTTAATAAGCTCTAATAGATTACCTTACGATTTTTCGTGAGCCAGTAATATTAATATCCATTGTAAAAATTTTAAAAAATATACTATTTTTGTAAGCAAAAATTGGATCCATTTTTTTTACATTAAAATTACAGTCATATAAACAAGATTCATTCATATAAAAAAGAAAATGCACCAATCGATTCTACAGTAAACAATTTTTTTATGTATGACACTTTACTAATCGAAATAAGATATTAATAGCAATACTGCACAAAAATAAAGTTTTAGGTCAAACAATTAGTTTATTTATATGGTACTCTTAAAGCGCTTTTAAACAAAGGACGGTTTGGAAATGTTTGTCCTAAATATACCAATATAACAATTTTAAATACTAAATCAATTTTATTTTAAACCGGAAAAAAAATTGTTAACTTTGCGTTGAAAAAAAATGTAATATAAGGATTTTTTAATATAACAATATATATGTTTTAATTTGTGAGGAACTGTAAGGTAAGAGGATTGACAGTATATCAATCAGCTGTTATAAAACGATTTTAATGAAGGAGAAAGCGACTTTATTTAAAACCGTTCCTTACAAATAGATTATTTAATCAGTTTTTGATTTTTTTTTAATTGAAAGAAATTTATCAACAATTGCTGAAAAATTCTTTGTTGCAAAAGCCATTATTTGTTTTTTTGCATTTCTGAACATGTTTTTTTATAGTAACTATAATTTTTTATTATCCCACCAAAAAGAGTATCTCAAAATAAAAAAAATGAGCAACGTCAAAAAATGGTACGAGAATTTTTGATTGAAAAAAAAGTGATTTAATCCGAAAAAAATTAATATCTTAAAAAATGTTCAACTTTTTTACCTAAAAAAAACTGTAGGTATTACAGACATAGGAGGGTATATTGGGGCCAAGTTTCGTAAAAATACAATTATTTTTGCGGAAATGAAAAATAAAAACCTAAAAAATAAAAATACTACGATTTTTCGCATTTTTCTCGAAAACTTTGAGGTTATGTTAAAAAGTGACATTTACAAAAGTACTAGATCTTTGTACCGTCTACAATTTTTGTATTGAAGTTTTTACTTTATGAAGTTCAGTTTTCTCCCCCTTTCCCCACCAAATCTACCCCGCAAAAGCCCCACTCACACATTTTTTTTAAAAACTTTTATCAGAAGCCCCTTTACCATTTCCACTCATAAAACTGCTGTTAAATTTTTTTTTGTCTTTTATTTTAATTTGGTTGCACTACGTCGCGTGCCGAGCTATTGCTATTGTTTCTCTTCAGTTTCAGTATTCGTTTTTATTATTTTTTTTGAAAATGCTTCCTGTATATGATGGAGTTTGTGTTTTACTGGAAAAATCGTTTTCGGGGTGGAATGAAGATGACAAAAAAGACTTCTTAAATTCTGAAAAGCCGTCCCCCTTATTAAAAGTACACATAGACAATACAAATCGTAAGTAAAGGCGGGGGGGAGGAGGTTCGGCGATGCTGCGTCACCTATTTGTAAAGTCACGAGCCGCCACTGCAATATACTGAAAAATCTATGTTTTTGAATGACAGTGACGAATATTTTAGGCAATAATCAGGCACCAATTTTTTCTAAAAATTTGTTTTCACTGCCGTTTGAAATATACCAAACAGAGATAAACAAAAATGACGTCACTACAAATAGGTATAATTGCGACTCTACTTTGCGCTTCTATACCTATTCATCTAAACCTAATAACTGCTATGCGATCGGTTTTTCCCATTTTACAAACAAATATATCCAGACCGCATATACTGTTTAAATATTTATGTATGTAGGCCCGATGTGCGGTGTAGAACATCCATTATTCATCACTCATGTCAAATATCGAGTAATAACGTGTTTTCTCGCGAAAACGAAAGAGAAAAAATCTTAGTTTTTTCATGGAGAAAATATCGGTGTGTTTTCGACACGATAATACATCACCACCTGCAAAGACCTGTACACTAATTCGTCTGGAGTTCCAGCAACCTCAAATGTCTTTTCTTTTTATTTTATTTATTAAATTTTGCGTAGCCTGACTTTAACAAATAAGGAAGAAAACTCAGTTGTTTTTATTAGGACTGATTATGGCAAAATTAAAGTTAGACCGCTCTCTTCTTGGCGATCGGGGCTATCCAAAACCGACATTTGGGCTGTCCAGCCAGGGTGCCGATTCTTGAATTTCGTAGGAAAGGTAGCACGGGAACGGTCACCTCCTTGACACATAACACGCTTTAAAGCATCCGAAACCTTCCGAACTTCACCCGATTGTCGTGTACAGTCCGGTTAGGAAGTAAATGGACCAGCTAAGGAATGTGCGTAGAAACCCATTTTCTTCTGAAGCCCGCCCACTTAGTTCGAGATTGGTTTGCATTATGGCGTCATAGGCGTAAACGCTAATCTGTTTATTGCACTTAATTTTTCAAAGCATTTTATTGATTTTACTATTTTATAAATAAATATCTCTTTTACATAAAGCACCCCTTGCCAATTTATTATGATTTTTAACAGTATATGCGCATATAGTTAGTCTAACATCCATTTAAAAAGGGGGGAATGTCCATTTTCAACTTATTTGAGAAATGTCGTTTTTTAACTTTCAATCTATTGCTACTCAAAAAAAAATCATATTACAGTAGGTAATACTTTTTTTTGTGTTTAATCATCATCATCATATTACTTATGTTCTCATTGTTTAAAAAATATTTTGTTAAGGTGAAGTCCTAGTCAACAGGTGGCGAACGGAAAATGCATTTTGAGAAAAAATATTGAGTAGAATACCTACAAAAAATGTGAAATAGCGAAATTTTTTCGTAAAACTTGAAATGTCAAAAAATTAGTGACTCTCCAATCAATGCTAAGTAATTTTCCACAAAATTAATTTCAAGCATTTTTTGATTAAATTGATAGGAACGGCTCAGTTTTGTTCCGCGTTTTACACCTGTACGGTATCCTCTTAAATAAGTACAATTAATTTTCTGCAAAAAGAAGTAAAGGTTAGTTGTTATTTTTAATGTTATCATTTTATTTAAGAACTCAATAAAACATGAACTAACCCAATTCAGTATTGAAATGTATAGTATGTAAATAAATTATTTGAGATATGCACAACACATCAACTAACCAAATTCAAAATAACGGCTTGCAAATTATTTTTTTTTTCATTTTATAATTCTTCAACTTATTTATTTATTTTAAATAGCAGTGACTATACGTACGCCCATGCCACAGTGTTCGAGCTTGCCTCAAACAGAGACAAGCGAACGCCGCGCATCATCAGTGCTTGTCGTGGCTCATTTACCTACTTAATAATCGAACTCTATCGAAGGAAACTCCCTACACTTTCATACATCTGCCTCTGAGCAGGAGTACGGGCGCTCTTGACAAACGATAATCAAGTCAGCTTTGCGCGTACACCGTACAAAGTTGGCAGCTTCTGAGCCTTCTTGTTGGTCGAAACTAGGAATGTGAATGTTCCCAAGCGACCATTCTCTCGAAATTCAAGAATCGACTCCCAGAGATTTGGCGCGCTGCTGTCAAAATAAATCGACTTTTATAATGTTGTTTAATAAAGGATGGCATTAACTTTAATTATGTCAACTTTATAGGTGGCACGATATGGGCATGTTTAGATGACAACAATGTCATAAATAGTAGCAAGAATGTTAGGTAACCATTCATAAATTACGTAAAGCAGTGGCGGCCCCAGACATTTGAAAAGGGGGGGGGGGCTGTTTCGATACGGAAAAAAAATAGAACTAATGCATAGCTTTCATGAGGAACATATCAATATGTGCAAACAAAACATAGTAACTACAAGCGCGGATTTGGTGTCAAATCTAGGGGGGCGGTACTCGTTTATTTCATACATTTTTTATTTTAAAAAATGTTAAAATGCGCCGCAAATTTTTGAGAATATTACATTAAAAATGCAATTTTTGAGTCGAATTAAACTAAAATCGTATTAACGGTATCATAGCGCCACAGGAGAAAATTTAAAAAAAAATACTCTAACAAATGCATTTTTGATTTAGAATTAAACTAAAATTTTTAATATATCAATGGTTTCAAAGAGCAGCAGGAGAAAATTTTTAAGAAAATGACACTACAAATGCCATTTTTAACACAAAATTAAACTAATACCCTTAATATCAAAGCAAAGTTATGATTGTTTTCCACAAACCAAAACTACACATTTTTGCACTCGACGCGCGTTTCGCTAACAAAGTTAGCATCATCAGGAGACGATAAATAATGAAATAAATTAATCTACGCTCTATCTTATATACAATCCTTTCGTGGGCGGAGATAAGACTAATAATTTGTGATTGATCACGATTTTTAATCCTATCTCCCCTCAACCAAAGAATAAAGTGTACTAAACGGGATGGGTCCTCTATCTTTGATTCTATAATGATTTCCATACTTTCATATGCATTCAAAAGTCTTTTGTTTGGAACACTTTTTAGAAGGTTTAGGATATCTAATGTGAATCTATGATTGCTTTCAAAAGCATGCTCGGCCACACTTGACTTTCCTGTTCTTCCGTATTTTAAGTGTGCTAAGTGTTCTCTAAAACGTGTTTGAATAGAGCGTCTCGTTCAATCCATGCAACTAATTTCGTAAATTCCACTTTTTTCTAGAACTGTAGTTTTATCCTTGGGATTTCCTAGTAAGCTTCTTATTATGTTACCGGATTGATATACTAATTTAAGACCGGTGTTATTAAATAATTTTTGTAATCCTTTCGTATAATTAGGATTATAAGGAATTGATACAAATTTTGAGTCGCAGATATCTTTTTGTCTGAAAAAAGTGGAATTCCGAAAGGTCTTTTGAAAAGAATGCCTATTTATCAGCTTATTTATTAAGCCTTCGTCGTAACCGTTTTCGCCAGCTATATTCCTAATCCTATTATTTTTTCCTTCAAATCTTTCTTTGTTTAAGGGGAAATTTACTAATCTATATGTTAAAAAGTGCAAAGTTGCAAGCTTATGTTGTAAGCAATGAAAAGAGTCATTTGGAATATACCTGTTGGTGGTCATTCCTTTTCTGTATAGGTCAAAGTCCAATTTATTTTTATTTCTTATAGCTAAAGTGTCTAGAAATGGCAGTATACCGTTGTTCTCTGTTTCATAAGTAAATTTAATTGTGGAAAATTTGTTATTTATTTTTTCCATAAAATTTTCAACACTAGTTACTTTAGTGTTGAATACTGCAAACACATCGTCTACATACCTAAACCATACTCTGGGGAAATACTCAAATTCTTTACTTATATCTGATTCAAATTTGCTCATAAAGAGGTTTGCGATAAAAGGTGATAAACTATTACCCATTGTGGTTCCTTCTAATTGCTGAGTGCAAAAAAGTGTAGTTTTGGTTTGTGGAAAACAATCATAACTTTGTTTTAGTGCAACCAAAGGTTCCAAATTCCCAACATAAATATCAAAGATTTTATAGCGCCGCAATTTATGCCCTACCGTTGCCCTACTTTTGATTTTCTAAATGTTTTCATCAAAAATTTAAAGCCAAGGTAGGGAGGGTTAACTACCCCCTATATATCCCCGTAAAATTCGCGCTTGAGTAACTATACGTATAATTTTTTCAGTTATAAAAACATAGATAACAAACAAACAACAAACAAAACCTAATAGCTAAACTCATTTTTTTTAGGTCTAAAAAGCTTTTTAAGTTGAAACATTACCTTTTATATTGCATATCTCAATTTCAATATGTCTGTTGATATGCAGAAACGCTAAGCCGGTCAGACGAATTTCGGTCATAGTGTTTTTAAGTACTTATATTTTCAATCTTCTGAGGCAGGAGAAGCTTCTTTCTAACAAAGCATTACTTACTAAATATCTCCACACTTGTTCATTGCCTCGAAAACGTTATCATATATGTTTTGATTTAAGCTTTTGCCTACTTCTGACCAATATTGTTTCCAAATACCGACTCCCAATAAAAGTTCAACAATTTATGTTTTGTTTTAATCAAACAATTTATAGTATTTGGAAATTACATTAGTTAATTTTGCCCTGATTTTGGCTTCACGTTGTATAAAACTAAATATATGTTCAGATCAAAAATACCTGCCTTGTTATTGAACCTTGATTTAATGTCCAAAATTATTTTGTCTAAAACTTGTTTAAAAATATTAGGATAGTATTTCTATTATCGTGGTTTTCACCTGTTTCAAACTGTCCTAAAATACTGTGGAGGGATTCTAGAATGTCTTGAAAGGAACGTTCTGCAATTTTTCGTTTTTTTTCCAAAGACTTCAGGTGTACCACTAGTTGTCTACTTTTTTCTGGAGCAAAGGGGGAGAGATCGCCCCCCTGCCCCCCCTCTGGGACCGCCACTGCGTAAAGCAGCAAGGCGAGGGGAGTGGGGTAGGTGTAAGTGTTATAAAGTTTTACAAAGGGAGGAGGGGGGATTTATACGAAAAATCTAGGATTTGTTCCAGTAATTTCATAGTGGTCGGTAAAGAGCCTAAAAATATGTACAGGGTGATTCAAATTGGGTACTTTTATATGGGTATGGGTACTTCTAGCGGAGATAGAGAAAAAAGAACCACCATCTGCGAGACCCAAATTTCAAGACAAGCATTTGAATCATTATTTCGAGGCATTTTGGGGGAATTTAGAGGCAAAATCTAGTAAAAAAATGTCTTTTAGTTTACACAAAATGACAACCGAGCCACTCCTGGATGTCCGCCCATCTTTTAGCTAACGGTACTTTTTGAAAAGTCTGCATTAGGGATGAAAATTTATTGTTGTTGTGGATTACTTTTTAGTAGATCTTTTAAAGCAGAATCCATATCTCAAACTGGATTTTATCCGCCACTTTTAGTTTTCAAAATATAATGCAAAGTTACCTTTTTTCTTATGGATCACTCTGTTTTTTATTTCATTTTTGTGTTCAAAATTAAATTCTTATCAAAATTATGTATCATATGTGATATTTTGGTTAAGTAGTTTTTGAGATATTCAACATTTTCTTTTCATAACAAGGTGGTCACGGCCGGATATGGATATGACAATAAAAATTGAGTCGGCTGTGCAACAAAAAAATGAACTTATAAGGTCATGTCAAATATGTCATGGTCTACTACATTTTTCATTTTGAACAAGACTTCTACCAATTTTAATTTAAAGTTTATATTTATTTTTCTTATTTTCTTATATTTTTGAATATTTATATTTTCGACTTTTAAACTTTATATTCTAATTAATAACACAACTAAATAGATGAAAAAATTGAAAAACTAATAACAAAAAATACTCCATTTAAAACAAGCTAACCGCAAAAAAAATAAACAAGAAAACCTAACAACACGACTAAAAAAGGTGCTCAAAATGTCCGCCAGTTTGTCCAATACATAAGCGGGGGCACTTGTAGCGGCATTAAGTTTTATATTTCTTAAAGCATTAACGCAATCCAGAAAATGATTTTCCAGGTCTTGTTTGTTGTTTGTCTCTGAACGTTTTATCGTAACTAACTAGCTATGAGCCTTGAAGAATTACTTTCAAACCATTAAGGCCACAAAAACGGCATAGATTTGACAACACTGCTTTGCTATTTTTTTTTAAGATCAACAATAGGTGGCATTACTAATACCATTTCGAGTGAAATCGTGCAGAACACGGTGCGAGCACCATATGTGAGGAAAGTATAACTTATTAAGAACGTAACCATTTGTTAATGCTTTTTTAAAAGCTTCATGCTTCATGGATTGCAATGTCTGGAAATTAAAAAGAATCAAATAAAAAATAATTATTCAACATAAAAAGTAACAAAATTATTTTTATGACTTGACATGTATGTATCAATTTGTTGGCTGAATGTTCCATTAGACAAGTGGCCGGTGGCTATGTGGAACCTGAATTCCAATACTCCAATAGAGCTCAGTTCAGTTTCCTTGGGCCTACCAAATTACGTGATCTTGGCGTTTCAGAATTCCGCCAGAATATTGCTTCCAAAGAAAAAAGCCATAGCCATAAATAAAAATTTATAACCGTATCCAAAGGATTTTTCAAAATTTATTGTATTTAAAAATTACAGATTTCTGTATTATCGACGAGGCTAAAGAAAAAGCCAGGTAAGATTTTTGACTATTGTTAGCCGTGTTTATTTTATTTCGAAAATGAGAGAGCCCAGCAAAAAACTGTCTGGATACGGTTGTGAGAAATTAAAAAAAAACATTTCTGCCAAATATCAACAGATTCCGTTTTCTCGTTTCCGATATTCTGCCCGGTAAAGATTGGCCCAAAAACAGCGAAGCAGTGTTGTCAAATTTATGCCATTTTCGTGGCCTTAAAGTGCCAGTCATCAGCTCTTTAGTGCATGACCTACTTTATTTTTATTGTCAAAACCATATCCGGCCATGGCCACCTAGTTGTGAATTGAAAATGTTGAATATATTAAAAACTACTTAAACAAAATATCACATATGATACATCATTTTAATTAGAATTTAATTCTGATGAAACAAAAATAAAATAAAAAACAGGGCGTTCCAGAAGAAGCTTTGTGTTATATCGTGAAAACTAAAAGTGGCGGATAAAATCCAGTTTAAGATCTAGATTCTGCTTTAAAAGATCTGCAAAAAAGTAATTTACGCCAAAAAGAAATTTTCATAAATAAAAAAGTTACAGGCATTATCCCAAAATGCAGACTTTTTAAAAAGCCCCCATAGCTCAAAGACGGGTGGAGATATCAAAATGCAGTTTTCAACAAAAATCTTGTGTTGAAATTTGAGCCTCGCAAAGGGTTTTTTTTTCTCTATCTCCGCTAGAAGTACCCGTACCCATACAAAAGTGCCCAATTTGAATCACCCTGTATAGTAAAAAACAAAAAAAGAAGTTAAAAAAACCTCCAAATCAGTTACTTCAACCGAAAAAAAACTAAAAAACAAAAGATCAAGAGATCTTGGGTGGAAATAACGAAAATTTAAACTTGGATGAGCATCCCACAAGGAACACATAAAAGACCAAAGCAAAACGATGTTTCGCCCTGGGTAACCAGCGTGAGCTCATCAGTGGTTTCACTTGTCACCCTCTACTACACATCATTAAACACCATCATACACTTTGATGTCCAACTTTTAAGTTACCTGATACGGATTCGTCCTGGCGTGTTAATATTATAAAAACCTCCAAATCAGTTACTTCAATCGAAAAGAAACTAAAGAAACTAACAAACAAAAGATCAAGAGATCTTCAGTTTGAATTTTCGTTATTTTCACCCAAGATCTCTTGATCTTTTGTTTTTTAGTTTCTTTTCGGTTAAAGTAATTTTTAACTTCTTTTTTAATTGCCTTAGGAGCATAATCCTACTGGAAACATTAACACGCCAGGACGAATCCGTATCAGGTAACTTGGATAAGTACTAGTGCGAAACGATGCCTATTTGTGAGTGATTCAAAGTTGGAAATCAAAGTGTATGATGGTGTTTAATGATGTAGAGGGTGACCAGTGAAACCACTGATGAGCCCAAGCTGGTTACCCAGAGCGAAACATCGTTTAATAATTTCTCTTTTCGCTTTGGTCTTTTGTGTGTTCCTTGTGGGATACTGATCCAAGTTTGAATTTTCGTTATTTCCACCCAAGATCTGTTGATCTTTTGTTTTCACCCTGTATAGTAGTTGCGTACGGAATTATTTATTTTATTAAAGTCAGACTTTATGTACTGATAAGTCTATTACTATTTAATTGGCGCGGGATTTTCATTCTTCTTCCCTGAATGACCCTATAAAAATTACTTACTTCACCGCAAAACTTGGAAATAATTCAAGGTAAGACATTAGGGATTTTCGATTTAGAATTGGTTGACATTATTTTGACAGCGGTTCTAAAATAATGACGTCATTTATAATATTGTAAATTTATATTTTATTTTACTCAAAAAAAGAATAGATATAATTTCGCAATATTTTAGGTGTTTACATTCAAAATGCCGAACCAACCTTCCAGGCTCGTTCTAAAATTTCATTATCGGGTTGCAACTGCAAACTTATTGTTTTTAATCGAAAGGGCTGGTTCAACCAGAACCGGGACCAGTTGTAAATCGAAAATCCTTTTTGTTGTAAGGTACGGTTTTGGTGTACAAAATGGTCATGGAGATCGCCTTTTCCAATTCTTTTAGGAAAGAAATTTTGTCGTGTCAAATACCTTTTTTTAAACTTCCGACCGAGAGTAGGTCGGTTAAGCTGGACAATAAAAGGCCCAAAAAATGTTTATATTACTCGTCAGCTAGATTTAATACCGGAAAAAGTACAATACGAAATATTTTTATCTAAAAACATAAAAGCAGAAGGATGCAAAGTACCTATATAAGGAAGATGTAAAACTTGTCAAACTGCTTAGCTTGATTTATCGCAGTGATAAAATTCCAGCTGACATTTACAACTTACCTTACTGCCTCACAATCTTCATCCCCACGTATAGTGCAGTCCATTTTTATGTAGACAAAATCTAACCTCAATAACCCACTGAATAAAACCAGGTTTGAAAGTTGGCATAAATCCAATCGCCCTAGATTGTTGTTGTTGTTGTCAAATTTGAAATTTTCAGGTTAGGTTTTTTTCTGGCAGATATTTTGAAGGACACAGTATTTGTTTACATTTTATGTCAACGATTTTTTAACAAGAAAAGATCATAATACTCGTAGATAAATAAATAGACACATTTTAAAGAATATCAAACATATATTTACTTGCCTCGCTAAGGAAAGTAATATAATTATTTAAAAATCGCAATTAGGTTTTGTTATTTTATTTTTATTTTATTTATATACAATAATATGGGCAACGAATGAGTACCTAGGATTATAATAAAAATAATATAGAAATAGTATCCTTAAGCACTAATAAGATGCAAAAAAAAAAAATTAGAACTTTTCTAGATATTATGTCTTAAATGCGCATTTTTTAGTTATTTTAGGTTACTGTTTAAAATGATGTTGCAAATTTCACACAATGGACACTTAAAGTTGCTAAGCTATTTTTGATTCCTTGTTGTTCCTTTAAAAAAAAGGGTTAAAGTTGTGCTTACAACGTACGACTTAACCAAACCAAATCTTGTTCAGTGCTTGATGCACAGTTTAACTTCATGACGCTCACTTCTATTTCCTTCCTTCTCCTCTTTATTTGAAAGGTCTTCTCAAAAGGTCATTGCTTGACACTACTTATTTAGTTTGGCATCCACAGAATTATGGGTAATTTGAAAAATTTATATTTTTTTATTTTTATTAAATTCATTTTTATTAAAAAATCAAATTTGAATGAACGAATGATTTGTCAGCTAAAAAGAAAATTAGAGGTCAAGTTAGATAGTTTTGAATCAGACCTTAATTGATTTGAACTGAGTCAAAACAAAATTTAGTAGGTATTTATTGTTATCAATAGACTATTGCCTGATTCAGTGAAATGAATCCTAGCGCTCACCGCGTTGTGCTACTGCTACATGCTACTACCGTTGCCTAAGTACAAACATTTCTAATGGACTTTTACTCAGTGTGCCATGGAAACTTTTGATTTGATCCGCCATCTTGGTTAAATTAGAAGGCAACAAATGGTTATTTGTCTAGTTCCTTGACGTGGAGTTATAAAGTTTAGTCGGGACAAACAATCTCCAGTCTATTTAGCTATTTATAATTTTATGTAGAGTTGCCTACGAGGAAAATCACGCTAGAAGTTGGTCTTGAGGAATAGGTAGCCTGAGCAGGGTATGTGCCATCCGTTTTGAATGCTAAAAATTTTAGGAAACGTCTTTGCATTCTCTCTAGGTCTTCTATATTTATGTGTAGCGTGATATGGATGGATTCTATAGGTTGGATGCATATTCAAGCTTTGGTATAATATAGGCACAGTGGAGGCTTTTAAGCATTGAGATGTTACTTAATTCTTTGGAGGTACGAACAACGATACTGTACATTCTTGAGGCGCTCGATATTATACTTTCAATATGAAAAGAGAATGACAGTTTTCTGTCAGAGATTACTCCTAAATCACGTATGGTTTTCGGTCTGTCAAAGATCTGTTCATTTATGACATACTTGTAAGTTACATATAGGTTGTTTTCTTTGTGTATGATATCACATTGCATTTGTCACTTTTAAGGGGTGGACTATTCTGTATAGTCTTTAGATCATTTTGTATGTACGTATCATTTATTACTATGTACGTTTTAAAATCGTCATTGTATGAAAGATTGTCTGAACTATGGCTTTTTCCCATATCACCTATAAATATGTGAAACAAAAGAGGTCCCAGGACGGACCCTTGGGGCACTTTAGATCCCAGGTGGTACTCGACAGACCTGACACCATTTTCACACACGCATGGACGTCTGTCAGTTAATAAAAATTTTATTAGATTAATTAAAGTTGTGTTTATAGCAAAAAATGGAAAAAAAACTTTTGAAAAATTATTTTTTTTAAGGCATTGAGGAAAATATCAAATAAAAAGTAGCCTATGTTAAGACACGGTTTACAGCCTATTTTCTTATGAAATTTTAGCCAAATCGGTCCATTTTTGACTGATTGATGGACAAAAATCTTAGTTTATTAACGCTAAGATGTTTAAAAATGTATATAAATAGCACGTATAAAATGTAATAGAAAAGTCGAAATACACCTCCAAAAAGGCTGGATATACCCAGAAAAAATCTGAATACTCGCTAAAAAAGTCTGGATACAGCCTGGTAAAGTCTTGATACACTCTAAAAAGTCTGGACATATCATGCAAAAGTGTCAAAGGCCCAGAAAAAGTCTAGCCACACCCTGGAAAAGTCGGGATAGACCCTGGAAAAGTCTGGACACAACCCAGGAAAAGTCTGGATGCACCCTGGAAAAATTTGTATTTTCTTGAGCGAGGAATGCTTTGGAGTAAATCTATACTCGATTTATTTAACTAATGCGTTTAACTGATATTTTCTTTATTTTAGGTAAGATCCAGCCTCAAACTGTCTGTTAAAAAAAAATGGTAAGTGATATCCTACCTCACACTGTTTTCTTAATCTTTTGTTAAGCACTAAGGCTGCATCTGTAGTGGTAAAGCTTAGCCCCAACACTATAATATTATCCAAGCCAAACCATTAGCAAATGTGTAAATAACCTAAATAGCTTACGCTCTGAGCTAGATGAATTAATAATATACTTAATGGAAAGTTACAGTCTTATTTGTATCGTAACCGTTATATCGTATCGTAAGTAGGTCGCAGGTCCGTAGAGAATTTTTAAATAAATAAATTGTTACAGAAAAGATTTGTCGCGTAGAGGGCAAAGGGTGAGGGAATAAATTGGAAAAAAGTTTTTCCTCTACCAGGATTGGTAACAAAAAGGTAAAAAACTACAATTGCTTTACCATCGATATAACTGTAAAAGCACTATAACACCTGAGTTCTACAAGGATACATAACCAAGTGCGACCTAGCCACGCGTTTTGTTCTTATTAGATATTTATCAATGATACCTTGCGGCCAACTAAGTACAGTTTCTAACTAGGAGACCCAAACAATGGTCAACACATTCGAAACGGCGAAAGGTTTTTCTGGCTTTAGGCAAAGCATCACACTGGGAATTTTTGCCCCATTTTAAACTTTTTCGTACTTATTACGTAAGTAACGAATTTGAATACCCAGCAGCACTTTCAAATTCTTATGACGTTTCCTTTAAGATGTCAATAAGAAATTACCCTGCCAAAAAAACCTCATAAAAGATTATAAAAAATAACACATAAATCATTATAAGAATTCATGATCTATGCTCACATAAATTTATGATATTTTATAATTCTTGACTAGTGAAAATGAAACACAAATCCGTCTATGCGAGATCATCAAATTTTACCAGTCAGTTGGTTTATAAAAGTTTACAATATTTTATGATTTTTAATATGACAATTCCTCATAAAGGTTTAAAATATCCTATACAAGATCTACATGCAAAATTCTAAAATAAAAAATGACGGCACAACTTTATCAATGGTAGTAGTACCAATGTAGTAGTAGTAGTAACTAGGGGGTGGCCCAAGATCTGGCAAGTAGGCCCAATCGGTCCCTTTTTACTTTACCCCAGCCCAGCCCCCTAATTCACCACCTATACCGCTTGAACGGTAGTCGGCTCTCCGGGCCTTCCAGTTCTCTTCACGAATTCCAGTACTTTGGCCCACTTGAGAGCGTAGGTCCTCTGAATTCAGGTTCGGTTGTCCGAGTACCTGATGCCTAATCCTTAGGTATGCTTCGTACTCCGCAACGAGGTGCCGGGATGTCTTCTCCGCCTCCCTCAGGCATGGCAGTCATTCCCGATCCCTATGCGAGTCAGAAGCTTACTGAGTCAGTTGTGGTCGGTCAGTATCCCTGTCAGTAGTTCAATATCTTTTCGTGTCCTTCCCAGGAGCCATTGGGTCTGGCCGCGTTCGGTCCATCGATGAATCCTTTGGACTGTCTGCATCCTATTTCGCTCTCCCATTAGCCCATTTAATGGGTCGCCTTTGCAGCTGTCTCCTTGTTATACCTAAGAGTGGTTCCAGCTCCACGTATTGAGTGCTGGCCCAAATCCGAGCAAGTTCATCCGCCTTTTCGTTGCCCGACACTCCCGTGTATCCCGGTACCCACATCACTGTACCTCTCTTGTCTTGACTCAGGGCTTCCAGTATTTCTACGCACTCTTCCACCAGAGTATTGGCAATTTTTGGAGTGCCTTCAGGGCCGCTTGGCTATGGGAGCATATGTACACATGCTCCTCCGGACCATTGCGAACCTCTTCTAGTGTTGCCGCCATTAGAATGGCGTATACCTCGGCTTGGAAGACCGTAGCTTGCTCTCCGAGCGGGTATCTCATCCGAACTTCTCGGTCTTGCACGTACAACCCCGCCCCTGTTGTCTGCCTCTCGATAGCTTGGAGCCATCGGTGTAGCATATCACAGCGTTCCTTTTCAACTCTTGGTGGAGGTTCTCCTTCTGCCAGAATTTCCTATCAGGAATTTCGACTTTGTACCTCTTATTGAATCTCCAGGGAATTCGGGTTGCTTTGATCTCAAAGGACGCAAGTGGCATCTCCCTGGTGGCCATTTGGACGACCCTTAGGTGTCCAACGGCTTCCCTTCTTCCTCTCCACTGACCAGAGTCCCTCAGACGCAAATGGGTTGCAATCGCTTCCTTCTTGATCCAAGTCGGTAGCGGAGGCAGTCCCAGAATGGTCTCGAGGGCTTGGATTGGTATCGTCCTCATGGCGCCGGTTATTCCCCTGCACATAAACCCCTGCAGGCTTCCGACCTTTTGGGATATGGTGGTCCTCTCCGTTGCCGGGCATCAGACGATGGATCCATATTGGATCCTAGGTCTTAGTATTGCCGTGTACATCCAGTAGAGGTTCCTGGGTGTAATACTCCAGGTCCAACCTACCACCCGACGCAATTGCCACATTGTTGGTGTCCAGGTGAGCCCCTTGTCCAGGGTGATCCCCAAGTACTTTAGCTATGAGACCAAAGTCAGGGGTTTCCCGTACATTATGGGTGCTCTGAATCCCTCCATTTTTCTCTTTTTGGTGAACAGGATCATCTCTGTCTTTCCTGGATTAACAGAGAGTCCGTTCTGTTGGCACCAGTTTTCTACGATTCATACAGCTCGTTGTATTCTGCTGCAGACGGTGTCTAGGAAGCGACCTAACACATCCACAACTCCGTCATCTGCATAAGCTTGGGCGTCGAATCCTTCCTTTGTCAGCTTTTCCAAAAGGGTATCCATAGTTAGGCACCATAGGTGTGGAGACAGGCAGCTGCCTTGTGGGCATCCCCTTGTAACCTCGACCTGTAACTTAGATTAACCTAGTTTAGCTTGTATCTTCCTTTCTTTTAGTGCAGATCTTACCCATTCAATTATGAGGGGTTCAGCCCCTTTCTTTTGAAGGACGGATGTTATGACCTACACTTTTGCCTTCTCGAAAGCTCCCTCTACGTCAAAGAATACCGCGAGGGTATACATTTTAAATTGAAGTTTTCTGCTTTGTGCACTACTGCGTGTAAGGCTGTGTCGGTCAAACTGCCCTCTATGTAGACGTGCTGGTTCTTATGGATAAGATGTTACTTTAGTAAGTTTCTATGAGATTGGGGCTCGGTTTGGGGCATTGTTTATAAAAGCCTAAAAAATTTTATGGGCCACTAAATATTCTTTTTTATAAAAGTATTTACGACAGATTATGAGCATAGGTTTTTTATAATATTTTATAAGTTCAGGTGGGAGAGATTTTTAAATATCCTGGAAAACCCATAAAAATTGTGAGTATAGTCAAAGCCATAGTATATATTTTTTTAGAGCGCTTATAGGATTTTGTGAGTTTTTCTGACTATGGAATCTATAGAAAGACTTATAAAAACTTGTGGTTTTACCAACCCATAGCAAACTATTAATAAATCAAGATGTTCATAGAAACTTTTAAACATTTATTAGTCGGGCTGATCATAAAATCTTACAAATGTCTCAAAAAAAATGTGCTTATACAAACCCGTATTACATTATAAAAGACAAGGGTGCAATCATAGAAACTTATTAAGTTTAATGAGTCTGTTACATTATAAAATCTCGCCGAAATATATGAAAATAAAACGTTTTTACTTTAAAATTTTATACAAATTTATAAGATTATTGGATTGGACAAAAAACAGAGATATAAAATCGCACCAAATCTCACCAAAAGTAAAGACAAAACTCATAAATTATTAAAAACTTTAATAAACCTAAAAATTTACCTCACAAAAGCTTATAAATCTTATAAAAACTGATAAAAATCCGGTGCGTTTTTTATGAGATTTAATGCGGTTTTTTTGGCAATGTATACATACTTTACATTTTTTATACTTTGGCGTCTATCCTTAGCAGGCTTAAATTTCTAAACTTGTAAGTCATTAATGTGTTTTTGTACGCCATTTTCATAATATTTTAAGCTTTTTAAAGGGGCTTACGCAACCTCCTCGTATCTCGTTAAATACGCTTACGTTACGAGTGGCAATTTAGCAACGCTTTAACCGTTTACTAACTGAAGATGTTAACGTTTATTATATAAATTACTTAGATCGGCAAACCCTATGCTAACCAATTAATCGGAAACTTCATTGTTCCAAAATAATGTCAACATTGGTATTCATAGATCGAAAGATAAACAAGACAAACAAAACTTCGAAACTATAACAAGGCATTATTTTGGATTGTTTGATTTGATAAAGTTTGGGGCAGTTAGTTATTTGTTTCTTAACAAGAAAATAGTTTGTATAGATTTGTGGAACAAATATACAGGATGATTCACGACGAAATGCATTTCTCGGAAAACAATGAAGGTATTTAATTTAAATTTATTATATTTTATTTATATTTACTTTAAATTTGGCACACATAAGGAGCCCCAAAAGCCACTTCTATCAATGTATAAAATAATAAAATTCCAGGTTCGGACTAAAAAAAGTTAGTATTTTATATTTTGGTTAAAAACAACACCCTGTGTATTGCAATTTAAAAATTTACTATAATACCTTTAGAATATATTTAACGCGTTAAGTCTCAATTTTTTTATAAAAAAAAATAATAAAATCAAAATTCCAATCCTGAGATATTAGGTTTACAAACAATATCACATTTTAAAATTACTAAGAACGCATTTTTATGTTAAAACTAATTTAGGCATAAATAAATTAACTCCCACCCTACTCAATCAAAAAAAAGGCTGGTACAGGGCCGGATTAATATTGTTTAATTTATATTTTGAAGTCGTAGTTTAATCATTAAAATTTCAGGCTCGGACTAATAATTATTTGGTTTTATTTGTCCTTATTGGAAAACAACAATTTTTGTACCTCATTTGAAGATTTTGGTATCACATTATACCAGGCAAAGGATGTTGCTGTAAATATATTTTTAAATTAATTATTATCTTATACCATAAATGCTACCGCCATTTTTCTCCGTTATTATGCATGCTATAAAAAAGTTTTTGAAAACAGAAGAAAACGAGGAATTTAAAAATTCAATAAATTATAGGATGTTTTACTTAAAATAAGAAATTTACTATTTGCAATAACACTTGTCAACTTTGGCATACATATTTCAAAAGGCTGGAAAAAGTTATTCAGCTTTTGTACCAAACACTTTTTAAATAGTCGTCCGGCTTAGGTCCCCAATTGTTCATTTGGTGCAGAAAGCATGAAATTTGGCACATTTATTCTTTAGACAATTCTTTAAAATTTTGGTCGAGGAAATCGATGATCGTATGTATAGGAGTCCAGATGGCGGCGATTTTTTCAAAATATACGTCTATTTTTTTTAAAAATTGTAGGTTCGCCATCAAAACAACATTATACTCGAATCCATATAATTCGATAGAAAGAAATTGAAAAAAAATTGTTATATTGACTTATGACCTTTATTATCCTTGAAAAGTGACATTTTATTTTAAAAAAATGCATTTTGAGATTTTTTTTTTGATAATTTTTTATAATTTAGTAAGCCGCGACAAATCTTTTGTTGTAATTTTATAATTTAGAAAGAACATCAGAATAACTTTTCTAATTGACTTTTTGCTTACAGGTTGATTGGTTTAGTTATACCAGGCCAGTCAGAATAAGATTTTTAAAAAAAGCTACATTATCATCCTTATCTTTTTTAGTTTTGAGGAAAAATTGACAAATTTAGTACGATTATTACAATTGTCAAGGTCAAGTGATATTCTAAAAAATGTTTGGATAGGTGACGCTGCGGACGACGTGGCAGCCAAATTTTCGATTTTAAATTTGATAAAAGTTGATATTTTTTTAATAGCTTAAACAAGACATGATTATTTGATAAAATAATCGATTATGTGTAGCTGAAGCATGTAGATTTTTATAAAAATAATTTTAGTTTGATATGGACATTGGTCGCCTAAATTTTTTTTGAATATGTAAAAAAACGGGTTTTTCAACGTTTTCTTCAATTCTTCCTAGCGACCAAAAGTTTGGCTCGATATAAATATTGATAACTTCTGATGAATAAGGAGGCTCCAACAAATCGATTTCGATGTCAAATTCCAAATTCTATTAGGCCGTTTTTACGCTATAGGCAAGTAAAGTTGACCTAACATGTGGTTAGTTGCCCCGAATAGTACTCTAATGTACCCTATGGTCCATTTTTTGCGGAAAGCACGAAATTTGGAAAGCTTACTTTTTTAACAATTTTTTAGGATCGTGGCCAAGAAAATTTATGATCTTATGTACAGAAACCAAGTTGTCGGCGAATTCTTCAAAATGACGTTCTTAAATCGAATGTTACTTATCAAAAAAAAAAATATATTTGAATTTTCACAATACTAGTTAAATTAACATGCTACCTTCGATGACCTTGAAAAATGTCATTTTAATTAAAAAAAATACTTTTCCAGAGCCTTTTTTTAAAATGTTTTATAATTCTGAAAACGGCGACAGGTCTTTTTTATAATTTTAACACGACATCAACACATCTGTCGTAAGTGACTTTTTACTTACAGGGTGATTGGTTTAGTAATATTTTTAAAAAAATCCACGTTATCATCTGTTTTTTTACTTTTTAAAGTAGAATTTTCAAATGTGGTACGAATTATTAATGCTACCTTATCAACTAAAATTTTTTTGGATAGGTGGCGCTGTGGACGACGTGCCATGGAAACATCCGATATTAAATCTGAAAAAACATTTTTTAATTAAATTTAACAAGATTTTGTTAGACACCCACTGGATGTTTTGCTAACAAAATCTTATTAAATTTAATTAAAAAATATTTTATCAGATTTAACATCGGATGTTTCTTTAGCACGTCATGCGCAGCGCCACCTATCCAAAAAAAAATTTGTTGAAAAGGTAGCATTAAAAATTCGTAACAAATTTGAAAATTCTAAAATTCGTTATCATCTGTTTTTTTACTTTTTAAAGTAGAATTTTCAAATGTGGTACGAATTATTAATGCTACCTTATCAACTAAAATTTTTTTGGATAGGTGGCGCTGTGGACGACGTGCCATGGAAACATCCGATATTAAATCTGAAAAAACATTTTTTAATTAAATTTAACAAGATTTTGTTAGACACCCACTGGATGTTTTGCTAACAAAATCTTATTAAATTTAATTAAAAAATATTTTATCAGATTTAACATCGGATGTTTCTTTAGCACGTCATGCGCAGCGCCACCTATCCAAAAAAAATTTTGTTGATAAGGTAGCATTAAAAATTCGTAACAAATTTGAAAATTTTACATTAAAAAGTAAAAAAAAACAGATGATAATGTGGCTTTTTAAAAAAATCTTACTAAACCAATCACCTTGTAAGCAAAAAGTCACTAAGGAGAGAAGTGTTAATGTCATGTTAAAATTATAAAACAAGACCTGTCGCCGTTTTCAGAATTATAAAACATTTTAAAAAAAGTTATTTTTGTTAGGTAAAATAACATTTTTCAAGGTCATCGAAGGTTGCACGTCAATATAACTAGTATTGTCAAATTTCTCTTCATTAAGTTTTCTAGATTCAAATATAATTTTTTTTTGATGAGTTACTTGCGATTTAAGAACGTCATTTTGAAGAATTCGCCGTCAACTTGACTTCTGCACATCCGATCATAAATTTTCTTGACCACGATCCTAAAAAATTGTTAAAAATATAAGCGTACCATATTTGGTGCTTTTTACAAAAAATGAACAATAGGATACATTAGAGTACTATTCAGGGCGACCAAACACATGTTAGGTCAACTTTACTGGCCTATAGCGTAAAAACGGCCCGATAGAATTTGGAATTTCATATCTGAATCGATTTGCTGGGGCCTTCTAATTCATCAAAAGTCATCAGCGTGTATATCCAGCCAAATTTTTGGTCGCTAGGAAGAATTGAAGAAAACGTTGAAAAACCCTCTTTTTACATACTCGAAAAAAATCTACATAACTCAGCTATACATAATCGATTATTTTGTTAAATATGTATGTCTACTCTAAACTATTAAAAAAATATGAACTTTTACCAATTTAAAATCGGAAATTTGGGTGCAACGTCGTCCGCAGCGCCACCTATCCAAAAATTTTTTAGAACATCAATTGACCTTAACAGTTGCAATAACCTTACCAAATTTGACATATTTTCCTCAAAAACTAAAAAAGATACGGATGATAATGTACTTTTTTTTTAAATATTACTTTGACTGGTCTGGTATAACTAAACCAATTACCAGCAGCAAACAGTCAATTAAAAAATAAAAAAGGTATTTCGATGTTCTTTCTAAATTATAAAATTACAACAAAAGACCTGTCGCGGATAACTAAATTATGAAAAATTATCAAAGAAAAACTCTTAAAATGCATAAAAAAAATAAAATGTCACTTTTCAAGGACGATAAAGGTCATAAGTCAATATATCGAATTATATGGATTCCAGTATAATGTTGTTTTGATGGCGAACTTACAATTCTTAAAAAAAATTGACGTCCATTTTGACAAAATCGCCGCCATCTTGGCTCCTATACATACGATCATCGATTTCCCAGATCAAAATTTTAGAGAATTTTCTAAAGAATAAGTGTGCCAAATTTCATGCTTTCTGAACAAAATGAACA
This sequence comes from Oxystoma pomonae, assembly GCA_963921995.1. Taxonomy (NCBI): domain Eukaryota; kingdom Metazoa; phylum Arthropoda; class Insecta; order Coleoptera; family Brentidae; genus Oxystoma; species Oxystoma pomonae. The sequence goes on along the minus strand of OY998169.1, from coordinate 74,838,401 downwards.
ATTGATTGCTATTTGGGACTACTAAAAGCATGCCTAATAACAATAAAAAGTGGCGATGGCGATGGCATTTATGGTAGATCATCCTGTACATTATCTTCTGGTTGTAATCTTTGGACGTTTTTTTAGATGATAATAAAATTAAAAATAACACTTATAGCAACATCCTTTGCGTTGACTTGTATGTTTGGCTGGGTACCGGAAAATTTTGAGGTGTGTCTAAATTTTGATCGATTTGATTTTCTGATTAGTTTTGAATAATTTTTGGAGAGGTACTTGTCACATTGGTCGCCGTAGCGCATTGGGCAGCATATCTGCCTGCCGTACGGAAGGTCCCGGGTTCGAATCCCGCTTAGGTGCATGGATATTTTGTGATGTCCATGAACCGCTAGGCCGCAGAGATTTTACTCTGATTTCTGTATTCGAGCCGAAGTCTTTGTTTTTCTAGAGATAAAAGAAAGACAGAATGTTGCGCTATATTTCACGTTTAGGTGTACTTCCTATGACCAACTTAAACCGTCTAATCTAATAGTTTGTCTTTCCGTTATTACCGTCAATATTGAAGTAACAAATCCCTAATCAAACAAAAGTTTACCCATGGAATTGCTGTCAACTACTAAACATTATCTTATATACTAACTATACTTCTCTGTAGCAAAGTTACAAATTAGACAGTTTAGCTGATCGTGTGTATAAGCGTAGACGTGGAATATAGCGAAATACTCTGTCTTTGTTTTATCTGTAAAAAAAAACAAGGACTACGGGTCAAAACGCAGAAAGTTAAAAAATCAATAGATTGGTAATAAGAACGGCCGAACCAAAGAAAGCAAGACAGAAATCATGGTAACTTAAACTATCTACTATAGACCAGCCCCAAAAATCTTAAAGTTACTTTGAATAACAAACCACATTATTGCCTATTGCTGTATACCTCCAATAAAATTTTGAAAAAACGGATAAAACTACACATTTAATAGTATATTACATAACGAGAGAAGAAAGTGATATATTTCACATGAGCGTTAATGTTGTGAACGAGGCGCTAGCTGAGTGAAACAACACGCGAGTGTAAAGTAAGTTACTTTCTACCGAGTTGTGTACGCTATTTTTCCTACGACCACTTTAGGATTTAATTAGTATTTTTATTAATTTTCATGGCAAGAGAAGAAAATATTTTCTTATCTAGGGACGAAAATGGTTTCGGTTTATTTCCGACGCTTCTGAAAATCATAGACACCTACATTGTTTGGACGGTTTGCTGTCATTCATTTTCGTCACTAGAGAAAAAAACATTTTCGTCTCTGGAGACGAAAATAAAATTGATATTCGTGTGAAATATAAAACTTTTTGAGGCGTTATGAAGTGCAGATTTGGTTTCTTTCATGTGTGGTCGTAAGAAAAATAATTTATCTTATTAAATTAGGAGGAGGAGGATAAGGTTGAGGCCTAAGAGACCTAATTACCAGACCTATGGGCCACCCCTCTACTATCACTACTATTATTGCAACATAAAAAAATAAAATTTGGAGCTCTCTTTTTAGGTAAGCATTTCGTTTAGATTATCCTTTAAAGGAATTTGTTTGATGGTATATAGGGTGACAAAAAAAAACGGAACTTTTTTGACTGTCTAGTTTTTGTCCAATTTCAAAAAGTGGCGAATTTTTCTTAAAAATTGTTCTTTCTGACACCCCCTGCAATTTTCTTACCTACGCTACTGGTGAAAATCTTAACATTTGTGTGCAGAGCTTTATGTTGCTCGAGTGTTAACATAAGAAAGATATGAATTGCTTTCTTATTTTATTATTATTTATTTAGTTTATTATTATTTATTATTTATTTATTTATAAACAGATACAAAATTTGTCAGTTTCAAGGTTTACTCTACTTTCTTTCTTTTTTGCATTGGGTTTCTAAAAAAATTATTAATTTTAATCTAAATCTAACATACATACTTATGACTGATGTGTCTACTTAAAGAATTTCAAAATATTACAAGATAAATAAATAAATTTTAATGGAAAGTAGTAACTAAAAAATTTATAAAATATAATTTTACTATAGGGTAGTTTTGTATCAATATTATTGTTTATTACCCATTTAGTCAGTTTGTGTTTTATTTTGTTATAATTCTTCTGTTTAAATGTTTCCGGTAGTTTCTGGTATATGATTGGTCCGGTGTACATAAGATGTCGTTCTGTCGTAGTAAAATGCATTTGTGGAGATGTTAAGTTATTTGCTTTGTTTGATATAGTGTTTATGTTCTGTGATATAGAGTTTTTGTAGTATTTTTTTGTCAACATATATTTTAATAACATTTTAATGTACGGTTGGTCAATGCTCATCAGGCCACTATCACTAAAAACATAGTCTGTAGGATATCGTCTTGTTTTAAAAAACATAACTTTTATAATATACTTTTGTGTAATTTTTAACGAATTTAATATTGTTTTTCAGGTATTTCCTCATATGATTACGCCGTAACATAGTAGGGATTGAACTAATGCCATGTATGCCATTTTGAGTGTTTTGTGTGTCATAGTATATCTAAGTTGGTAAAACTTATAAATAATTTTTCTTATTTTGTTGTTTATGTACTCGATATGTTTATACCAGTGTAGATGTTTTTGCCAGTTTAGATGTTGATCGAAGTAACCAAAAAAAATGTGGAATTTTTCGAAAATGTGATTACTTACTGCAAAATTTTAAAACCGTAACTTTTACATCCGAAAGCAACTACACTTCTCTCCACATAAAACTTGTACAGCAGAAGTTAGCAGCCTATTTCTTTTTTAAAATTTTTATAGTACGGCATTGTCTTCTTATAAGTGACAATATCACAGACTTCTGACAACATCTTGTTTTGCATGTCAGTGTCGTCCAAATTTAAAAAAAATGCCGCCGCACCTTTTCGAATTTGATAAAGCTCAAATCTTAGCAAAACTAGACGGTGGTTGGTCTATTCGGAAAATAATTGTTCATTATGGGAGAAGTAAGTCTTCGATAAAACGTAAAAAACCGATTTCAAGAGGAGGGAACTATCCACCGAAAGGAAGGCACCGATTTGACGAAAGTTACTAGCCAAGAGGCAATCAATTTTCTGGAAAATCATCCGTTTGCCAAAGCGAAAGAAGTAAAAATTGAATCAAATTTTCCAGGATCCATAACAACATTAGGCAGGAGGATTAAACAATCGAGGCTAATGTGTCGCATTGCGGCAAAAAAAAAATTAACTAAGTGGGAGGGACGAGGAATTTTGGCAGCAGGTGGTTTATCGACTGCCAAGAACCCGATACGAAGAACGATATATTGCTGGCAACGAAGACCGGGCGGGAAGATTTTCGGTAAATGTTTGGAGCTGGAGATCGGCTAGAGAACATGATGCCCTATTTTAGAATTAATGGGCGATTTACAGCTGAAGTTTACGTTAATATTCTGGAAAACGTAATGCTTCCAGAGGTGAGAGTCCCTTATCCAGATCATTTTGTATTCCAGCAAGAAAACTGTCCAGTTCATACGGCTAGAATTGCGCAGCGATGGTTCCAGGATAATAATATCGAAGTTTTGCCTTGGCCCGCAAAAACCCCTGATGCAATAAAGAACGTTTGGGCAAAGAAATTAGCAAGTTTTAATATCACACTTAGGAATTCAGAACATCTAATGGAACTCCTCGTAAGGGCATATATGAAAGTTATTGCTGAAAATCCAAACTTTATCTAATTCAATGCCCAGAAGACTTGAAAACATCCTTGCAGCCAACGGTGCAATGACGTGCTATTAAAAATAAGTATTTTTTTATATGTTTTTCATTTTGTTACTTTCTTTTAAATATTATTTATTTCTTGATCTTGATATGGCCTTTAAATTGTTTTGGGCTAGTAACTTTCGTCAAACCTGTGCCTTCCTTTCGAGGGACAGTTCCTTCTTCTTGAAATCGATTTATTATTATGTGGTATATATGTGGTTTCTATTTTTAATGGTCTTATATTTGGAATTAGTTAAAAATAAACAAAACGTCTCCTCATAAAAAGTTTATATATTAAAAAATCAGATTTGCAGCTACCTTCTGCTGTACCAGTTTTATGTGGAGAGAAGTGTACCAGCAAAAGTTGGGTTTCTCACCAAAAGTTAAGTTTTTTCATCAGGGACGCACATAGAAAAATTTCGGGGGAAGGGGGGTCAAAAGGACCAATTTTTGAAAAATTTTCGCTTTCGTAGATTTTTATAAATTATCATTTTTGACATCCCACTCAAAAATTATAAAGTCTTTACTTTTCAAGATGGTTAACAATTTTAAAATAGGACAAAACGTTTTTAACAATTGGATAGTTAAATAAGTCCCGTTTTATTATATCTTGAAAGTTGTATCGAAATTTTAATTACATAAGTCAAATAAAAGAATCTGCAGATTGACTTTACATTCAAAAAATACTTAAATATATATCTTTCAAATTGACAAAACGGGTTCAGAACTTTTTGATATTCTTCGGGTTCATTTCAATGTTTGGCTTTAATAGGGATTTGGCCTGAAGGTTCGAAAGTTTTAAACTTTACTTTTTAGTTGGAAAGCTTTCTTGCAGAGGCTTTGGATAAAGTTTATTATGAATGAAAACTTGTTTTTGATATTTTATTAAAACACAACACTGATTGCTTTGAAACGAAAGGCGAATTTATCGAGGTTAAGAGATCCAGACGCGTCATCTGATATGCTTTTACGTTTACATCAGAGACAACGTAATAACGGAGACCAACAGAAAGATAGGGCCGTGCACGAACTGCGTTCCTGTAGCCATAGCGCATTGCGGCGGAGAGTGAAAGTAATGCTTGTATTAAGTAAACAGATACCTTGCCCCGTCCATCTCTTTCTATACCCAGCAAACACGGTTCCCTCGGGCCTTCGTCGGTCCGATGTCGATTGCCGAATTTGTCGTCATCGGCACGACGTCGATTTACGACATCGGATCAGCAGTATTTTTTGTCCGCTTTGCGATGTAGGTCCAATGTATGTCTGCCGATGCAGCGTTAGACTGTGGCCCGTCGTCGGACCAACGGTAAATTTTACTTTTTGCTGACATCGGCATACCGTCGCCGTACGATTAAGTTCCGATATGGTTTAGCCACATGGTACCGACCATTCGCCCATATCTGCATAATTGGGTCGGTCTAACGTAGGCAAGCTGGTCTCGGTCCGACATCGGTAAACCATTTAAGTCCGACATTGGTTTCCTAAAGCGGTCCAACGTCGGCGATTGATGGAGGTCCGTCGGTGGTAGCTTTAAGCGTGGTAGTTTCGATAATGCGAGTGCCTAACCAGTCGGGCTGGTTTAAGTGGCAGAAGAGGTGATTCTTGCAGAGAAGTACCACCATCTTGTCAAGTCCGCATTCTAGTTTAGTTTTGAAATATCTTTGCTCATTATATACAGGGTTCCTAAGATTTTCCTTAGGGATAGGATTTCAATAAATCAAACAGAAATGGCATAGAAAGTTCTGCGCGCACAAAAGAAACAGGTATATTGAGCAATGGTGCCAGTTTGTTATTATCTCCGGACTGCTTTCATGAGAAAAAATTGTCGCCACTCTTTCATTGTGAGCATAAATCATAGTTGCAATAATAACCGTTGACAAGATGTCTGCAAATTCCGCTAGATGGCGGCCACACCATGAGATGATCGAGGAAAAACTGAGATTCACAGGCATTGCATTTTTATTTTCTTTCGAGTCGCTTCAGTTTCGTAAATTTTGTGTTTTTAAAATGCCTTATACTCGAGGAGAAAAGATTTTTATTATTAAAAACTACATAAAAAGTGACAGTGCGGACGAGGTCATTGGGATTTTTGTTTTTGCGTTTCCAGATCGACCGGTTCCTGTGGCTCAAACTATCTACAAAATTTATCATCGTTTTGAAAGGTACGGGTGCATAAATGGTTGTAGAAAGTGTTACCACGACGGCGAAATATCAGAGCATCCCGTTCTTCCACACAGGGTGGAACGAGTACTTGCCAATGGATCCTAAAAAAATACGGCTACAAGTCGTTTAAGATTGGGAAGTCGCAGGAATTGCAACCAGGTGATTATTTTCGCCGGTTAGAATATTGTGAGGTTATGTGGGATAAATGTGACAGGAACGAAAATTTCCTATCAAAAGTTTTGTTTAGTGACGAGAAGACATTTGAACTTCATAGCTCTCACAATCGAAAAAATAGCCGCTATTGGTCCCGCGAAAATAAACATCTGCACGCAAGTGTTAGAACGCAACATCCTCAAAAATTAAATGTTTGGAGCCGTATTGTCGGGGATCACATTATTGGACCCTTTTTCATTAAAGGGAATTCGAATAGCCAAAAATATGTTGATCTTCTCCAACACCAGGTTTTACTACGGTTGAGGGAACTCAACATAAATTTGGACGAATTGTGGTTTTAGCAAGATGGCTGTTCATCCCACAATTCACGCCAGGCTACAAATTACCTTCGTCAGGTATTTGGTGATAGAATTCTTTCCACGTATGGAAATATCCGATGGCCTCTTCGATCACCAGATCTTGCGCCAAATGACTTTTTTCTATAGGGTTGTTGGCACGACAAAATTTTCCAACACCCTCACTTACGGCCTACGACTATACAGGAGTTGAGGGCGAAAATTTTGGACGCGGGCAACTCTATCACCCCTGAAATGTTGGCTGTTACGCGCCAAGAGTTTTACAATAGATTGGGATATTCTGAGGCTCAAGAAGGGGACAGATTTGAACATCTAATCTAATTAAAAATTAGATGTTTTCAGGTCCAAACCACAGCTTTTTCTTGCCTAAGGGAGGGGCAGGGTCCATTACTTACGATACTGAACGATAAACTCGTGAGGTTGTTAACATTAGAAAGAAATATCTTCGCTTTTAATTAAATTTCTTTCCATTCTGTTCTACTAGTGACATCTATCCGGAAACGGCCAAACCATGCAGCTAGCACTAGCAGCCAAAGAAATCAATAAACGGCGCTGTTTTTCCTGCACAGCTTTTTGCTTGCGATATTATTGATTTTAAATAAAGCTAGCCCTACACTACATTTGATATTTTCGAGGTGTTCTATGACATGATCTCGAAACATGTAGCGAACCAATTCTTCAAAACTAGCGGGACGGTAAAAGCGAAAAATAAGGGGCTGCCAATATTTGTCACATCCAAAAAGGGGTGAAAAGATTTAATTTGCTCTGTTTCTTTACTAAAAACGTTTTTTTTTTAGAAAAAACTTGAGCTCTGCCACTTTTTTTATTTTTTTCTTCAACTTTCTCGAAATTTTCGTCATACCGTAGAAAAAAATTATTTCTCACATGGTCATACTCTAGTTTTATTCGAAAAAATTTAGAAACAGACACGGGATCAGTTTTTCTAAAACGGGAAATCTTGGTTTCGAGTGAGAAGATAAATGTTAGAAAATTACGTAATTTCGGGAACGCAAAAAAATAGGTCTAAAGAGTATAATATTTAAGAAAAAATTATCAATTTTCTCGCCCTTCTGCACTGGGACTACAGGGGCCGTGCACAAATTACGTAATGGTCATAGGGGGGAGGGGGGTTACAAAACGTTACGTAGGGAGGAGGGGGGTTTTCGACAGCGTTTGCATTTGTGTGAGACTAAGAAAATTTGGAATGAAAATAAGTGAAAAGTTTTTTTTTGGGGAGGGGGGGTTGTGGTCTTGAAATCGTTACGTAATATTAGGGGAGTGGCGTGCCAAACCGTTACAAAACATTACATAGGGAGGGGGTCAAAAATTGGGAAAATCACCGTTACCTAATTTGTGCACGGCCCCACATCTGACTGTTCCTCCTTTTTGATTTCGAATCAAAGTGCAAAACCCGGGTTGGACGTTCGAAGGCGTCAACCCATCCTATTTGATTGATAAAGTTTCTACGGAAATATCTCAGTCGATTTCTCCGGCTGTGTATGAACGCTTTAGGTTAGGCATTTGCATGTATCTCAGTCCCCAGCCTGTAAACAGTGCGTAAGGACAATTGTTACAAAATGAAAAGCCGAAAATTTTTTTTTTTACGATATCTTTCATCAGTTTGGTATTAAAGTCGAGCAAAAACAAATTTTATTCCAGTCCTAAAGGTATGAAAATGGAAAACATTAGAAAACAACAACCTGGAATGGATTTACTACGTGTAAGATGTAGTGACAACATCGCTCCATGCCCATCCTTTTCTGCCTAATGTGCTTTTCCATTTGTCTGCGTCTTATACACGGCTGCTTGGCGCCCTAAGGGTTCGCTTAGGAACCCTGTATATGATATTATCTTCCACTGTACAGGGAACATAGTAACATTAGCGCCATATCTACATACTAGTAAGAAATTATTAAGCAGTATAAAAATTTTAAGGTGACGTAATCGGGCCATCGTCGGTTGCCGATTCTCGACCAATCAAACAAAGTTCCAATCGGACCATCGTCGGCCGTAAAGCAGATAAAGTGGTCTTCGGCATAAAGTCGACTATAGTAAATCGGGCCATCGTCAGTTGCCGATTCTCTACCGATTAAAGAAAGTTCCAATCGGACCATCATCGACCCTAAAGCAAATAAGGTTTGCGTTGGCATAATGTCGACTATAGTATATCGGGCCATCGTCAGTTGTCGATTCTCGTCCGATCAAACAAAGTTCCAATCGGACCGTCGTCGGCCCTAAAACAGATAAAGTAGGCGTCGGCATAAAGTCGACTATAGTAAATTAATCGGGCCATCGTCGGTTGCCGATTCTCGACCGATCAAACAAAGTTCCAATCGAACCATCGTCGGCCGTAAAGCAGATAAAGTGGTCTTCGGCATAAAGTCGACTATAGTAAATCGGGCCATCGTCAGTTGCCGATTCTCTACCGATTAAAGAAAATTCCAATCGGACCATCATCGACCCTAAAGCAGATAAGGTTTGCGTTGGCATAATGTCGACTATAGTGTATCGGGCCATCGTCAGTTGTCGATTCTCGTCCGATCAAACAAAGACTATAGTAAATTAATCGGGCCATCGTCAGTTGCCTATTCTCGACCGATTAAAGAAAGTTCCAATCGGACCGTCGTCGTCGGCCCCAAAGCAAATAAAGTGGGCTTCGGCATAAAGTCGACTATAGTAAATCGGACCATCGTCAGTTGCCGATTTTCGACCGATTAAACAAAGTTCCAATCGGACCATCGTTGATCCTAAAGTGGTGTCGGCATAAAGTCGACTGTAGTAATGTGGACCTCCGTCAGTTGCCGATTATTGACCGAAAACTGAAAATCGCAATCTGACCAATATCGGACCAGAGTGTATTCGCCGATGCCGACACACTGCCGACGTTGTCGACATTGGCCCGATTCAATGCCGACGATTTGTGTTTGCTGGGATATGATCATGCAAGAAAGTAATAGCTACGCGAGACTGACCGATACTTTGTTATACTTGGGAACATTGTTTGACGGCGATACGAGCGCAGCCCGTGGCTACAGGAAGGAACTACTTGTACCGCCAGACACATAATAAAATACATATATTCTTTTGGTTAGTTTTTTACAGGCACTTACTTAATAATAAAAAGATATGAAAAAACTTAACAGCCGCCGTTTTTCCATACTTTTTAGTGTTAAAAAAGCAATGCATTCGCGAAAGGTTTTAGCTCTTTACAAACCTTGACCAACTTTGCACTGTTACATGCAGCTAAAAAACTTTCTTTAGCGTACAAAAACTTTTCTGGACCCTTTAAAAATCTAAAATAGGAGGAAGGGGTTATAACTATGTTGAAGAATATTATCAAATATTAAAGGTAACAACATTTTATTATGTTATTTTCTATTATTAATCGGGAAAAAATCCCAGTTTAAAAATCTCACAGATTTATAAATGTTTTAACCTATTTTTTTTTTGGTGTATTTTAACCTATTATCTTCTTGCTTAACTCTGCATAAATCTTCACAATATTTTCTTCAGAGATTTAGTTCGTAAAAAACTCCAATTTTCGGCACTCTTCAAATAATCCCATATTCTCTTGCTTCAATGGTATAGTATTCCACTATATAGCTAATTCCATAAACTGGCGCGATTTCCATCCAAAACTGATTAAAATAACTCTCTTTTGAAAATCTAAAAAAACCGGTTGCCAGGCTTGACAGACTTTGACAAGCGGTGGCAAAAACTGGCAGGTACAAAATTAAAATTGTGTGAAATATATTTCGACATTGAAAAATGTTCTATCTTTCTTTTATGATCATATAGAAAGAGATGGACGGGTCAAGGTAGGTGTTTACTTAATATAAGCATTACTTTCACTCTCCGAGTCATAGGATTGTGCCTGGCGTTTGAAGCTACACAGGCAACCATGCACGCCTCTCAAATTTAAAACAAAAAGTTTGTAATCCGCGGAGATGCGGTACCTGTCTGCGCCACCTGTCGAAACTGAGAAACAAAACATCAAAACTGAAAAGCGCAGAAGACCCTAAATACAGAATCCGTACAGGATTCAGCAGGTTATAGGAAAAAACCTTTAAAAGTGTAAGGTCACCGTAACATGACTCTAGAGGTAACGTTCGCAGCAGCACCACCTCCAATTGGAGCTTCATACTACTAATTTTAAGGCCACAGTAAGCAATCGTTCTGGAGGAGGCTTGTTGCCCAGAACTAAAAACCGAAAATATTTCAAAAGCAACAAAGTGAATCTCGTGTCCGCAAATAAAAATTACAGTAAGACTCGTGGCATATCGGACAAAGCGTTTTTGTTTCTCACTCACTATCAGAAATAGCTGGAAATAGATTGGCTTTCCTTCTTGTTCGTTTACATATTTCATTTTGACCAGAAAGCAGGGTTAGAAGCTGCCAAATTTTTAAGGTGCATGCGCAAAGTTGATTCAATTATCGTTTTTCAAGAGAACGCGTTCCCTTGTCCAAAGGCAGTAGCAAGAAAGTAGAAAGGTTCTCTGGATAAACGGTAATCGGGTGAGATTTGGACGATGTTGACTAATTTTTGCATATCTCCTAGGCCCCAACTTTTCAATTTTGAGAGATTGATCGCTCTCCTAAGAGATGTGATCGTTCCTTGGGAACTATCCTACCCGATGAACCCGATCACGTGTACTGTGAATGTTCCCCGAATTTTTCAACGGAAATAATATTTAGAAGAAAATTTTGCTAGGATACATGCGAAAACATCCGAAGCTATGGGCAAATACTTTTTTGCCGGATTTCACGTACAAAACAGCTCAAGAATTATTTCCATTTTTAGATGGAATAACTCACAAAACAAAAAACAAGACGTCAAAAACTTAAAGGAGGTTATGTCTTGTGAAACTTCTGCCCTTGCGTTTATTGGATTGAGGCGTATCCCCTGACCCAGAAGTCGAGGACCAAGTTCTCTTACTTCTTAGGAGAACGGGAGCAGTCTTTCATTCTTCAAAAATACAGTACGGAAAAGAACGTTACCGACGCGACGGGTGATTGTTCGCACGAAAAACCACACGCTCCTAGGTTAAAAATTGGCACCCTGGGTTGAGCTGGCAGCGTGTGGTTTTTCATGCGAACGATCACCCGTCGGTAGCTATCTTTTTCGTGCTATATTCTTGAAGGATAAAAAACTGTTCCAATTCTCCTAAGAAGTAAGAGAACTTGGTCCTCGACTTCCGGGTCAGGCAGTACGCCTTAATTTCACAAGACACTTTTCTTTCAAGTTTTTGACGTCTGCTTTTTTGTGTTGTGAGTTATTTCGTCTAAAAGTGTAAATAATTCTTGTGCGTGAAATCCGGCGACAAAGTAGACATTTAAAAGTAAATATTTCAAAGCATCGGTATCGGTATACGTAACGTGTGAAACAAAGTCAAAATACACTACATTTTTGACTTGTTCATGCCATGTTTCGAACGATGCCTGTTTCTTTGACGGGTGTGAGGACAAAATCTCGTTGCGTACGAAAGGATGTACGTATCGTTACGGACCCACGAACATACGCAACGATTTCAATCAGCAGTTCTGTCATCGCATAAAAAAATCAAAAATGTAGTGTATTTTACTTTGTTTTGAACGCGTTGCGTATACCGATACCGATGTGTTGAAATATTTACTTTAAGTGTCTATTCTCTGCCCATAGTACTCAGATTTTATTGAAATATGAAAAAGAATCGCATTTTTTTCGAAAAAAAAAACACCAGACACGGAGTACATTACCACAGCAGATGAGCTTGGTTGTTGTTGTCATCTGCTAACTGTCGATTTGATCAGGTGTCTTATTTTCGATACCATACGAAATTATTCGCATGTGATTAGTTCCGTCTCTTCCTATAACGTATAGAAAAGGAGGCAAAAGACATGCCGACATACTGATTCATGGGTAGTACGTGAAAGAATAACCGGTTTTTCATGCGAAACAACACGAATGCCCTCCACTCACTCGTGCAATATTGCGTTAAACCAGTCGAATTCGAACACGGTCCACACTTATTATCTTATCTTATCTTTCGCCTTTCATTTCACCCGGTATAGAAAGAGACTGACATAAAAATTGTCGAATATTCAGTACACGTATGCGGATATTTTCGTATGGATTCGAAAATCAGACCCCAGACTCCGTTCAAAAATTCGGGGAACGTTCACCGGAGATAGTGGTTGGGTTGATCGGATGGGATATTTAGTCATTTTAACGTCATTTATTACAAACGTGTTACTGTTTGTAGATTCTCCCAAAAAAATGCTTTAAAACCCAACATCATAGGATACCTTGTTTAGTTTGTCGCTTTAAAAAATTGAAATGTTAAGACTTTGATTGTAGATATCTCAGGAACTAGGTATGCGAACCCTATAGAATGGGATATCTTTAAAAAGAAAATTTTATAAGAATTTAAGATTTGGTATCAGAAACAGGATCGCACAAAAAAAAGCATTGCCCCCAAAAATGTGTCTTAAAAAAATAGCTAGATCAAAGATTTTTATTTTTATATTTAGTTTAAGCTAGTAGTATGTGTATCTTGGAAATTTTTAGGGCTAACGTGGTATTATATTTGAAACATCTGAAAAAAAACCTCCGCAAACAAATAAAATTATCAATAACTTTACATACGCATAGTCACAAAATGCTTTTAGCGTCCCCACATGTGCACGTCAGATCGGAAAAAAAGAAAGAATAAAAAAGCTTAAATCCATAAAAACCATCGATCATCCAATGCGAATTGACAGCTTAAGTGTCTTGTGTATGGACATATATTTTCACTTCGCTTGCAATTTCGTGAAAATTCAACCCCAGAAACACTGATGTCATTTTTTAAAATAGATTGCGAAAGTTACGACATGCACACGAAAAATAATACCTGTGTAAGTTTTTTAATTGAGTTATGTATTTAAATAGTAGTTTACATAACAAGCATGTTATGATGGTCAATACACGCGGAGATGAAGTTTGAGATGCGAGCCGAAGGCGAGTGCCTTAATTCATCTGAGCGCGCACGGAAAAAAATCTATTCTATATTTAAGAACAGCTCCATTCTTAAAAAATTACATTTGCTTTAAGTATATTATTCTTAGTATAAGAATAGGGATTATTAGAATTAAGCAGTTACCTATTCTTGATCTACGAAGGCTCTTATACTTAAATAGAAACCAAATATACTTTAAATAAGAAGAGGCGGTAATTTAAATCAAAACCAAAGCTATTATTAAATCAAATAACTTCTAGAGGAAGGCCGATAAGAGTTTACTATTCTTTTAAAAAAAAGGTAGTTTACAGCGAATTAAGTATAGCGTCCGTTTAAAGTAAAAAACCACATTTTCTTAAAATAAGTATAGACCTATATTTGAGTTATCATAAAAATTACACTTGTCTCAACGCTAGTCATGCATTATATTTAAGAATAGGATATTACTTGGATAAAGAATAACTAGAGTTAAGGATATCGAAGATAAAGCTATTCTTGGATAAAGATTAATAATCTTGTTCCAAGAAGAGCTTTTTTTCTGGATTTCTAAAGTAGTTACTAACAAGTGAAAAAATCGTCATGTTTTATGAATAAGATTTTTGTGAGTTGTCTCACAAGATTCAGTTAAGTGTTAGCATCAGTATGTATGCGCACAACCGTTTTAAATTAGAAGTAATATTTTAGTGTACCGGGGTCATCACAAGAGTATTGACTTTAGAGAATTTATGTATATTTGTCCTGTGCATATTAAGTGATTGAAACTAACCAAGGTAGGTTATCAAGAACATTCTGTTTAATTTTAGTTACAGGAGAAGTACTAAACTACATTTCACAGATTATTATTTGGCGTTGTTAACACTGACAGTGACACCAAACGCATTTCTTTTAAAAACTAGAGTCATGGCTTACTAGATTACTATTTAGCGGAGTCACTATTAGGTATATTTTTTAAAAAATACTTGACTAACTGATTGAGGCTATAAATATCAATCACCAACCGGCTCCTTTATTCTTTTTATTTTAGAGACGTCTTAAGTAAAGCAAGTAACAAGTTTAATTAAAATTCTAGCGTTTACTTACCTTCCCTGCCAAATATTAATCTGTAAAATTTAGTTTAGTACTTTCGGTACTTCCCCTGTAACTAAAATTACGAACAGAATGTTCTTGATAACCTGCCTGATGGTTAGTTTTAATCACTTAATATGCACATAACAAATATACATAATTTCTCTAAAACTTTTGTGATGACCCTACTAAAATATCATCTCTAATTTAAAACGGTTATGCGCATACATACTGATGCCAACAATCAACTAAATCTTGTTATAATACTCACAAAAATCTTATTAATAAAACATGACGATTTTTTCACTTGTTAGTAACTACTTTAGAAATCTCCTTGTGTCTTTGAAACTAATCATACGATTTGATTATGGTTCATTTAAAGTGTGAACATACCAACATTTTATTAAATTCTGCAGTCAACCAAAATGCCATTAAAATTCTAGCGTTTACTTACCTTCCCTGCCAAATATTAATCTGTAAAATTTAGTTTAGTACTTTCGGTACTTCCCCTGTAACTAAAATTACGAACAGAATGTTCTTGTTAACCTGCCTGATGGTTAGTTTTAATCACTTAATATGCACATAACAAATATACATAATTTCTCTAAAACTTTTGTGATGACCCTACTAAAATATCACCTCTAATTTAAAACGGTTATGCGCATACATACTGATGCCAACAATCAACTAAATCTTGTTATAATACTCACAAAAATCTTATTAATAAAACATGACGATTTTTTCACTTGTTAGTAACTACTTTAAAAATCTCCTTGTATCTTTGAAACTAATCATACGATTTGATTATGGTCCATTTAAAGTGTGAACATACCAACATTTTATTAAATTCTGCAGTCAACCAAAATGCCATGAATTCCGTGCGGGGAATTTACATTTAAATAAAATCTATATGTTTGTGGCGGATTCATAATGTCGAAACTACTTTTTTTGGGTTTTTCGCCACTCAGTTAAGGAATCTTTTTTCAAAAATATGTTAAAACCCACTGTGTAAATTTCTAAAGAAAAGAATAGACTTCTTTGGTAACGGCAGTAGAATTTCTGCCGAAACGTCAGATAAGTACTTAGATTCTAGTTAGGATTTGCGTGTGTGTAGGCAAATTTTTTATCATATTTAAAAACCACTGACAAACAAACAAATTTTTTTCTTTAGGAATTTACGCAGTGGGTTTTAATATATTTTTGAAAAAAATTTCCTTAACTTAGTGGCGAAAAACCCAAAAAAAGTAGTTTCGAATTTACATTTCTGCGTCAGTAAGTGTCCTTATGAAAGAAAATTTTATCGCTTGGCGCGACATCTTACGATTTACATCTAAGCTTCATTATTATCTTAAGAGCGTAAACGGTCCATCACAGTAGTGTTGGGATGCTTGTTAAACTAGTAATATGGGTTGGTCGTAAGTAATGTTACTTTACATAACAAGCATGTTATGATGATCATTAAACGCGAATATGAAGTTTGAGGCGAGTGTGTTAGTTTATCTGAGATTGAAATGACCATAACTGCGACCAATGAAAATGTCATCCTAAATATCAGAAATTATTAAAAATATCAAACGCGAACACTTAGAACGCATTAACCTACTATTTGTGACCACTTATACATATTTTAATTTACCTCCAGAGGCTAAAACTGATTCTTTAAAAAAATAATTTAAAATGTTTCTTTGTGTCAAAAAAATGCCAAAAACATGAAATTTGGGTGTTTTTTTATTTTAAAAGATCAGCTTAAACTTTTTACTCCTAAATATTTTTGCACATTATCCATGAAATAATTGTATAAAAAATAAATAAAGTAGGCTTGCCAATATTACCAAGATTTATTCATTTTTATTTTATTTTATATATGCAATATATATATATATATATATTTTTATACCTTCATCAAAAACATGATTCTAGTAACTGTCTGCAGATAACTAAAGCATGGCATTTTTGGTTAACAATGCAAAAAAACTTTTTTTGATCACGGGTGCAAAAAAAGATTTCTGTCTGTTTTTGAGTCAAAATTAAGAAGAAATAGCGGAAAATAGTAATACTGAGAAAATCTAATTATCCTTGCCTAAAAATTAAGCCATTTTCGACAGTTTTCACCAAGTACTTATGAAAAAATCATTTAAAAACTTCGTAAAAATATCAAAGTGTCAAATATCTAAATGTCGCAGCAATGAACGTCATCGAGTAAAAAGGCACATCGCTATGGCAACCATTGTTATTTCATTTACCAGCCGTCTTGATTTATAGTGTAAAGATGGTCTGTTTTGCTAAAAGTGCTCTTCGTTCGAGATTTTTAAAAGTATATTCCTTTTTTTTCTTGGATATTTTGATAAAGATATTAAAAAAAATAGTGTTAACAACTCGTGGCTAAACTGTGCTTTTTTTACTCTCGTTTTTAAATACCTCGCTGTGCTCGATATTTAAACCAACGCTTGTAAAAAAAGCACTATTTTAGCCACTAGTTGTAAAAACTTTTATATTAATTTGTTTGTGTGTGGAAATAGTGTTCCGTCCATTATCTTCCGTAACAAATGTTATTTAGGTGTGATTTTAACTTTACAATTATATTAAATTTTGGCATTTTTTGAGGTCCTATGGGCAAATAAATAAATAACACAAAAATGAATAAAGGTAAGCTTTTTTTGCTGTTCCATTCGTTATAGAGCAAGAGTTCAAGGTATAAAATATGATGGATAGGTAATCCTCACCATTTTTTGATAGTATGTGCACTTTCTCATCCTAAATACGAAATGAACAATCCTGTACCTCAGAATTGTGGAGAAGGGCTCGGCACACCAATCCAAAGGTGGGCGATTTTAGAGGGGGTAGGGTAACCCTCATTATTTTCATATATATGATGTAGTAGTACCCCCAGACCAAAAATCAACTGGTCTGCCGTACCTCATTCATGGATAAGGGTTCAGCACATTACTCTAAAAATGCCCACTTTTAGATTGGCGTGCCGATTCCTTTTCTATAATTTTGAGGTACAGGATTTTCCATTTCGTATGCAAAACGAGAAAAGGCACATCTTATCAAAAAATGGCGAGGGTTACGTATCCATCATAATTTTTACTGCGAACGCTTGTACTATTACGCATATTAAAAGGATTTTTATAAACTTACTAAAGTAGACAAAAAATAGGTTTACATTTGAATTTTTTGAGTAAAATTACTATATTTATTTTTTGGTAACAGCGTTAACATATTTTCAATGCCTTATGGGAATATTTATTTTTAAATTAAAAAAAAATCGTACAAAGTGTTCCGTTTGTTAGGCTGGAATGGGCTGTTTAGGCTGGAATGGCTGTTTACTCTTTTTTTTTTTAAATAAAATAAAAATAAAAAGATTTAAGCACTAAATTTTATTTATTTTTCACTCATTTGCTGGAATATATGCATGTAATATTAGGACAGAAATCTAAAGTAATTAAAATAGTACCATGCTACTAAAGTGTCTTTATATCTCAGCCAGCAAACTTTTTGCTTTGGGATAAAAGTTGAGAGGTTGGGTTCCTATAGTAGGTATCCTTTCTTAAATTTATTTTAACTCTTGAGGGTTTAAAAGTGCTGTTTGAATCCCAAAAATAAGGGTTTCAGTCCCTAAACTGCATAAAAGCAGATTGAAACTCCTATTTGCAGAATTATCGACAAGAAAAAAACTCCGAAGTCAAATACTTAGTTACCAGACCTGTTAGAAACAAGAAGCAGTGCATAGCTTCGTAGTTTAATTAATTAAAGTTTCATTAATTGGCTCCGTATTTCCGCCGTCGGACAAGCGACGGGGTATATTGATAGTTTAGGATAAGTTTAATGGAATCCCGACTCCAATGGCCGCGATGAGAGACCGGTCGGAAATGAAACCACTTGGTTTTAAGTTAAGTTTTTGACTGTAAAATTTAATTGAGTTTTTGAACCATCGCGGTAAAATAAAGTCCTCTTATTACCCGCTTGCTTATTTTCCTTAAGTGGGAGACAAATTTTAATAGAGCGAGATGGTAGATAAGCGTTCCTGGAGATGTTTTAAATACCTAAGGGAAACCATAAAATAAACTAAAAAAAGGATTGTTATTCATCACCAAAAAGTATTTGCGACAATGTTACGTTAATTTTTTTTTCACGTCGAGAGATACTTGAAGTTAGTAAGTGGTTTTTTTCTACTGCCTTATTACAAACCTCTATAAATAAAAATAACGTGTTTGGTATTTTAGAAATTAAGAAGGAAGGTCTTATTAATAAATGCAATAATATATAGAGTTAAAAATACAAACCTAATGTTAAAATTTGATATTTGCAACAACAATTTGCTTTTTTTGGCAGATGAGTCCAACATACATTAAAAAATTGTTAAATTTTTGAATTTAAAGTTTTCTTCGATCTCCTGTATTAAACGAGTTAACAGGGGGTTCAAAATAAAACAACAGGATATATCGAAGAGACGTTCAAAACTAGTTATGTGATATCAATACTTTTTAAAATTTTATAAACATCAGAATTGCCTAAATTTTAAATAAAAGGCATATTTTTTAAAAACTTAAACACGGCTGGGAGAAGTTTTTTGATTTTCTGCCGAATAAGCTAAAATTTCGTTCGAAGGCCACCGATTCAAATATTTGAATTTGTTGAATTGACAGTTAAGTATGGTATTTTTCAATAATCCACCCCTCTTCCCGAATTTAATCCCCTACGCACAATTTTATCAGGTGGTGTGGTTTTTTTTTTTAATTTACCAAAATTGGCTATAACAAATACACCTTTAAATAAAGCTTTTACAGTTTGTAAGGAAAACTTAATGGGTTCGCTGTAACTTACGTAAATCCAAATTTGAATCTGAAGCTAACTTCCACTACGTGTTAACATACTGAATTTTAGGAGGAGAATAAGGATGAAAAGACCTCATGACTGGGCCTAAATGCGATTGCCAAACCCCTCAATTACTACTACTACTACCACTGGCGCATCCAGGAATTGACTTCAGGAGCGGGGTTTAAGGATAAATAATAAGAAACTTAATTTGAAATAAAAATGGGACCATAACCAGGCTTCTCGGGGGGAGGTATTATCCCCAAACCCCCCTCGTCTGTGTTCCACTGATTACTACTATGTATAGTCTGACCATCGATCTAGGAGACTCATTATTATTCATGACCGATAAGCATTTATTGCGACTCAGCGGGTGTTCGAATGGAAGCAGGGACGCACTTAGTGTTGTAATAGATCAGTGAATTTCTACCACGGATCACCTTAAAGGTGAAGAAGATAACATGTTTTATTAACGGTTCGGTCTAACAATGTTTTTTTTAAATGAGAAAATATACCTACTACTACCCACCTACAAAATATATTTGTTTAACAGGTACATACATATATAGTACAAAAAAATACGGGATAGTAAAAAAATTTACAAATTTTAACTTAGGTCACTTTCTCTGTCACTGTCATCGTTAAAGTCTATGATAATTTTTTCTCTGGGTAGCAGATCTATATTTACATATGATTTTTCTACTTTGTGGACATGAGCTACGCAATTTTCCCAGCTTTTACTTAAAATATTCTTTGGTGTAGCTATCCTCAAAATACATATTATTTTCTAATATGTAGTCCTGAATGGTAAGTTTTGTGTCATTTGAACACGAAACTTTATTTATTTACTTGGGTAGTTCGCATTATCCATCACAATTACACTATTTGGAGGTATATTGGGTAACAGTTTATCTTGAACCAGTCTTCAAATAATTGTGCTGTGGTATCATTGTAGTAGTCAGTATGGCAATTCTTTATATTTTTGGCTGATAAGACCAACGCGACCAAACGAATCTACCCAACCTTTATCTGGAACGTCATGGGTGTCTAACCAAGTTTCATCGAGATAAACAATATACCTATTACTTTCTCAATACTCGTGTATTGCAATTAAATATTCCATCCTCCATTTTTTTAAACGAGCCGATTCCATAATCACCGTATTAATTTTTTTTTAACCGTTTTTTAAAATACATCTGCTCAGTGTGTCACGGCAACACCGTATTCGTGTATTATCTTTTTTTAATCTTTCAATCAATGTTTGTAAAGTATGAATCATTTTTTCCCTATGCATTTGGTATATTTTTCTACGAATGATATCCAGATCACCCATGTCCAATTTCTTAGAAGTATTAGAATCCTTCCTTTTTCTTCTCCCAACTATCTCCACGTGACGTACTCGGTTGTTCCTCCCACGGATGAAAAATTTTTCATACAATCACAAAAACATTTTTCATACAATCACAATTAACAACAAATAACTTCTTTTGTAACCAAACACCAACTGCTAACTGATTTTCAAACCTACAAATAAGCTTGGTAATCAGCGATAAGAATTAAATAGTGCCTGTTATTTTCGTTTACAATTGGCATATAAGCTTTACTAGACAAAATTCACGAATAAGATCCCCGCCCCGGTTAGAACATATTTACTTAATTATACTTTCTCTTTCGGACCGCAACTCCGCAGCGCCCGTAAAGTTTGGACAGGTCGCCATTTGTTGCCTTGCCTAACTTCCCCAATTCACCCGGGTGCGGTTTACAACGGTTGACAATCGAAATGGATCTGCAAACCATCGATTTAATAAGAGATCTCGTAAACAAGATTTGTATTATACAGGGCGTCATGACAAGTACTTACATTTTTTTCATTTCAAGTGTTTTAATAGAGCAAGAGTTTATAGTAGAACTTTTATAACTATGAATGATTATAACTTAGCAGGAAATTTTTTATAATGCCAAAGAATGAAAATTTATAGAACCAATGTCAAACACGACAATTCCGCAAAGATACAAAAGAACAAAAGTATATTTTCGCAAACAGAGTGTCATTATCAAGAATGTTGGGAATCCCATACTTTCCTGAGGTAACATATTTAAAACTAATTCTGTATTTCGGACTTCAATTGTCTATATTTTATTTATACACGACATTTCGATCAGTACAATCTCGGATCGTCTTCAGGTGCAAAATACAATCTATTCCTAAGGCTACGTACTTATACAGGGTTCCTAAGCAAATCCTTAGGGGGCCAAGCAGCCGTGTATAAGACGCAGACAAACGGAAAAGCACATTAGGCAGAAAAGGATGGGCATGGGGCGATGTTGTCACTACATCTTACACGTAGTAAATCCATTCCAGGTTGTTGTTTTCTAATGTTTTCCATTTTCATACCTTTAGGACTGGAATAAAAATTGTTTTTGCTCGACATTAATACCAAACTGATGAAAGATATCGTAAAAAAAAAAAAATTTTCGGCATTTCATTTTGTAACCATTGTCCTTACGCACTGTTTACAGGCTGGGGACTGAGATACATGCAAATGCCTAACCTAAAGCGTTCATACACGGCCGGAGAAATCGACTGAAACGATTTCAAGACTACTACCCCCCCCCCAAAAAAAAAAACTTTTCACTTATTTTCATTCCAAATTTTCTTAGTTCCACACAAATGCAAACGCTGTCGAAAACCCCCCTCCCCCCTACGCAACGTTTTGTAACCCCCCTCCCCCCTACGGAACGTTTTGTAACCCCCCCTCCCCCCTATGACCATTACGTAATTTGTGCACGGCCCCTGTAGTCCCAGTGGAGGAGGGCGAGAAAATTGATATTTTTTTCTTAAAAATTATACTCTTTAGACCTATTTCTTTGAGTTTCCGAAATTACGTAATTTTTGAAAAAAAATTGTAAGCGGCGCCATTTTTATTTCGGGCTTTGTTTTTCTAACATTTTTGCGTTCGGCTAATTTAATTGAAAAATTTTTGCCTGCGGCGCCCTTTATCTTCTCACTCGAAACCAAGATCCCCCAGGAAAACTCATCCCATCTCTGTTTCTAAATTTTTTCGAATAAAAGTAGAGTATGACCATGGGGGAAATAAATTTCTTCTACGGTATGACGAAAATTTCGAGAAAGTTGAAGAAAAAAATAAAAAAAGTGGCAGAGCTCAAGTTTTTCGTAAAAAAAACGTTTTTTGTAAAGAAACAGGGCAAAATAAATCTTTTCACCCCTTTTTGGGTGTTACAAATATTGTCAGCCCCTTATTTTTCGCTTTTACCCTCCCGCTAGTTTTGAAGAATTGGTTCGCTACATGTTTCGAGATCATGTCATAAAACACCTCGAAAATATCAAATGTAGTGTAGGGCCAGCTTTATTTAAAATCAATAATATCGCAAGCAAAAAGCTCTGCAGGAAAAACAGCGCCGTTTATTGATTTCTTTGGCTGCTAGTGCTAGCTGCATGGTTTGGCCGTTTCCGGATAGATGTCACTAGTAGAACAGAATGGAAAGAAATTTAATTAAAAGCGAAGATATTTCTTCTCGAGTATACGGCATTTTAAAAACACAAAATTTACGAAACTGAAGCGACTCGAAAGGAAATAAAAATGCAATGCCTGTGAATCCCAGTTTTTCCTCGATCATCTCATGGTGTGGCCGCCATCTAGCGGAATTTGCAGACATCTTGTCAACGGTTATTATTGCAACTATGATTTATGCTCACAATGAAAGAGTGGCGACAATTTTTTCTCATGAAAGCAGTCCGGAGATAATAACAAACTGGCACCATTGCTCAATATACCTGCTTTTTTTGTGCGCGCAGAACTTTCTATGCCATTTCTGTTTGATTTATTCAAATCCTATCCCTAAGGAAAATCTTAGGAACCCTGTATACTATGAAAAACAGTCAACTGTGAAGTTTAAGAAGTTGGCTCCGCCTAAGGAGGGGCTTCCAAATATTTGGAATTTCAACACTTGACTTACTGAAAACACCCTGATTCTGGCCAATAAAGGCAGCTTCAAGGAATTTTCGTTTCTTCCAGTGTGACTCCTTGTGCAAAACCTTTGCTTCTGTCCACTTCATTCGGTGTTGTTTTGACCATGCGTGCTCGGCGATTCCTGATTTCGTTGTTTCACCTCTTTGGGTATTCGTTTGATATTCTTTAAGCCTAACAGATAGTGGTCTTTTTGTTTCACCTATGTATGATTCACCACACTCACAAGGAACTTGGTAAATGCATTCCTTATTTTGTTTGTTCTCCGGTTTTGTTTTACTAAGAAGGCTTGGAATTGTGTTATTAAATCTAAAAGCAGTTTTAATATTAAAGTTGTTCGCTACTCTTCGAATTTTCTCTGATACTCCTTTATAATGTGCATTTGCCTGGTTTCGGTCTTGTAATATCTGTCCTGTTTGCTGAAATTTAGAAATAGTATCTGTTATAAGTTTAAGGCTGTAACCATTCTGCTGCAGATCCTTCTTAATGTTTCTTATTTCGATTTCCAAGTCATGAGAATTATTACAAATTTGAATGGCTCTATTATACAAAGTTCTTATTATGCCTCGTTTGGTTGTAGCAGAATGATTTGAACCTTGATTTAAATATTGTCCTGTGTGAGTGGGTTTACGATAGAGTGTTGTTTTGATGTCGCTTTCTACTCGTTTGACAAGTACATCAAGAAAACGAATTTGACACTTTTGCTCCAACTCCATTGTGAATTTAATGGAGTTGGAGCAAAATTATCAAATTTATTTTCTTGATGTACTTGTCAAACAGTCAATCGAGCTATTCAAATTTGTAACAATTCTCATGACTTGGAAATCGAAATAAGAAACATTAAGAAGGATCTGCAGCAGAATGGTTACAGCCTTAAACTTATAACAGATACTATTTCTAAATTTCAGCAAACAGGACAGATATTACAAGACCGAAACCAGGCAAATGCATTCCTTACAATTCCATACATTAAAGGCGTATCAGAGAAAATTCGAAGAGTAGCAAACAACTTTAATATTAAAACCGCTTTTAAATTTAATAATACAATTCGAAGCCTTCTTAGTAAAACAAAACCGGAGAACAAACAAAATAAGGAATGCATTTACCAAGTTCTTTGTGAGTATGGTGAATCATACATAGGTGAAACAAAAAGACCACTATCTCTTAGACTTAAAGAACATCAAATGAATACCCAAAGAGGTGAAACAACGAAATCAGGAATCGCCGAGCACGCATGGTAAAAACAACACCGAATGAAGTGGACAGAAGCAAAGGTTTTGCACAAGGAGTCACACTGGAAGAAGGGAAATTTTTTTCTTTATTGAGCAGAATCAGGGTGTTTTCAGTAAGCCAAGTGTTTAAATTCCAAATATTTGGAAGCCCTTCCTTGGGCGGAGCCAACTTCTTAAACTTCACGGTTGAGTGATTTTTCATAGTATATAAGTACGTAGCCTTACGAATAGATTGTAGTTTGCACCTGAAGACGATCAGGGATTGTGCTGATTGAAACGTCATGTATATATAGACAATAGAAGTCCGAAATACAGAATTAATTTCAAATTCATCATTGTCTCAAACTAACGTAACATATTTCCACTGCGGAACAGCTTAGGTAGTCTTAGATCTTGTTACCTGATGACGATCGCATACATTAGCAATCGAAGCGTAGTAAGTAAAAAAAACAAGTTTATAACTCTTTAGTTTACTCCTAATTAATGCTGTCTATCAAGGGGCTGTTCAAGTTGCGAGTATTAAATTTGGATCAAGTCGATTGAATCTTAAACAAACACTTGTCACTGTACAGATTGGTGTCTTGGAACCACAAAACTCTATGGCTTTCGAATATGTAATAACTTTGTCTAACTACAAATTTTGGATTGTCTTTAATTTCTGACAACTTTTTTAGCTTTTAACCAATTTTTGGTTTAGACTTTTTGTATAGGTAAATAATAAAAATTTATTAGAGAGGAGTAATTTAAAAATTTGTTTAAAATAGGCTATTTAAACAAATTTAAAAATGAAGATAAAAAGCTGATTATATTTAAGGAAAAATGACGTAACACTTACAAAATAGTTTTTAATAAGAAAACTAAACTTTGTCAAACTGTCCCTATTTTGAACTATTTTTTAATTCTGGATTTTAATGTGGACAGTGGTCATAAAAAGTTCCAGCTTCTTTTTAAACAACACATTAATTCTTACACTCAACATATGAAATGCAGAAGGTTGATAAAGGCTGTTTTATCTTTACTTCATGAAAGGAAAAGCAGCTTTCTTTGTCCACCGGAGATAAACCTCGCTCTCAAGAAAATGAACGTAAAAAATGTTACCTAGGGATTTTTTTCTGTATTATGAAAAACATCGATATTAACGTAAAATTCTTTAATTAGTGCGTTTTCTAATTAAAAACAATAAAAATGAGTATTCTTTCATTAGCGGAAGCTCCTTCTGCTTAAAATCGGTCCACATTTCCATCTGAAAGAATTTTGTAACTAACTGTGTTTGCTTTCGCCATGTTGTGGTGATCTGTTGTTGACAACTTACTTTTAGAGTCAAATGAATTCTTAATCTGATCAGAGCATTCACGTTGCGTACTATATCCATCCAAGATATCCTAAGCAAACATATAAGGACAGGTAATTTAGATATAAATTTTCTGACTAGAGGAAAAATTAGGAACCAACAGTTTTTTTCATTAAAAAGTTAAGGAAGGTCCACCATTTAACATACTAAAGTCCCCATTCCCACCTCCTCGGAAACTGTCATTTGTAACCTCCAAAAACTCCAAAAGAGCGTTTTTATTGGATAAGTCCTAAACACAATATCTTTGAAACGAAAGAGTTTAAACAAAAATGTTTTACTAATACTTATTCATAAGAACAACTTCTACCTATCAGTTAAAATCTTTCTAGGGAATTTTAAATTACCCTGTATACTGGCACCGACTATACTGCTAAACTAAGAGTTGAATTCTAAATAAGGGCATTCTTTAGTAAAAAAGAAGTTAAAAAACCTCCAAATCAGTTACTTTAACCGAAAAGAATCCAAAAATAAAAGATCCAAAGATCTTGGGTGGTTCCCAATGAGCATTTTCAGAAACTTCTGGTGACAGATATTTATATAAAAATTATAAAAAAGTTCCATTGATACCCTAGGGTATTTAGAAGTTTCTTACAAGAATTGAGTTTGTATATTTGTTTTATTAAAGGCTCTAAATTGATGGTACCCTAAAGTAACATAAAACTGGCGTTAACAATATTTCCACGGACATCTTTACAAAAATTAAAGTCATTGATAGCAAAAACGCACCGTGAAACGTCGAGCGCATACGCTGATACTGCTAGTCGGCGGCAAATGTGAACACCCCGAAAAATACTCGCCTGTACACCCTTCGACCCCGCAATCTAACTTGAGATAGTTACCTCTGACAGTTATGCGGGCTTGAAGTGTGTGGTGGCGGGTATTTTTCCTGGTATGTGTAGTATCCTGGATCTCTCGAGGAATGCATTTAGGAAAAGAGAACAATGGTAACTATGTTAAGCTCGCAGAAACGGACCATCAGTGTTCAACACTGCGCCATCTGCAGCCTTTTGTTCCAAGTAGCATCACTTTTTAAAACGGTCATAAAATAGTGTTGACGTGGTAAACACTGGTATAGTTGTATTGTTTTTTTTATAGAATTGTCGGAAATTTTCGCCATTTTGAATTACAAAAATAGGTTTTTGGCCTAAATAAAAACGTTATTTATGGGGTTTTGAACATGTGTTTCAATCGAAATATTGCTTGTTAGGGATAAGAAAAACATACAAAATTCAATATTTGTCCCAGAAAGAAAAAAACGCGTATGAAAAAAAAAACTGATATATAAATGAATATTTTTTTCCCGTTTTCTCAAGCATTTTTGGAGTCCATGAAATTTACGTGAGTGTATTCGAAAACTATACAGTACACACGGGACCGCAGGTGATTTTCAGAGTAGGATGACTTGAAAAACAGCTTTTATTTGACTATAGTATATAAATATTCATATTCCTGCTTCAGCTTATCTCACTTTCATTTTTATTTATTTTAGAAGATTGCTAAACACCATTTTATAAATTTCTTTATTGTAAAAAGAAAAAGAATAATACATAACAAGCAAAGGGAAGAAAGATGGAAAAACCTTTAATTTGTTATGTAGTGTTGTTAGAACAGTTGTAAAACCTTTTTATAATAATCTCTATACTTGAGGGCTCATAAGGAAGTTTTATAAAATCTATATGTTGTTTTTCTATCCATTACTATGTACCATAAATTTTTATAAGCTGGTGTTGAACAGTTGTTTTTCAAGTCTTTTTTACTCATTTAAGAGATATATTAGAGTTATAAAATTATCACCAACACTAAATAATATAACTTTTGGTTATTTTATGAAGGTTTTATATTATTTGCTGTAACTTTTATATAGACAAAAATGCTCATTGGGTTCCTTGTGGGATGCTCAACCAAGTTTAAACTTTCGTTTTTTCCACCCAAGATCTTTTTATCTTTTATTT
This sequence comes from Oxystoma pomonae, assembly GCA_963921995.1. NCBI lineage: Eukaryota > Metazoa > Arthropoda > Insecta > Coleoptera > Brentidae > Oxystoma > Oxystoma pomonae. The sequence goes on along the minus strand of OY998169.1, from coordinate 74,810,585 downwards.
AAGGGCTTTCTTGTCCCGAACCATCCAAAATGTCTTAGAAAGGCCTATTGCAGTTTCCGAATATTGTTCCAAGAGCGAGCGGTCTGATTCGCGGCATGTCTTGGTGACACATACCTTCTGCACCACCTGCTTATTGTCGACTGCAGGCAAATAATTAATTCTAGAATAATAAATTTTCTTGGACTAATTAATAGGTTTGCGAGAATGGTTTAAGGAATGCAACCTAATTTCGACAATTAGAATAGTTTTCAAGCAGTCGGAGCATAAAATATGATGGACAGGTAACCCCGTAGATAAACCCGCATCAATTTTTGCACTGATGTGCATTTTTCCGTCCTCAATACGAAATGGACAGGCTTTTCATAATCGCCTTCCCTAAAAACCCCTGTATGGCAACTAATCCTTTTCCCCCTCCACTAAAATATTTATCAATAACATTGTTTATTATCTCTGTTTACAGCAGTCTAGATTTAACAATATATATTTTTAACTACGATATAAAACCATGGCGCGATTATTATATCGAAATTATGAAACATAAATCCAAAAATTGCATGTTCGTAGCAGCTTTCGTTTAAAAGTTCTGTATTTTCAAAAATTATGAAACACTTTAGATAAAATTCAAATCTGAAAACTTTGCTTCAAGTTATGAATTATTAAATATGTCACCCCCCCTATAACTCTCCCAACGTAATTTTTTTCCTCCAAGAATTGAAAAATATTTAGTGGTACCTAAATCTGAAAACTACATATTCTTAGCAACTTTGGTTCAAAAGTTATACATTTTCAAATTTAATAAAACCTTCTCACCCCTTTAACCAGCCTCCCCCCTACTAGCGTAGGTCTTCGTCTTTAAAACTAAAACATATCTAGTGGAACTCAATTCTTGAAATTGCATATTCGTAGCGACTTTGTTTCAAAAATGATTAATCTTTGAATATCATAAACCCTTCTTGCCCCTCTAACCATCCCCCACCAAGCTAGGTTTTCCTTTGAAATTAAAAAATGTTTGGTATAACTTAAATCTGAAAACTGCCCATTTGTAGCAACTTTTGTTATACTGCTGTTGTTTTAGTAGCTTTGGTTCTAAAGTTCTGAACTTTTAAAAATATCGACCCCCCCCCTCTTATTGTCCATACCACCCTCTTACAAAATAAGTTTTTGCCTACAAAATCAGGCAATATAAAGTAAACATCTATTTTGAAAACTGAATATCTGTAGCTGTTTCTAAAAACTATTTACGACCTTCATCAGAGTTAATGCGGTTTGCGATATCATCATAAATATGCAACGATGTTTTATGCGACAGAAATGCTCCACACTGCATCTTCGAGAACCGCCTTCGATGAAGTCACGCTCTTTTTGGGCAAGGACACAACCCCCTCAAATGAAGTAGGGCTACTATACATATAAATTAACGTAATTTAAATAAAAAAAAATTCTAGCATTTTCGTAATCTGCATTGCACCAATAACTTTTTGAACTATTTTATAAACAAAATTTACGACAAATAATAAACAAAAATAGTATTTTGATCGCAGTCATAAATGCCGTATGTCTGACAAATGAAGTGATTCACCGCAGTAGAGGTCTTTGATCAATCTTTGATTGCGCGCGCGAAAAGACGTGCTATAGTTACTTCTGCCTGTTTCCCGCAACCGCCTCTACCTAATTTTGTAACCAGTTATTAACCTATGGTTTAAAGATCACGCATCCCTTCCGTGAGGCCTTTTCTATAAAGCTCAAACCCCAATGTGGTGCCGCTTATTGTTTGGTAACTATTTTTAGTCCACCATATCAATATGGTATGGAGAACTATTACAGTGAGATTTACTAAGACCTAAAATAGTACCCCCCACAGGTCTAAATATTTACACCTACTACTAAATTTTAAAACCAATTTTCTTACCCATACAGAAAAGACACAAAGTTATTGGTTATTTTGTATTGTTATTGCAAAATACCACTAAAAAACTGATTTTTTTTCTTAAACTAAACCATATTTTAGAAGAAAATGCCCTATAACTAATTTTTTTTGACAGGTTTTAAAATGGCAAATGGTAAGTACGCCAAAAATTTGGCACATAATAGCTTCATTATTTTTGTTTGAGGTTATGAAGTTGGTGATTTTTTAGACCACCACAGGGGGGTTGTTTAAATTTATAGCCCCCAGAAAGGATTGTTTCCTTAAATAACCGTTTTTACAGGATTGATTTTCCTTATTTAATATTCCAAGTTGTTCATTACCCAATAAAATATCTCCCATTTTGTCCATATAAATGCCATATTTTGAACCCGTTTTCAGCACAAAAATATATTTATGAGGACAGTACGAAGCAAAACAAACATAAGTGAAGGTCACTGATTATGCACGAAAAATATACCAAACAAAAAAGCCCAAAACAACTATATTAATTTATTTACAAACTGAAAGTAAAACATTGAGGTTATCTAAAATCTCAGTCAAAAAAACTTTCCTTACTTAAAGCACACTCATTTTAAAGCTACAGCTTTCATCAGTAGAGGTTGGTGCCAGCCAAGGTGCAAGCAGAGGTAAAAGATCCGAACTGCCTGTTTGTAATTGAACGCAGCGCTAATTTTTTTAAACTGAAATTTCGACAGTGACAAAAACAAACACACCTTTTAAATAAATACAAAATTAATCTACTCCTTATTTTATTATTACTCATCTAAATCGTTGTGTGACATCAAGTATTAATTGGAAAAATTAATTAACAAGGGTAAGTTTTAATTAGAGTGATATATGTTAATTATTTCTTTATTACGTTTACTATTTAAACCCGCGTAGGTTTAAATTTTTTAATTTTCTTTTCGTCTAAATTGAAAAATTCCTCTCAAATCCAACAAAAGATTGTGTTAAGATATAAATCAAACTATGTCCAAAACTTAAGTTTAAAATGCTTAAAACTTAAAATTTCACTTAAATTTAGGACCGTTTTAGTCAATCCCACCGTTAAAGTTTTATTTACCATCAAAAAACGAAAACTTAAAATATTTTGGCCATATTTTGAGAAATGACAAATATAAACTTTTAAAATTAATAATAGAAGGCAAAATTGAAGGCAGAGGAGGTCCGGGTCGTAGACAAATATCATGGCTTAAAAATCTTAGACAATGGTATTGTGTTAGTACTGCGATACTTTTCCGAAAAGGCTACAGATCGCGCTGATGATAGCCAACGTTCGAAGAGAGCATGGCACTTAATTTGATCAAAAATGAGTTACTAAGGTTCCCAAACACCTCAATCGACGGAGAAAAAGTTGTATGTCGGTCTCTCGGTCTGTTGTCTGTCTGTATACACGATAACTGAAGAACACTTTAATCGATATTAACGAAATTTGGTACAAGAATCCTCTGTTAGCTGACCCTGAACTGACTAGCTTTTGAGTAGTGTGGTAGAGGGTTGAAAAGAGGAAAAGGGGGATAAAATATATAAAAAAAATTGTACCTTTGGATCAAAAACAAGTAGCTATATACGGTTTTCAGATTTAAGTTTCCATGAATATGAATTTTTTTATAAAGTCCAAATTTGTGGGAGATTTAGTTTTCGAGAAAAAACGTTAAAATATATTAAAAAAATCATAACTTTAGAAGTAAAGCAGCTATTGATATGCGGTTTTCAGATTTTGGTTTTCGTAAATATTTATATAAAATTTTGTTATAAGGTTCAAATCTTTCAAAGCCACAGTTTTCAAGATAGTTTCATTTCTTTTCAACATAAAATAATTGATTGTATGGTGGACTATTCGTGCTTTCTAGCACCAATTTTTTATATAGCAAGTCACTAAAGCCATATCAAAATTTTAGAAGGATACAGTTTACTCTTTAGGGGCTAGTTGCACCTAGGTGCTCTGTATAAGATTTTTGACAATTATTGTTTTACCAGAGGTGAGCAACTGGATTTGATAGTTGTTAGGGAAATGTTTAAAATTGTGTGTTGGCAATGATAGTTGGTAACTCCTGACAATAAATAACTTTGTCACTGTCAGATTTTTTACTAAGAAACGTCAGGTTAAAAATGGAATTTTGCTGTATCAAAAACTGTGAAAATACGTGCCTCGACGAATTTGTATTGTTCCGCTGTCCAACGGAGAAAGAAACTCAGGAAAAATGTAGTAAGTAAGCTGGTAAATTAATAAAAATATCCGAATTTGCTAGGTAAGTAGCAGTAGTTACAAACTTACGCATTTAGCATGTACTTCGTTAATATAATATAATCCATTATGTTTCCGTGTTTTATTGTAAGAAAAAGAGTAATAAAATATAGATCATAGGAGTCTTTATATTTTACCTATTATTTACATTTTTAATGTCTACCGTGTGTATTCACGGTATATAAACATCAGTCCATTTCATAAAATCGCTTTTACATGGAAATATAAAAAAAACTACAAAGAGAGGGCAATATAAGTTGCTCACCTCTGGTAAAACAACAACTTTCAAGTATAGAGGGCCTCTAGTTGCACCTAAGCTCTAATGCGGTAAAGAAAATTCAACTGCAGGGTACTGTTTCAACTTGTTGAAAATTTTGACCACCTAAAGAATTGTCCCACAATTTAATATTCAAAATAAAAACCACGTTCAAATCAAAGAACTCATAATTCCGACACAGATTACCGAAAGGTGATCCGTGGTTCTGATCTAGGAAACCCATTCAATAAAATAAAAAAGTTTGGAGACCACCAATACCCAGGCTTTTAGAAAAATAAATGTTAGATCGTTTTTTCGTTAAAGATGAAAAATATAAAAAGGAATAATGTAATCCAGAAAAAACTGTTGATAAATCTTCTATTTAAAAAAATATCGGGCTTGTTCTTAACTTAAAAGTTAACCATACTACAAAATCTTAGCTAGCTCTTGCAAACATTTAAAGATTTATGGAAAAAGACCTTGCAAATTGTGTTTTTTTTTCATTTCAAAACTCAATATGGCGATAGCGCCCACCGTTATGATAAAAAGTTTTTCATAAATTTGGTTCGTTTTTAGATGCCATCACTTTAAGAGGGAACCGAAAATAAAATATTACTGCGCCATTTTGCTTAATATCGTGTTTTGCCTAAGAAACTATTGGAGCGGTTAAAGTCACGTATAGCTTAAACTTGTTTGCCAAGTGTCTTTGAGGCAGCAGGGCGAGATTTTGGCTTTTCAAAGTGGTATTTACACTTCAGCAACTACGATAAATGTTTACCACCTTTACCTATTGACAAATTAACAATAATATTAGTCAAGAACCTCGTGTAATTTCGATAAAACGTTTTACTGATTTTAGTTTGAAGTTTTTGGAAAATTAAAGAAAATATGTATGCATAGAAGTCCAATGCCAATTTTAGTATTACCAATCCAAAAGTTGCACCAATAAAAGTTTCACTATCTGTCAGTATAACTCAATGTGAATTTTTTTTTGTTTTTTTTTTCAAGGGTATCAAGGGGAAATCTTGCATAAGACACCCGAACTACTTTTCTACCAGAGTCATTTCTCCTCTACCAGGACAGCCCGGGTAGTGTCGGATTCCTACCGACTAAAACTCCTCGATTGTGACTCCAATCTGCCAGGTGGCAAGCCACAGTCACTGCACTGCAGCCATTACTGGCTTATTGTGCACCCTCTTGGTTCCTAGGCTAACTGCTCCATTAATTTCATCCCCTGCGCAAGTTTGTACAGGTCCTTAATGGAGTAGTATCCAGTCAGTATTGGGTCAAGTTTAACTACCCCAAATATTAGATGCCTTTTGCGATCCAGTGCCTCGCATTGGCATATTACATGTTCTACGGTTTCTGGTTCCTGATTGCATAGTCTGCAGCTCAGATCTCCGTGAGACAGGCCCATGTTGTTAAGGTGAACTTTAACCGCCATATAGCCGGACATAATTCCTATTATAGTTCTCACTTGCATCCTACTATACTTTAGCAGGTCTTTGATGAGCTTGGGATTTAGGCCTTTGATAAAGGCTCTGCTCTGTCTTCCTAGCCAGTTGCTTTCATGTTTTTCTCTTATCCAAAGTTTGACCTGGGACCTTATTGTACACTTTGGTACCCCCAGGGCTGGCTCTGGTCCGATGTATTTTTTTGACGATGCTTGTCCTGCAAGTTCATCAGCTTTGTCATTGCCTTGGATACCTCTATGTCCCGGCACACATACTAATTTTATTTTATTATGTTCCGCCAGTCTCAGTGGTTCATCAAGGCATTCCTACACTAGCTTTTAGGTTACCTTCGGGCACATAAGCGCTCTATGGGCTGCCTGGCTATCTGAGTATATAGATATGATCTGACCGAAGTAACCCATTCTATTATTCTCTCTTGCACATTCTAGGATGGCAAAGATTTCTGTTTGGAATACTGTCAGGTACGATCCCAGTGAGAAATACAGATCTCTCCTAGGTCTTTCCCCGAATATTCCTGCCCCACTGCCTTCGTCAGTTTTTGATCCGTCAGAGGTAAGCTAATCGCTGAGTTGACCGAGAAAAGTAGAGACCTAATTTCAAAGTAACGGTCAAAACGAGTCATGTGATATCTAATAAACATTAGAATTGGCTCAACTTTAAATGGAATGCCCATTTTGTCAAAACTAGGATACGGCTCGGAGTACTTTTTTGATTTTTTTTTCCGAATATGCCACCAATTTGAAATATTCAAACATTTAAATTGGTGGCCTTAGCTTATACGGCAAAAAATTAAAAAAGTGCTCGGAGCCGTGTCTTAGTTTATACAAAATATGCTTTCCATTCCATATGGATATCACATGACCCATTTTTAACGTTCCTTCGATATTTCCTAAGCCAAGGTCACTGTCAGAAAAAAAAGTCTTAACATTTTTACTCTTAAGGTCGTAGTTACAATCTGGGGAATTGTTTTTAGCAACACCGTACGGGAAATCAATTTAATTATGTTGACCTGATTTTTTTGCAAAATTTTACGTCATTGAATTTATTTTCCATGGTAACGCGGAGACTTTATTTATGTTTATCCACAGTGGGACACCAGAGATTTTTTAGCACCGGGTCAAAAATTTGGGGTTAGGTTACTATTTTGACTTTTCGCGTTCTACGCCGCTAAAAAACCAAGTAGAATACTAAAATAAAAGAAAACCATTTATTGCAGAATTACCTGCTAAAAAAACGCTACCCAACTACGTATTGAAGTAACTAGGTGTAATATTTAAGTTTGCATTTACCGGTGTATTTATAATTGAGTTGTCAACACTCCCGCTACCTGATACCGACAACAGGTTAACTTAAAAGCATGCAGATTGAAAAATCGGCTACTAGCGCTGGATGAAATAATCGTATTCTATTTTAAACAGGAGCGTCAACGACTAGCAAGAGTCTTTCCAAACTCTAAATGGAGCTCTACTGACCTGTTTTGTTGGTACTCAAGTATCCGTCTGTTTTTGAAACTGAGGTTCTAAAATCTATCCTTTACACTCCAAGATTTCACTAGTACATTTGCACATAACTATGCCGCAATAATTTAAATTTAAAAAAAAATGTTTGAATCAAAATAAAAAGAAAATTATGTGTGGTTATGGGCGCCGAATGATTCTATGCGAATTCCTAGTAATCCGAGCGAGCCAGTAAAGTTCTCTTGGTTCTTTTATAGACTCAGGGTAATGCCCGCGCATCGCTAGGCCTTTTTCGGAGGGCGACCGCACACGCGGAGTGGTTTCATATTTGATTTAAACAATGTTTTTGAAAACACATTTTTGAAAGATAAACATAACCTGGAATGGTTTTCTGTCAGAAAACGTAAAAAGACTCTTCTGCCCCACTGCGGGCCGATTTAAAGTTTGTTGACAAAATACCTGCAATTACCATGGAATCGTGTAAATTCTGCGATATAACACTTGAAATGCGTGTGTCTCCCAAATTCAATTGTGATTGATTGATCGGTTTTCTTTTCTGGAGTGCACATGCTTTTAGAAAAAAGGAAACTTAGTTTTTATTTTCGCTAATGCAAGGAAATATAAAAAGAAAAAGTGTAATCCAGAGGAAATTTTTTTTTGTAAATCAGGTTTCTTCTAAACCGCAATTATTTTGAGTCTTTTGGGATAGACGACAGCACCAGAGCTTTTATTTTGAAGAAAAAATAATCGAGAATTTTGGGAAATCGTTCAGATATTTAAAAACGATCACTTCTGCAAAATTTCAGCTAATTCTGATGTTTAGTTTTCTCTGTGCACTCTGGCAAAAGATGAAAAAATTAAAGAACAAGGCATTGCCAGTTGTACTTGTTTTACTTAAAATCTGGGGAGAAATATAGCCTTAACCATTAATTTTAACTTGCAAAAAAGGCATCTTTTTTAGCAAAAATATATTGGTTTTCCTTCTGGATTTTTTATGAGCAAAGCCTTTCCTTCCATGGAAAAGTACCCACAATGGATCTTCCCAATATTTATGGAAATGGGAGAACTAATTATAAAAGTGTTAAAGAGGACGAAAATGAGAGACCACTAATATTTTCGGTACACTCCGAAAGTCGGCATACATAGAAACAACGTCAAAAGATTTCAAAAAGCCCGCGATTATACAAATACCGCGTCCGTTTATTGAAACGTGAGGAGCGCTCTTTTTTGGGGTCGTTTATTCGTCGAGCTAGCAAACTGAGCTACCCCAGCAAACACGGTTCCCTCGGACCTTCGTCGGCCTGATGTCTATTGCCGAATTTGACGTCTTCGGCTGCAAAACAGCAGTATATTTTGTCCGCTTTGCGATGTAGACCCAATGTATGTTTGCCGACGCAACGTTAGACTATAGCCGCCGCCGGACCAATGGTAAATTTTACTTTTTGCTGACATCGGCATACCGTCACCGTACGAATAAGATCCGATATGGCTTAACCACATGGTACTGACCATCCGCCCATATAGCTGCTTAATTTGGTCGGTCTAACGTAGGCAAGCTGGTCTTGGCCCGACATCGGTAAACTATTCAAGTCCGACATTGGTTTCCTAAAGCGGTCCAACGTCGGCGATTGACGACGGTTCATCGGTGGTAGCTTAAAGCGGCCCGACAATGGCAAACCACAAAGGTCCGATAATGGGTGGATAATAAATAAATAAATAAATAGTGGCTTATATTTCCGAAAGAAATCGATTGTACAATATTACAATATGGAAATCGTCACTAAGGTAAGTACAATAGAAATAAAAAAATAGGGCCCCACGTCGGCCTCTGAAAGCAGGCCGACGTCGGTGATTGACGAAGGTCCTTCGGTGGTTGCTTGACACGATCCGACATTGGCAAACTACAAAGTTAACCAGTCGGGGTTGTTTAAGTGGCGGAAGAGGTGATTCTTATAGAGAAGTACCACCATCTTGTCATCTTTGCTCATTATATATAGAATATTATCTTCCACTTTACAGGGAACATATTCATATTACCGCCATCTCTAGATACTAGGAAGAAACTATTAGGCAGTTTAAAAATTTTAACGTGACGTACCATCGTCTCTTCCCGGTTATCTAATCGAACAAAAATCTGATCAAGCCATCGTTGGTTCTAAAGCAGATAGAGTGCGTTTCGGCATAAAGTCGACTACAGTAAATCGTACCATCGTCAGTTGCCGATTCTCGACCAATCAAACAAAGTTCCAAATCGGATCATCGTCGGCTCTAAAGCAGATAAAGTGGTCGTCGGCATAAAGTCGACTATAGTAATTCGGGTCATCGTTAGTTGCCGATTTTCGACCGATTAAACAAATTTCCAATCGGACCATCGTCGGTTCTAAAGTGGTGTCGGCATAAAGTCGACGGTAGTAATGTGGACCTCCGTTAGTTGCCGATTATTGACCGAAAACTGAAAATCGTAATCTGTCCAACATCGGGCCAGTGTGCAGTCGCCGATTCCGACACACTGCCGACGTTGTCGATATTAACCCGATTCAATTCCGACGATTTGTGTTTGCTGGGACTCTTCTCACTTGAAGCTTATTGAGCGAGTGGAGCGAGCTTGTAAAAATTCTAACCTCACATTTGTATAATCGCGAGGTGTTTGATATTTTTCAGTTTGGTGTCTTCATGCCAACTTTCTGAATTTAAAGAAAGTAATAGTGGATATAGCAGGAAAATTTACAATATTTACAGACGACAACATCATTTCTTGGACAAAAAAAGATATTAATATATTGTCAAAGTTAATTACAGATGACATTATAAATATAAATAAATGTTGTGCTGCTAATCATAAATGTTTCAATATGTCATAAACCCACATTTTAAGTTTTGAATGCAACCTGGAAAGTCTTTTTATAGTCTATTGAAAGCTCAGAAAATACTAAATTTTAGGCCATATTTTGTCCTTAAATAAAAAAATTCTTCTGCTTGTTATACGGTAAAAGTTGCTTCCCAAGATTTAGGAAAACAAATATCTCGCTCAGTTTACTTTGCAGTTGTGGAGTCCCAACCTACGTTATGGGGATGTTGCAGTGACTACATGTTTAGTTCTGTTTTTGTACTTCAAAAAAGAGCTTTGTTAAATATTTATGCAAGTTACCACCCAAAACTCATTGTCAGCCTTTGCTTGTTCAAAATAAAATATTAACTTTACCATCGCTTTTTATCTTAGAAACTGCTTGTTTGGTACATAAAAATTGCAAATATTTTCCAAAACATCAAAACCTTCAAACGACAAGGCAAGTAAATCAAATACCGTTACCCATTCCCCATTTTGCACTTATAGAGAATTCATTCATTTACAGGGGTTTTAAAATTTACAATAAGTTTTCTTGTGGTATTAGGAACTGTAACAATCATAAAGAGCCTATTACTCAGTAAAAGAGTTTATGCTTGACGATTTTAAAACTTTTAACTTTAATTTGTTACTTTTTGAACTGGATAACACTTGTTTATTATTTATTTTCATTTTTTATTTTTACTTGTTATTTTTTACGTTCGTTTGTAACATGATCTATGATAGTTTAGCAATATTTTTAGCTGCCTCTATTATTTTTAAATGTTATGTTAGTATTCTTTTTTTTTTTAAAAATTAACTTGTAATTTTTTAACTTTTTTAAATGTAAATTAAAATTAACTTTACTTTAGGATGCGATTTTATATAATCTAATTATTTTTAAGATATGACAAAAACTGTATTTATTTACTGATGTCCTTTTAGTGCTGAGGTGAATTTAATTCTACTTGTTTTTCAAAATTATGATTGTTTTCCACAAACCAAAACTACACTTTTTTTGCGATTGTTTATCGTCTCCTGATGATGCTAACGTTGTTAGCGAAATGCGCGTCAAGTGCAAAAAAGTGTAGTTTTGGTTTGTGGAAAACAATCATAATTTTGTTTTAATGCAACCAAAGGTTCCGAATTCCCAACATAGTACTATTTGTTTTTAGCTTTGTCAGTATGAAATCTATTGTGTTGTACAAAATTTTTCTTAGCATCATAAATAAATAAAATAATGTTTTCATTCTTTTATTTCATTTTGTCGTCCTTCAAAATTCGAGAACTGGTTTTCCAATTTTTATTAAATCCGTTGTAGGAACATGTTCTATGGAAGGAAAGGCTTTCATCATAGCATCAACCCAGAAGGGCGTTTATTTGGGAAACTAAAGTAATGTTTATGCTGTAATCTCCAAAACCCATTCTTTTTTACAAGCTTTTATTTGACTTGCAATGTATGTAACTATTTTGGTTCGGGCGGAATCTTGCAACATAATTTTGACCAACTTACCGACATCCGATCGGCGGTAACAATACAAGAATGTAGTGTGATAAAATTGACAGCTTCCTCCTACTCGAAGGGGCTGAAGGTGAGTACAGTTGAAATACACCCGATTTCGTTGAAAATTAGTGCGTTGGGGCACTTGGGGATGTAGATGACGAATTTCTAATCAGATTTTAAAAATTCAATATGATGGATTCAAGATGGACGATTTTTGGTCATCTTTTACTAACCAATTTTAACTAACTTATACACATGCGATTGCCTTCAAATTTGGCACGTATTTATAGTTCCGTTGACAATAAAATAATATGTCATTATTAGGCACCCCTCCCCCCTATGAGGGCAGTGAAGTGGGAAAACACCTAGGTTTGTCCGATTTCAACCAAAATTGGTATGAGGGGGCTTTTGGGGATAAGGAATACGAATTCAATATGACAGATTCAAGATAGACAATTTTCGGTCATATGTTGCTAACCAATTTTAACTGACTTATCCACATCCGATTGTGTTCACATATGGTATGCGTTTATAGTTCCGGTGAAAATACAATAATATGGTATTATCAGGTATCCACCTCCCTCTCACGAGGGAAGTGAAGGGGGATATATATTTAGTTTGTTCGATTTCAATCAAAATTGTCATACAGGGGTTTTTAAGGAAGGGAATTATGAATTTTTGATCAGATTGATCAGATCAAAATGAACGATTAAGGGTACAAATCTAAAAATTAAAGGTGTGTTTTCAAATTTGGTATGCGTTTATAGTTCCGGCGACAATACAATAATATGGTATTATTAGGTACATACTTTATTCTATTGAGGGAAGTGGAGGGGGGAAAATATTTAGTTTGTTCGATTTAAATCAAAATTGGTACATAGAGGTTTTTCGGGAAGGGGTTATTAATTTTTGTTCTTATTTAAACATTTCAATATGGCGGATTCAAAATGGACGATCTAAAAATTAAAAAATAAATATTTATTAAAAAAAACTTTTAAAGAACAAGCTTTTATTAAATGCACTCAAAAGTGGAAAATAATTTTTTATCTCTCTTATACCATAATAAAAGCGATGGGCGCAAATTAAAAATTTTCAAGCATGAAGAAAGCATTATGTTTATCATTGGAATAGAAGAAGAATTTAGTTCTTCTTTTGTAGTTCTCTCTTTGTCACCGTAAAGTTAAAATTTTTAATTTGCATCCATCGCTTTTATTATGATATAAGAAAGATAATATTATTTTCTACTTTTGAGTGCATTTAATAAAAGCCTGTTCTTTAAAAGCTTTTTTTAATAATTTTTTTTAAATTTATACTCAGTGAGCTATATGATCAGTTGACTTCTGCTCAAGCTGTACGCGCGGAATTATATTTTTTTTTATAATTTAATTAGTTAACATGTTTTTGACCCTTACATTCCAATCAGAACAACAGGACAAAACAAACACTTTAACATTTTACACATTAATTAAATTAAATGTTTCATCCTGTTGTTAAGCATGGAATGATAGGATTACTACCCCTAGTCTGATGATGTCCTGTAAAGGTCGAAAACATGTTAAATAATCAAAAGAAAAAGAAATATAATTTGCACTAAATACAAATTACCTACGTCTTCAACTTATTTTTATGTTTCGATATATAATCGGTGCCCTTAGTTACAGGGTTGCAAATTCGAATGTCAAAATACTGCCGACTTAACCTATGTCAGTTTAAGCATTTCGATAATTCCCTACTTATAATATTATAGTAAACTTTAATTAATTATTTATGCAACTAAAAGCTTTTGCCTCATTTTTAGAATAATACGGCCTGCTCTTATACACAGTTTTATTTTTATTAAAAAAAAAATCTGGCAGAAAAATGTACAAACCCTGTTTTACTTTTAAACAAATTGGTTTGGGAAATTAAAATGATTTCAATTTGTGTACTTCGACATTTTTACGCTACGATTGCTTGATGGTTTTAATTTATTAATTATTAATAATTTGTTTTAAAATAACAAAGCTTTTTCCGCTCCAATTAATTGGCAAGAAAAATCCAAAACATATATTGTTTACCATTTTCATTTAAACAAAATTGTCGGTTTTTAATATTTGCATTTTAGAAATGCATCACGCCTAAAATAACATTCAATATTTACTTTATATGTGTTGTTTTTATGAAATATGATAAAATAAATTTATATTATATTAAAAAAGCCATTTATATTTTATAAAACAAAATGATTTAGATGTTGTGGAATTTAATAAAAACATATTTGAAAACAAGAAAATAAAAATATTAGATTTATGAACTCCTCTTTTTTTATTTCCCCGACATCGTGTCACTTCAGATTTACTTATTATACATGGTGTGCCAAAAAAATGCACTTTTTTAAATGATCATCACTAAGCGAGAAACGAGAGTACGATTTCTATAATACTAAGCTTTTTGGGAAGTCAAGGCATCCAAATTTATATATCCGAAGTCAAATTTAACATTTCTAATACATCCAAGATGGCGAACCTATTTAAAAAATAGGTAAGCTATATTCTTTTTAAACACATCGATATAATATTTTAAGGTCAAGAAATAGGAAAGTTTGAAATGTTTGAATAGACCAGAGTTTGCCTGTAAAATTGGGCTAATTAAGAGAAAATCTACTTGTTTGAATAACATTAACTATTTTAAAACTAAGACTGCCCTTTACTTAAAATCCCAGATGACGGGCATATTTAAAAAACAGGCATTTTTGATCCCCGTAGAAAAAAGTTTATGTGCAAAACTCTATTTAATCTCAAACATTAGTTACAAAGCCACATTTCAAGTATGTCAATGTAACAATTAAAATATTTATTCAAGAGGCAAACTCTGTCCTGTTTAAACATTTATAACTAATTTATTTCTTAACGGAATTTCTTAATTGTTACCCTAAAATGCGTCCAAAGAATATGACTGTATATTTAATGTTTTAGATTAAAAAGAGTGTTGCACAGAAAGTTGGGTGTTTAAAATGCCCATTTTTCTAATAAGACCGCCATATTAGATCTTTAGTAAATGTCAGTTTTGACACAGGTCCTATAAATTTGTGTTCATGTACACTTGATTTCAAACAAAATTGACCTTTCTAAAAGTGTGTAATATATACTGACTACCAGCTAAAATGCCTAAAAACTTCAAAAGTACGACAATTTGTCAAATTGTTTAAAAAAGGTCTCTAAAACTGAAAATATTCTTTACTTAAATTAACGAAAACCTTATTTTTATATTAAATTTTGCATAATACTAAAAAATCAGCAAAAATAATGTTTTAGTAAAGTCTTTATTGAACAATATCAAATTATTACTGGAGTAACGGACGAAGGCTGTTCTACAAAGAGGGCGGTAACCCATTTTGGAGTTGATAAAATAACAAACAGCGCTGGATTGAAAACAATTCGACGAATAGGAAACTTGGATTACAAGCTGCAAACGTCTGGGCATTGAAAAGGTTAAAATTTGAAAATACTGATGGTCTTCTGAGAGCTGATCCAATGCGCGATAAATAGCATCTCCTAACTCTTCAGCATTTCGTGGTCTCTAATTCGTTTGGTATATTATTTTAACGATTCGACCCCATATATTTTCCATTGGATTAAGGTCACGGCTGTTGGCTGGCCAAAAGTGTTTCTGTATTATTATTCTGAAACCATTGGCGAACAACATTAGCCGTGTGTACTGGACAGTTGTTCTGCTGATAAACGAAGTCATTATTTTCATGTAAAGTCTGTACAGATGGCAGCATAACGTTATCAAGAATTTCAAGATATCGTTCACAATTGAATTTTCCTTCAATTCTCCAAAAAGAACCCAAATCTCTAGCACTAAACCAGCCCCACATGTTTACAGAAAAATGTCCAGCTTTTTTAATTTGGTTTGTATATTCGGGTTCAAATCTAGAATTTGGTGGACGATAAACTAAAATTCTCCTGCTGCTTGAAGATGATTGAAAATTTTTTTCGTCAGTGAAAACCACCCTTTCCACTCTGGCCTGTTTTTGTTCTTCTGTTAGAGAAGGCTTCTTTGCAGCAACTCGACAAGAGACTTCTGATTTTCTTACTCTTCTATTTACTGTTGCTAAAGGACCCGGAAATAATGTTACATTAGCTGCTTCAACCGACGTTGAAAAAGGATTTTGTGTGAGATGGTCAATAAGTCTCTCATCTTGCACTTCAGAACTTACTTTTGGTCGTCCTGATCCATCTTTTCTATCCGTAGAATTATTTTCAATCCAGCGCTTTTTCCATCGCACTTATGGTGGATGCGAATGATGCGATGACAGAACAGCAAGGACGCATTATGTTAAGTTTCTTTTTCATGATACTATCAGTTTTAAGAAATAATATATTACAGACATATAGCAACATCATAAATTTCAACACTTATCCCTATCCTTATCTCTACTTTATTCAACCGACTACAAATTTTTCTTTTGGTCTCAAGACCAAATAATAAGTAAATTGGTTTGACTACGTCGTGGATCGCGATACGATACGTGTAAGTGATGACTTTAAGTACTGCTTTATGCCTCTATTACTTTTATGTGATTGATTGTGTGATGTATGAAAAGGCTCAGAGTTTGAATGCAAGACATTCTATATCTTTTTCATTTATATGGATCCTTTCACCACAAAGAACATATATAACTACGTAGTTATATTATTTGTGCTTTTACACATATGATTTACTTTAAAAAAATCATTAACAAGGTTTTGTAAAAAAAATTAAATAGAGTCCGAAAAAGTAATAGTTGACGCTTTAGTAAATTGAGTTTAATGAAGCATCTGGCATTCTTAATGTTATTTTATTCAGGCACATTTGTTAACGTCCCTAGGGTAATTTAGTTAAACCTTTTTGTTCTCTACGGCAAGAAGAATCGAGGATCTCGACGGTGTAATGATTGAACTTTTTTTGTAGATCTTTTTTAGTCTTTTAATGGGTTATTTCGTCAATTTAATATATATATATATATATATATATGTATTTATGCCATCTCAGCATTTATTCAGACTCTATCACAGGCGGGACATATACGGTGGGATTTACTAAAAAGGTTTAGTCTATTTTAGAATGATCCTAGGTTTAAGTGAAATTTATGGTTTTAATCATTTTAACTCTTGTCAAATTTGTGTATTGAATAATCATCTTAACACAATCTTTTGTTGGATTTAAGATGAAAGTTTCAATTTAGAAGAAAAGAAAATTAAAAATTTGAAACGCACGCGGGGTTTAAATAGTAAACACTTAGTAGAACAAATTACAATTGGGGTTATATGTCACTTTAATTAAAACTACCCTTGATAATTAATTTTTCCAATTAATACTTGATGTCGCACAACGATTTAAATGGGTAATAATAAAACAAGGAGTAGATTCATTTTATATTTATTTAAAAGGTCTTTTTATTTATGAAATGTATTAAAAAACTTAAATGCAAGTTTTTTTTACGTTTCTGTCAGTGTCGAAATGTCAGTTTAAAAATATTAGCGCTGAGTTCGGATCTTTTACCTCTGCTTACACCTTGGCTTGTACCAACCTCTACTGATAAAAGCTACAGCTTTAAAATGAATGGATTTTGAGCAAGGAAAGTTTTTTTGACTGAGCTTTTAGATAATCTCAATGTTTTACTTTCAGTTTGTAAATAAATTAATACAGTTGTTTTGGGTTTTTTGTTTGGTATATTTTTAGTGCATAATCAGTGACCTTCACTTATGTTTGTTTTGGGATATTAAATAAGGTAAATTAATCCTTGTGAAAACGGTTACTTAGGGAAATTATAAACGAACTTATTACTAATTGCCACAAAACAATCCTTTCTGGGGGCTATAAATTTAAACCAGAGGTGGTCTAAAAAAATCACCAACTTTATAACCTCAAACACAGATAATGAAGCTATTATGTGCCAAATTTTTGGCGTATTCACCATTTGCGATTTTAAAACCTGTCAGAAAAAATTAGTTTTAGGACATTTTCTCCTAAGATATGGTATGTTTTGAGAAAAAAGCAGTTTTGTAGTGGTATTTTCCAACAGCAATACAAAATAATTAATAACTTTGTGTCTTTTTTGTTTGGGTATAAGTTTTTTTTAAAAGTTGGTTTTAAAATTTAGTACGCCTCACAGGTATAAATAGTTAGATCTGTGAGGGTACTATTTTAAATCTTAGTAAATCCCACTGATAAATTTTACAGTAGCAGAGCAGGTTCCCATAATGATAAACCACGCAAGTAAAATTTTCCTACTGCTTGAACTTAAAAAAACCGATTTATTTTGAGTTACGTACCTACCGACAACTCTCAAATAAAATCTCACCTAACAGATACCTACGGCGCTTTTGATATGATTATTGACTTCATCCGTTATAAAAGCGGGTTTGTTTTTACCAGGACCGACGCTAGCACTTTCGCCGCCACGGACAAAGAGGTAATATGCCACCCCTTTGCAACAACATTTAAAAGAGACAACCTAAACTATTATTCCCATGTAGTCCAAGTGCCAGGCAGGTGAGCACAAAAAAATGGGCTAACACTTTGAAATTTTTATCATAGATAGAGGTATGTTTAGGGATACCAAAGATACAAAATTGCCAGCTATAAAGTGTAGCACTACAATATGGTAACACTGTAAACATTAAAACATGACTTTATTTCAAAATCTGTAGGCCCTACTTGAAAAAGTTTTTCTTGGTGTTTAAGCTAAATCTGCCCCCTTTAAACAAAAAATAACAAAATTGTCATATGTCACCTAAAAACAAATGAAATATGTCATCCAAAAAATTCGAACGAATATTTTTTTGTGATTTTTAGAACGAGCCCTAGGGAACAACGATTGCCATAAATTTTGTTTTTATTTTTTAAATTATTTAAACAATTATTAAAAAAAAATGGGGGTGCCACCTGAGTTTACTTTGTCAAGTAATTGACGGCCATTTTAAACTCGCCTTGTAAAAACATCATAAACGCCACTATCTACTATACTGTAAACTCTAGGACCATAAATCTTTTTTCGTTCGATTGGTATTTTCTTTCTACATTAAAAACTCTTGTACGTTTAGTTTAAAAAATTACGTTTGGACACTGAAATAAAAAACACATTTTTGAATGAAAAAAAAAAAATTAAACAAATAACTTTTTTTTAAAACTAATTGGTGCAAAAAAACGCACCATTACGAAAAATTTAACGGGTTCAAAGTAATTTAAAAATAAGTTTAATTGTTTGTAATAAGTCACGTAGTTTCCAAGATATGACTCCAAAATTACCAAATTTGCAGAAAGAATTCATTATATAAGTGCTAGACAATTGAGTTGTATAATTTGTGCTGCTCCTTTAATATGATTACTATAAGTACTATAGGTAATTTTGAGAATGTCGAAAATACAGTGGTTTCTGCAGAGATTGTCTAGGGGGTGGGGGCTTGAGTAACATAGTCTCAGATAACCATTTTATTATTATTTTTTTTATAAAAGTTAAATCTTTAGGAGTATCTATATATTCAATGGCTCAGGGGGGGGGAGGGCTTAGGCCCCGCCCTACCTACCCCACTAAAAAATACAATGCTATAAAATATGAATTATGTAATGCATTACAAAACGGCAACCTTGGATTTTTTTTTCAAATCCATTTAAACCAAATGTAAATATTTTTTTTTAATTAGCCAAGTCGTTCTACCGATTAAAAAAGCTCATACTTACGTTTTTGTCTCTGGGAGCTCTAGCCAGAAATAAAAATATAAAAATACCTAATGCATAAATTATGGTAGCTGAGTACTTACTTTAAGAGTATAATTAAAGCCGTGGTAAAAACATCATCTTCATTGGTTTGATAAGTGAATCAAAAACAATTAAACTTATTTTAACTCACTTTAAACCCGTTGCATTTTTCATAATGGTAGGTTTTTTTACACCAATTAGTTTAAAAAAAAAGTCATTTTTTTAATTTTTTTCCATTGAAAAATATACTTTTTATATATTTCAGTGCCCAAACGTAATTTTTTAAACTAAACGTATAACAGCTTCTTTATGTAGTCTTAGCGTTTATAGTATAGGAGATATTGGCGTTTATGATGTTTTTACAAAAGTTTAAAATGGCCGTCAATTACTTGTCAAAGTCAACTCAGGTGGCACCCTCATTTTATTTTGTTTATAATAATTGCTTAAATAATTTAAAGAATAAAAACAAAATTTGTTGCAATCCTTGTTCCCTAGGCGTCATTCTAAAATTCACGAAAAAATTGTCCTTCGAGTTTTTTGAATGAAATATTTTAATTGTTTTTAGGTGACAATTTTGTTATTTTTCGTTTAAAGGGGCTAGATTTAGCTTAAATACCAAGAAGAAAATTTTCAAGTATAACTTACGGATTTTTAAAGAAAACCATTTAAAATTTTATTTTTTACAGTGTTGCCGTATTGTAGTGCTACACTTTATAGGTGGCAATTTTGTATTTTTGATATCCCTAAACATACCCCTACCTATGTTGAAAATCTTAAAGTGTTAGCCCATTTTTTTGTGAGGTCCTATATTTTAAGGTCTGTCACTTCGACTAATGCTTCGTAACAAAATAAAACGTTAACAACAAAATTGACAGTGCAACAGGGGCGGTCGAAGGTTTTTTTTACAGGGGCGGTTTAGTGGGTGTTGGGTTGGATTGGTGTGTACAAAAAAAAACGGATTTATTTTAAAAGCAAGTGCACAAATTCTTGATGGATCGATCGATCCAAAATAATGTTTTAATGTGCAGCGGGCGAAAAAATTCCTTAAAAATGGACGGCGTAGGGATTTGATCGGTTGCAACAATTAATGATGGTATAGCGGCGCAAAAAAACAATGGGTTGGGTTTGCTCTCGTGTTATCAATTCTAAAAGTGTAACAATGAATGATGTTATAGAGCTGAAGGCTTTTTTTTAAATTTAATCCAAAAACTATTCAAAAATTTCGATTTACTTTTCTTGTTTATGATTCCGACACTTAATTAAAACTGTTTTCGCAAGTGACGCCTAAATGTGAATTTATTCATTTTCTTTATGAAAATAACTCATTTTAAAATCGAATTGTCCCTGATTTTTACCTGTTTGATAAGCAAAAGTCGCCCACTTAGATGGTGAAAATCAATAGACAATCGGTATGTAATTTTCATAATATAGTTTTTTTGTCAATTTATTGGTAAATAATCTACGAAATACCTCTCGGGACGGAAAAATAATCAGAAAATCTTCCCTCAGGTTTCTTACGTTAAAAACGACTAACCTTGAAAAACTAAAAATGTCCTCAAGCAGTTTTTATATATAGCAACAAACTATTACTACAGATGATAGGTACCTACGCGTGCTGCAAAAAAAACCAAAAGACCCAATATTTTTTAGTTGTTTGGATTGATAGTACAGCTGATTAAAATCGTTAGGTACGGTTTTGCCCCCTCCCCAGGGGTTTTGCCCCAAGTGAATTTCTAAAACGAATTAATACACATTTTTAAAACTTCTATCAACGGAGTCCTTTGTAGATTTTAAAAACGATTTAAAATTATAAAAATATAACATTAACTACTCACCCTGGTATGCACCGTAGCACATAATCGCGATTGGCCGTCCGATCGCGATCGGACGTCAATTTTGTAATGCACCGTCGATGGAATCTCAGACAGCTCAGACTTTGGATCAGAGTTTAGCCAGTGATTCTAACCTCAAAGTAAATAGCAGGCAATATTTTTGTTTATATTTTTTTCGGTTTTTTTACTAGTTTTTTCGTAATTTGTGAAATGAAAGTAATGGAAATAGAAGATGGAATATTTCTGGAGGATAATCAAGTCATTTTTGATATAATCGATTTTGGATTTTATTCTCACCAAATGCAAACCATGGAGAAGATGTGTTTTTCAGAAGGTTCTAACTGACAAAAGAGACCGTTCTAGAATCTAGATTTTCTTCCAATTATTGAGGGAGACCTGGAATATGACAATGAAGTAAGTTTGTAGAAATTCAGTATTATGGTACGTACTCAGTTAGATCCAGTGCAACGCAGCTTCATTCAAAAATAGAATGAGCAAGGTTAATTTATGGGCCCCTCCATTAATAAAAGCATAAAAGCAAAAAAAAATAGTGCCACAGGTGAGACTGACTGGGACCCCTCTGCATCGCCGGACCCCCGAGCTATGCATCGAATTGAAAGATGGTAGTTATGCCACTTTCTACATAACAGCTGTATGATGTATATTTGTAACTTTTGGTAATTATGCAGTATACGGTTTTCTGCCATTTTTGATTTTTTATGAAAAATTCTTTATAGAGGCACCAAATCGCCGGCGTCGTTTTTTTTTAAGAGAATAGGGAATGACGGTAGGGGGTTGTTATGTGTTTTTTTGATTGATTGGGTTTTTTTAGTAAAAAAAAATTAAAAAACAACCGGCGCCTGCAGATTTAGGGTCCTAGGGATCCTAGTAGGTGCCCCCATAAAGAATTTTTCACAAAAAAATCAAAAATGGCAGAAAACTGTATACTGCATAATTACCTAGCTTTTTTTTCTACATTATGATGTCTGAAATTTATTTAGAAACTACAGTGTAAGCCCAATGAATCAATTTTTGACAACAATTTATGCATGTGGTGGACACCAGCTAACAATTGGAGATTTGACTGGTGCTCACAAATAAATGCCATTGCTAGAAGAAGACCACTTTACGTGGGAATGTCAGAAACTGATTCAAGTGGCAAGAGACTTTTATAATATTGTCATAGCCTCTTAGCTGCTGTATGAAAGTATTAAGTATTAAAATTTCTCTCTGATCTTTAATGTAAAATGTAATTAAAAGGGTTTTATTAAAAGTAATTACATAACATAACATAACATAGTATTTATTTCCAAAATATATGTACAAAGTTACAACAATTAATAATCGAAATTAACTCTGTGTTTCGGACTTCCATTGTCTATATTTTATTTATACACGACGTTTCGATCAGTACAATCTCTGATCGTCTTCAGGTGCAAACTACAATCAATTCCTATACGGACTTCCCAAAATTCACAAAGATGCAATGCCCTTACGCCCAATTACAAGTTCCAGAAATTCTCCAACAAGCAATCTGTCTAAATTCCTTTTGAAAATTATTCAACCTCTTGCAGGCAAGACCGCTTCATTTGTAGAAAATTCAAACCATTTTGTTAATATTCTTAAATCTTTTGTTTTAGGAACCGAGGATAGACTTGTCAGTTTTGATGTCGAAAGTCTATACACCAATGTCCCAATAAAGGAATCGCTAGACATTATTAGAAAGAGACTGGTTGATGACGAATCCCTTTATGAACGTACCAGCCTACCGCTGGAGGGAGTGATGGAGTTGTTGGAGTGCTGCCTACATAACTCTTATTTTCAAGTGAAAGATAGGTTTTATGCTCAGGAAGACGGTCTGCCAATGGGTTCATCGCTTTCGCCAGTGGTGGCCAATATTTACATGGAGTGGTTCGAATCACACGCGGTTGATACCGCAACATATAAACCTAAGCTCTGGCTGAGATATGTTGATGATACTTTTATTGTCTGGACCGGGAATGACCAACAACTTTCAGAATTTCTTCACCACCTAACCACAATGGAGTTGGAGCAAAATTGTCAAATTCCTTTTCTTGATGTACTTGTCACACGAGTAGAAAGCGACATCAGAACAACAGTCTATCGTAAACCCACTCACACAGGACAATATTTAAATCAAGGTTCAAATCATTCTGCTACAACCAAACGAGGCATAATCAAAACTTTGTATAACAGAGCCGTTCAAATTTGTAACAATTCTCATGACTTGGAAATCGAAATAAGAAACATTAAGAAGGATCTGCAGCAGAATGGTTACAGCCTGAAACTTATAACAGATACTATTTCTAAATTTCAACAAACAGGACAGAGATTACATGACCAAAACCAGGCAAATGCATTCCTTACAATCCCATACGTTAAAGGAGTATCAGAGAAAATTCGAAGAGTAGCGAAAAACTTTAATACTAAAATTGCTTTTAAATCTAGTAATACAATTCGAAGCCTTCTTAGTAAAACAAAACCGGAGAACAAACAAAATAAGGAATGCATTTACCAAGTTCCTTGTGAGTGTGGTGAATCATGCATAGGCGACACTAAAAGACCACTATCTGTTAGGCTTAAGGAACATCAGACGAATACCCAAAAAAGTGAAACCACGAAATCAGGAATTGCCGAACATGCATGGTCAAAACAACACCGAATGAAGTGGGCAGAAGCAAAGGTTTTGCACAAGGAGTCACACTGGAAGAAACGAAAATTCCTTGAAGCTGCCTTTATTGGGCAGAATCAGGGTATTTTCAGTAAACCAAGTGTTGAAATCCCAAATATTTGGAAGCCCCTTCTTGGGCGGAGCCAACTTCTTAAACTTCAAGGTTGAGTGATTTCTCACAGTATATAAGTACGTAGCCTTAGGAATTGATTGTAGTTTGCACCTGAAGACGATCAGAGATTGTACTGATCGAAACGTCGTATATAAATAAAATATAGACAATGGAAGTCCGAAACACAGAGTTAATTTCAAACACATCACTGTCTCAAACTTTCAAACAAATTAATAATCTGCTTAATATAAGAATTTTGTGAAATAAAATGCACTGCCACTGAAACCATTAATAACGGTTTGTGTGTGGAGAAAATCCATACATTTCCTTTGATTGCAGTTTTTGTTTTCCACTCACTGATGCCTTATAAATTGATGCATACTATATGTAACAATTAAATAGTATAACTATAATTGTGATAAAGTTATAAAGTGATTAAACTGTCTGTGAAAATTGAACTAATGTTACAATAAAAGTAATGATAAAAATTACTCTCTCAATATTTCTTTATCATCCGCCATCTTGTCAAATAAAATATTCAAAGAAAACCATAATATGAATATTTAAAAGTGGCCCTCCACCTGGTTTATGGATTTGTCTTTGATATTCAACCAGCTTCCGTCTCAATTCCTTCTTTTTGTAAAAGAAAAAATTAAATTATTGAGGATATAAAGTAGCTACTTATAAGAATGATATGGATAAAAAATAACATTAAATAACAAACCAAAAGTTTTATAAAACACTATACAGGTTTTTAGCTTTCTTTTACTTGAATTTTATTACTCTTTAAATCTTTATATCCCATACCGACTCCCATACCTTATTGTAATCAAGAAACTGAGATTGAGACCAGTTTTTTCTTGAGTTTTATGTTCAGTATAATTTAGTCAGGCTCTATTTATTATTTTCAATATGTTTATAAAATTAACATTGTGTTGGTTGAGTTAAAGCCTGATACCTATTTAGTTCTTAAAAAAAAAAGTACACTAGGTTGTACAACACAGAAAGGTATTTTATAATTAGGTAGTACTGACCGTTTCACTTGAATATTTTTTTCTCTATTGTTCGTCTATTCTTCTTGTCCTCCAACACATCGCCATATTTTATTTTTGATTTTTTTTAATAAAAAATTTGAAAAAATTCTTCACTTTGCGAAACACAAAAAAAAAATAAAAAAGTAGGGTTATATGGCCTAAAAATGACGTACGTATCCTACGATAAGCACGCGAAGGCCGGAAAAAATTCTGTAATTGCGGCGTTGCCACTTTTCTGATCTGGTTTGTTCGATCCACCTACGGTGCATCACAATGAGCAAGGATTGACTTGAGCGGAATTCGCCGATCCGGATCGGAGTGTTAAAACGGTGCATTTGGCCGTAAAACACGTGTTGCCAACTAACTCCATTCGAACTCCATGGTGCAATCCTGGCACCACAAAAATATTCTGTGAACTGGCCAAACTGTGATGTGACGAATAATTTATAGCCATGGGTTTATAAATGAAACCGTCGGGTGTGCAGTTAAATGCCCTACCCGGTTTTGCCCCAAGTTCCCCTACGTTTCTGAGTCTGTACATACATCCTGAGGTACGCAACGCCTGCAACCACACCCAAAAAAAAGAAGTTGACCCTAATGCAACGGTTGTTTACTATTTGCTCCAGTACAACAAAGTTGTTACAGGGTATACAATTTTCGTTAACTAAAATACAAAAATTGTATTTTTTATACACAATTTGTTGTATTGGAGTAAACAACTGTTGTATAAAGGCTTATTCTTTTTCTCTGTGCAGCTGTTCTATTGTCGCATTCACCATAAATGCGGCCTCGTTCAAAATATGCAATGTAGAAGTAATAAATCTGTAGTCTCTTCGCTATATTTTAAATGCGAATTTTCATAGCAACCGTTTGAAAAAATCGAACTTACAACTCTCGGCGACAACGTTACCAATTTCTCGCCTATTTGTACTTGTGAAAATTATCACCGAAAAATAAAGCGCCTCTTCCTAATCCACTTTAAAGCCTGGTTTAATCAAATTCAAAATGTGGGCGTACAATTTGCACAGGCGGTTGCTGTCGCCATACCTCTTGCTCAACTCAGTGTGAGATCCACTTTAATTACAAAATGCGCTCACGTAAAAGGTGGAAGACATTTAATTTAAACTCTGCCGGTGGGATTTACTACAAAGGTTTAGTCTATTTTAGAACTGTCCTAAGTTTAAGTGAAAATTTTAAATTTTAAGCATTTTAAACCAACCCTCCTTGAGTTTTGGACATAGTTTGATTTATAAGAAGAATTTTAATAAATCTGTTTATTGAATACTCATCTTGACACAATCCTTTGTTGGATTTTTAATTTAGAAGAAAACAAAATTAAAAAATTTAAACCCACGCGGGGTTTAAATAGGAAACACTCTGTAGAATAAATTAACAGTGGGGCTATATGTATTTTAACTTACCCTTGTTAATTAATTTTTCCAATTAATACTTGATGTCACTCAATGATTTAGATGAGTAATAATAAAATAAGGAGTAGATTAATTTTGTATTTATTTAAAAGGTGTTTTTATTTATGAAATGTACTAAAAAAACTTAAATGCAAGTTTTTTTTACATTTCTGTCACTGTCGAAATGTTAGTTTAAAAATATTAGCGCTGCGTCCAATCACAAACAGCCAATTCGGATCTTTTACCTCTGCTTGCACCTTGGCCTGCACCAACTCTACTGATGAAAGCCTCAGCTTTGAAATGAGGGGGCTTTGAGTAAGGAAAGTTTTTTTGACTGAGCTTTTAGATAACCCCAATGTTTTACTTTCAGTTTATAAATAAATTAATATAGTTGTTTTGGGTTTTTTTGTTTGGTATATTTTTGGTGCATGCCTCGTAGTGCCCTCATAAATATATTTTTTGTGCTGAAAACGGGTTCAAAATATGGCGTTTTTCTGGACAATATAGGAGGTGTTTTATTGGTTAATAAACAATTTGGGATATTAAATAAGGTAAATTAATTCTTGTAAAAACGGTTACTTAGGGAAATTATGAACGAACTTATTACCAAATGCCACAAAACAATACTTTCTGGAGGCTATAAATTTAAACCATCCCCTTGAGGTGGTCTAAAAAATCACCAACTTTATAACCTCAAAACACAAATAATGGAGCTATTATGTGTTAAATTTTTGGCGTATTCACCATTCGCCATTTTGAGACCTGTCAAAAAAATTAATTTTAGGGCATTTTCTTCTAAAATAAGGTGCATTTTGAGAAAAGAAAGCAGATTTTCAGTGGTGTTTTGCAATAGCAATACAAAATAATCAATAAATTTGTGTCTTTTCTGTATGGGTAAGTGTTTTTTGAAAATTGTCTTTAAAATTTAGTACCCCCCCATAGGTCCTACTGTGCAAGTGTAAAGTGTAGCTGTTTTGCTTACGTCCATTAAGTTGGGGGGACCATCATAGAGGGTCACAAAAATACCACTGCCATAATTTGTAGCTAATTTGTTGCTAATTTGTTACCAAAGAATAATATTTGTAGCGGCAGCCGTTACCGAGAAAACTAAGACCCCTCTAGCTTAACCATTAAGCCCACCACCATAGCTGCCGTTTGGGTAACAGTAGAATAATAAGTCATGCAACATATTTTGTAGCTCGAGGGGTACATCTGCACACAAAAATAAAAATAGCAAAAAATAACATAGATTTTTTTTTAATTTTTAAAAGAGTTATTTACGAAACTCATTCCTGTATTATGGATGACTAAAATAAAGGGCCACAAAAATAATTATGCCATAATTTTTAGCTAATTTGTTGCTAATTTGTTACCAAAGAATAATATTTGTAGCGGCAGCCGTTACCGAGACAACTGAGACCCCTCTAACTTAACCATTAAGCTAGGGCGACCATCCTATACCTGCCGTTTGGGTAATAGTAGGACAATAAGTCATACAACATATTTTGTAGCTCGAGGGGTACATCTGCACTCAAAAAAAAATGGCAAAAAATATCATAGATTTTTTTATTTCCAAAAGAGTTATTTAGAAAACTAATTCCTGTTTTATGGTTGACCCAAATAAAGGGTCACAAAAATACTTACGCCATAATTTGTAGCTAATTTGTTGTTAATTTTTTTCCGAAGAATAAAATTTGTAGCAGCAGCCGTTACCGAGAAAACTGAGACCCCTCTAGCTTAACCATTAAGCTAGGGGGACCACCCATAGGCGCGGTTTGGGTAACAGTAGAACAATAAGTCATGCAACATATTTCCATCTGCACTCAAGAAGAAAAATGGCAAAAAATATCCTAGATTTTTTTTTATTTCCAAAAGAATTATTTAGAAAACTAATTTCTGTTTTATGGGTGACCCAAATAAAGTGTCACAAAAATACTTATGCCATAATTTGTAGCTAATTTTTTACCGAGGAATAAAATTTGTAGCGGCAGCCGTTACCGAGAAAACTGAGACTCTTCTAGCTTAACCATTAAGCTAGGGGGACCACCCCATAGCTGCCGTTTGGGTAACAGTAGAACAATAATTTATACATCATATTTTGTAGCTCGAGGGGTACATCTGCGCTCAAAAATAAAAATGGCAAAAAATATCATAGGATTTGTTTTATTTCCACAAGAATTATTTAGAAAACCAATTCCTGTTTTATGGGTGACCCAAATAAAGGGTCACAAAAATACTTATGCCATAAATATTAGCTAATTTGTTGCTAATTTTTTACCGAAAAATAAAATTTGTAGGGGCAGCTGTTACCGAGAAAACTGAGACCACTCTAGCTTAACCATTAAGCTAGGGGGACTACCCATAGCTGCTGTTTGGGTAACAGTACATCTGCACACAAAAATAAAAATGGCAAACAATAACATAGATTTTTTTTATTTTTAAAAGAGTTATTTACGAACTAATTCCTATTTTATGGGTGATTAAAATAAAGAGCCACAAAACTAATTATGCCATAATTTTTAGCTAATTTGTTGCTAATTTGTTACCAAAGAATAATATTTGTAGCGGCAGCCGTTACCGAGAAAACTGAGACCCCTCTAGCTTAACCATTAAGCTAGGGGAACCACCCATAGGTGCCGTTTGGGTAACAGTAGAACAATAAGTCATACAACATATTTCCATCTGCACTCAAGAAGAAAAATGGCAAAAAATATCATAGATTTTTTTTTATTTACAAAAGAATTATTTAGAAAACTAATTTCTGTTTTATGGGTGACCCAAATAAAGTATCACAAAAATACTTATGCCATAATTTGTAGCTAATTTGTTGCTAATTTTTTACCGAAGAATAAAATATGTAGCGGCAGCCGTTACCGAAAAAACTGAGACTCTTCTAGCTTAACCATTAAGCTAGGGGGACCACCCCATAGCTGCCGTTTGGGTAACAGTAGAACAATAAGTCATACAACGTATTTTGTAGCTCGAGGGGTACATCTGTAACCAAAAATAAAAATGGCAAAAATTATCATAGATTTTTTTTTATTTCCAAAAGAATTATTTAGAAAACTAATTCCTGTTTTATGGATAACCCAAATAAAGGGTCACAAAAATACTCATGTCATAATTTGTAGCTAATTTTTTACCGAAAAATAAAATTTGTAGCGGCAGCCGTTACTGAGACCCCTCTAGCTTAACCATTAAGCTAGGGGGACCACCCCATAGCTGCCGTTTGGGTAACAGTAGAACAATAAGTCATACAACATATTTTGTAGCTCGAAGGGTATATTTGCACTCAAAAATAAAAATGGGAAAAAATAGCATAGATTTTTTTTTATTTCCAAAAGAGATATTTACGAAACTTATTCCTGTTTTATGGGTGACTAAAATAAAGGGCCGCAAAAATAATAATGGCATAATTTTTACCTAATTTTTTGCTAATTTGTTACCAAAGAATAATATTTGTAGCGGCAGCCGTTACCGAGAAAACTTAGACCCCTCTAAATTAACCATTAACCTAGGGAGACCACCCTATAACTGAAGTTTAGGTAACAGTAGGACAATAAGTTATACACCATAATTTGAAGCTTGAAAGATACATCTGCACTCAAAAATAAAAATGGCAAAAAATAACACAGATTTTTTTATTTTGAAAAACTCTTTACTCACTTTACTTGAATTTGTTACCGCCATTTTAAAAGTATAAAAATCATTATTTTTATAAAAAGAAAAAATATTTTTTTTTACGGAAAATTAAATCGAGGAGATTACGCTATAAATCAAGTCTGTTCAACAGAGAGAGATAAATAAAACTTATAATTTGTGGATGAGCACTTATCTGCTAAAACAAAAGAAATACTATGAAAGAATATATATTGTTAACCTTTTTGATACAAGCTTTGTTAGTGTTTAGTTGTTGGACAAGAAAATAAGTTCTAGGAGCTGTTGTTACCAGGATATGGCTGTTTAATAAAGTCACGTGACCTCAAAATCAAAATAGCTTATGAACTAACTGGAAAATCAGCTAATTTTTATGTAAGAAAATAATTTGAAGATGCTTCCATTGCTAATATATATCTCATTAAGTAAGTCACATGACATAAGAATTGAAATATTTCATGAACTAACTAGAGGATCACAACCTTTTATACCTTATCGGAATAAGCTCGGTTGGTGCTAATTTGTTACGAAAGAAAATAATTTAAAAAGTCACGTGAACTAAAAACTAAAATATTTCAGGAACTAACTAGAGGATCACAACCTTTTATACCTCATCGGAATAAGCTTGGTTGGTGCTAATTTGTTGCGTAAGAAAATAATTTATAGCTGCTGCCATTACTGACATATGTCTTTTTAAGTAAGTCACGTGACCTAAAAATTGAAATATTTCATGAACCAACTAGAGCGTCACAACCTTTTATACCTCATCAGAATAAGCTTGGTTGGTACGAATTTGTTACGGAAGGAAATAATTTGCAGCTGCTGCCGTTACCGAGATGTGACTATCTAGACGCTCGACACAAAGAGTAAAATATCTCAGAAAGTAAATAGGGGGTCACAACTTTTTGTACCTCATTAGAATAAGCTCGGTTGGTGCTATCAAGTTACGTAAGAAAATAATTTTTAGCTGCTGCCATTAGTGATATATGTCTTTTTAAGTAAGTCACATGACCTAAAAATTGAAATATTTCATGAACTAACTAGAGGGTCACAACCCTTTAGACCTCATTGGAATAAGCTTGGTTGGTGCAAATTTGTTACGGAAGAAAATAATTTGTAGCTGCTGCCGTTACCGAGATGTGACTATCTAAACACTCGACACAAAGAGTAAAATATCTCAGAAAGTAAATAGGGGGTCACAACTTTTTGTACCTCATTACAATAAGCTCGGTTGGTACTAATTTGTTACGTAAATAATTTTTAACTAGAGGGTCACAACCCTTTAGACCTCATTTAAATAAGCTTGGTTGGTACAAATTTGTTACGGATGAAAATAATTTGTAGCTGCTGCCGTTACCGAGATATGACTATCTGGACACACGACACAAAAAGTAACATATATCAGAAACTAACTAGTGAGTCACAACTTTTTATACCTCATTAGAGTAAGCTCGGATGCTAATTTGTTACGTATGAAAATAATTTGTAGCTGCTGCCATTACTGATATATGTATATTTAAGTGTCACGTGACCAAAAAAATTAAAATATTTCATGGACCAACTAGAGAGTCAAAACCTTCTATACCTTATCCGAATAAGCTTGTTCGGTACTAATTTCTTACGGAAGAAAATAATTTGTAGCTGCTGCCGTTACCGATATATGGCTATCTGGGTACTCGACACAAAAAGTAACATATCTCAGAAACTAACCAGGGGGTCACAACTTTTTATAACTCCTTGGAATAAGCTCGAATGGTGCTAATTTTTTGCATAAGAAAATAATTTGTAGCTGCTGACATTACTGATATATTTCTTTTTAAGTAAGTCACGTGACCTAAAAATTAAAATATTTCATAAACTAACTAGAGGGTCACAACCCTTTAGACCTTATCAGAATAAGCTTGGTTGGTACTAATTTGTTACGGAAGAAAATAATTTGTAGCTGGTGCCGTTACCGAGATATGGCTATCTGGGCACTCGACACAAAAAGTAACATATCTCAGAAAGTAAATAGGGTGTCACAACTTTTTGTACGTCATTAGAATAAGCTCGCTTGGTGCTAATTTGTTACGTAAGAAAATAATTTTTAACTGCTGCCATTAGTTACAAAGATATTTACCTTTAAATTGATTTTTATTTTCTCAGATTTGATTTATACTTTTTGACCTCTTGAATTTGAGTAGTGTTTACCTTTGTAACTGATTTTTAGATGCAATACTCATGAATTTAGTTTTATCAATATTCAATGATAAACCATAATCACACAACCACTTATAAATATTATTTGAGTCAATATTCATAAACTTTTCAGTTTTTTCTGGAGTACCATAAAAATATAATAAACCATCATCTGCAAATAATTTAAGCTTATAATATTTAACATGTTTTACGATATCATTTATAAATATAAGCCTTAGAAATAGATTTTGTTTGCACCTGAAGACGATCAGAGAGTGTACTGATCGAAACGTCGTATATAAATAAAATATAGACAATGGAAATCCGAAAAACAGAGTTAATTTCAAATCACATCATTGTCTCAAACTGTTTAAACAAAAAATATTTGTGTTCAATTCAATTTAACTGATTTTGTTTAGCAATCAATGTTTTATTCATATGCCTCAAAAAAATACGACCGGTATTATTATTTTTTATTCCACTCGAATAATTTCTTCAATTGAAAACGACCCAAAAAACGGGGGGAATGAGGCATTCATTCCCCAATAAAATCGGTATTCAACCCTAAAAAAGGGGATGCAACATGGGGTGTCAATCCTTGTGTGACATCCTTTATTAAAGATCTCATCAGCATGTGGATCGTGATGGAATTTTAATATTTGAGAGTGATGGGTACACGATGGAAAAATTCTAAAAATATAACGAAAATGCAAAACAGGTTCGCAAATTATATGAATAGAGGAAAGTTACAGGAATTAAACGCAATAAGGCGCAATAAGCTTCATTGCGTTGCTTCAAAAAAGTGTTAGGTAAATACATTTTTGCCTTTGCGATAAATTACATTTAATACAGTTTAGCCGCGAGTTGTAAACACCGTTTTTATACCTTTATGAATAAATGCTAAAAAAACAAGAAGCAACTTACAAAAAAATTCGGAAGCAGCATCCACTCACAGCTCAAACATTTTTATATTTTAATTTAAGGGCGTCCGATTGATGACACAACGGACGCCCACGGTTTATTTTATGAAAATTATTCACCATAGAAACTGCACATGGTTAAACCTATTTTTGATCCAAACCTTATTTCTTCAAACCCATTCAAGTTATTGCTAACATGCGAAATTTATAAGATCCGTTTTTAATCGAACCATTGTTCGTCAAACTCATTTAATATCAAACTTGTAATTTGTAAAACCCATTTTGAATAAAACCCGGAATTTTTTATCAAACCTTAATTTTCAAAACCGGAATTCGCAAGACCAGTTGTTTATCAGAAATTTCTGCTAAATTGATTGCGCATTCGCCAATGATACATGAACGGGAGGCGTACACGCAGATGGCGCAGCGTTTCGAACTATAGAGTGACATCTATACACAAGTATTGAACACTACCCGTGGATACTTTTAGCCAAATGTGCGCACATAGAACGAAAAATGCATCGAAACGCTGCGCCGCCGCGGCACCTGTGTGTACGCCACCGGTTCATGTACTATTGGCAAATACGCAATCATCATAGCAAAACATTTCTGATAAACAACGTGTTTTACGAATTCCGGTTTTGAAAAATAATGGTTTGACAAATTCCGGCTTTTATTAAAAATGGGTTTTACAAATTACGAGTTTCATATTGAATGAGTTTGATGAGCAACGGTTCGCTTAAAAACGGGTCTTATAAATTTCGAATTCGTTATTGAGTGTGTTAGAAAAAATAAACTTCGGATAAAAAATTGGTTTAGCAAATTGCAGTTTTTATGGTAAATCGTTTCTACGATGAAAATTTTTAATTAAATACGGTCTCTACTTCCTGGTTTGACAAACCATAGGCGTCCGACACAACAATAATTTTGTATAATCGGGTTTCTTTTTAGGCACTGACCCTATTAGAATTTTTTAAGTGATTTTTTCTGATTATTTAATTTTTAGGTAAAAATTGTATTTTTATATTAACCTTTCGCGTTATTTTTATTTTGGTTAAAAAATGGATGAGAGTTTTAATTTACACCCGTAATAAAAAACTTACAGTTACTAAATAAAATTGTGTTTTTTCCAAAACTATAAAACAACCCAAAGCAAGTACATATATACAACTTCCTTAAAAAAGCATAATGCACCTGGCTGGTAGGTAAGGTTGGCTAACTTCGAAATGCTTTTGAATGATGTTTAAGGATATTTTGCAAAATGCAATATTTTTACTAGTAATAACACAAGTGGTTAAATTATTTCCGTAAATTTTAAGGATTTTAAGGAACTTTAAGATTTTGAAAATTATTCCGAGTCAAAGACGACTGATAATTTTCTAAAAATATTTATGGGCGAAAAAACATTTCAAGATCTAAATTCCACACCAAATTTTGTTTAAATCAAAATAATTAAAAAATTATCTTTTTTAAACCTTCATCAAAAACATGATTTTAGTACCTGTGTGCAGATAACTAAAGCATGGCTTTTTTGGTAACCGATGCAAAAAAACTTTTTTTCTTGATCACGGGTGCAAAAAAAGATTTCTGTCCGTTTTTTAGCTAAAACTAAACAGGAATAACGGAAAATAGTAATATTGAAAAAATCTAATTATTATTGCCGAAAAAATAATTTAAAAAATTAGGAAAAAATAATTTAAAAAAATATTAATCAAAGATTAAAATGTCGCAACAATGAACGTCACAGAGTAAAAACACACATCGCTATGGAAACCATTGTTATTTCATTTAACAGCCGCCTTGACTTATAGAGTAAAGATGGTGTGTTGCGAGAAGTGCTCTTTGTTCGAGATTTTTAAAAGTATTTTCCTGTTTTTCTTGGTTAAACTGTGCTTTTTTTAATCGCATTTTTAAATACGTTGCTGCGCTTGTTATTTGAGCCACCGCTTGTAAAAAAGAACTATTTTAGCCACCAGTTGTAAAAACTACTATTTTGATTTTTTTTCTTTGAAAACATACCAGTAACATAAGTTTTGATGAACTGATTATTTGGATGCCAAGATACTTGAGTAAAATCTTAACCTAAAAAGTATTTAAGTTTGAAAGCTGTCAGTCTCAGTATTGTTACAAAGGTTACATGAATATAATAATTTAAGAAATAACATTCTTTAATTTTACAAAAACTTTGAGTAACTACAAGTAGTAGAAAAAACTTTTTTGCCTTTAAGAAGAAAGAATATGGAAAACATCTTAATATATGTGATTAAAATCTATCAAAATATAAGTTTATAAAAAATGAAGACCTAATTTTGTTCAACTGCGTTTTGTGAAGTGTAAACACGTTTAAAAAAAGAAAATAAAACTTACAAGAAAAAATATCCTGTTATTAAAAAAACTCTGAAAAATACAAGTGTTGCCGTAGTGTCAAAAAAACGCATTTTGATTGGCTAAAAGTACTTGTGTGGTATTTTCATTAAAACATTACAATACTCCTCCTGCAGGGGTTCGTTCAATGCATACCTCATTAAGTAGAGCCTGCAGTCATAAATGAATAGTATTTGTTTTTTTTTATTAAAACTTTGAGTCTCTTTTTCGACAATAAATGTAAAAAAAATGTTTATACATTTAAAATGCGTCTTCAAAAGTTGTTTGTGTTTTCTAAAAATCTACTTTAAAATAATCTGCAAAAAGTCAAAAAGGACAAAAAGCAGCAGCCAAATCTCAATAGCTCTCGAGGCGTGCTGCGGAAAAATCAGCGAGACTAAATCTACCAAGGAAAACGACAGAGTCGTAACTGACAAGTTTGCTTTTGAAAGGTTTTGAAAATACTTTATCTGTAACAAGTAAAATTTTGAAGCCCCCCGACATCCATCCGGCCCTGAAGTGATTTTTCTTTACCTTTTTCTTACACTGAAATAAATTAGTCCGTAATCCACATCTACACACCAAATTTCATCACAATCGGATAAACGGTTCAGAAGTTACTTTCGATTATATTTTATATATAAAATTTTTTGACATATGTGTGTAGAACGCGTGTTATCTCTGGAACCTCCTAGCTTATTTTTATCAAACGTAGCTTGGAACACTCCCAGAAAGATAGGCTCCAAACAAAAAATACCGTATTAAAATCGGTTCAATTGTGCGGAAGCTGCAAAGACACACACATATAAACAGAAATTTTATTATTTAGTGACCTTAGCTCAGGAAATATCGGTTAAACATCAGAATTGGCTGAATTTTCAATGGAAGACAAATTTTGTACAAACTAAGACACGGCTCCGAGCACTTTTTTGATTATTTTCCGAATAAGTTAAATCTCTTTCTAAGGCCACCAATTCGGAATATCCAAACATTTGAATCAGTGACCTTCAAAAGAAATTTTAGCTTATTCGGCAAAAATTAAAACAAGTGCTCCGAGCCGTGTCTTACAGCGATTTCCTTTTGTTGCACCAGTGCGCACTGAATGTATCTCTATCATTTTCTTTATACAAAATAGAAAAAGATAGGATACACTTAGTGCGCACCAGTGCATCAAAAGGAAAACGCTATTAGTCTATACCAAATATGCCTTCGATTCAAAGTCCAGTCAATTTTGTTGTTTATTTGACTCGAAAAAGTATTGATATCAAATGACTCGTTTTGAACGTCACTTTGACATTTCCTGAGTTAAGGTCACTGACAGAAAAAAATGAACCTCTAAAATTTTTGCCGTGAAAGTACTGGGAAAAGTATTCTTTTTTCATAAAACAAAACCAATTCTTTTTATCTGTAAAAAACTTTCATGCATAACGCCAGAAAAAATCCCTATACGGGTTCGGGATTTTTTCAGATCGCGTGCATTAAGCTTTTGTTAAAAAATTGGCTCCAAACAAAATTTCCAAACATTTCCTGAAAATCTGAAATGCAGTAATTATATTACTAATGAAAATATTTTGACGTATGGTGTCTGTCTGTAGCACGATTACACAAAAACTGCTTTAGCGATTTTTATAAAATTTAGCACAAAAGTTCTCTGGCACCAGTGAGCTGATTAGTTTTTAGTGGGGGTGGGGGATTGCGAAGGGGGTAGAAACGGGGGTTAAACTTTTTTAAATATCGTAACTCGCGAGATTGAGATATTTAAGAAGAACAAAAATATAATTAAAAAATCGTAACCCACGAACTGTAGCAGCTAGCCAAATGCGGTTTCCACATTTAGATGGATAATTACATTTTCAACAAAACTCGTTTTTCTGAATGGTTTTATGGATGTCTATACGTGCCTGCTGGTGCCATTTATTTTACTTTAAGTTAGTTTCAATTTCTTTGTTTGAATGTCTTTACACTTCGCAGAAATTCAGTTGAACAAAATTAGGTCTTAATTTTTCATAAAGTTATATTTTGAGACATTTTACTCACACAAATTACGATGTTTTTCGTCTTCTTCTGCCACCTATTTTCTTCCTAAAGGTGAAAAAGTTTCATATACCACTTGCAGACTTCAAATATTATTTCCGTGTGCGATGATGGTACTTTAGGGCCTAAAATATTTTAGCATAATTAAGGGGTGTTTAACCACGTTCTTCTACGTTTTTTATATTTTTATGTCATGATTTTGCTCACATTTTAAGGGTTTCTTTTCAAACTTTTGATTTTTAGAATAAAACTCTCACTTTTTTCCAAATATTCACTGTTTTTTAGCGCTCAAAAAAAGTACAGACAGAAAACATTTTTTCTCTGTTTTAAGGCTATCGTTTCTCCCCCGATTTTAAGTAAAAAAAAAGTACAACTCGCAACGCCTTGTGCTTTAATGGTACTTTAGGGCCTAAAATATTTTAGCATAATTAAGGGGTGTTTAACCACTTTCTTCTACGTTTTTTATATTTTTATGCCATGATTTTACCCACATTTTAAGGGTTTCTTTTCAAACTTTTGATTTTTAGAATAAAACTCTCACTTTTTTCCAAATATTCACTGTTTTTTAGCGCTCAAAAAAAGTACAGGCAGAAAATATTTTTTCTCTGTTTTAAGGCTATCTTTTCTCCCCAGATTTTAAGTAAAAAAAAAGTACAACTCCCAACGCCTTGTGCTTTAATTTTTTTAATGTTTTTCCAGAGTGCACAGGGAAAACTAAACATCAGAATTAGCTGAAATTTTGAAGGGGTGATCATTTTTAAATGCTTAACAAAAATATCTGAAGAATTTTTCAAAATTCTCAATTATTTTTTCTTCAAAATAAAAACTCTGGTACTGTCATCTATCCCAAAAGCCTCAAAATAATTGCGGTTTAGAACAAACCCGATTTGCAAAAAAAAAATTGAGAAATACTCACAATTTCCTCTGGATTACATTTTTCCTTTTTATATTTCCTTGCTTTAGCGAAAATAAAAACTAAGTTTCCTTTTTTCTAAAAGCCTGTGCACTCCGGAAAAGAAAACCGATCAATCAATCACACTTCATTGAATTTGGAAGACATACGCAGTTGAAGTGTTGGCCGAGAGACCGCAGAATTTATACGATTCCATGGTAACTGCAGGTGTTTTGTCAACAAACTTTAAATCGGGACGTAGTGGGACAGAAGGGTGTTTTTACGTTTTCTGACAGAAAACCATTCCAGGTTATGTTTATCTTTCAAAAATGTGTTTTCAAAAATATTGTTCTAACAAATATACCACTCCGCGTGTGCGGTCGCCCGCAGAAAAAGGCCTAGCGCGGCGCATTACCCCAAGTCTACCAAAGTACCAAGAGAACTTTACTGGCTCGCTGGGATTACTAGGAATTCGCATAATTTTGTTTTTATTTTGATTCAACCATTTTTTTTTTAATTTAAATTATTGCGGCATAGGTATGTGTTATAGATTTTAGAACCTAGTTTCAAAAACACATGGATACTTGAGTACTAACAAAACAGGTCAGTAAAGCTCCACTTAGAGGTTGGAAAGACTCTTGCCAGTCGTTGATGCTCCTCTTTAAAATAGAATACGATTATTTCGTCTAGCGCCAGTAGCCGATTTTTAAATCTGCATGCTTTTAAGTTAACTTGTTGTCGGTATCAGCTAGCGGAAGTGTTTCCAATTCAATTATAAATGCACCTGTAAATGCAACCTTAAACATTATACTCAGTTACTTTAATACGTAGTTGGGTAGCGTTTCTGTAGCAGGTAATTCTGCAATAAATGGTTTTCTTTTATTTTAGTATTTTACTTGGTTTTTAGCGGCGCAGAACGCGAAAAGTTAAAATAAGTAACCTAAAAAAATCTCTGGTGTCCCACTGTGGATAAACATAAATAAAGTTTCCGTGTTGCCATGGAAAACAAACTCAATGACGTAAAATTTTGCAAAAAAATGAGGTCGACATAGCTAAATTGATTTCCTGTACAGTCCTGCTAAAAACAATTCCACAGATTGTGACTACGGCCTTAAATGAAAAATATTTAGAGAGAAACGGCAGAATTTTATAGGTAGATGAAGATAATTTAATGAAGTGCAAGTATTTTAGAGTAGAATGGACTTCTGTTATAATTCGTCGCCTATAATAAAAAAATTAGCGTTGTGGTAATTAACAACTGCCACTTTCGTAAGCTACGAATCCATTTCGTTGTGGTTGTGGTTATTTTTATGGTTAATTTTAGAG
The DNA here is from genome assembly GCA_963921995.1 of Oxystoma pomonae. NCBI lineage: Eukaryota > Metazoa > Arthropoda > Insecta > Coleoptera > Brentidae > Oxystoma > Oxystoma pomonae. Next base: position 74,770,719 of record OY998169.1, on the reverse strand, counting down.
AATTTTAGCGCAATTAATTTTAAAAGTAATAAAATATTAGCAGGTTCCTACATATAAAACACGTATTTTGTAAAATTAAGCTAAATTTTTTAGTTTTCCTCATCTCTGTCTTTTAATGTGTTCCAAAAACTCTGATAAAATCGAAAAGTGGTAGTGGTAGTGGCTGTTAACAGCGGCTGTCCAAATTGTCAAAATTTTAAGCGTTCCAAAATTTCCCTATTTTAGGGAGATTTAAATAAATTGGAATGATATCCTTTTTATACTGAAAATATATAAAAAGAAGGTTTTTATAAATAATTTTGGCAGAAAATGCTAAACTAAATAAATATGTAGAGAAAAGATTTGTGGCGTAGAGGGCAAAGGGTGAAGGAATAAATTGGAAAAAAGTGTTTCCTCGACAAGGATTTGAACCCGGGACCTCTAGTATACCAGTCTAATGCTCTACCAACTGAGCTACCGAGGAACTGGGGTTTTAACTGGCTATTCGGAAACCCTTTCGTCCGATTCATTTGTTAGTAGTGGGGAGATCTTTAGCCTACTGCGGCTTTAAAAACCTAGACATGTTATAAAGACAAGGAGATACATATTCACGATTATTAGTTTTACGAAATTTCTATTTATCTATCAACCAACAATACACGACATATAGCGTTTTATTGAAGGTGTCAGATGGCGAATTTCCAACTAATAATTTCAGCCAAACATATTTACACAATGATGGGAAAATTTAGCGCCCTAATATATTTACAGAAAAGATTTGTGGCGCAGACGGCAAAGGGTGAAAAAATTTATCGTCGGTTGATAGATAAATATAAAACTCATAATCGTGAATGTGTATCTAACTGTCGTTATAACATGTCTAGGTTTTTAAAGCCGCAGTATACTTCTAAGATCTCCCCACTACTAACAAATGAATCGGACAAAAGGATTTCCGAATAGCCAGTTAAAACCCTTGATCCTCGGTAGCTCAGTTGGTAGAGCATTAGACTGGTATTCTAGAGGTGCCGGGTTCAAATCCTGGTCGAGGAAAAACTTTTTTCCGATTTATTCCCTCACCCTTTGCCCTCTATGCCACAAATCTTTTCTGTAAATTTACTAGGGCGCTAAATTTTTCTTCCATTTTGTGAATAAATATGTATTTATTAATGATATATTTTATAACAACAAGGTATTCTAGCAAAAATTGAATTAATGTTATGGTAAGAGCGTAAAATAATTTTTCTACTCGCGTGCGGAAAGTACTCACTTTCCGAACTAATTTGCATGCGGAAAGTTGCACATTTTCGCACTGAGTGCGGAAATGACTTTACCCTATCCTTTTCCGCACTAGGTTTTTTAATTACTGGTTTTTTTTTCTTTACGTCCACCTGACTCTCTTTACGTCTGTTTGACGGCACATTCAAGGGTCGTAGAAAAGAAATGGTACCTAACACGTGTGTAAAGTGACTGTTCCGCCCTTGATTTCTGGCCAAACTCCGCTGACGCATCGTTTGTCCATCTGAAATTGCGTGCGTAAAATTGGCACTTTCCCCACTAGTTAGGTAAACTACTATTTTCTCACAGTGCATATTATTTCTATTTATCTTTTTTCTTCAAAAAATTGTTAATATTTTAAATTTTTTTAAGCATTACGTTCTTAGACTCTTTAAAATTAACGAAAAACATGCCTATACCTTAAATATTTTAACACCTCTAAAAACATTTTAACAGGTATTTAACTAAGTTATTTTAAGGTTCGTCATGGATCTACCATAAGTAGAAATTAGAAGAATGAACTGAACTCAAATACTTTTACGTTAAAATTTTAATTTGTTAACATGGCAACTGAATAACCAAATCAATCCAAAATTTATATATTGCTGGTATATTATTAAAGAAAAACAATTCTTGTTAAAAGTCAAAAAATATAATTTTAGAATATTTTTTTTGAACACAATATAACTTAAATTAATTCCTGAAATTTTTTCTCGCTTCAACTTAATTAATTAATTAGCGATAATTTTTGAAATATTCATGGGGTCGTAAGAATTTCCAGAAATGATTTAGCGTTTTTTTTTTGTGGATGTACTAGTAAAAATAATTTCCAACTGGGGATAATTTTTAAAATATTCATGGGGTCGTAAAAATTTAATTTATTTAACCTTTTTTTTGTGAATTTACTAGTGAAAATTCCACAAACATGTTCTAGATTTGCATGTTTTAAAGATTTTGTAGATACATCATTGTCGCTTAACACCCTGCAAAAATTGCGTTAGCTCGCTGATTCCACAAAGCCAAGCTACACAATGCGTTACGTGAATACTGAACAGTAACGGCAAAAAGTGGGAAAGCTTTTACAAACGAAGTAAAGCTCTTTTGTGCGCTGTCAAAAACAAATAAAAAGTCAAAGGCCAGAAGCCAAAGTGAATAACCGATTTAACCAATATCTGAATATTCGCGATACCTAATGCTGTTTTCTCACATGATTTTCAAACTGTAAGCAGTAATTCCTTTAACACACATGTAAGAATTTTCCTTTAAAAATTTTAAGAGCTGTATTCTGGATATTTATAAACAACAATTTTTGATTTTCCTGTAAGTCCTAAATTAACACCAAATTCGAAACCATTTTTTTTTTCGTCGGTCACTCTTGCACCCAAAATGCACATCTTTCACCATTTTTCTAATATATGAGAAATAGAAATTACTCAAAGAAAAAACTAAAACTCAAGTTTGGTTACCTCCGTTGTGTAACCTCCGTTGTGCCCTAATTAGTATATTGTTAAATCATAGTGGCTGCATTTTGCGAAACTCAGTTTAAGATTTTTTATTCCTTGCTATTCCAGATCACTTCACAATAAATAAATAACATATATATCATATGAACAATGTCGCCGAACCATAGGATAGACTTGGGGGTTATACCTTAGGATATCCTTATGGATTTACACGGCAATCATAAGACCTATGCTAGCATATGGCGTCGTCGTTTGGGGTCCAAAAGCACAACAAACAACAGTAATCCGAAAATTAGAACAAATTCAAAGAATTGCATGTCTCTATACAACCGTTTCCACATGGTTGGCATAGAAGCAGAAGTAGAAGCCGGTAAGACGACGTTTGTGGCGCGAAGGGCTTAACTCGCTACCAATTCTACAGGTGAATACGGACTCCATTGCACCCCGCTTTAGTTTTCAGCCCTACAAAATAAGCATATCCAACACAGCAGAAGAACCGGTCATGGGAGGTACTATCTGTATCTACGGACGGTTCCAAAACTGAACACGATTCTGGATGTGGAATATACTCAACACCACTAAAGCTCAAAATTAAATGGGCTATGGGCAAACACGCCAGCGTAGTTCCAACAGAACTGAATGACATCCACATAGCAGCAAAAGAAATATCCACGGAAAATATTTTGGGAAAAAACAAATCTACATTTACACAGATAGCAGAAAAGCAACTTTTCCACACTGTTTGATGAATCCGAGTTTGATGTGCAAAGGCGGCAAGTACATATTTTTCTTCGAAACCAAAGAATCGTGCGCAACAATTTTCTGACCAGGAGTAAAACTTTGTAGCAAAGGCCAGTTCCGTACGATGTAATGTTTGTCTCGGGCTCAGTTATCCCTTTCACAAAGGAAGCAGCAATATTTAATGAAACCTGATTTCAGGCCTGTGAGTAAAGCAAGAACTTTTATAGAGCGCAAAGCTGAAATATGTGAAAAACAAGTGAAACAAACCCTCCCACCCCTTAAAAATAAAGTCTACCGCCTTGCTACAAATGGAAAAGCCAAAATAATCCTTTTACTCCCACCAAACCAAAGCAGTGTAAATAGGTAGGGGGTCTCCCCCCAAAGCGGGGGGGGGGAAACGACGGTCAGGAGGTAATTTTACATTAGAATCGGCAATAATGGTGTCAGAGCCGATGTTTATGCAGCCTAGTGCAATTAGCAGATATTTGGTACAAACAGGAAAAATACAAAAAGCACTTTAGTACAGGCGTTCGCAGAAAAAATTATGATGGATAGGTAACCCTCACCATTTTTTATAAGATGTGCGTTTTCTAGTCCTGAATACGAAATAGACAATCCTGTACGTCAAAATTGTGGATAAGGACTCGACACACCAATCTACAGGTGGGCAATTTTAGAGGGGGTAGGGTAACCCCCACCATTTCACATATATGATGTAGAAGTACTTCCAGACCAGAACTCTTGCTCTACTTCTATTTTGTGTGACCTCCATTGTGCAAATTCATTATTGTGCTAACATTAATCTAGGGGAGTAAGGGATAGTGATGCTAATATAACGTAACTTTTATATTTGCTCAAATCAGTTGGAGACCGTACCCGCAGCAAGCGTGGGACCAGAGGTTTTCCATCAGTATGATGCGAAAGCATGTAGCCTCTCACATCCAAATGCCAACCTCACCTTCTCGTGGTGCTCCCTATATAAAACAGACGAAGCTCTGGCAACCGAACTTTAGAAACTGTTCCAGTAAGGACCTGTACAAGCTCGTACAGGGGATAAATCTAACGGAGTAGTCAAACTACAATCAAAGGCTGCACAATATGCCAATAATGGCTGCAGTGCAGTGCCGCTGGCCAGCCATCAGGTTGGTCGAATCCACAATCGGGGGATTATAGTCGGTAGGAATCCGATACTACCCGGGCTGTCCTGATAAAGGGATGAGACTCTGTCGGGGGAGTGGATTGGACGGTTGAACCGTAATAATAAACAATAATAATAATAAATCATTTACTGCCAAATTTTACTGTAAGAAAAGTGTGCAAATGGAATGGATGGGCCCCTTTAGAAAATATCACATAATAAGTTCTCAGGTTCGGTGCGTATTTTTTAGATGTTTGTTCCAGCATAATAGCCAAACCGCTCAGCCGATTTTCATAGGAATTTGATGACAAAGCTGAAAAAATCTATAGTATCATTTTAGGCTTGCGTTGGCAGTAGGTATCTGCAGCGCTCACAATTCCGTTAAACTCTGTTAGACTTCCAATTAAAGAGAATTTCAACGAAATGAAAGAAATTTTTCTGCAGAGGAAACAAGCGAGGAGCAGAAGAGAAAAATTCCGGTCTTGCCTTTCTTTATTGAATTCTGAAGGCTGGCAGGAAATAAACTTCGAAGTGTTCAATTTAAGTGTTATTTTTAAAGGTTAAATTCGCGGGAAACGTCGGCCGCAGAGCTATTAGCTTAGCTTCACTTAGATTCTGCCCTAGATGCTCAAAACTTATAGGAATTTTAAATGTTTATAATTTTAATAACTTATGCAATACATACTGAAATATCTTCCTAGGGTTTGGTTTAGATATATATAAATGATGCGCTAGGTCGTTTTGATACAAACAAAACAGATATTGACACCATTATACAAGATACAAATCCATCCATAAAATGTTCCTTTGAATTCAAAATAACGGCAGACTCCCTTTTTGAAATAGGTACACTTGTTATCAGAAAAAGATAAACCAATTTAGAATTGAACATTTTTAGAAAGGAAACAAATACATAAAGATCCTTAACTAACCATTCTAACTATTGCTTCCAACATAAAATGCAATTTTTAGTACTTTGATTAGTGTATTGTCCATTAAAAGAAGAGAGATTTGAAAATAAAAAGCACACTATTAAGAGTTAATTAGGAGACATAGATTTAAGATTAATATTCTTTCAACGACAATTTGGAATCTGATACCCGTAGAACGAACAATGGAAATTAAAAGGTATTGATAGAGTATATAAAGACCTATGTCTGCGAATGATCTCCCAAAGTGTCATAAAATTAAAAGATATCTTAGGGAATCCTAAGGATAAATTTAGTATATTTGTGTCATAACTAGATTTAAGGAGCATATTACTCAGATTAAGTAAGGTGTAGTATAGCGGATCGTCTATTTAGAATGATCATTTTATTTTAACGGAAAATTGGAAATTTTCAAAATCTTTAAGTAATAGGGAATTAGATTTGTATGAAAGCTTAAAAATGGCTAAAAATCATAAAACTGTCATTAATAGGAACAAAGGTCTATACTTACTATTTAAGACTGTAGTCATCAGTGTTAAATAATAAGTAGTGAACCCCGCTCTCTTTTTATGGCCTAATCAACATGACTCGTACATTAGTATAACATCCATATACACCAACGTGAAAATTATCCGATTAAGCTTTATTCAAATAGTTTCAATGTAAAACACCACATTCTAAACACCGATCAGTAACTAATCACGATTAAAGCCTATTCTGGGAATTTTATCGAGAATAAGTGTTAGACTAATACCGTCTTTAGTTTTTATCTTCTCCTGAAGAAGTAGAGAAAAATATAATGTGTTGGTGAAAAGTATAAATCGTTTTTGAATTCTTCGTTAACGCCAAAGGGTCCAGACGTCTTATTATAAATTAAGTACCAGACTTATCGAACATTAAGTCAAGCCCCATTTTGTGGGGTGTATAGACTTATTCCAATTGAGTTGCAAAGCCATTCATAACAGAGAACAAAACTTAAATACTTTTTATTCCACCTCTCTTTTCTTAGACTTTTGAGTTGGTTATCTACGAAGGGAGTATTGCATATCTAAGACTACCAACGCTTACTTAATAATTTACAGGAGAAAATTGGGATCAAGTGGATTACTATCTCTTGGATATTTCTTTTAATCTTATTTTCAATGTTTGAACAAAAGAATTTGATGGCTTAAAACGTTTGACAAAGTTGGGTAAACTCAATAAGTCATTGAATATAAAGATAAAGAGCTTGGAACTTGCAAATACTTTTCTAATTATTTCTTCATTTCGAAAAAAGCAAAAATGGTAATAGTAACTCTAAACAGTCCAATTATTGTTAATAATATTTTCGAGGTAAGCTTACATTTTAATTGGTGTCTGTTCTTATCTAAAAATTAAAAAAATTCTGGAGTGCTTTAGTTATATTTTTCTACCTAGTAAAAAGGACAAAAATAACTCCATAACTAGCTGAAAGAATTATACTGGGGAACATCAAAAATATGTCCCACACCAAAACGGTGGGATTTACTAAAAAGGTTTAATCTATTTTGGAACGGTCCTAAGTTTAAGTGAAATTGTTGGTTTTAAGCATTTTAAACCAACTCTCCTTGAGTTTTGGACATAGCTTGATTTATAAGACGAATTTTAATAAATTTGTTTATTGAATAATCATCTTAACACAATCTTTTGTTGGATTTAAGAGGAAATTTTCAATTGAGAAGAAAAGAAAATTAAAAAATTTAAACCCACGCGGGGTTTAAATAGTAAACACTCTGTAGAATAAATTAATATTGACGTTATATGTCACTCTAATTAAAACTTACCCTTGTTAATTAATTTTTCCAATTAATACTTGATGTCACACAACGATTTAGATGAGTAATAATAAAATAAGTACTAGATTAATTTTGTATTTATTTAAAAGGTAATTTTATTTATGAAGTGTATTAAAAAACTTAAATGCAAGTTTTTTTTTACATTTCTTTCACTGTCGAAATGTTAGTTTAAAAATATTAGCGCTGCGTTCAATCACAAACAGCGAGTTCGGATCTTTTACCTCTGCTTACACCTTGGCTTGCACCAACCTCTACTGATTAAAGATACAGCTTTGAAATGAGTGGGCTTTGAGTATGGAAAGTTTTTTTTATGTTTTAGTTTCAGTTTGTAAATAAATTAATATAGTTGTTTTGGGTTTTTCGTTTGGTATATTTTTCGTCCATAATCAGTCACCTTTACTTATGTTTGTTTTGCCTCGTAGTGCCCTCATAAATATATTTTTTGTGCTGAAAACGGGTTCAAGCTATGGCGTTTTTCTGGAGAAAATAGGAGGTGTTTTATTGGGTCATGAACAACTTGGGATATTAAGTAAGGTAAATTAATCCTTGTAAAAACGGTTACTTAGGGAAATTATAAAATATCTTATGATTACCAAATGCCACAAAACAATCCTTTCTGGGGGCTATAAATTTAAACCAGCCCCCTAAGGTGGTCTAAAAAATCAACAAATTTATAACCTCAAACACAAATAATGAAGCTATTATGTGCCAAATTTTTGCCCATTTGCCCTTTTTGAAACCTGTGAAAAGAAATTAGTTTTAGGGCATTTTCTCCTAAAATATGGTGTATTTTGAGAAAAAAAAGCAGTTTTTCAATGGTATTTTGCAATAACAATTCAAAATAATCAATAACTTTGTCTCTTTTCTGTATGGGTAAGTGCTTTTTGAAAATTGGTTTTAAAATTTAGTACCCTTCACAGGTGTAAATATCTAGACCTGTAGGGGGTACTATTTATCTTTCAGTTTTTAATTTTTTTAAATTGTTAACGAGGGGCGGAGCTAGTTTGTTTTTTCAGAATACACTTTTATTGATAAAAAATGGTTACATAAATTAGAGAAAAACCACATCAGCGTATATTTTTTTAAATTATTATGTAAATAATTTTTTTATAACAAGTACATCAGAGACGTGCATATTTTTTTATTTTAACACATTTTTAATTAAAAATATTATGTTAGTTCTGTTTGATCCTAAAGTGAATTAGTGAAAACCAATTATAAAATATAAGGTTTTTTGAAAATTTTGTTATCATTCGAAAGGTCTTATTTTGAAATTTTGCACACCCCATGGGAACCCGCAATAAAGTTCATGAGTAAGGAGTCTGCCCCCCCCCCCAAATGATATTTTTTGAAAATTTTGGTACCATTTGAAAGGTTTAATTTTGCACACCTATTTTGAAATTTTGCACACCCCATGGGAACCCGAAATAGGGTTCTCGAGTAGCGAGGCTGCCCCCCCCTCCCGATGATATTTTTTGAAAATTTTGGTTTCATTCGAAAGGTCTAATTTTGCACACCTATCTTGAAAAATGGGGGGGCCAGCCTCCTTACTCAAGAACCCTATTGCGGGTTCCCATGGGGTGTGCAAAATTTTAAAATAGGTGTGCAAAATTGGTCCTTCGAATGATACCAAAATTTGATTGGCTTCCCTAACTCACTTTAGGATCACACAGAAATAACATAATATTTTTAAATAAAAAGTTTTTAAAATAAAAAATTATGCACGCCCCTGATGTGCTTGTTATAAAAAAAAATTTTACATAATAATTTAAAGAAATATAAGCTGAACCTGCTTTCTCTAATTTATGTAACCATTTCATATCAATAAAAGTGTATTCTGAAAAAAAATCTAGCTCCGCCCCTAGTTAATATTAAAAAAAAATAAAAAAACGCCTTTTGTAAAAATGATCACTATATACTTCTAACTGAAAATCTTTTTTTTAATGAATACCGAGAAAATTAATGTGAAACATATAAAGTATTTTTTGTAAACATCTGTTACAATCTACAACTTGGACGCCACTGGTAATCAAGATTAATTTTCAAAATAACTTTGGGTACGTTTTATTAGTCTACCAGAGATTGCGAAAATGCATATTTAAAATTATTTGCGAAATCCCGTAAAATCTACAAGGCAAAAGAATGTAAAATACCCATAAATTTTGAAAAAAAAATCGTATCTCCAAAACAAAAGAAAAATAAAAAATCTGAGAATTAATTTTGTTAAGAAAGATTTGATAACCATTTTGAGAATTTTAAATTTTTCCCAATTTTTTTTTTTAATTTTTGTTAACTTTTAGCTTTGACAAAAAAAACTGTACTTTTTGCCACACCTTTTTTACCGAATAAAATACAAAATGGCAAACTTTGGTTTTAACCTTTTTTTAGAAAAAAATATCAGCTGTGCTATACCAAAAACCCTATTTAAAAATAATAAAACCTAAAAAAGTTACAGAGATTTAAAATACTCTCCTTAATATAAAATATGCGTTTCATAGTAAGCCCAGTTTAGAAGGATAGGTTCTCCAGCTTTTTAAAACAATAATTTTATATAAAAAAGCTTTTCAAATACATACTTTTATAAAACATAAAGTGCAGTAAAAAGTAGAAAGTAATTGTTGGCATTTTGATATCATAATAAAGAAAGCGAGGGGCGCATTATAGAAAGTTTGGCCATGATATTGATTATATTATTATGATTGTTCGCAAAAACCTGAATTCACTATAAAGCGGAGAAATCAATGGTAAGTAAATCCAACCCAACTGGACCAAAGTTACCATAACATTTCTCTGATACATAGATGGACATTATTAGTTTTAATTTGCGCCCATCGCTTTTATTATTATTAAATGCTAAAATTTATTTTCTACTTTTTAGTGCACAGTATATTTTATTATAAAGCTTGTAAGTATTTTTTATATAAAATTACTATTGATTTTTAGATTTGTTCCCTAAGTAGTCCAAGTCTGATCAAAAATTCACGATCCCCTTCCCTAAATATCACACCAAATTTGAGGACAATCGGATTCGTGTAAGTCAGTAAAAATTGGTTAGCAAAACATGACCAAAAATCGTCTTGAATCCGCCATATTGAATTTTTAAAATCTGATCAAAAATTCGTATTCCTTATCTTCAAAAACCCTCGTATATATACCAGTTTTAGTTGAAATCGGACACACTTACGCGTTTTCTCACCTCCACTCCTCTCGTAAGGGGAAGGGGGGGGGGTGTCCAATAATATCATATTATTGTATTCTTATCGGAACTATAATCTCATATCAAATTTGAATTCAATCGGACATCTAGAAGTTGGTCAAAATTGAGTTGCACGATATGCAATATACAAACATGCATACATGCATAGAGTTAAAGTTTAATAAAAGCTTGTAAAAACAACTATGTTCAGGAGATTCGTTTTAAATAGGCGAGCCTTTTAAATTTGAGGAAAAAAATGTGCAAGACTCATTTCTTTTAAAATATGAAACTGAACCTTTTTACTCCCTCATATTTAAAGAACGCTAACGAGATTTTTATTATTTTTGATTAAGAGATTGCTTTTTCTGTGTTTGTAATTTTTTGTGGGTTTTTGTTTTTTATGTAATTGTATTTTATTTAATATAAATAAATAAAACAAATTAAACTCTATTGAACTCATCACACTTTTACTTTCGAAATATATAAAAATATAAATGAATTATTTGCCAATTTAAATCCATACAAAACCGACGAAAACCGAAATTATATTAACGCTTTCGAAAATGTCGACACCGATCGAGGAAACGTAATTTGGAAATAAAAGGGTAGGTAGATGTCGGAATTTCCCTCCATGTCTATATAAAACATTAGCGAAAAGCACTTTCCCTTCTGCCTGCCCGTCAATCTGTCTTTCAGGGTTTTCCAATTTAGTCTAAGAAGAAACAGCGCCCTCTAGAATAGTACAGGCGTGCAGAGAAGTACAGGTTGTTCCTAGCAGTGACCGACTTCGTCACTTCTCTCTTATTAGCGCAAATTAAAACTTATCTCAATGTGGTAGCGCGATTTGCCTTTAAAATCTGAGTAAAATATTAGTGAAACCAGTTTCCCTTGTGTCTGCCCGTCAATCAGTCTTTCAGGACCATATGGGTTTTAAAGTTTGGTTTAAGAAGAAAGAACGCCCTCTAAAATGGGTTTTAAATAATTGATGAAATGCACCGGCCTGAGAAGCGGCGATTGCGCGGAAATGTCGTTAGGTATTGGTGATAAATCGGTTTATGTTGTAGTCTGGGCCTTTATTCTTGATTTGATAAAAAAGTCGATAGAAAGTAGTGCTCTCTCGCAGATTTCCACCAATCATAAAGCTAAAAGTTCGACCTACTACGTTTCGATTGAAACATCTCAACGTGTACATAGCAGGAGATTGATCCCGAGGGAACTACGCTTTAAACGGATTCTTAAATTACCCGATTCATTCCAGCAATTCACCAATTGATGGTAGCAATGCTCACCGACACTAAGTGCTGGTGAGCCTTTCTGATGAATGTCACTTACGTCATTTAAATCAGCTGTTTATTTGTTGCTATTATTTTTAAAAATATATTTGATGTTTTTTTAGTAATGATCGATGGCTTGATAAGAAGTTGTGTTAAGACTATTGTAAGACAGTTATCGAGGTCTAAAGGGATAAATAAATCTTCAATTTGGACTGGTATAAGACGGATATAAGTTTCATACTCGCCCTATCCTCCTAAAGCCCTATGAGAATTTTTTAGTCGTCTTTCTTGCATTACATGAGATTTTTTCAAAAAAATCGAAAAAAACTTGAATATAGCCCCAAGTTCCCAATTAGCATTTGGACGTCGTTTCGACGTTGGCGTAGACAACCTGACGTCAGAAAGCTACGTCAGATTGACCGCGCACCGACTCAAATTTATACCAAAATGGGGAATACAAATCCGGGTTGTACCGACGTCGCCATACGTGGATTCCATAGAAGGAATACAGAAATTTGTATTACAAATTACGTCGTACTTAGTGTAATTAGCGCAACGCCGGGACAACAAACTTAGTTAGTATTTTTGTCCAAATTTAGGAAACCCCTACGCTTTGATTCGAAATAAAAACCAAAGGTCAAAAACATATTCCTAGATTTTTCCACTTGCAACGTTGGCAGACATAAATAGATGCCGTCAGTGTTTCATGTCAAAATTATTCCATACCCCATGAGAACATTGAAACTTGTAGCTTGTCCGAGCTTGAAAACCAGGCTGAACACCAAAAATTACCAACGCACTTCACTTTACTGACACACATGACCAATGCAGGGCCGGAAATACACGATCGCAACAGATATTCTCACTTTTTCAACAAGAAATAAGATTTTATAGAAAAAAAAAAATTCACCATTCTTTTTAAAATATGCCTTTTTTTTCAAGTGCCATGCTCTCTTCGACCGTTGGCTATCATCAGCGCGATCTGCAGCCTGTCCACTGCATTTCGGAAAAGTCTCTTAGTACTAACACCATACCATTGTCTAAGATTTTTAAGCCATGATATCCGTCTACGACCCGGACCTCTTCTGCCTTCGATTTTGCTTCTATTATCAATTTTAAGAGTTTATATTTGTCATTTCTCAAAATATGGCCAAAATATTCAAGTTTTCGTTTTTTGATGGTAAATAAAACTTCAAGCTCCTTATTCATTCTAAGCAGAACATCCACATTAGTTACTCGGTCCATCCAAGTTATCCTTAATATTCTACTATAACACCACATCTCGAATGCCTCCAACCTTTTGCACATGGCCTCAGTCAGTGTCCATGCTTCCATGCCATAATATAAGATGCCAAAAACATAACACCGAAGCACACGAATTCGGAGAGTGGTATTAAGATCGCGACTACGCAACACTGTTTTCATTTTGATAAAAGATGATCTGACCTGTTCAATTCTTGCACGAACTTCTTGCATGTTGTCCCAGTTCTCATTGAGGAGACAAACTAAGTATTTGTATGACCATCCATATTGTTTTTCCAACATTTAAGTTAAGCCCGAATTGCGAACTTTTGGCAGCAATTTGATTCAACAACTCTTGTAGGCCTTCCAGCGTGTCTGCTATTATGACAGTGTCGTCGGCATATCGTATGTTGTTGTTTTTTATGCCGTTTATGGTCAAACCCTCTTCGCAGTTATGAAGTGCATTCTCTATTATTTTGTTACTATAGATATTAGACAACAGCCCAGACAATATACAACCTTGGCCTACTCCTCTTCTTATTTGGACCCCTTCGGACAGTTGGTCATCAACCTTTATTTGAGCAGTCTGATTCCAGTATAGATTAGCGATTATCTTTAGATCTCGGTCATCTAGACCAACTTCTTTTAGCGATTCTATAAGCTTTTCGTGTTGTATTCGATCAAATGCTTTCTCATAATCTATGAAACAGGCATATACTGGCACCGACACATCCCTAGACCGCTGAACTAAGACTTGAATGCCAAACAAGGCCTCTCTTGTCCCGAACCCACCACGAAATTCAAACTGCGTGTCGCCCATAAAGGATTCGCATTTTCCATAAATTCTTTTATGGATAATTTTTAGAAATATTTTTAACATATGGCTCATTAGGCTGATTAGGCGGTAATGACTACACTTCTTTGCTGAATGATTTTTAGGCAGCGTAACAAAGGTTGATTTTAGCCAGTCAGCACAGATTTTACCGCTACGATAAATCAAGTTAAAAAGTTTGACCAGCGTATTTAGCGAATCTTGGTTTTTTATTAGCTTTAAAACCTCAGTGTATACTTTGTCTTGCCCTACCGCTTTTCTGTTTTTAGCTGAAGATATTGCGTATTTTACTTCCTCTGGTGTTATATCTATGCCTTGGTTTGAGAATTCTTCTGGCTGTTCGGATCGGTTATCGGTAAAGAGATGTTCTATATAGCTACCCCATTCTTTTAGTTTCTCTTTGATATCCGGTATGATTTTGCCTTGATTGTCCACAAGGATTCCAGCTTGTCTTTTATTAAATAATCCGGCCGCTTCCTTTATGTATTTGTGTAAATTGAAAGTGTCATATTTAGCATCTAGATCTTCTATTTCTTGACATTGCTGTGTTATTCAGGCTTGTTTTGCTGACCTTATCTTGTTTTTTATTGCTCTATTGATTTCTTGATACTGATCACTACCTTTTTTACTGCGTCATTTATCCATGAACTCCAGTATTTCATCGGTCATCCAAACTTTCTTTTTATTTCGTGTTTCATTCTTGCCTAAGAGTATTGTGCTTTCGACTGTGGAACTTCTAACCTTTCTCCAGACCATTTCTGCGTCTTGTTCGGTAGACTCATTAATATGTTTAAGCTTTTTGATAAGTTCGACTTTAAGTTTAATTGATATCAGGTTATCTTGAAGTTTTTCCAACCTGGGTCTGGGTTTGTTATTTGGGGAACGATTTTTCTTGAGGGCAAATTTAATTTTTGCCACAACTGGATTATGATCTGAGCCTACGTCTGCACCAGGATAAGTTTTTTCAGATTTAATAATGTTTCTAAATCGTTTATTAATTAACATAAAGTCTATCTGGTTTCTAATGATATTCTCAGTAGTGTCAGATTTGGAAGTCCAAGTATAAAGGCGTCTAGCTGGAAGTTTAAAGAAAGTATTTGACACGATAAAGTACCTTCCCTGACAGAACTGGAAAAGGCGATCTCCACGTTCATTTGATGTACCAAGACTGTATCTCCCAACAATCTCTTCTCTTGGGGCGTTCCCAAGTTTTGCGTTGAAGTCTTCCATAACAATAGTGATTTCTGTCTTTTTTGTAAAATTAAGGGCAGTCTGAACTTGGTCGTAGAATGCCTCTACGCCATCATCTGAATATTTACTGATTGGAGCGTATACTTGAATAATATTGACATTGAAAGCCTAAATGATGTATTTAGACATTTCAACAATATTTTATAAGTTCATGGGATTTCATGATATTTCATACAAAAATACAAAATTTTCGATCGGCTTTATTATTTATCCACAACTACCGCAAGAAACCATCTTTTTCTTGCGGTAGTTGTGGATAAATAATAATAATACGTCAGAGAATTCCATTAAACTTGTCCGATTTCTACTGAAACACCAGTTTTATTTTTCAAATCTGACTGGTCCTGACCTTAAGTGAAATTCACTTTTCACGTTTACTCAATCTGTTGCCCGCTCTGGCGAAACGTTGGTTTCATCTACAGTAACGCCACTGTAAGATCCTAGAGGTCACCAGCCGTGTAAGTTCGACTCGATCTTGTGGGTTTGACTTCTGGTGGTGTTTGTTTAACTTAATCTGTTTAGGGAACTTTGCTTCCAAAAAATTTTCCTTCACTACGTCTAGCGTCTCTCCGACATCGGAACAAGACCCAGAAAGGTGGCAGTAGTGAGTTTCAACGGAATGCCAAAAATTCTAAACTGCAAAATTTTGTGATAATTTTTGCGCATTTTACAACTGCCTTTCATTTTTTTTTCTGTTTTATGTTTTGCAAACACGTTTATATAAGACGCTAGTTAATCAACATAAGTGATACACAACATTGCACACAACGATTTGTGGTAAACTGTTTTAAGGCCTAGTTAAGGTAAGTTTAAAGTAGAGCTTCTACCCAAATTAGTAATAAAGTTTGATCTATATCTTCTCTTAGCTCCTGTGCTAGCTATTTGTAATGATTTTTTTAGTCGACCCAGCTTAAAATGATCATTTATTGCCTAGCATGCATCCAATTGGTCTCTTCCCCTCTCGCTTTAGTGGTACTAATAGAGCGAGATGAGAAGACACATCTTGCCTGCAATTCTAGTTCCATTGCGTCAAGTTAAACCGTCAGGTGTAGGTCAAATGTCATCACCACAAACATTGGGTACATTTGTCGTAGTTTTTACTAATTGCAACGTTGGCAGAAAAGCCGTTGGACCGTCGATAGAAAACTTTACTAACACAAGTACTACAAGTTCAGACGTCGGACTAACGTCTTACTCTGTAATACATGCCGACGTTGTCCTTAACGACGTCAAAGCGTTGTCGAGAATCTGCACTAGACTACACACAACGGCTCCAAACGTTATCTCGACGACTTACGTCCGTCTATACAATCTAAGACGTCGTAACATCCACTAAAGCTACTAAAGTCGTCAACTGACTATATTTTATACTCTCTCTGACGTTAAATGCCGTACAAAAGTAGTTGGAAGACGGAAAAATGCTATTTGGGTTCTTACTAAATTTTATCGCGTTTGTTTAATTTACTACTAACTAACTACACTGAGCAACTTCGTCAACAGTGGCATACCGATTGTTCCGTTTTTTTTTTTTAATTCAAGCTCTCTGATTGGCTGTCGGATAATCTTCTATCAATTTTAGCGGAAGCCAATCTCTCTGTCGCTGTCGCAAAGCGCTCCGTGAAGTTTCACCTTTTGGCTGAATCGTTAATCTAGTATATGCAGTGTTTTCTGAGACAGTTCGTGTCGTAAAAACTGGAGCGAATCTTCTGAAATTGGCGAAGACTCTGATGGCCCTCAATCACGGCCAACTATTGCGTAAAACCCTTATCGCCTGCTTCTGCTAGGTTTTATAGGCAAGGTCCACGTACTTATTAAAGCCAGCGAGCTACAAGAAATAAAATAAATTTAAACTTTCGTCAAAATAAGTTTCGAGCATGTAACCTAAAAACTATTTATGGCGCTCCCTTTGTGACGTAGATAAAGAAGGGGCAAGGGTGTAACATCCCCGCCGTGGGTCTGGGGGTATCATTAAAAAAGTCAAATATAGATTTATTATTGAGAATAAAGCGGATTTTCATTTGGTCGTAGTTTGGACCCCCACGGAGGGGTAATATTAACCCCCCAAATTTAGATAGGCAACATGGACAGTGTCGAAACTACTTTTTTTGGGTTTTTAGCCACTACGTTAAGGAAATGTTTTTCAAAAATATGTTAAAACCCACTGCATAAATTCCTAAAGAAAAAATTTTATTCGTTTGTCAGTGGATTTTAAATAAGATAAAAAATTTACCTACACACACACACAAATCCTAACTAGGATAAAGTACTTATCTGGCGTTTCGGCAGAAACTCTACTGCCGTTTTCAAAAGGAATTATTCTTTTCAAAATTTTTTCGGTTCTTTTTTAAAATTATCTGTCTGTGTAAACTTCCAAATTAGTTACATCAAGCGAAAAGAATCTAAAAAAGAGATGGAGAATTCAAAATTGTATGAGTGTCCCACAAGGAACACACAAAAGACCAAAGCGAAAGGAGAAACAAGTAAACGATGTTTTGCCCGGGGTGACCAGCGTGAGCTCGTTAGTGGATTCACTAGTCACCCTCAATCCAGAAATCATTTAACACCATCGCACACGCCAACTTCCAACTCTGCATCACTCACAAATAGGCATCGTTCCGCATGGTACTTATTATAAGTCACCTGATACAGGTTCGTCCTGGCGTGTTAATCTTTCCAATACAATTAAAACAAGAAGTTAATGTAACATTTTTGATTAATAAACGTAGGTATATCGGGTGTTCCAAGTTGAGTAACCTATTAGAATATTTTGGAAACTTCTCAAACTTTCTGTTCTAACATAAGTCCATGTAAGTCCTCTTTATGAAATACTCTCATATTTGCAGTGTTGCCATTTGCAGGAAAACTTGGCAAAAACTTTCTTATTTTAAATTGAACACCCTGTATATTTTTATATTTTTTGATTCTACAAAATATTTTAGGTACATTTTATGTATAATATCCTATACCTATGTTCAACTGTTTTTAAAATATTGACAGGTGCAAATTGACATTTTTTAACTTTGACAGCCCATAATATCGAAACGGTTAAGGACAGAGCAAACGGTTTTTACATTCCTATCTTGGTTTTTTACAAGCTATCCTTTTATATTATTCTAACCCAGGGTTAAACTCAGCTTGGCATATTTTAACCCTGGGTTTACATGCAAATATGAAAAAGACTAGAAAGAGAGGACAATATGAGTTACCCACCTCTGACAAAAAAACAACTAAAGTATTTTAACTCCATCTTTGGAGTTTACCACCGAAAAACAGCCTATAAACAAAAGCTAAAGATTGATTACGTAAAATACATCGAAAAGTCACGCGTCGGTAAATTAAAGATAATTCGGAGTTTATTTTAAGTACAAAATATGTAGTAATGAAGGTGCATTACTTTATCTGTGTGTGTGCCAGTCACCTTTAGTAAAGGGTTTATGACGGGTTTATGGAGGAAAAAGCAAGATTGGCTATGGATATTAGTTCTTAAAGATGCACGGAGAGGTTTTATGGAAGTGATAAAACCGATATAAAATTTTATGTGCGTAATCCGTTTCAAGGACGTGGTTTTTTGTTTTATAGTAAAGCTTTTTGGAGGAAGAGGCCAATCAATTTAACAATGTTTCTAAAAGCAGATAAAAAGAATAAAACCTCTTGTTCTGTAGAAAACCATCAGGATGCCAAAGAATAATCAATTTACGGTGCATTCTAAAAAAATTGATTTGATAAGGAACCTGAAATTTAAAGTGAAGTCAGGTATGTCACTTCATTATTATAAAATTAATATTTTTTGGAATTTTATCTACGTAGGTACTTTTTTTTATAATATAATAAATACTTTTAAAATTTTTTTAGAAGACAGGATATAAGTAATGATTTTCTAGAGTAGTCAAATTTTTCTTTTAAAAAGGGTACTGCACCCAAATTAATTTTTAAATAAAGCAATACTTTCAAAATTTAGTTACAAAATAATGGAGAGAACGAAAGTTAAAAAAAAGTTAAAACCTCGTTTAAAACAGAAATTAAAAAAAACTTAAAACAATAGAAACTCTCTTATGACCTAAAAGTCAAAACGAACTCAGCCTAAAGTGGTATTAGTTACACAGAGTGAGAGTTTTATACATTTGAGCTCAAGGGGTTGACAATTTAGTTCAGATTACACAATAAACCTGAAGCCAAACAGGTATTAGATAACTTTAGAATAAAGAATCACAACACGTCGTGTCCCCAAAGCCTAATCTCATCCTTGTCTAACTCTCTCTGCTCTTATTGAAAAGTATTGGTCATTTATTTAAAAACCATTAGGAAAAAGGTAAGCTTTTACGTATTTTTGAAAAACGAAATCCTCAAATTTGCCAAAATATATAGAGTATCCCACTAAAAAAAGTAACATTGCCTCCCTAACGCAAACTCGGTTAGAAGGTCAAACTAGCAGCTTACAACAATATTGTTGTACGTAATAAGGCAAAAAGCAGGCTCCAGTTTTCGCCCCTCCAAAATGTAGTACTAAGGCTGATTATGCTACAACTCTATTCGATTTAACGAAAAAACAAGAGTTTTTTGTACTTCAGTGCAAAATGAACTACTTGAATTTCGATTGCTCACACATAGGGTAGAACCTAGTTTGTTTTCTATTCGATTTGTTATCTTTGGCATTAAAGCAATTTCATTGCAAACAGCACAATAAAAAAACTCAGAATTTTGGAGTTGTGTTTCAGCGTTTCGATGGCCCTCCTGCTTGTGTTTCCACTTCGTGTTAAACGCTACAAAAGACTTGGGAAAAAAAGCTAAAAGTTCATAGTGGGGGACCGTTCCGCATTCTAACGACAAGGATTAAATTGTTTTTATATCAGCTAAATTTGCAATATCGTTCATACAAGGCATAGGCTTTTTTTTCAAGGGTATCGAGGGAAAATCTTGCATGAGACACACCGACCAATCCACCCCCCGACTGTGGTTCCGACCAGCCTAATGGCTGACTAAAGCTACTGCACTGCAGTGATTATTATTTATCCCCTGTACGAGTTTGTACAGGTCCTTAATGGAGTGATTCCTAGTCAGAGATATCTTCGTGACGTTGATTTCGTATCCATCGCTCTAAATGAGTGTTAGACCCGCTCCCACTGGCTCGTCAGATTTAGTAGAAAAACCGGTTTAATTGTTTGATGTATTAATAATTAATTAGCTATACGTAGATAAAAAAGCAAACGGATTTCTTGGAGAAGGGGAACAGAAAGATATGTCAAATAAATTTAAAGTAATTTTTTAAATTCGGTGTATCATCATTAAAAAGAAATACAGAAACAATCAAGGCTGAATTATTTTACGTTTAATTAAGTC
Source organism: Oxystoma pomonae (assembly GCA_963921995.1). Taxonomy (NCBI): domain Eukaryota; kingdom Metazoa; phylum Arthropoda; class Insecta; order Coleoptera; family Brentidae; genus Oxystoma; species Oxystoma pomonae. The sequence continues at coordinate 74,750,248 of OY998169.1, read as the reverse complement.
AAAAATTTCGACTAATTACCAAAATATTTACGGATTAATATTTTTAAGGGTACAGCAGAGCAATGGCGTCTCGACAGCTATGGTATTTATTAACATGGCACAAAAATATTATTTGAAAACACAAAAGTAATCAGGGCTGACGTTATTTACATTTAATAAAGTCAAAAATTTCAACTGATTACCAAAATATTGATGGATTTGAATTTTTGTTAGTATAGCATAATGGCATCTTGAGAGCTTGAGAACAAAATAAGTAATCATGTCTGAATTAATTTGCATTTAGTAAAGTCAAAACCTACAACTGTTTACTTTATTGTACTCACTAGGTTGCCTAAAACTTATTTTATCTATTTGTTATTAGTTTTTCAAAGCATCAGAGCAATAAAAAATTTTTCTCGTTCCTGTAAAATTAATAAAAATGCACATAGCAGGTTTTAGAGTGTCAACGACGATATATTATTATAAGTAAGTAGGCATTTAAATATGTAAAAGAGCTTAAAAAAATATGTGTACCTAAATGTGGCAAGAACGATGTCAAAAATAGAAAAACGAATAATCGCATACCAACAAAATGAGAAAATCTCTCGGCCTACTCGGACCAATAAATCAACGAGCGGATCAGGAGGTTTTGAAGCTTAGACACTTACTCCCCTAAGGCATAGTTATAGTTTTAATCATAATAATTGTTTTTTTTGAGGAGAGGGAACCCCTCATGGGCATCTGATCTATGCCTACACTCATAATTAAATAGTGTGAGACTCTTACTCTGTAAGGCTTAACCTCCACGGACGACATGTCAGCCTGAAAGGTATCATTCCTCCCTTTATTGTAAACATTCTCTCAACAATTCTCTCACTTTGTATACCTAATTTGGGGGGATGACCATCCAAATCTCCTATTTTGCACCAGTGAAAAAACCTTCTTTATATATGGAGTATGGCACCTCGGTGGTTTTGCTTTTACTTGTAGATGAAACTTGCATACAGATGACATTGTAATATGTAGTTGGAAAAGGTTAACAGCGTGAAGATGGGTCATAATTGTAAAAAACAAAAAATCCTGTTTTCTTCACAAAAATATATTATTTTATCAAAAACTATACCTCGACACGTTTCGGCTTAACTGCCATTTGCAAGAGGAGTCAATTAAAAAAAGTAGGTATTCCTTAAAAACATTTATAAAACAATACTTAAAATTACATTTAAACAAAGGAATCGTTAAACAATACGTCACAAATTAAAATTTTGAACAAAACATTTTTACATTACTATTATTTTTTTTTGTTTTTGTTGTTGTTTTATAAATGGTTTTTAAGAAATACCTACTGTGATGTGTAATGCATTGACCAGGGTGCTTATTCTTGACGGGTAGGGAGTAGAAGAGACGAGAGAATTAGGCGGGGTTTACTAAAAATTTGGCAACACCGTATTTTTGAAAAAAAGTTAAGAGAGGGAGCTGTAGCAGTAGTAGGGGCCGATCCCCGGGTATTCTAACCTAATTTTTATATTGATTTTATCTGCTTTTGTTTTTTCTGAGTAAAAGCGTAACCATACAAGGCTAAAATTAATCTTGAAGACTTCAACAACATAATTTTAAATGATGTGGTAGTGGAAGATGTCGGGAAGTCGTGAAAGATGCAGTGGAACAACTAGGGGTTCCAAGGGATGTTTTGGACAAAAGAAACCCCTTTGATTTAACGGAACATAAATATGTCCAATCACTCGGACATTTATTTCCATGAAATAACGCTTGCCGCACACGTAAATGTAGCAGAGAAAGTTCCCCTGTACATATTCGATCCAGCGTAGATAAATTCTATAAGCAGATCTTTTTGTTGGATCGATAAAGGCCTGGATTTGTCTGTGTTTTCTTTTGCAACTTGTTTCTCCATTTTGTAAAAAATAACAACAAACGAAAAACAGCGTTATGTACATTGAGAAAAGTTTTGATTGATTGCACAAACTGGCAACAGTGTTCCCAGGGACTATATTGACCCGCACATTCCCCATATCTCAATAATGCGGATATTTGCTCCCGGGGACCGTGAGCTAGGGATCAATCCTCGGGAGCTCCCCGGGGGTTCTCTCATCTCACACTTTCGAGAATAAGCACCCAGAATTCGACAGAAGTTCTCTCCGCTTTGCCGTACGTAAGCGCGGGCGAATTGTCTGTCGTTGTGGTACACTTAGCTGATGAGAAATGGCTTCTCCCTAGGTTCCACCCTCTGTGAAAGATCAGGATGTTAGTTTTTCACTAATAATAAAAAACTCCTGGTTTTTCGTTGTCAATGTCAGTATGAAATATTATGACAGTCGTGTGACGCGTGGGCACGCACGAAAAAGTCATAGGTGGGAACCGGGTGTAAAGTGCACGAAACCACTACCTAGTCGTTCTTTTTGAATAGATTAAGGAATTATAGATCCGGCACTTGACCCTTCCCGCCAATAATTATTTTTCCCTAAAAGTGCGGTTATGTTTCCGCGTGCAAAGGAACTGCCAACATAATAATATTTAGGTTGGAAATATTCTACAAATCTGCAGCTCCGCCTCTTACCTCTTCTACGGTTGTTCGTCAGAGGGCACATTATGACAAAAGTGACAGAATGTCGGTTATGACTCATAGCTATGAGTTCCATTTTGGAAACTGAGGTTCGCCAAGGTTTTTAAAAAGTGATTTTGTGATTTTTCCTATTCAAAAAATTGTGATTTTATCCGTTGATTACAATGGCTGAGAAACAAAGAGTTAGTGTGTGCTGTGTTCAAAGCTGCGGAGACCGTGCCATGATCCCAATAAAAAAGACGTCGTTTCTCCAAAGGCAATCCTGTTTTTTCAGAAGTCTAGTGAAGCCCTTAAATGTAATGTAAGGTAACAGATTTTACGTGTGTGATAAATATTTTGCTCCAGAGGACATTTTGCAGACTGGTCGCAGAGGCGTTAGGGAGTGCCGTACCCACACTTGCATTTGGCCTCCATTTAACTATTTATATATAGTGTTAAAACACCCTTTCCTTATTTCACCAAGTTTAGTATGGCCAATTTTTGTAATATATCAATAATAAGTTAGAAAATGCGACACTTGTGTATTCCAAACCACAGGTATTAATATTATTTATACCAAGATTTTTTCTAATGTGTGCATTTACCATAAATTGCCCTACAGATATACAGTAAATTTTTTGATTTTAACATTATTTTTTTTTTGTTTTACAAATTTAGTTTGGAAAACAAAAGTGTTGCATTTATTGTTTTCTTATGTACTAAAAACAAGATAAATATTGGAAAGAAAATTATTTAATATTTAAAAAAGCACAGACAAGATAATATTTAAATATTTTATTTATTATCAAAAATATAAACTAAGATGTTTTGAAATATAGGTACGCTATAATATTTTATAATAAAACAACCAGAGGTTTTGCACTACAAGTGAATTTTATTATGGGTAATTTGTATTTATTTTTTTAAAAATATGCTTTTTTAAGAACAACTTAACATAATTAACAAAGCATATTTTTAAAAATGAAACACAAATTGCTTGCAAATTAAAAAAAAACAGAAATTTAAGCGAGCACTATCTAGTGGTCATATTACAAACTAACAAAAAATCAATAGTACGGTTAACGCGAATTTAACCGTGAGCCACCTAGTGGTCATATTACAAATTGAAAAAGAAAAATCAATATAAAAGTATGGTTATTGTTCGCGTATATATCTGCGCAGACTCGCCAAACTTCAAATAGTTCCGAACCGTTTAACACGTAACTCTCGTATCTATTGTAGCTCATTAACCTATGTTCTTTTGACTTGAAACTATATCACAAGCCAACACCGTCCAACACCGTTCTCAACTAAAAAGCCTATTAACTACTACCGCCTCAGTGCCCTTTAGTCTATTGTGGCTGCCATTTTTATAACCAAATTTACAAGTAAAACATGGATTTTCTGTCAGTTTGGTGTCAATATGGCACCGATCACAGGCCAAAGGACATTAAAAAAGAAGATAAGTTAACTGGCTTTTTACTTGAGAACGGTGTTGCACCGTCTGAACTAAAAAGCCAGTTAACTCCTACCCCCCAATGCTTTTAAGCCTACTACGGCTGTCATTTTTATAACTAGATAGTAAGCCAAAAGATACGAAAATGAAAATTAGTTAACTGGCTTTTTAGTTGAGAGCGTTGCAATTGCACTAAGTAGTCACTCAGTTAGGTCGGCGGTTAGAATGTGCCCGTCGAGTTTCAGCGAGATCTCTTGATCATATTCTAACCGCCTTCTTAAGTAAGTGGTCACTTAACCCGTTGGTGTTATTGCCAATAAAAGGTTACAAGAATGTTCCTTGGAATTCATTCTTGATGTAATTGATATAATAGAAAATTCAACAGAAAGAAATACTCTCGCAGAGAGTACTAAAACACTCGTTTAACGTTTTACTACTGCGTTGTACTTTGTCGAATTTAATATCAAATCAAGAATAAGGTCCTTGGTGCCTGATTAAGATTTCTGCTTTGAAGCTTTACAAGGAAAAAAACTTTTAGACCCTTACTACAAACGCGTTCAAAGCAAATGTTCATTATCAATCATTTCAATCAACATACCGATTTCGTTTGTAGCATTTAAATCATTTGGAAATTTCTGGTTTATTTTTCAAAAATTTTCAGGGATGTGCGAGTGAACATCATGAAAATCAGTCAAAGCAAAGTTTTTGTGTTGAAATTTTGATGCCACGTACAGGCTTGCTCGGACCACTGCAAGTTTACTTCACGAACTAAAAAAAGATGTAAAGAAAATAACCGCTACATGTACAGGGTGCTTCACCATATTTTCACAAATACATAACTTGTTTATTATTAAAGATAGAAGAAAAGATTAAATGCAAAAATTGCTTAGTGTTTCACAAGTTTTAACAAAATTTAACCAAATTTCGATATCAACTTTCTTATTTCAAACAGAACACTGTCTTGTTGGTCATTGAACAAATTTAGAAAAACGTTTCCTGAAGAGCAATGTGTTGAACAAAGAACCACCTAAACTAAAGGGTGGGTTAAAAAAGTAGGACATGAGACATCAAAATTTTGGAATCTGGTGTTAAAATTGACATTTTGTAAAAATCGGTATTTTTGATCTCCCTGTAATTTTTTTTTGTGCGCCACAGGTGCAAAAGTAAAAATATATTTCGAAAGCCATGTTCTTCCTTAGTTTACTGATGTATCGTTTATTAAAATCAGGTAAGAAGTAAGAAAGTTACACATTTTTCAAATAAGTGCGCTTGATAAGCATAATTCAAATAAAAAAAGCTTTCTGCTTGACTATTTTTTTTCAAGGGTATCAAGGGGAAATTTTGCATAAGACGCCCGAACTACTTTCCTGCCAGAGTCATTTCTCCTCTACCAGGAGAGCCCGGGTAGTGTCGGATTACTACTGACTAAAACCTTCCAATTGTGGCTCCGACCAGCCTAATGGCTGGCCAGAGTCACTGCACTGGAGCCATTACTGGCTTATTGTGCACCCTTTGATCCTAGTTTAACCACTCCACTCCCCTGTACGAGTTTGTACAGGTCCTTAATGGGGCAGTTCCTAGTCGTTACTGGGTCTAGTTCAGCTTCCCCATAGGGCTATACCGGCCATATTCGGTCGCCAGAGCCTCGTCTGTTTTAGACAGGGAGCACCACGAGAAGGTGAGGTTGGCATTTGGACATAAGAGGCTAGATGCATTCGGATCATACCGACCGAAAACCTCTGTTCCCATGCCCAATGGGGTAAGCATGGTCTCCAACTGTTCCGAGCAAATATGAAGGTTTTCCCTTGCTTGGCTATACTTTTTGATGTATTTGTCCATTTTTAATAGCGCTGACCATTTTGAAAAGCCAAGGTTTTAAAATTTATTACTTTTTTGGCAAAATTGACATTTCCAAAAAATCAAAGATAGCGGACAGTTTTATAAAGTAGGTTGTTTTGACCCCCTGCAAATTTTTTGTGTTTGCCACTGGTGCAAAAGTTAAATTTGACGTGTAAAGCCTCATCAGTCCCGAGTCTACTGATGTATTGCTTTTAAAAATCGGGTAAGAAGTAAGGAAAATATGCATTAAGTTATTTAAGTACGTTTCGCATCAAATTCAAATGATGTTTTTTTTTTGGCCTGAATGAATTTAGATACCAAAAGCACCCATTTGAACAAATTGTAACTTTCTTACTTCTTAAGCGATCTTTATTAGCGACACATTGATAGACTCGGAAATGTAAAATTTAAATTTAACTTTTGATCCATAGGCGCACACAAAAATTTTCAGAAGAGTTCAAAACAACCTACTTTTTAAGAGTGTCCGCCATAATGGATTTTCCCAAAATGTCAATTTTGCAAAAAAAAAGTAATAAATTTTGAAACTTTGGCTTCTCAAAATAGTCAGCGCTATTAAAATCGGACAAATACATCGAAAAGCATAACCAAGCAAAAATGATGCTTCTTTTATTTGGCTAAATTAGACTTACCAAACGAACTTATTTGAAAAATGCATAACTTATTTCTTAACCGATTTTAACAAGCGATACATCAGGAAACTAAGGAAGGACATGGCTCTTCAAATATATTTTTACTTTTGCACCAATGGTGCACTCAAAAAATTTGCAGGGGGGGTCAAAAATACCTATTTTTTTAAATTTTCCGCCATCTTAAATTTGTTGGCTTTCCAAAATTATTTTTTATTTCAGTGGAAACCGCTAAAGATAAACCCTACATATGGTATATTTTTGGAATCAGGAAGAAACGATCTATAGAAGTTTTAAAAAATATACAGGGTGTTCAATTTAAAATAAGAAAGTTGATGTCTAAATTTGACATTTTGAATGACACTTTGAAAATTTTGGTTAAATTTTCTTAAAATCTGTGAAAAGCTAAGCAACTTTTGCGTTTAAACTATTTTACAAGCTTTTATTTAACTTGCAATATAACTATGTATACAGACCGCTTCAAGCTACTGCGAACATAGGGCGGAAGAAGTCTAATTTGCCAGTGTACGTACATGCAGAGACACCGCACGCCTATCAGTGAAGCAACCAATACTCAGGCTTGCGATCACCACTTGCATGACTTTCCTTTGGTATTTAGTACGCCTCTAACCACGGTGCTGTGTGGAGCGTAGTCAATGAAACCGGAATTTGGTCAATAAATACGCAAATTTTTATAACGTAATTTTCTTATTTTTTGTCACTGATAAATAAGAGCGTTTTATTGTCAACTGCTCAGATTTATCAGTGACGACGTGTTACAATGAAAATAATAAGGAGAAACAAAATAAAAGCAAGTTCTCAAAATAAAATAATACATTCTAAAAACCAAAAAGATTCTCCCAGTCAAAAAAAAATTAAAGCAAATGTTCGAAAAGTCCTCCTTGCTCGGCTAGACAATATCCGAGCCTACTATAAAAACCTCTTCTAACGTTTCCAAGCATGTTAGGGGTGATAATTTGAAAAGCTTCTTCAAAAACAGATAGAAGTCATTAGGAGCAAGATCGGGAGATCGAGCTGGCCATAAAATAGTTCCCCGTGTACTTATAACCCGATTAGGAAATACATTATCAAGATATTCCCTAACAAGGCCAACATTGTGAGCGGAACAACCATCTTGTTGAAACCATGTTTCACCAAATCTTACACCTAACAACTGCCTAGCAGTTGGAATAATGTGCTGCTGCAGTAGATCCAAGTATCTAGGACCATTCAAATTGCAATTGCCGTTAATAAAAAATGGCCCAATTACGTGTTCTCCTATAATAACCCCCCCCCCCAAACATTTAGTTTTTGGGGATACTGTGTTCTTACGTCAAAATACAAATGCAAATTTTCCCTCGACCAATATCGAACGTGTGTTGGGTTATGACGATTTGACCATTTGACCATCTGCACTTTTTCGGCAACTTCGTAGACATCCATTTTTGGTTTTAAAAATGTATTATTTCAATTAAGAACTTACCCATCTGTTTCTCGAGCAAGGCAGAAATAAAACAAAATAATAAAAACAAAATGAATTTCCAAAAGATAACACTGCAGCGTGCTTCGAATCCACCTCAGTCGTACGGCACGGAGAGTAAATTGGACTTGATTCCCCCTATGTTCGCAGTAGCTTGAAGCGGTCTGTATATATATGTAACGAACGAACTAGATATGTTTGTTCAGGTGGAATCTTGCAACTTAATTTTGATCAACTTCCCATCATCCGATCGGCTTTAAATTTGGCATGCTTATATAGTTGTGGTGACAACACAAGAATATAGTGTGATGAAATTGATAGCTCCCCCCACAGTTGGTCCCAACACCGATTTCAATGAAAAAAATATTCCATTTTTAAAACATACATTTTTGTAAAGGTGGTTAAATACTTGTATAAAAAAATCTACACCATTGTGCGTTGACCCGTTTAACTCCTAAAAATGTATAATATTTCATTTAATACGAGACCAAAGGTGGACTTTTATCTCAAAATTAAAAAATTGTAGCCTAAGCGTAGTAAGAGTTTGTTTGTGGCATATAATAAAAAATAAGTCAACAAAATATATTCTCATGTTACAAATATGTTACAAGCATGTAATCCTTACTGAGGTAAAACATTTTTGTAAGTTTATTTTTTATTATACGCACTCTATGCCACAAAAGTAACTTTAGTAAGTTTAGTACTTTCATAGGCGTAAACAGTATTTTGAATTAGGGGAGGCCATAGCACGCATAATAACAGTAACCGAGCGCAGAACTCTTAAAGCCAGTTTGCGTAGGAGTCAGTGTCACATCTTGAAATATGGTTAGTGTACTTAACGGTAGTAATAAATTATTATATAGAAATAATATAATAAATCACAATTAAATATAATAATTTACAAATTAGGCACTTACTTTACGTTACATAAAGTATTTGTTCTGAAGCTTGTTCTAAAAAAAAAACGAAGAGTCATTTTAGTATTCTTAATAAATTCCGGCACATGGTATGAGGGTATGGATTTTAAGAGTGTAAGAAACCTGTAACCTATCTAGCTCACATCAAAAGACAATTGAAATTTTAGGAAGGGAGTGAAGGAGGGTATAGTTGAAGTACGCCCGATTTCGTTGAAATTTGGTGGGTTGGGGCACTTGGGGATGGAGATAATAAATTTTTAATCAGATTTTAAAAATTCAATATGGCGGATTCAAGATAGACGATTTTTGGTCATCTTTTGCTATCCAATTTTAACTAACTTATACACATCCGATGGCCTTCAAATTTGGCATGCATTTATAGTTCCTGTGAAAATACAATAATATATCATTATTAGGCACCCCTCCCCCCTACGAGGGGAATGGAGGGAGGAAAACCAGTTTGTCCAATTTCAACCACCCGGGGGCTTTTGGGGATAAGGAATACGAATTTTTAATCAGATTTTTAAAATTCAATATTGACGATTTTCGGTCATGTTTTTCTATCTAATTTTAACTGACTTATCCACATCCGATTGTGTTTAAATTTGGTATCCGTTTATAATTCCGGTGAAAATACAATAATATGGTATTCTCAGGTACCCAGCTTCCTCTAGCAAGGGAAGTGGAGGGAAAAAAAACATTTAGTTGGTTCGATTTCAGTCAAAATTGGCATACAGGAGTTTTTAAGGAGGGGGATTATGAATTTTTGATCAGATTTGAAAATTTTAATATGGCGGATTCAATATTGACGATTTTCGGTCATGTTTTTCTATCTAATTTTAACTGACTTATCCACATTCGATTGTGTTTAAATTTGGTATCCGTTTATAGTTCCGGTGAAAATACAATAATATGGTATTCTCAGGTACCCAGCTTCCTCTAGCAAGGGAAGTGGAGGGAAAAAAACATTTAGTTGGTTCGATTTCAGTCAAAATTGGCATACAGGGGTTTTTAAGGAGGGGGTTTATGAATTTTTGATCAGATTTGAAAATTTCAATATGGCGGATTCAAAATGAACGACTAAGTGTACAAGCCTAAAAATTAAGGGTGTGTGTTCAAATTTGGTTTGCGTTTAAAGTTCCGGCGACAATATAGAAATATGATATTATTAGGTACACACTTCCCTCTAACGAGGGAAGTAGAGGGAGGAAAAAATATAGGGGTTTTTCGGTCGGGAAGGAGATATGAATTTTTGATCAGATTTGAAAATTTCAGTATGGCGCATTTAAAATGGACGATTTAAAATTAAAAAATAAATTTTTATTAAAAAAAACTTTTAAAAATCAAGCTTTTATAAAATGCACCCAAAAGTAGAAAGTAACTTTTTATCTTTCTGATACCATAATAAAAGCGATGGGCGCAAATTAATAATTTTAGTAGTAGTAGTAGTAGTAGTAGTAGTAGATAATTTTAACTTTACGTTAAAAAAGAGACGACTAAAAAAGAAGAACTAAATTCTTCTTCTACTCGAATAATAAACATAATGCTTTCATCTAAAGAAGCTAAGAACGGTTGAGATTGTCGTGCTTGCCAAGCCTTTGAAAATGTTCTTAGGTTATAGAGTGGTACAACTGTTTCTTAGGTGAATCGTCGATGTGGCCGATATACGATACCTAAAGTTAAAATTTTTAATTTGCACCCATCGCTTTTATTATGGTATAAGAAAGACAAAAAATTATTTTCTACTTTTGAGTGCATTTAATAAAAGCTTGTCATTTAAAAGTTTTTTTTTTATAAAAATTTATTTCTAACTCTTATAATAAATGAGTTATGTAGTTGGAAATAACAAAAACGCCCAGCACTTATGAAAGGTAAAAAACTAGTCATTCCGGTTATATAACTGCGCCTAACAAATCTAAACATTTTAGGAAAAACACGCAAAAAGGCCAAAATCACCTCATAAAAAACAACGGTTGGGTTCAAACAGCTTACAGAGTCGCCATTAGGCTAGAGACTAGAAACTAGATGGGAAGCATTCTGTGCGTCCATTATATACATAATAGTAAATTTAAACAACTGAAACCAAAACCTAAAATTTTCTATAAATCGCGGTAACATAAATGCTATTATAATTACCATCAATTTTAATATAATTTCCTGTAAGAGTTGGAATACAAATGGGTACCTATCGACAAAAATAGTTATATAATTTCCATTCAAAATAATATGCGGCGCTAATTGAAACAATAAATCACTCTTTGTTTGATGAATTTCTAAAATTGTCTAATATACATTTTGTTTGATTCAGTGGAAAAGCTCATCAACTAATTAGAGTAGCAAAATTGATTTGCGGACAACTGGTCATAAATTTAAAGTCGCAAGCAGTTGCGACGTCCCCAATACCGTCGCAAACCATTTCGTCATAGATCCACTTCGTCGCAAACAATTGGGTCGCTAATCTTCCCCGTCGCATAGGACACTGCGACGTCCCCTCTACCGTCGCAAATCATTCAAAAAAATCTAGTAGAAAAAACTAAACAGTCACAACAATTACGTCGTAAGGACATGTTGTCGCAAAATTATAAGAAAATTTTGGGCTTGTTACAATGAATTTTTTGCGACGAAATGGTCTCCGACAGTAATGAGGACGTCGTAAGTGCTTGCGACTTTAAATTTACGATGAGTTAATTTTCTTAAAATAAATATCAAAATTATCGTAATGCAGTGCTTTGATTAGATAATAAATCAATTATCAATCAGGTATATTATGGGGTCAGTATACTTCTACTACGTAACCTCAGGGGACACAAAAATTAAAACTTGGCAGGAAGCACTCTGGTAGCTGCAAAGTAGAATCGAATGCTGTTATGAGCTTTAACGCAGGACCGGTTTATCGCCAATTCACACGTCCATCGGAATATTAAGTTGACGCGAGGCCATGAAATAAAAATAAATGATCAATGGCTAACTTCACTTTTTACTCATGTCACTAGTAGAGTCTCCCTGTTGGGCAGCGGGGGTGCAAAGGAAAATAAAAGGTTCATAGGTCCCGAGATCATTAGTCTCAAAATTGATCTCCGAATTAGTAGAATGATCCAAATTCAAGGGGATTGTGGAGTTTTGGATATAATATATAATTCATATTGATCATGAAGTGATGAAACAAAACTAATTTGTCTCTCTGTTAAAAACCCTACGGAGGAGGGATAGCGTCGAGGTGCATACAAAAAACAGTTGTTTGATAAAGAACTTATTAGAGAGTTTTTATCTTTAATTTTAGTCACATATTTATGTATTAGCATACATTGCAGGTTGGAAGGTTACTATTTCAAGAGAAAAATCTTTAATAAGCGCACTGACGGAAGCTGAGGCTCGTAGGTGTGCAAGAGTGGTTTAAACTTAATTTTGACTGATTGATTCCCCTTTTATTCTCTTTTGTAAATAAAATCTATATGATTGTGGTGAATTCATAATACTGAAACTATATTGCCGAAAAAACCCAAAAAAGTAGTTTCAGTCTTATTCCCTTTTCTTCTAACAAATTCTTAATATTCAAAAATCAAAACATTCGCGAAAAACTTGAAAACGAATTAAACACAAACTTATAGACAGATAATGATATTTATTAAAATTTCAACATGAAAATAACAAATTATGGACTGAAATAAAGTCATATCATCATACCACGTGATGCGTTTGTAAATACATTGTAATTTGTAAATATTATTCCCTCTGTATAGTTTAGAAAAATTACTGTGGTTTTAGTGTCACTAATGTAATTTTAACATTATATTTATACGGTAAAATAAATTAATTTCAAACCCTATGTTGCGAAGGCAAACGCATCACGCGGCATAACCATAAATACAAAGTGTCCTAGCCCAAGTCTACCTCGATATCTCCTAAATGACAGGGAGCACGAAAAAACTTTTTACAGGTAGATGGAGTTTTGGGACACGCTATATAATATTAAAGTAACGAGTAACAAAAATCATTAACAAAACACATCTACACAAACAACAGAATAATACAAAATTTATCTTATTACCACGTTTTCAATTTACATACACAATGCTCATGAGCACGTGAAATTTATTCGCGACGTTGTGGATTTGCGACGAAATTGCCTGCGACGCTAGTGGGTACGTGGCAATGTCCTATGCGATGGAGAGGATCCGCGACCCAATTGTTTGCGACGATGTGGATCTGCGACGAAATGGTTTGCAACGCTAATGACCACGTTGCAATGTCCTCTGCGGCGAAATGAACCCGCGGCGCAAATATTTGCGACGTTTTGTCTCTGCGACGAAAGTATCTGCGATAGTAGCGGGGACGTTGCAACTGTTTGAGATTTTAAATTTACAATCAGTTGTCCGCAAACCGCAAAAATTTGGGTATATTATTTTTTATTTTAAATGTTTAGTTTTCGGCTCTGGTCAAGTCAAAAGAGTCGCACCTTAGGAACTATCTGTTGGCCCAAGGCGATGTAAGGAGGTCGCAGCCCAAAAAAATCTGTTGTTTTGCAAAAGAGGCAGGCTTTCAGGTCTAAACATGGGAATTGTTTCGCCGGCATTTCTACATTCATTAATTAATTCATTCATTTAATATTTCTATAGAAACAATAATGTCTCAAAATTCTTAGTCCATATTAAAAAAACCGTAATGTTTTTAATTCTTAAGAAATTGATATAATTTTGAGTTCATCCTTTGATTATATAACCGAATAAGGTTCATAGCCCCTTCCCCGAAGTGCTGGGGAGGTGATTCTAGCCGATTTACTCGTCTGTGAGGGAACTCCAGAAATACCCTTCGACAACCAGGAGGTAACACAGCGGAACCGAACGGGTACCCAGTGTACCTCTAAAGATAAGGATCACCAAGGAACTGTTAAAGGACCCAGTAGATCTTTTTCAACACAAGAGGCCCATCAGGGAATTGCACAAGTACCTATTGGACACTCTACAAACACATCAGGGGCGCCTACGAACGCCGCTGATGTAAACAAATTGGCCAAGGAGCTTAGAAAGTTTCAGGTTAGCATGGACGGTCCAACCGAAACAGAGCTTTCAGTCAGCTCTGCTTTGAAGTCCTGGTTCCACTTAGGCATGAAAGATGCGAGACCAGAAACAGAGCTCCTAACAGGACATTGTTGCCTCAACAAGTACTTAGAGACGCTGTGAATCACTGGAGACTCAGAGAGTCGCTGGAGTGTCCGGCTCTGGCCAAGTCAAGAGAGTCGCACCTTGGGAATTATTTGTTGGTCCCAGACGATGAAAGAAGGTTGCAGCCCACAGAACTCTATTCTTCTGCGAAGGAAACAGGCTTCCAGGGCTAAACCATGGATAGTGGTCGTACAACGGACTCAGCAATACGGAAATAGTCCCGCCCGCACTTCTACATTTATTCATTCATTCAAGGTTCATCTCATACGCCAAACTCGTTATGTTGGTGTATATGTTGGTGTAGTTTTCTGACACTGCCCTAGTGGATGTTGTTTGATAATATCAAAAATCAATAAGCCTAGAAAGGACCATGAGCTTTTCTAATATTAAAAGCGAATATTAAAAGTTATCTAAAACTTTGAGTTTTTTTATTGTTGTTTGAAGAAATTATAAATACAAAATTTTTTGTAAAATGTACTTAAATTTCCCAACTGAACCTTCATATTTCACAACTGCAAGCAACTGAAAACAACATTGGGGGAGGGAGGCTCCTCCCCATCCCCCCCCCCCCACAAGGGATTGCCACTAAAAACTTTACTATACTTAGACTGTAAGAATTGGTACTTCAGCTTTGTTGCTTTTATAACTCTTTTTTTTTCTGTTCTTTCAAAAAATTAAAACTATTATTTTATTATTTATTTGTAGTTTGGCAGGCACTGAAGTATATATGTTTTTGTTTATTTTGTGCGTTTAATTGTTATCTTCTGCTGCTTTACTTAGCTACAATAAATCGATTTAAAATAAAGAGAAAAATCAAAAAATACTTTCCAATTTATGTCAAAAATGCGACTATATATTTTTCTTTTCGTATATTTTTATTGATCTATTGCGCGCGTGCTTTCTTGAAGTTTAAATACCTTGTTTTTTTAAATTGGCAAAAATTTAATCAAAAATTATTTAAATTTTCCAAAAAAAGACACTCTAATACTCAAATAGATTTTTGGTCTAATTAAAAATAATGAAGCAAATATATTAATACAACTCATGAAAATTGGAAATAATAACGAAAACTTTGCAAAAACTACAATGAATGTTGCTTTGAAAATTAATAAACAATTAGGTTAAAAATCATTAATTATTTTATAGATTAAAATGAAAATACATATGTAATATTTAAGTTATATTAATTTACCAAAATGAAGTTCGTAAAACATTTTTTTTTTCTGGTGTTTTTAGGACCATGAAACAATTAAAAATATTCTTTCACTAACTTTATTCCACATGCTTCACTCTTTTTTTTGTTTACTACTCGGGACCCAATAAAATGTTTTTTTTTAAATAAAATACTGTTTGTAACAGTATATAGAATACACTATGCAACAAATTTTGACATTTGCTTTTTGAATTTTTTGTTATTTTAATAATATTTGTATGACAAACAACTAGTCTAACAAAATTTTAAAAATTGACCAAAAATTTTTTTTATAAGTTACTTTTTAAGGCGTATTTTATTGGATTAACATTAGGACATGAAATCTTGGCTTGTAGTCGAAACGCCAAACAGCTATTTTCAACCTTTGAAAGAAGAGCTGGATAAACATATAGCTATTACCTTTCCAATTTTTTCAGCATGAACGAAGTTGTAAGCAAGAATATGTCCCTCTACTATGTCTTATTTATCTTCCTTTCTATTTCTATTATCTTGTCTGCCCTAGAGACGCTGCTCTGCACATAATCCGCGCCAGCATCATCAGCCCGAAGCTACGAAGGCAGCTGATCGCTGTTGTTTGACTGAAAGAATTCGGTATTTGTCGTGTATTAGTTTACTTTTCTGAAAAATCCTGGATTTTTGTATTTTTTATAAAATATATAAATGTGTCACTGCGGAAGAATTATAATCCTGTTGATATTAAACTGCAAATTTTTTAAACAAAAAGCGCTACCAACTTCTGGATCTTCGCCACTCGATACCTCCGATGGTATTGCTCCTCTTTCGTTGTCTAATATTCCTCATAAACGCAGCATGTCTTTTAATGCAACGGCATTTTTTAACTTACATTTTTCTTAATTTTTACAGGGAAAAATACACGCAGCACAAATGAAAACAAGGAATTAAAACACATAAACAACAAAAATGGCGCTGCCTTGGTTAAAAAAGCAACGCATTCGCGAAAGGTTTTAGCTCAATAGAAACCTTAACCAATTTTGTACCATTCCATGCAGCTAAAAAACTTTCTTTAACTTACAAAAAGTTTTTTGGACCTTTTAAAAATCTAAAATAGGGGGACGGGATTATAACTATGTTGAGGAATATGATTAAATGTTAAAGGTAACAACATTTTATTATGTTATTTTCCTTTATTTATTAAAAATCCAAGTTTAAAAGTCCTACAGACTTTATAAATGTTTTAACCTATATCTCTTTTTGGTTGTATTTTCACCTATTATCTTCTTGCTTAACTCTGTATAAATCATCAAAATATTTTCTTCAGGGATTTGGTTCGTCAAAATCTGAACCCCAATTTTCGGCACTCTCCAAATAGTTCCATGCTCTCTAGCTTTAATGGTAGTGATCCAGCCTGTTTCGAATGGCATTTTAGCTAATCCCATAAACTGATTAAAATAACTCACTTTTGAAAATCTAAAAAAACCGCTGGCCAAGTTTGACAGACTTTGACAAGCGGTGGCAAAAACCGGCAGGTACAAAATAAATTGTGTGAAATATATTTCGACATTGAAAAATGTTCTGTCTTTCTTTTATGATCATATAGAAACAGATGGACGGGGCAAGGTAGGTGTTTACTTAACGGCGCAAGAACAATCCAGAGATAATATAAATTTGTCAATCGATTTTAATACGTCATCTACCACTCATTATCTATCTCTGGTTTCTTTACTGTATTCTCCTGTTCACAGATTGCGCCGCGAATCATTGGGGATTAGGGTCACTGGATCATAAAACCTGCGGCTGGGACCGCAGGTCTCAGGATCCAGTGACCTTATGAGGGATTGTTTATTTATCACCTAGGTGATCGAATTGAGAGCAGTGACAACTAGTCAAATGGTCATACACACAGACCACTTAAGGGTTCTAAAAAGTAGCTTTTCACCAAAGGAAAAATTATTAAATAAAACACAAAAACCAGGCCGACGAACTCCAAAACAAAACGACAAAACTAAGGTTATGAAGAATGTCAGGCAGACACACTGACATTGGTTAGTTGCAAATACAGTGAGTCGACCAATTTCGATGTTTGCATGGCATAAATTTTTTTTCCTGGTAAGGGGTGTTACCTAGGTATATATGCTAGATCTCTCTTAGCCGAATACATTTAGGAAAGGAGAACACTAGAAACTATGCCTAGGGTAAGCTCACAAAAAAAAGACGTGGGTGGTTCATTTTGATGGTGGCGGTATCTATAATATAACCATTTAAGTACTTTTTGATGCTAGGCATATAACTAATATTGATAGGTAACCAGTATAGTCCATGTTTTTACATTTCCGCATGTTTTAGCTTTAGAGGAAAATAATACTCAATTTGTTTTTTATTAGAGGAAGAGGATTACAAAGCTTATTAATACAATCTAGAGAGTTTTTGAAATTAGGTGTCCATTATTTGGAAAATTACAAATATTTCCAATTTAGTTTTACAGGTCTCTATAAAGGGTATTTCTGACTGTTTCTGACGTAATATGGACGCGGCAATTTTGAAACACCACAAAAGCTAAAACAGTTTTTTTCAAAAAATAAACAAAATTTTAAAAAAGTACCAAGATTTGATGGAAAAACATAGTCCAATAAACAATTTAGGCAAAATTTCAGGCCATTTGGAAGTCTCGTTTCCGAGAAACATGCGGAAAAAGAATTGCCTAATAAACGGACCCAACAGCGTTGCCGGTTTAACGATGTAATTGGGCCGTTAATACAAGCATTACTTTTACTCTCCGCCGCAATGCGCTACAGGAACGTAGTTCCTGCGTGGGCCTATACTCTCCTTAAGTTACTATGTTGTCTCTGTGGCTGACTAGATTAAAGATATTGAAGCAAGTTTGGCTAATATAAGTATATATTGTAACTCAGTGCAAAATTAACTTCCTGAAATAGGTTGCAACCTTAGACGACGCCGTTTCGTCCTTATTAGGGACTCATCAGAAAGGTGTACCACAATAAAAGATAATTTCGGTCGTGCTTCTGTGCCAAAGATTACGGCTCAAACGGAAGAAATCCTTTCAACCAAGAAAATACCTACTGTGGTTAGCAGTATCTTAATTGAGCCATATTCTTCGGCACATAGGAGCGACCGAAATTCTCTGTCATTGTGGTACACCTAGCTGACGAGTCTCTAATAAGGACGAAATGGCTTCGTCCCAGGTTGCAACCTCTGTGTGAGCAATCGAAATTTAGGAAGTTCCGTTTGCACTAAAGTACAAAAAAATCTTGTTTTTTCGTTAGCTTTACAGTGTCAAAGCCATCTTTCGTTTATTTTTTAATATGTATGTGTTGGTAACAGATGTTACTGAGCAAATTGTGGTAGTTAAAGGAGTGTTTTTTACAAGTTCGTTTCATGCCACTTTAGCACCATTTAGAATGTTCAGATATCCAAGATGGCGGCCAATTTTTTATTAAAAATTTAAGAAAAAATTAAACAAAATATAGATATGTGATACATTATTTCACGAGTTTTAATAAAATATCCATTACCTGAATCCATTTATGTGATTAAAAAAGTTCTAAGAGATACCATAAGGGTCCTATACGAGCAGTTTTAAAAGTAAACATTTAAAAAAATAAACACATGCTCATTTGAATTGGTAAAGAGGTACGTTTTATGAAACCGATTGATGCCGCTTTGGCACCACTGTAAAACCCAAATCATTGAAATTATTCATGATGGGTTTGAATAAAGGCACAAAAATTTGAAAAGAAACTAGATTAAGACTGATTTTATTTTTTGAATCAGAAAAATGTTGGTGCTAAAAATAATCGTAACGTACAAAAAAATGTTGTAAAATATTATATATAATTTCACCGAATTAAGTGTTGGGGTCTAAAAGTTTTTCAGGGATAATTGCCCATAAACTTATAGCTATCTCCTTAATATATTTATCTCTGACAGATACACGGGGTCGAAGAGTAGCCGGATCTGACAGACTATTTTCCTGGTTTAATGTAGTATGCTGGATCTCGGTTAGACGTATGCATCTGGAAAAATAAAAAAATAGTAGACATAGTAAGCTCACAAAAAAATGATATTCCTAACTAATTTTGGCTTTATTAGAATATAAAATATTTACTATTTTTATTTTGTATAGACTTCGTGCCATTTGTCCTTGGAATATGTTCATTTTTGGATGGAGAACATTGAGAAGTGTCGGAAGAAGGCTATGGAAAAAGATAATAATATGAAATACGCCACATTCCAGCCTTTACCACCGATTAGGTAAAACACAGAGATTTCACTTCAAAAAAATATTTGGTACAAACTAGAAAAAAACGGTCTATTTCATTTTACAACTTTTACTTCAGTGTAGTTTTAAAATTTCTAAAAGGACTAAAATCTAATTGTAAGAAACATTTTGGTTGGCATTCTTGGTTAACTATCGTGTATCAAAGCCTTGAGATAAGGTCAATGCCTAATTTTTTTTACAAATTCTATAAATCTCTAATATGTAACGTTAATAAAATAAATTGCACAGATTCGAGCTTCTCTAACATTTTTCTTGGAAGTTTAAAACTTTTTTTGACAGCTGACATTAAAAAGTTAAGAAACAGCCTGCAGCTCTGAAGGTACAAGACAAAGTTTTAAGCAGGTGTCTCAAGTCTGACCTATTTTAAAATTAAAACCGATAATATAACAAACAAAATTTGGCTAAGCAATTTTAAATATTTTTTAAAGAAGCATATGTCAGAAGTTGTTACTGAACTGCAGAAAATAAAAAAAAACAACCATTAGGGTCAACAGCTGCTTTAACTTTAGAAAAAAAATAGTGAGGTTAGGTTGCGAATTTTAACATAGCTAAAATCAAAATGGTCGTAAAATCAAAAAACCTAGAAAAGTCACTTACTAGGTTTTGCGTCGTATCATTTTTTTCAAACCATTAATGCTCTCTTTTGTTTGGTATTGAAAATATTTAACAATTCAAAAATTTGGAAAAGTTATAGTAAATGGAAAATCCTAGTAAGTCACACATTTTGGAAAATTTCCTAGGAAAAGTACGCATAGTACCCCGTCCTTCCGAAGGATAGACCTAGCAATTTAAAAAAGAAGAAAAGGTGTCAACTTGCAAAACAAGAATGATTTTAAACAAAAAAAAACAAAAAATCAAAAGATCTTGGGTGGAAATAACGAAAATTCAAACTTGAATGACCATCCCACAAGGAATACACAAAAGACCAAAGCGAAAAGAGAAATGATTAAACTATGTTTCGCGCTGGGTAACCAGCGTGGGCTCATCAGTGATTTCACTGGTCACCCTCTACCATACATTATTAAACGCCATCATATACTTTGATTTTCAACCTTGAATCACTCACAAATAGGCATCGTTCCGCACTGGTACTTATCCAAGTTACCTGATACGGATTCGTCCTGGCGCGTTAATATTTCCAGTAGAATTATGCTCCTAAGGCAAATAAAACAAAAAGAAGTTAAAACCACGCTGGTTACCCAGGGCGAAACATTGTTTAATCATTTCTCTTTTCGCTTTGGTCTTTTGTGTGTTCCTTGTGGGATACTCATCCAAGTTTGAATTTTCGTTATTTCCATTATTTTTTTATTTTAGTTTCTTTTCGTTTGAATCAACACAAGGGTGACCGCTTTAAGGATGGTGGATGGGGTAATAAGATCTGGGTTGTTGGTTGATTGTTAAGTTGAGTAAGGAAAGGCGTGTTCCGTGTAAATTTTTAATAAATTTCTACCAGCAGTGGAACGTTTTCGGATTGTGCCAAGCCATCTTCAGTACCACTCTGAAAGTAAATGATAACGGTCATAACTTTATTCGGAGTAGCAAGAGCGATTAGTGAACGGGCCCTATTCTTTTCTAAATCAACATTAGTGATTGTTGACACTTAGCTGTATATCAGGCCTGCTATCCAGGTATTGACGACTCCGTGTGTAACGTTTCAGTGACCTTAGTACACCGGGTATAAGGCTTCTGAAGACCAGGTTGGTAGGAAACCAAGTGAGGGTGGTGTTGGGGATATATGTCTTTGAAGTGGGAGTCCAGGAGAGGAGACACAAGAATGCTCTCTAATATTATTTGGTCCCAAAGGTTTCAAACCCGGGGGCTGAGGTTCAAGAAGTTTAACTGTAAAATTGTCTACTTTTGCTATCAAAGATCGACATCGGTCGTTTTGCGGGCTGAATACCTATCATATTTTTACTTCTTTAGACTTTAAATGTGACTTGACTTTTAGTATTTGACATTTATGTATAGTATATTAGAATATATCCGACTTTCAAGAAATAAATTGATTGATTGACTGATCTAAATCTAATTTTACTTTGGGAAAGATGGCGAAAATCGCGTTCCCATGTGTTTTTTCTCAAAGAGGAAATAGAGAAAAAGTCATGTTAGGGTGATATTTTACCTGATGACAAAAAAAATACCAGGTTTACTTATTTTTGCTAGGAAAATTGCAGAAAATCGGGACTTTTTCTAGGGTTTCTTTAGTAGCTAGGAAGGCTACTACTTATTTCTAGACCTAGCAGTACTTGTATATTACTGTGAAGTTTGACAGTAAGATTTACTAAGATCTAAAATAGTACCAATTTTCAGAAAACACTTCATAGAGAAAACACACAAAGTTATTGATTATTTTGTAATGTTATTGCTAAATACTACTGAAAAACTGCTTTATTTGTCAAAATATACTATATTTTAGAAGAAAATGCCCTAAAACCAATTTTTTTTTGACAGGTTTCAAAATGGAAAATGGTGAATACGCCAAAATTTTGGCACATAATAGCTTCATTATCTGTGTTTGAAGTTTTAAAGTTGGTAATTTGCTAAACCACCTCTGGGGGTTGGTTTGAAATTATAGCCCCCAGAAAGAATTGTTTTGTGGCAATTTCGTTCATAATTTTCCTAAGTAATCGTTTTTACAAGGATATATTTATCTTATTTAATACCCTAAGTTGTTCATTAATCAATAAAACATCTCCAATTTTTCAGCACAAAAAGTATATTTTTGAGGGCTCTACTAGGCAAAACAAACATAAGTGAAGGTCACTGATTATGCACTAAAAATATACCAAACAACAAAACCCAAAACAACTACATTAATTTATTTACAAACTGAAATTAAAACATTGAGGTTATCTAAAAGCTTAGTCAAGAAAACTTTCGTTACTCAAAGCCCACTCATTTTTAAAGCTGTAGATTTCATCAGTAGAGGTTGATGCAAGCCAAGGTGCAAGCAGAGGTAAGTGATCCGAACTCGATGTTTTGGATTTGAACGCAGATAATATTTTGAAACTGCCATTTGGACAGTGACAGAAATGTAAACAAAACTTTTATTTTTTTTTCATACATTTCATAAATAAAAATACCTTTAAAATAAATACAAAATTAATCTACTTCTTATTTTATTATTACCCATTTAAATCATTGTGTAACATCAGGTATTAATTGGAAAAATTAATTAAAACAAGTAAGTTTTAATTAGAGTGACATATAACCCCAATTTTAATTTGCTCTACAGAGAGTTTACTATTTAAGCCCCGCGTGGGTTTAAATTTTTTAATTTTCTTCTAAATTAAAACTTTCTCCTTAAATCCAACAAAAGATAATTATTCAATAAACAAAATTAAAATTCTTCTTATAAATCCAACTATGTCAAAAACTTAAATAGGATTAGTTTAAAATGATTAAAACCAAAAATTTCTCTTAAACTTAGGACCGCTCTAAAATAGACTAAACCCTTTGTTTGAAAGTTTGAGACAATGATGTGTTTGAAATTAACTCTGTGTTTCGGACTTCCATTGTCTATATTTTATTTATACACGACGTTTCAATTAGTACAATCTCTGATCGTCTTCAGGTGCAAACTACAATCAATTCCTAAGGCTACGTACTGATATACTGTGAGAAATCACTCAACCTTGAAGTTTAAGAAGTTGGCTCCGCCCAAGGAGGGGCTTCCAAATATTTGGGATTTCAACACTTGGTTTACTGAAAATACCCTGATTCTGTCCAATAAAGGTAGCTTCAAGGAATTTTCGTTTCTTCCAGTGTGACTCCTTGTGCAAAACCTTTACTTCTGCCACTTCATTCGGTGTTGTTTTGACCATGCATGTTCGGCGATTCCTGATTTCGTTGTTTCACCTTTTTGGGTATTCGTCTGATGCTCCTTAAGTCTAACAGATAGTGGTCTTTTAGTTTCGCCTATGTATGACTCACCACACTCACAAGGAACTTGTGAACTGTGTGAGTGGGTTTACGATAGACTATTGTTCTGATGTCGTTTTCTACTCGTGTGACAAGTACACCGCTGTAGGGAGTGAATGAGTGGTTTTATGCTCAGGATAATGGTCTGCCAATGGGTTCATCGCTTTCGGCAGTGGTGGCCAATATTGACATGGAGTGGTTCGAATCACATGCGGTTGATACCGCAACATATAAACCTTAGCTCTGGCTGAGATATGTTAATGATTCTTTTATTGTCTGAACCAGGAATAACCAACAACTTTCAGAATTTTTTCACCACCTAAATAACATAAGACCCACCATTAAATTCACAATGGAGTTGGAGCAAAATTGTATAATTTCCTTTTCTTGATATACTTGTCACATGAGTAGAAAACGACATTAGAACAACAGTCTATCGTAAACCTACTCACACAGGACAATATTTAAATCAAGTTTCAAATCATTCTGCTACAACCAAACGAGGCATAATCAAAACTTTTTATAACAGATCCGTTCAAAGGATCTGCAGCAGAATAGTTACAGCCTTAAACCTATAACAGATACTATTTCTAAATTTCAACATGACAGAGGTTATAAGACCAAAACCAGGCAAATGCATTCCTTACAATTCCATGCGTTAAAGGAGTATCAGAGAAAATTCGAAGAGTAGCGAAAAACTTTAATATTAAAACAGCTTAGTAAAACAAAACCGGAGAACAAACAAAATAAATAATGCATTTACTAAGTTCCTTGTGAGTGTGGTGAGTCATAAATAGGTGAAACTAAAAGACCACTATCTGTTAGGCTTAAGGAACATCAGACGAATACCCAAAAAGGTGAAACAACGAAATCAGGAATCGCCGAACATGCATAGTCAAAACAACACCGAATGAAGTGGGCAGAAGCAAAGGTTTTGCACAAGGAGTCACACTGGAAGAAACGAAAATTCCTTGAAGCTGCCTTTATTGGGCAGAATCAGAGTATTTTCAGTAAACCAAGTGTTGAAATCCCAAATATTTGGAAGCCCCTCCTTGGGCGGAGCCAACTTCTTAAACTTCAAGGATGAGTGATTTCTCACAGTGTATAAGTACGTAGCCTTAGGAATTGATTGTAGTTTGCACCTGAAGACGATCAGAGATTGTACTGATTGAAACGTCGTGTATAAATAAAGTATAGACAATGTAAGTCCGAAACACAGAGTTAATTTCAGACTAAACCCTTTTAGTAAATCCCACCGTGTAAGTTTATTGAGCTTAATAGTGTTCCATGTGTGTTTACTTTTCTGGGGAACATTATGTATACTAATTTAAAGTGCAATACCTGCAGGATTTAAAAATACTGCAAGTGGCTTATTTTTCTTGCGGTAGTGTAGTGAAATGTCTGGTCAGGACTAAACAAAGTTAGGCATCCAAAACTAGTCCACCAAAGCAAGCACCTAAGTAAAAAGAGGGCTTGGCATATAAAACCGTAACAACTTTAATATTTAAATACAAACCCAAGGAAATGCTATGCTAGGTTTTTCCAAATTAAAACTGCAAAGCAAGCGTTGTTGACATGTCTTAAATGTCCCACAGAAGTCCCATTAAGGTTAAATCAGTCAAATCCCAACTCGCATAAAGTCAGAAGAGAATAATGGTTCTTAGATCATCATGTTTCTAAACCTCTTGATATTATTCAAGTTCACAGTTTAAAAACTTGTCGCTGTCTATATAAATATATATAAAAATAGTATCTTCTACATACATACAAACTAACAATTTTCTAACAAGATGCAATTTTTGCGTACAGAACTTGCTTGATTTTTTGCATTTTTTTTGTACATATTTTTTATTGATTTCTGGCTTATGCTATAATAATTATTTTAAATCGCCTGTTAGGATATACTTAGATAATATTTTTTTGCCATTAAAACTGGCTGCACTTAAATTTTTTTGGCATTTTTTAGAATGTGCAAACTATACCATATAATAATAATAAAAATGCATATTATTGCGGGTTCGAATAGTTAAAGTACAATTTTAGTAAAATACCAGCAGAACGATGTTTGCTGGCCAGGGCTTCAAGGTGAGGGTAACTTACCTTACTTCAGAATTAACCTAAAAAATATTGGTTTAAAACAGCAAAAAACGAAGATTTATAGTCGAAGTTATTTAACTCTCTGGTAACCCGCTGTTGAGAAACCGGCTCTTAGAGTTAATAATTACTACGTTTTCCGGTGAAACTTAATACGTTTTCAATAAGATTCACTTTTCGGTTTTCATGAAGCAATTTGAATGCGTTTTGAACACGATTTGGGTTTTTGAGATTTGACTGGTGCATTTTGAGGTTAGTTTTTGCCAACTTTACTTATAAAAGTATACATACCTACGTTTTGCAGAAATATTTGAAGTGCTAACAGCTCATTATTGGGGTCAAGTCCGTTCGATATGATACCAGTTTTCATGCTGTTTGATCGTATACGATCCCAAAAAAAGTCATATTGAACTTGGGCAGGGCCAACGAAAAAGAGTTCGATTCGACGCGTTTTCATGGAAGGTTTCAAAGAGAATCGTATTGAAAACGTGTTTAGTTTTACATGAAAACGTAGTAAATGAAACCTAAATCCACATATTGTTTCTCCTCAGAAAGTAGTCAATAATCAGTTCCTATATCTACACTGAAAGAGAAATGTTGGCCAAAAGTAACTTAAAATATTTGTTCGTTAAAAATTTTTTTCAAAATAGTTGAACTGACTACAAATTGATTGCTTTAATCTAAAAACCTGTGGAAACAATTTTTATAGGTATATTAAACTAACTTTTATATATGGTTGATTTAACCATAGTAGAGCCAAATGAATATTTGTTTCCCATGGTCCAAACAAATATTTATTTGAACCATACAAATATTTATTTAGGTCAAAATAAATGTACTTAAGTCAAATAAACCTTGCTTGACAGAAATAAATATTTATTTGATTTAAATAAATACTTGTTTGGACTATAGGAAACAAATATTCATTTGGCTCAGTTAAACCATTTTTCTGTGAAGTATGCATTTTTGTAAGGAAAAGATTCCACGATTTTCAGGTCTACCCAATATTTCAAAAAAAAAACTATACCGATTAGAGAATAGTATCTTATTGCGCCTATAATCTGTGTCTATACTTTGATGTACAACCTTGTCCGTGCTTCGCATTTCTATCTAGAGCTGACTCCTTTATTCACGTCAAATAATTTTTTTGAAATGGAATCGTGGGATGGCGTTCTATATATGACATGAGTCAAACGTAAAAAATAAAATAAGAAAGATGCTATGTAAAAAAAGTGCAGTTTCTTGGTTAGGTTATTATTTGGAAAGGCAAAATTCTGTCATCTGTTCTAATTGTACTAAAGTACTTTTTTTTGTTTCAGGTAAGCGTAATTGATGTGATTGGAGATATTTACTGACTGGCAGATTTATTGGTAGGTATATTTAAATAACTTTTTTTATGTTATTATTATATTATAACAAAGTTTTTTTTATCATAAGGAATTTCAGTTAGACTCTTAGAGAATTAAAGCTTCATATAACGCATCGGCTAACTTAGATAAAAAAATGGTGCTAGAAAGTACGGATAGACCACCATATAATCAATTATTTTTTGTTGAAAGGAAATGAAAATATCTTCAAAACTGTAGCTTTGAAAAATTTTTGGTTAATATTTACAAAAACCAAAATTTGAAAACCGCATATCAATAGCTGCTTTACTTCTAAAGATATGATTTTTGAAATATATTTTAACGTTTTTTCAAATAACTGGGAAACTAAAGCTCCCACGAAACTTAAATCTGAAAACCGTATATCGCTAATTGCTTTTATTCCAAAGTTACAATTTTTTTAAATATTTTATCCCCTTTTTCCTCCACCTTACCCAAAAGTTAATCAGTCCATAGTCAGCCGATATAGGATTTTGGTACCAAATTTCGTTAAAATCAATTAAGGCATTCTTGAGATATCGTGTATACAGACCGACACACAAATTTTTTTTAGCAAAGAAGTCTTACACACGGTAGAGGAAATTGTAAATAATACATTTTTGAGTAATATGTTTTAATTCAATTATGCTCTTGTCACCTTTAGTTAGAATTTGTATATAACTGCCTAATTTTGTCTGCTACTTTCATTTATTTTCTAATTTGTTTTAAACCAAAATAATAGTACCAGATATTAGGATAAATTAAGTTTATTATTATTTATTTTCAAATATTTAATTGTGTAGACATCTTTATCTTTAAAAAACAACTAATTTGTATAAACAACAATGCTAAAGTCAAGCGTCTTTCTCCACTTGGTATTAACGAAGGATATGCTTCACAGATGTTCTCAAAGTCTCAGGCACGTGTTGGTTTCATCGGTGTGGCACAAGTCAGGTTATGCCTGTCCACCTATTGGAAAAAATTAAAAATCAAGTAAGTTGTATAAACAACAAAGCTAAAGGTCCGTGGAGCTCGTGAAGAAGTAGTTCATTGGTGGAGGGATTTCAAATGAATGAAAATACTTAGGTCGTTTTCCACTCTTTATTAAAGATTCAGGCGTTTAGTTAGGGTGGTGCTGCAAGTATGGCGGCATCTTATGTCTATGGAAAAGTATGAAAATTTAGCAGCTCACATAGCTTATTGTGTTAAATGGAAAACGATTTTTTTTTATTTAATTTTTATATTATTTTTTTTATTTTTATTTTTATTTTCTTTTAATTTTTTTTATTTTTTATATTTTTTTTTCCAAATTCGAAGCCTGAGGAATACAAATACATTTTAGAAACGTCGCTTATGACTTAAACGTATACAACAATAACACGCTGTCCTTATTCCCAATAATCTCTACACAATTTTATTTTTTATAGAGAACTATGTAAAATTAAAAAAAAAAATATTACAAAAAGACTTAACAACTGGGGGAGGGACCTGAACCCTATGTCTGGGGGTCAGGTATCCCCTCTAAGTTTGAATGGGATAATCATTGGAAAATTAAATTGATAAATTTTTAGTTTTTATTGATTTCGACACACGTCTTTTAATTTTTACCCAAACTTTTTAATTCAAATTATTATCTATTTTTATACATATATTTGATATAAAGCATGCTTATTTAAAGACTTTTTTATTATATTGTACATCCACTTTCAGTGTCTCCTTTAAGAAGTACGAAATAAAGGACTTGAATTTAAAATTAATCTCGGACTTGGACTTGAATTATCCATATATGCAACGTAGTGATTAACTATAGGTGGCAACTTTACTACAATTTTTTCATATTTTTTGTCTTTCACGATTTAAAACTACTGTGTTTATTATTTGCCCCCTAAAAAATCTAAAAATTAGGTATTTAAAAAAATATATTAACAAAAAAAAAGTGGCTCGAGGGTAACCGAAATATTTTCTGTGCCAAATATTGTTAATTTTTTATGACAGTATATATACTGGAGAATAAAAAAAATGCAACACCAGAAAGGACGAATATTTTTAAAGTAATTTATTTATATATTACTATATTAAATGCTCTTAGTAATTGATTACAATTCCAAGAAGATTCCTCCATGATAATCATCAAAAAATTAATATAATGAGTGGCTCCTCCATGGTTATTTATGCACTCGTTTGTTCTTTTGGGCATTGACAAAATAGATGGTCTATATCATATTGAGGAACACTCATCCAAATCCTGCTTACGGCATGGCAGAGTTCATCTAAGTTTCCAGGGGGACGTGGTGATCGGCTAAGATTGCGCCCGATATCCCATCGTGATCGCATTTGGGATAGTTTTTAGGTAGGGATGTAAAACTGGCTGCAGCACTTCATCGATATATCGCCGAGCAGTCAGATTGCCATTAGTGAGGACTAGAGGTGATCTGCTTCCTAAACATATAGCACCCCATACCATGACACTTTGCTGTCTTGCTGTATCACGTTCAATAGCAAAGCCTACATTTCGTCTCTCACCTCGAAATCGCCCAAGCCTCATGCGTTCATCATGTCCGCCTAAACAAAACCTGGATTCGTTGCTGAAGCTTATGGTATTCCATTCGTTATTCCAGTTTTGCCGAGCTCTGCACCACTCCAAGCGGCGAGCCTTATGTTGTGGGGTCAAAAGCGGACGGTAAGCCCTCAGCCCCTTACCAAGCAATCTTCGATTAACCGTCGTCCTTGAAAACAATCGCGCTGTAGCTGCAACTAGAACATCTCTTACTAGGCGTATACTGTCCCGTCGACTTCTGAGAGCAAGAAGTCTAAGATGCCATAAATCACGACCTAGTAATAATCTAGAGCGTCCAGAAACCGCACGACGTCTAAAGGTCTCATCATTGGACCACCTTCTCCAAACTCTTAACACTGTTGATGTATTGGCATTAACCCTTCTTGCAATTTCTCGTAAACCAAAACCAGCCTCTTTCATATCCACGTTCTCGAAGTCGTTTAAATGATGAAATTGTTGGAGACGGCAAACTCTTGGTATTTTTATTTTTTAAGTAAACTGTAAGCAGTCCAAAAAGACCAAAAACTACGAGAAAAATAATTTAAAATTTTCAGAAAAGGTCTTTTATGTGTTGGTTGTTTTTGAATATTTCTTTTGAGATAAGGTATAGACACAAATAATTTTCATTCATTCATGCATTTTTTTTTGTGCTCCAGTTTATGTTTAACTTTTTTAACCATTTATATTTCTTCTGCAAAATTATACGCTTATTGTTTAACCCATGCCAGTTTAATAAACAAATGTTTAGATTAACACCCCGTAAAGTGTCCTTAATATACGACTTGAGCTGCTTCTCTATTACCCTTAAGGACCCTACTTTATTTATCCACATTTTTAATTGCCGTTTTCACTGTTGGCTTTAGAGCTTCGTAGCTTCATTTAGAGTCACATTTAGAGCTTTTTAATTAAACACGTTTTTATAGGGTGAGGCAATTTTCTTCGTATCTTTGCGTTTTTGTTTGCGGTAGGTTATATTACGGGGCAAATTTCACGCCACCATTATTATTATTACATTCAGACAGAGTATTTTATGAAAGTTCTGTAAAAATTTGCATCCATACAACTGAAACAAAGTTATGATTGTTTGCTACAAACCAAAACTACACTTTTTGCACTCGACGCGCGTTTCGCTAACAACGTTAGCATCATCAGGAGCATTTTAGTGGGCGGCGATAAGACTAATAATTTGTGATTGGTCACGCTTTATACTAATATACTAAACGGGATGGGTCCTCTATCTTTATTTAAACTATTTCTGGATTTAATGATTTCCATACTTTCATATGCATTCAAAACTCTTTTGTTTGGTACACTTTTTAGAAGTTTTAGGTTAATTAACATTATAGCCTATGTGGTAATAATTTTATATAAAAAACGCTTTTCAAATGCAAGCTTTTATAAAATATAAAGTGCACTAAAAAGTAGAAAATAATTTTTAGCATTCTGATATCAGTTTGGCCATGTTGACTCGAAAAATTTGTTCTATTGATCATATTATGACTGTTCGCAAGAATCTGAATTCGCTATGAAGCAGAGAAATGCAAGGTTATTAAGTATATCCAACACAACTCGACCCAACCTACTCTAACATTTCTGTGATATATGGATGGACATTATTAGTTTTAATTTGGACCCATCGCTTTTATTATTACTTTTAGTGCACTTTATATTTTATAAAAGCTTGTATTTGAAAAGCTTTTTTTATATAAAATAATTTTTTAATTTTTAAGTTTATACTGTAAATCGTCTATTTTGAATACGCCATGTTGAAATTTTCAAATCTGATCAAAAATTTATAATCTCGTTCTCTAAAAACTCCTGTATGCCAATTTTAATTGAAATCGAACAAACTAAATATTTTTCCCCTCCACTTTCCTTATAAGGGGGAAGTGGGTATCTGATAATACCATATTATTGTATTGTCACCAGAAATGTAAACGCACACCAAATTTGAAGACAATTAATCGGATGTATGTAAAGCATGACCAAAAATCGTCCATCTTGAATCCGCCATATAGAATTATTGAATTTTCAAAATATAATGAAAAATTCGTAATTCTTATCCCCAAAAACCCCCGTTTATCAATTTTGGTTGAAATCGGATAAACTTTTCCGGCGTTTTCCCTCTCCGCTCCCCTCCTAGGCTGGAAGAGGGTTCCAAATAACCATATTATTGTATTGCCATATATACATACAGAGTGGTGAAGTTAAAGAGGTCTTTTCGCGACCGATGATTTTTTTCAAGTTCAAGTTTATCTTTGTTGCAAATTTTATCAAAAATTCATTGAAACGACGTCACAAATGAAATTAATAACAGAAAACAGTAATGTAAAATAATAGAAAGGGGTAAATCTGAGTACAGAAAAAGAAATTACAAAAACTTATCAGGTGTATAAGGTGAAATATTTATAATATATTTTTTTAGTTCTTTTTTAAATAAATAAATTGAATGTTGTTCTTCTATATAAGTTGGCAAGCAGTTGTACAATAAACATCCACTGTTAAAAGCTCCCTTTCCATACAGTGCAGTTTGATGTCTATTACTTCGTAAGTTGTTTTTGTACCTTGTGTTATGGTCGTGATGTATTTGATTTATTAAAAAAATATTGATGTTTTTTCGAACAAACATTATTAATTCGTATATGTAGACAACTATAGCAGTCATGATTGAAAGGTTTTTAAAAGCATCCCTACATAAGTGCTGCCACTCAAGATCAGCTAAAATTCGAATGGCATAGTTTTGGACGATAAAAACTTTCTCAAAGTCAGGAGATTGACCCCAGTGAATAACTGCAGTTCTCATGTGTGAACGGAAGGATGCATAGTATAGCGATTTGCAGACATACAGACTGTACTACCTGGAAACTGATCTTAAACCTTAACAAGCCTTTGACAGTTTTTTACACAGATTTTCATTATAAACAGCCCATCTAAGATTATGGTCTAGAAAAATCCCCAAAAACTTCATATCTGTTAACATCTCAATTAATTTATTATCTATAGTAATTTCTGACATTGTAAAACTTGATTTAACAGACTTAAATGCTACAATCGATAATTTTTCCTGATTAATAACAAGCCGATTTTTGCACATCCAGACATAAATCCGAGAGTACACTATATTGACAAGCTCCGGCAAGTTAGGCATAGGCTACTGGGAAAACTAGAAGATCCTCAAGTACCTTACACAAATCATTAAAATCTATAATAAACATGAAAGGCCCCAAAATGGAGCCTTGTGGTACGCCATATTTGACTGTAAGTGTATTAGAGCTCACAGAGCAACAACTGCCTCCTATTGTGACCTGCTGCGGACGATTTCGAAAGCACATTTTGAAAACATACGTCACCGTTTCGAACCATCGCCACTGATCGCCAAACTGACGATTATTGAATGACATTAATCAGCTGTGTGTGCGTGGCTTCTCGGTTTTTGGATTTGAAAGTTTTTTTTTGTGATTTTTCGTAATGGATGTTCTAGATCCACAAGTGAGCTTTTTTTTTTTGTCGCCGCCAGACAACCTTGGCCTATTTTCATTATTGATAAAAATTGACAAGTACCGCCATATTGAACCGTGTTTGAAGCAGCGGCCGAGGCGCTTATGAAATCCTTTGAAATGTTTTGAACCGTGACGTCACCGTTTCGTCGCCAAAATAACATTTTAGGCATGTTTTCAAAGCGGTTTCGAAATCATCGGTCGCGAAAAGACGTCTTCAATAAAAGCTTGTAAAAGACAACTTTGCGCGTGATCTTTCTAGTGACAACCAATTTCTTTTCAATTGAAATAAATATTAAAATTATAAAAATTAAAATTACAGAAAAACGGTTACTCTACAAGTTTCATTTTAAACTTTTTTTTAAATTTTGCCTTAATATAGTTGCAAATGGCTTATGAAAATAAATAACTGCTTTAAGAAAAACTAAAAATTAGGTTTTTTTATTTTTTGTGACAAAACAAACCAAAATTTTGAACTTTTTTATAAAAAACAGTTTTATCGCGTGTTTCCACTGAATCATTTGCTGTCATTTTCGACTCTCTATGTTAATTTTTAAGAAAGTGACAGCGTTTTTAAAGGTACCATGCAAAAAAGCGTGATCTATGAGCTACCCTTAACAAAGTTAGCTTATCGTCCATAGACTAAACGATTCACCATAAAAACTGCAATATGTTAAACCAATTTTTTATCTGAACCTTATCTCTTCAAACCCATTCAATAACAAATTCGAAATTTATAGGACCCGTTTTTAATCAAACCATTGTTCATCAAACTCATTCAATATAAAATTCATAATTTGTAAAGTCCATTTCTAATAAAAGCCGGAATTTGTCAAACCATTATTTTTCAAAACCGGAATTCGTAAAACCCGTTGTTTATTAGAAATGTGTTGCTAAGTTGATTGCACATTCGCCAATAATACATGAACCGGTGGCGTACACACAGGTGGCGCGGCGACGTGGCGTTTCGATACATTTGTCGATCTATGTGCCCACATTTGGCTAAAAGTATTCACGGAGAGTGTTCAATACTTTGTGTATAGATGTCACTCTATAGTTCTTAACTAGAATGCAATGCATCGAAACGCCGCGCCATCTGTGTGTACACCTCCGGTTCATGTATTATCGGCGAATGCGCAATGAATTTACCAAATATTTTCTAATAAACAACGGGTTTTACGAATTCCAGTTTTGAAAAATAATGGTTTGACAAATTCCGGATTTTATTAAAAACGGGTTTTACAAATTGCGAGTTTAATATTAAGTGAGTTTGATAAACAATGGTTCGATTAAAAACGGGTCTTATAAATTTCGAATTTGTTATTAAACAGATTTGAAGATATAAGATTTGGATAAAAAATTGGTTTAGCCAACCTTCAGTTTCTATAGTGAATGATTTTATGATAGAACTTTCTCTTATTTAACGGGTTTGATTTTGCACATTTTGATAAACCGTGGACGTCCTAGTTAGCAATGCCACATGCATTTCGACGTCGCTTAGTGCCATCAGTAGGTGCATAAAACTATGGATGCCACTATTGACGTTTTGTTTGTTTCCCAATCGAGTAAGACAGCAAAGTTAGAAAATGACTCTCTTTGCACACGACAGGACAAGTTGAAAAAGGAGCTTTTCATAAATTACGTCACTCTTTTCTTGTCTATGTTTGACCCCTGTCATGCTTCGTCGCGCCCTTCCTTACCCTACAATTTTATTATGTCACGCTATAACGACATTGATATTTACAATTTTAGTTAAATTTTTACTTATAATCTCCCTAGAGCTTGAATTATTTCCGAAAATGTTTTCGAGGTGCGAATTTTCTTATAAAAATTCGCAACAGAGAAAAAAATTACGGAGATTAATACAAATTTTGACAATTTGGCAAGCATTTATTTTGCTTTGAGGTTTTGTCGTGAATATCTGTGTTACCTGTGGCTATACACTTATTCATCTATTATTTTTACAATTCCCTGGTACTCTAGTAAAATAAATTTTGCATCTTTGTATCAAGTTGATTATATTCTATTTAAATCACGGGTTGTTGCCATAGCAACCTGTCAACCAAGGCATCTGATTGGCTGGTATAAAATTTTCAGTAAAAAATGGCATTTTTATTACAATTTTCTCTAACGAAATCTCTTATGGGAGTTTCAACACACGAAGTAAATATTCAGTGTCATTTTTATCACTTGACCGTAGGTAAAAAAATGATGATTTTATTTCTCTCACTGAAAACCAGTAGAAAGAAATTTTCGTTAAGTCATGTTATTAGGGTCATTTTCGAGGGAATCGGTGGCGTCGACCAATAGGATATGTGCGCTTCAGAAAGATAATTGTTTTTGTACTATTTCTGGATAATTTTCCACAAACCTGATTGTTTTTTTTTATTTTAAAAATCAAAATATACAACACTTTTTTTCAACATGTAATATAGCAGACTTTATAAAACTCGCGTTATTTCTATAATGGTTTTAGCTCATTCATCATCAAATAACATTTCAGTCAGACAGCTTAGACACCTCTTTTTCGCAGTTATTCTCAAATGTTTTGGCTTTTGTAAGTCCATAAAAGCTCTAAGTGCCTTCTGGTATTTTTCAAGTGTAAGCAGTTTTTTACTGAAAAAAGCTCTTTCGGTTTGCTTTCTTTGAATAACTTAAAACGTCTGAATAGGATATTTGAAAAATTTTAAACGTTAAATTTAGTCCGCGTCTGCTGAGAAATTAAATTTTCAGATAGGCAATAAAGAAATTACTAGTAGAAGAGTAGAAGTAAATGGGCAACAAGTCGTGTCAAGTTTTAGCAAGAATTGAACAGGCCAGATCATCTCTTATTAAAATGAAATCAGTGTTGTGTAGTCGCGATCTTGATACCACTCTTCGAATTCGTGTGCTTCGGTGTTGTGTTTGTTTTGCTTAGAATGAATAAGGATCTTGAACTTTTATTCACCATCAAAAAAGGAAAATTTAAATATTTTGGTCATATTTTGAGAAATGACAAATACCAAAGACGGATATCATGGTTTAAGAAAAGCAAGAGTTAAGTTTAAGAATAGAGATGATTTTTGTTCTGTCAGTGAGCTTAGGTCAGGAAATATCGACTCCAAAAAGTACGGATATCACATGACACGTTTTGTACGTCAATTCCTGACAGAAAAAGAAAGAATCTCTTCTCTACACTATTGGTATTAGGGTAATTCCATCAAATTTCGACCAGCAAGGTTGCTGCATATTTTTTAAAAATAACCAAAAATATATGTTATGAATAGTTGCCGAAAATAAGTGATATTTAATTTTTTTAGCTATCATTGTTATACCTGGTGGGCCAAAAATATGAAAACTTGTTTTTCTTTAATTAATTTAAAAATATATATATGTGACTAAAAAAATAATTTATAAATCTTGAAAACAAATTTGTGAACTTATCACACTATATCTGTATATGTTTTAGAAAATTAATCGCCAAAATTATATCTGAAGCATATACCACAACGAAAGGCTTATAGAGATATTGTAGGAACTATGGGTTAAGATCTTTGCGTAACCGATATTCAAAAATAATTTGAGGCTTTTCTTACGAATATACAGTGATTTATCAAGATACCTAAACCCAACCTATTTTATTAAAAATGTTTTGGTCCTTCATACTTCTAAAAATCCGAACAGCGCGTGTAAAAATTTGATGCTTCACGGCCGGATTACATTCTTTCAAGTTTTTTAATTTTTACTAAATGCAATCACATCTTGCAATTTTTCGTCACACCTCATAAAACACAAAGGCACAAGAGGCACAAATTTTCATTGTTATCGGTTTTGCACTTAAGAAGATATTAATTTTAGATTTTTGCAGGTTTTTGATAAATTTCCCTGTATAATCGTAGAAAAAGCATCAAATTATTTTTAAATACCGGTCCTAATCCTCGAAAACCAAAAATAGCTCTCTTAAGCTTTTCTGGCCAGTTTCCTAAGACATTTTCTCCTGAGGAGTAATAGTGTAAAAAAATTATTCGCTGCGCCAAGAAAATGATATAGTCTGGCAAAAAACAAAAAGATTTTTAAAAATTATATAAAGATATGAGAAGATAGAACCTGCGCGAAAAAGGTTCAAATGCACTATGTATGTCACTTTTTACGTAAGTGGTACAAAGTTACCAGAACATGAAAATAAAAATAAAGTTGATTTAGGTGTATGCTCCAGAGTTCATTGATTTGACACCAAGTTTTATATTTTTTTTTAGATGCATTTATATATTTTTAAAATAATTATAGAAAATCAAATTCATAATTTGGGCCCAACCAGTATAATAACGACAGAGCTGAGAAAATTAAAAACATATTACCTATTTTCGGCTCTTTTAAAAAATTATGTAGCAACTAAAGTTCCTGTAATTGGAATTTGATGGAATGACCTTTTATGGAGATAAATTTGCTATTTTATTTAAAACTCGTCAAAGAAAAATGTAACATATTTGGTATTTTTGGAATCAGAAATAAAAGTAACGTCGCCCCTTAACTCCGCCCACTTAATTCCAACATACAAATATTTGCTTTTTTTTAGTTTAGTAGAGAAATTATAGAAATTGTCAGTTTTGAAATTGTGACCCTGTATATATAACTTTCGGTAATTAAAAAAAATGTTACATTTCTTAATTAAATTATTGTATTGTCTCGTCCTGCACAAAAATTCGCCCGGGCTACTTATTTCCTGATGTCTCGCGATGTATGCCCTTGGGTAACAAAAATGTAATTTGTTTTTCTGCCTCAAGGGATGCTTTTCCAAATATACTCTGACTCAAATTGCTTTGCATTAGGTGGCTCTTATCTTAAAGAACTTCATTTTATTCGTATTTTTCTTTTTATTCCAGAAATACAACACGATGTTGCGTCTTTTTAATACTACCTGCCTTCTAGCACCGGTTACTAGTAGCATATTCGAGGAGAGGAGACCTGGTTTAAAGTTTAAAGATAGTTTAAATAAAGTAAAACGGCGAATTTTTTGTGTAGAATAGAAAGAGCTTTATCTATTCATAGGAGAGAACCCACAAAAAAGCCGAATTTATAAAAATCAAAACAGAAAATAAAACGTCCAAAACGAAAGTAAAAAACCCAGAAAATAATGGATACGAATATAATTTTATAGAATTTTAATTTACTGGATCTTTAAAAGACACGAACATAATTTAACCGATTATAATTTTCCCGAACCTTAAAATATCACAATTACAAAAGTATCGAAAATAATTGTCTAGAAATGAAAAACACCCGACCCAGAAAATGACAGAAAATAATATACCGATCCTTAAATGAGCAAAACCACAATCCAGCCGAATCGCTCTTGGACATGCGTCAAATTTAAATCTCTAAAGCGCCGATAACACGTGGATTTTTTTTATTGAACGATTTTATTTAACTTTACAGTTTCTGACTGTGTAACTGTCTATCAAATCTTGCGATTAATTTTTGTAATGTAGGTCCGATGGCAATACAATATTATGAAGAAATTTGGGGGTAGGGGGTGGTTGGAGAATGTAAAGGGGGTACATTAATACAATATCGTAACTTACTTCTACTTTTCCCTATCTTAAGCCAGGCAACGTAGCAATTGAATTCGTGGCTATCGGTTCAAATCATTTTCGGGCAGATTGGGGTTCTTGAATTTTTTGTTTCGGCATTATTATGTTCCTATCATATTATTTTCGTTAAAAATATTTTCTAGCATTTTGTGTTTCTATAAAAATATGTTTCGTTTAAAATTCATTCTATGCATATATTTTCTAGCGATTTGATTTTCCCGTCATTTCATTTTCGAGACAATTTTTTTCGGACTAATTGTTTTCTTTTCTCTTAAATTTTTATAGGGACCCGTCATAGGATACGATATGGTTATGGAAAATGGTACATGCTAGAATAACTAGCATATTAAAAAAAGTCCTTTCCAGAACCCTGGTGTCGCCAATTTATATCCTAGTTAATGATTGGTTGGGGGGCCGCCGTAGACCATTGAACAGCATCTTAGCCTGCAGAACAGAGATCGCAGGATCGGATCTCGGCAAGTACACATTGCTTCACACAACACCGAGTGCGACTCGAGACGACGGACGGGAGGCCCCACTTCTCAACAGCTATGCAGTTGACGTTGTGCATAGAATATTAACAAACGAGGTAGAAGTAGGCAACACGGTTGACACTGCACCGAAAACTTTGCGTGACTCAAAGGTGGACGGCCGAGGACCCCACCAAACTGGGTAGAGGAGACTAGCCGGTGATCCAAAAAGGACGACCTGGAATTCTCCGAGATCGGGATTCCATGGGACGCGGGTGGACTCCGACAGATTTGGTAGCGGGAGTCGACAGAGGGTGACTTGGAAGAGACGGTAGCATCTTCGGGTAGCAGGACCACTCCAAGGAATACGTCTGAAGACTCCGACGGCGACCTCAACCAGCAAAACCGGGACCTCGATTTTCGGGTCAACCTATATGACGGCAGGCTGCTGGGGAGTCAACCAAGTTCTGCTGGGACGGTAGCGATGTTAGATAGATGCAAGTCTAACATGTAGCAGAACCACCCTTCGGAGGGGGTGTAAAGCGGGAAGCAAGTATATATACTTGCTGCACCGTCTAAAGATCCCTGCTCTTGACAAAGAGGTGTCAGGCAGTCCTCTTAGAAAAAGAAAACTTGCATCCTAAGGGGCACGTGCATCAGTCGGGGGTGCACGGGGGGTATGGCAAAAAGGGTCCATTATGCGACCTAATTGCCAGGCTACGGCCGCTCTACTACTACTACTACTACTACTACTAATGGTTGGTTTATACACCGGATGAGAGCACCTCTGCACACGTCTCCATTAACAGGTATTCGACAAAGTCCCAGATGAATAACTAAGATCTAGGTACAGCTTTAAATATATTCCCTTGCAATGCTATCAGCATCCACGAAATTGTGAGCAAGATGTTCATCTACTTTCTCTCTTATATACCTCCCTTTCTCTCTCGATTATCTTGTTTGGCTTAATAACGCTTTCAGCACATGCAAAGTGCCAGCGTCATCGCCTAAGACCCGAAGCCACGGAGGCAACCAATCTTGTTGTTGGACAGAAAGAACTCGGTATTTGTCATATCCCAAGTAACACAGTTTCAACAATATAGACTTGAAGGCCAAGTCAATGTTGCAAAAACGTTAGTCAGCTCTCCTTTTGCTTTAAAATAGCTAGGTTTATTTAATCTGTAATTTTGACTGTTAAGATTATTTGACTACTAAATTTACATTTAAAATAACTTCTACAGTTATATTGTCTAGCTAATCAACTTTCAAAGGTATATCTTATACCTAAAAATATGCTAAAACTTAACTAACAAAATAGTCAGTGTTTACTTTTTTTCTTAAAATATAACTGAAAAATATGCCCAGATGGCAACGGCAGTTATTTGTTTTATCCTAGTGCAATTTTTATTAAAATACAGCTGCTTTCAATGCTATTTAGCATTTGAGAATAAGCGCCCTCTACCGCTAAGCTGGTTACGTAAACTCACAGCAATAACACCAATATTTGCTTTTGTTTTAGATTTATTGTGTTTTATATTTTGGCGAAACAAAAATTTGTAAAAAAAAAATATTTTTTACATAAATATTCTCAAGTCTAAGCCTAAAAATTGGTCAAAATTAACTAAATATGCAAGACATGATGGTTTTCCTTTAATTCTGGATTAAAATAAATAAGTTTAAAAATTTTGTGATTGAAAAAACTCTTATTATCTTACATTTTTAAAACAACGAGGTATCATGTCAGGTTTCATCATCAAACGAGCCTTCGCACAAAGATTTTACTCTTGGGAAGTCCACAAAATGCGTATTTTTGATTAAGAGTTTGTTAAACATCACTAATATTTATTTTAGTTGTCTTCTATCTTCAGTCTTGATCAGTATCATGTCAGGTTTCATCATCAAACGAGCCTTCGCACAAAGATTTTACTCTTGGGAATTCCACAAAATGCGTATTTTTGATTAAGAGTTTGTTAAACATCACTAATATTTATTTTAGTTGTCTTCTATCTTTAGTCTTTTATGTTGGCGGACAATTTTGATTTAATTGCTATTTTTAGATACATTTTTCGTCAGGGAAGTTAAATTTTAAAGAACATTGCTTTCATGTGCAAAAATCCTGCATTTTCAGCTGCCGTAGACGTTGTCAC
The DNA here is from genome assembly GCA_963921995.1 of Oxystoma pomonae. Classification (NCBI taxonomy): domain Eukaryota; kingdom Metazoa; phylum Arthropoda; class Insecta; order Coleoptera; family Brentidae; genus Oxystoma; species Oxystoma pomonae. The sequence continues at coordinate 74,709,117 of OY998169.1, read as the reverse complement.
AGGCAAAAAGATATTCCTCAAAATAGCTGTGACAACATTTTCATGACTTTTTCAAAACGTTGTGGCAGAAGATAGCAAAAGCATTATTGTTATCTTTGTTGCTGCGGACACGTTATCCCAGCTTATTTAAGCACGCTGTGTTACTTGGGGTATTTGTTTACTTTTATGAAAAATCCCTTTTTTTATATTGCTTTCGATGAGAAACATACAGATATGTGCCACTGAGAAAGAAACATAATGCCTTTAATGTTTAACTGCAGCTTTTCAAAGCAACCTCTGGACCTTCTCCACTCGATATTTCTAAAGGTATTCTCTTCCTTCGTTGTCTAATATTTTTCTTAACTTACTTTTTTCTAATTTTTAACAGTAAGAACTACGCGCAGCATAAATGAAAACACGAAATCAAAACAAATAAACGACAAAAACGGCATCGAATAAATTAAAGACGTATGACGTAGGCCGCGAAGCCAGCCGAAACTGACCGAAACTTCTCGGATCGATAAATTTACGCGCATGTGCAAAAGCCGGAATTAAACCAATGTCTTTTGTTTTGCTATTTCCATGGCTGGATAGATCATAGATGTTGCTTACAAGTTTGGCCTGAGTAAGGCGTATATTTCACATTTTTAACCAAATCAAACTATTGACGCTTATGAGCTTTCCCTTGTATTTATAGCCACAAATAGACGAAATCATCACTTACCAAATAGATGCTTCCTAGTCTGCAGCAATCCATTTAAGATAACGGACAAACGAACAGAATTTATCACAAGGTAACATCGAAGTGTGCACTCCCCCATCCATTTATCTATTCTGAACTGCCCTCCTTCGCCGAATCTTAGCGGTATTTGTAATCGGTAATGACATTTACGTATTTCTGAAATCCCCGAATCCGATTTACTTTCCCTAACTGCTCACCCTCAGCTTTTCAATGGGTCTGGTTTATATCCTTGTCAGGTCACTGAGTTGGATGGAATAGAATTGTAATGTAAATATTTACGGAACAGAGATGCAGGGCTAAAGGTATCCTAACTTAATTAGGTAAGGTGTTACACTTTTTACCCTTTAAGAATTCTTCGTAAGCAGTATTACTATGCTGGCCCGAAAATAGATCAAATATTGGCTAATTTGGAAATAAAATTTGTACCGTTCTTTACTTAGATTAAAGGACGAATTTGAAGCTTCAATATAGCTCTTTTTTACCAAGTAGTTTGCCTTTATAACTAGTTAGATATTTTTTGGATATCCGCGGTAGTCACAAATTACCTATAGCTAAACTTTCAATGATCGAGAAAGTTAGTTTTTCAGGTCAGATAGCCATAGGCAGCCATATTTTTTTAAATTATTGATTTTCAGTAATTTTAAAAATTCGAAAATACTAGGAAAATAATATTTTATCAATATGTTTATTCGTTTTTTACTGTTAAAATGTCTAAAAGTTTTTTAAAATGTTTAAGTGTCAAAAAACCGTATTTGTAATTTTTATATTTTTTTTCTAAATTTCTAAAACCTATGTGTTGTACAGGCGCCTGCGTTTTTTTAAGACATAATATATTGTATTTTCCACCCGAAATTTATACACATTGATTGACGTCAACTGTCAACGAGAATTTTCAGTCTGGCGTTTATTTTTTTGTTTCTCCCTAGATTTTTGGCCACACTGATCACAGTATGGATTAATTTTTTTTTGCCATTTTGTTATTGTTATCATAAAATAATTGATCACAGTGTACTAGATATAGCCAGGGCCGCAAGTGTTGATCCAATACATAAGGCTGCTAGGAATATGCAGTTTTTAGCTGATAGTTGTTATGAATTTATAGCTTTGGATCAAAACTTATGAATATTCACATATATCAACCCCCTCAACCAAATAATTTTTTCCTCAAAATTAGAAAACATTAATTTTACATTATAAGATTTTATTTAACTTCACCACTATTATGTATGTATTTTTGTATGTTCAGGTCAAATCTTGCAACTCAATTTTGACTAATTTGTAGATGTCCGATTGAATTCAAACATATTATTATCATATCAGAATGCTAAAAATTATTTCTTATTTTTGAGTGAACTTTATATTTTTTTATAACAGCTTGGACTTGAAAAACTTGTTTTTATATAAAATAATTTTTTAATTTTTAGATTTGTAGTCAATATCGCCTACTTTGAACCCAACATATTGAAATTTTCAAATCTGATCAAAAATTCATAATCTTCTTCCCCCTGTATGCCAATCATGATTGAAATCGAACAAACTAAATCTCTTTCCCCCTCCATTTCCCTCGTTAGGGGGAGGCGGGTACCTGATAATAACATATTATTATATTGTCATCGGAACTGTAAACGCATACCAAATTTGAAGACAATAGGATGTATATGTCAGTTCAAATTGGTTAGCAAAACATCACAAAAAATTCAAAAAGAATTTTCAAAATGTAGTCAAAACTTCGTATTCCTTATCCCCAAAAAAACCTGTATACCAATTTTGGTTGAAATCGGATAAACTTAGCTGTTTTTCCCCCTCTACTCCCCTCGTAGTGGGGGAGGGGGTGCCTCATAATACCAAGTTATTGTGTTTTGACCGGAACTTTAACCGCATACCAAATTTGAAGACAGGCGAATGTGTACAATTCAATTAAAATTGGTTAACGAAAACGACTAAAAATTCGTATTCCTTATCCCTAAAATCATCAGTATACCAATTTTGGTTGACATCGGACAAACTTAGGTGTTTTTCCACCTCCACTCCCCTCTTAGGGGGAAAGGGAGTTGCCTAATAATACTATATTATTGTTAAAGTTAAAATTGGTTAGCAAAACATGATCAAAAATCCTATGGTACATTTGATTGATATGAAAGCGTAATGTAAGTAGTTATAATGCCGATTACCAAAACCTAGGGCGTTTGATTTTGGAAACTTACAAATCTGGTTTTTGTTCTATGGAAAGTGAGGTTATGTTTTGTCTAAATAAAAATGGAATGGGCTGTAGTAATATAATATACAGACCCTGGAAGTGGAAATTTTGTTAGCAACATATTATTGTCAATTAAGCCATGAAAATAAAGATATACGGTCGTTTGGCGCATGTGCGTTGGATTGATGTTATTCCTGACGTCATTTTTGCTTGTTTGGACTTTTGATTCCGAAAGTGGTGTATTACACACACGATGGTGTACTGTGATTTTACTTTATCTTCTATTTTATGGCAGGCAATAATACAAAATAAAGTTATTTATACAGAGAAAAACAAATACCTGTAAAATTATTGATATCATCCAGAGAAAACATCTATCTGCCTTAACACTTTCACATCTAATTAAATTTTCGATCATTAAAATGGGATTAACGGACATTCATGTCATCATCACAGTGAATGGCATCGCGCATACGTAAAATGGCTGAAATTTCAAAAATTTTCATAGCCTCCTGGATTTAGATGATTAATCTTGCTGAGTTTACATTTTGGCAAGTTTTACTTTTTAGCAATTAAAGAATACAAGGCTTGTATGTACGCAAACGGGAGACTCGTAGTGAATAAGCTTTCATATACGTAAACTCTCAGTCACCTTATATACATCCACCCCTATACATCTTGATTTCCATGACTATGGGTTGTAGCTCCTCTCGTTATTGAGGTAGAGTAATCGTTTATACGGAGTGTTGGTATCGTCATGTTGTAATGTCAGAAGTAAATTCGATTTGACGGGTGGTTACGCAATTTTTGGGGATGCCAGCGTATTATTATCACAACGCAGCTACAGTAAATTGATCGGTATCAAACGTTCACTAGCGATATCATCAAAATAAATTGGATTTTTTGCAAAAAATGTATTTTTAGTCACTGACGCGAATGCGACAAAAAGAAGTGTTAAGGTTTGATCCCTATGTGTATGTGTAGATGAGTTTGTGTCTATACCCATGCTCTCTCTCGAACCAGTAAACCGATTTCGATAAGACCTTTTTCTGTCTGGAGCCTATCAAATTTTAGTTTATTTGATTATAATCTTTTTTTTTAAAGAAGTTAGAAAACCTCCAAATCAGTTACTTACATCAACCGAAAAGAATCTAAAAACAAAAGATCCAAAGATCTCGGGTAGAAATAATGAAAATTCAAACCAGGATAAGCATCTCACAAGGAACACACAAAGAACCAAAGCGAAAAGAGAAATGATTAAACAATGTTTCGCTCTGGGTAACCAGCGTGAGCTCGTCAGTGGTTCCACTGGTCACCCTCCCCATACATCATTAAACACCTTCATAGAGTTTGATTTCCAACTTTGAATCACTCACAAATAGGCATCGTTCCGCACTGTTAAATTTAAAAAACTGACGCAGTTTTTCAAGGATAAATATTATAGACCCTGTATTTTTATTTTAAATAACGCAATAAGTAAAAGTCGCCACTTTACAGATTTGTGTCCGATTTTCTGTCGTTTCTGAAGAATTGCCACCATTAACTATGACAAATATAATTATGTGTAACTTTCAAACCGTTCATCCGATTATGATAAAATTTGGTGTGTCGATGTAGGTAAGGCAAAGTTTATTTTAGTTCGGTCGCTTAGTTGTCGAAGGTTTTAAACGCCTTTAGTTTAAGTGAAAATAAAAAAATATCCGATTCCAATTGCCTATATACTAGTATGGATGGCTAAAAGTAAACCTAAATATTTTAAACTTGTCTTGGAAATTGGGCGTTAAATTGGTATTTTATAAGTAAGTAAAAATCGACACATTCCAGAATTGTGACGAGTTAGATTTTCTGTCATTTCTGTAGAAGCGCGACCTTTTTGACGTTTATTGGTACGCGTAGTAGCATGTTAACTCCGTCGTAAAACTGTTATCGAAAACTATATCGTATAACTATTAAATATACAAAATGTTATTAAAAAACTGACGCATTTTTTAAGGACAAATATTTAGGACCCTGTATTTTTATTTTAAATAAGATTTGTGGCGGATGAGATTTTCTGTCGTTTCTGAAGAGTCCACAGCATTATGACAATTATGTGTAACTTTCAAACCGTTCATCCGATTATGATAAAATTTGGTGTGTCGATGTAGGTAAGGCAAAGTTTATTTTAGTTCTCTGTCGATTAGTTGTCGAAGGTTTTAAACTTTTATTTAAAGCACGCCAAACAAACATATCGACAGAGAGGGACCCTTGCAAAATATGTTTTTAGGTTTTTTTTTAACCAAATACCTATTTTAAATGAAAGTAAAAAAATTGCCAATCCCAATTACCTCCATACTAGTATGGCTGGCTAAATCTAAACCTATTAAACTTGTGCTGTAAATCGGGCATTAAATTGGCATTTTATTCCTAAGAAATTTTACACCGCTAAAAACTATGACCATAATACCCCCTTAGCATGCTGGCAGCGCGAAGAAAATTTGGAAAACCAAAAGAGCATTAAATTCGGGAGACTATGGCATTTAATAAGTATTAAAAAGCCCCACCTGATTTCATCATTAAAATTAAAATCGCGAAAACAGAGGCTAGCCTTGCAGGTGTGCCAATACTGATAAAAAAAGATTAGTGAATTTACACAATCAATCATTATTTACCTTGTGGCCATAGTTGATACTGTAAAATTATTTGCTAGAAGTAATTTTACAAAAATATTGTAAATTTACCTTTAGATTTACATATCTGACAGCGTATATTTACATTTATTTGTGTATAGTTACAATGTTGTTGGGGATTATTACCCCTAACATTGTAAAATTGTCACAGTTATTACATTTAGAAAGAACAAATAAATTATCTGATACGATTTTTGTCAGACTTTACACAAATTCTGTAAAACAAATGAAAAATAGTTAAACGAATTCCATTCTACAGATGACAGCGCGTTATTTTTAACTGCCCAGCCTCTTAAAAGTGTGTCAATTGTTATCATAATCTTTAATAAAAATAAGCTGTCAAATTTGATCTTATTTTCGCTCGTCCAAAAACTCCCTATTGTCGCGTTGCCTCGATTCAAGACGTACAACGACGTAGGCCGCGAAGCCGGCCGAAATTGAATGAAACCCATCGGCTCGATAAATTTTCACGCAAGTGCAAATAGCCGGAGCTAAGTCAATGTCTTTTGTTTTGGTGTCTCCATGGCCGGCTGGATTATAGGTGTTGCTTACATGTTCGGCCTGCGTAAAGCTAATACACATACTGAATTAATGGTAGGGGTTGTTTATGTTTTTCAAAATTGTCATAGCTTTTTATTCTTTAATTTACTTTCATTGACTAAGTTTATACGCACCTAAAAGCGCTTTTATAGTGGGACGGTTTTAAATAAAATCAGTAAATATGTCAGTTTAATGAAAAAACAATTAAAACAACTTAGTTAACAACAGATTTTTCGGAAAACGAGAGTTGAGTATTACTTTAGGTTGGAAGAAATACGCCGAAGCATTTTTAATGTGTTCATAACGACCCTAAAATGGGTTTCAAAGTGATAAATCACTTTCTTAAATCGCTTTAAAATAAAATCGATTTAGTGCTTAAAACGGTTCAAGTGGTGTTTATGCGACAGCATTTTCAAACCGTCCTTATATAAAACAATGTAACTGGGCATAATTCAGCGCCATGCAACGTGGTTCAACTATAACATTAGTGTAACGCGAACAGGTACAAGATGCGTACGAATATGCGACTAACGGTACAATTCAACCCAAGCCATAAAAAGATAACGGACTTTTCCATGGATTTAAAAAAATACTATATTAGTGTCCACCATATAGCACATATTATAAAGCATTGATTTACGTACATAGACGCATCATTTCTGTTCGTGCCAAAAGCAGACCGGCACAGATTGGCAATAATCTACATACAGGAGGGTCACTAAATCCTAATATACGCCACACGCCCGAGGACAATAACACAAGGAGGGTCCTCCAATTCGATTGTGATAATGAGAATGCACGCGTCGCTAAGCCTGTAATACGGGGTAAATTAAAAATCACGCCTAACAGGCTATACACTCGTCTGTTATTTGCATGTATAAACAAGATTGGAACATTTCTGCGTTATTTCGTCAATACAAAGTCGCACCCGTTGTGTGTGAATACTGCTGGGACATGCTGTACATATACCATTATGTTGTTTCACATTGTACAAAGTATTTTTTGGTATTGTGTTATTGTTGATATATGACAATATAAAAAGTCTTCAAAAAAGAGGCTAAAAACAAAGGATTTGTTTCCACCCAATATCTTTTGATCTTTTGTTTTCAGATTTTTTTCGGTTGAAGTAAATTTGATTGATTGATTTGGAGGTTTCTTTAATTTTTTTTTTGTTTTAATTAACCCTATTGGAAATATTAACACGCCAGGACGAACCCGTATCAGCTGACTTACATAAGTACCACTGCGGAACGATGCCTATTTGTGAGTGATTCAAAGTTGTAAAAAGTGTATGATGGTGTTGAAACCACTGATGAGCCCACGCTGGTTGCCCAGGGCGATCGTTTAATCATTTTTCTTTTCACTTTGGTCCTTTGTGTGTTCCTTATGGGAAACTCATCCAAGTTTGAATTTTCGTTTTTTTCCACCCAAGATCTTTTGATATTTTGTTAATAAAAAGTGTTTTAACTATACATTATGCTTTGCGATGTAGAGGCATCAATTAACGAACGACCACTTACCTATGTTTCCAACGCCGAGGAGTGGGAGGTTCTCAGTCTTGCAGAATTTTTAAGGCTCATACAGTCGCAGTCGGTAGAAACAGATTTTTTGGGTGAAGTAGACGCGGTATTTTTAAAAGGTCGTTTTCCTGATTTGCCAAATGTTTTAAATTCGTTACGTGAAGGATTAAAAAAGGAATATTTTGCAAAGTTAGTTAATGCTGTTATGGTTTCGTCCACTGGATTAAGTTGAAATTAAAAAAGGTTTCAGCTTTTTTATACAATTATTTTTATTTAAGCTTTTCCATCAAGTGAAGACATTTCGATCCTAATCCGGATCATCTTCAGGACAAGATGCTTAGAGATTTACAAGAGTAAAAATGGTTTTTACGAACTAATAACATTATAAAAGTAACAAAAACGTACGTATTGTCACAGCAAGGTGTCTACAGATAGACTGAAGTCTGTAGACACCTTACTTTAAGCGAGGATTTCCTTCCTAAACAAAACATACTATAATCAACGAATAGCGAGCTTTCCCTCAAAAGGTAATGGTAACCGTAGATCCGGATTTCGCACTTGTGGTGTTCATCAGTACGGTGCTAGGAATTAGGAGATGAAATGATAATAAAAAACGTGACACAGGATTCATGTAACAGACAACCATCTGTCAAATTGCAGAATCGGCAGATGTACCTTCAAATTGAAGGAAAATTACGGAGACAGAAGTGCGAAATCCGGATCTACATTTACCATTACCTTTTGAGGGAAAGCTCGCTATTCATTGATTTTGTTATTTATTCACCCTCGCTAAATTCCTTTTTGGAGATATCAACTCCAGAGCTTAGGATATCTGTAAAGATAATTATATCTATCTCCGTACACTATCGGTATCATAAAAGTGGTACGTGATAAGCATAGGTATTTTTTAAATTGTATGGTTAACTACCAGATTATATTTTGTGACAGACTGGTACTAAAATGTGAAAATATTGACATCAAAGATTGCTTTCAAAAATAATTTTATATTAGAATAATACGCTAACGCATAAAACAACTGTAATAAAAATTAAAAAACACAACTGTAACGAAAATTATAAAGCAATAGAAACAAATTATTAGGTATATAAATTTTAATATCTAGTCATTGCGCCATTCACCTCAATTATACTGTTTGAACTTCTTGGTAGAGAATCAGCCAAAATTTCAAAAAGGTTTTCATTTTCACCAATCACTTCTTCATAAGCATTGAATATTAGCTGGACCAAGTGATGTTGATTTCCCGGCACAATATTAGAGCTTTCCAGCTTTTTTGAAGTTAAACCCCAAATATTTTCCATAAAATTGGCAACTGGGGTTTTTGCAGGCCAAGGAAGAACTTCAATATTTTGCTCCCGAAACCAAATTTGGCAAATTCCGGCCGTATGAGCAGGGCCGTTGTCTTGTTGAAAAATAAACTGGTCTTGATAAAGTTCTGTGACGGCTGGAAGCATGGTGTTCTCTAAAATGTCCACGTAAAGCTGTGCTTCTATTGATTCTAAATAGAGCACCATGACCTCTAGCAGAAATCCAACCCCACATATTTACTGAAAATCTTCCAGCGCGATCGTTGTTACCAGCAATATATCTTCCCTCATAGCGCGTTCTTGGTGGACGATACACCCGAATTTGTTTTCTGTCACTACAGGACTGGAAAATTTTTTCATCTGAAAATATTACCTTTCGTCAAAACTCTGGTTCTTTTAGAGAGTAATTAAGGGCAAAAAGTAACCTGGCCTGTTTTTTTTCATTCGTAAGTTTTTTTTTAGCAGCTACACGACATCTTGAATTAGACCCTTTCCTTACGCGATTTCGTGCCATTCTTACACAACAGATGCAAAAGGGTTTTCTTCCATAAAAGCGATAAGGTCATAATCTTGTTCATCAGTTGAAACTTTTAATAAACCAGTCCCTTATTTTCTCTCTATTGTCTGATCTTCTTCTCATCGTCTTTTAATTTTTATAATCGTGGTTTTACTGCGTCCATAATGTCTAACCACGTCCCTAATTGACCATCCTAGTTGTAGTTTTGCCAGGAGTTGGGCTTTATCAAATAAAGAAATTTGTGGAGGCATTTTTTATTTATTTGTCAGACTGAAATACAGAATGACATACTTTGACAGTTTAAGAAAAATACAATAACGGGTGACTTTGTTTGCAAAAATAGACCAAGGTATTACAACAAAAAGTATTGTGTACCACTTTTATGATGCCGATAGTGTACATGTGTTGGTATCGGCATCATGCCGAGATGCGCATTATCATACCGTGTTAAGTGTATCGTGATCTTGCCCTTGGATACTAATAAATTATTATTTATTGACTTAGGAAGAGAAACAGAACATTTGTCAAACAAAAGTCTTACCTTAGTTATCGTATGGACGGGGCTTTAACAATACACACACAAATTTCAGCAAATTTACTGCCCATTTTGTATTCTAGCGGGTCAAAAGACAAAGCTTAGGTGTGCCCAGAGTCTAAGAAAAAAAACGTAACAGGTTTATCTGCTGACAAATTTAATGTCAAATCTTAGCAAATTGCACTATTTATTCGCGTGATATTTTTAGGTAGAAAAAATGAAATTACACAGCAAATTGAAAAATTAGCGTATTTACCAATGCATTCCAATGATTTGGTTTTTATTATTATTTATGACCACACTCTGGACTTGGGTTCATCTTTAGGTTATAGCTTTTTAGGCTATGTTTTTTGTGTTTTTTTGTGATAAGTTTTCTTGGGTTTAGAATATGGAGGAAAAATACCAAATCGTGGTAAACTATGAAGGAACAGGAATGTTGATCGAGATCAACGACCTCGAAACAGCAAATCTCTGCTTAATGGTATGTTTTTCTAATATGAGACCAAAAATTGACCTTTTCGTGGTCTTATAGGCAATAACCTCCAAAATAAATAGTACTAGCGATTTTATAAGGGCTTTTATTTATACTTCTTTTGTTGTATTATACTAAAAATTGTTATAATAAATATTTTCACGATAGACTACTTGAAAAATAATTTTAGCTCTTTGAGTATGGAGCAAAAAATTGAAATCATAAATGCCGGCAGACCTAAATCCACGATGGACATGACTTTTAGTCATGCAAACTACAAAAAACATGAACTGTCAATTTTTCAAATTTTTGAACCTCCTCTTCATAGATCATGCTCCGCCACTGCCTTTAACCAATGCATTTCAGCGACCCATTTCATTCATTTATGATTTTTAAGTGGGGGGGGGTTATGACGTCATACTTACTGTCAAAGTTGTCAGACAAAAAAATAACGTCAGAATATACCGAAGATAAATCATTCCAGGTAGAAAATCGCCTAAGATATTCAACAGTAAATAGATCACTATTATATCTACATGAAAACTCAATTCGTTTTCATGAAAACTTAATTTAAGAGCTGAGCCTTAAATGTGGCGATAAATATAAATCAAGTATACCTTTAGGATCTAAGGTTGCACGTATTTACTAAAAATTCAATTTTGCTTAGCTTAAGTAGTAGTAGATGATGGGCGGCTTTTTACGCCTTTACAGAATTTTTTATCAATCTCTTGTGCACAGCCGATTGATACATGGGCCCATTAGGAAGCAAGTTTTCTTTGTCCGAGAGGACTTTTCTGCTTTCTGCAGGGCGTCAAATTATCTCGCTACTATTGGTCCAAATCTTCGGCTTAAATCGGTTTCTCTCACTTTCGATCAATATCGAGAAAAAGTGAGAGAAACAGATTTAAACAGATTTGGACCAGTGAGATGCATAGTAGCGAGAGAACTTGACTCCCTGGGAGCAAAATTTATATCATTTGAAGAACAGGGGCCCTGGATTAGGACAGGCTCTGGTCAGCTTTAGAACCATTAAAATTATACTTTTAATTATTGGCAGTGGAAAAACAGGTTTAATTATTTTTTATGCACTATGTCAAGGCATTGAATGTATGAAATCTCACGAGTCTAATTGTGCCGATACCAAAAGTGTCCTAAGGGTGCTTTGAAATCGCAAAACAAAAGCTTAGATGTGATCACATTGGTCATAATGTATTCTTATATAAGCACTAGTCTGCACTTAACTCTGATCGGTGAACTCACAATTGACAACAAACTATGTACTATGTGGTCAAAATGAAAACCTTCTTGCAAATAATAGACTCTAAAATCAAATACATCGAGTTTTATTTTATAATTCTTACTTGACAAATGAATTTGGACTTTAGACAGCATGTTTGGCTTTTTCAGTGGTACTTAGACATTATGTATTAACTCCCAACGAAGAATATTGTAAGTAATAGTTTACAAAGAAAATTTAAAGCTGAGTTTTGTAGAAAATGAACGTCGTCAGTGATCCGAAGGCATTTGATTGTGAAGACAAAGGCCATTTTCCCAACTAATATTAAAATCAATTCCCAAGTTACCTGAAGCTTTGAGATTTTTTATAGTTGTTCGAAGAAATTAGAAATACAAAATGTCTTGTAAAATGTTCTTAAATTTCGCAACTGCAAGCAACTGAAAGCAGCATTAGGGGGGAGGCTCCCCCCCCCCAAAGTATCGCAGGTGAGTGACTTACATACACTTTAGCAATATTTTTACACAAATAATTTAATATTAACATCAAATAGCATGGCATTAGGAATATTTCTTACTCAACCAGTCAGTGGGGCCGCCGTAGACTAGTGAATAGCGGCTTAGCCTGGAGAACAGAGATCGCAGGATCGGATCTCGGCAAGTACACATTGCTTCACACAACACCTAATGCGACTCGAGACGACCGACGGGCGGCCCCACTTCTCAACAGCTCCGCAGTCAACGTTGTGCATAGAATAAAAACAAACGAGGTAGAAGTAGGCGGCACGGTTGACACTGCACCGAAAACTTTGCGGAACTCAAAGATGAGTAGAGGAAACTAGCCGGTGACCCAAAAAAAAGGAAGACCTGGACTTCTCCGAGATCGGGACTCTATGAGACGCGGCTGGACTGCGACAGATGTGGTAACGGGAGTCGACAAAGGGTGACTTGGAAGAGGCGGTTTTCGGGTAGCAGGACCACTCCAAGGAATGCGTCTGAAGACTTTGAAACCGGGTCTAAACCTCAATTTTCGGGTCAGCCTATATGACGACGGGCTGCTGGGGATAAAATTCTACCGTAAACCAAGTTCTGCTGGGACGGTAACGATGTTGGATAGATGGAAGTCTAATATGTAGCAGGACCACCCTTTAGAGGGGGTACAAATCCCGGCGGTCCACTGTGTATACTTGCTACGTAGTCTAAAGATCTCTGCCCTCGATAAAAGAGGTGTCAGTTAAAAACTAAGTCCTCTTAGAGGAAGAAATTACATCCTAAGGGGCATGTGCATCAGTCGGGGGTGCACAGGGGGTGTGGCAGATTACATCTGAAAAAAGGTCCTGTTCAACTTTAAAATTAATTAAAGATTATTTAAGATCAACTATGCAACAACCAAGTAATTTGTTAATTATTTTGATAGAATCGGCAAGTATAAAAGCAGAACACGGTTACACAAATGTAGATCAAATTTGAGTGTCGACATTTAAATTAAATATTTGATTATTAAAATTTTTCACTCCCATAATCACCTAAATAAATTGTACTTCCTTTCCAGAAGCCTAGTTGGAGAAAACAAGATAGAAAAAAGGGCGACATTGTAAGTTTTGCACAGCGGCATCGTATAAAACTGTTTCGAAGTTTTACTGCGCAACCCGAAAAGAACGGTATTGCCCCAAACCATCCCCAAACTATTGCACAGGCCTCATAACCTAATGAGGTCCCTGTTTTCTTAGAGTGCGGATTGAGTTGTCAGTCTAAATTAGTCATGATACGTACGTGGTATTTCTATATTAGACACTTAAAGTAAATATTTCAACGCATCGGTATCGGTATACGTTCGAAATAAAGCCAAAATACACGACATTTTTAAATTGTTTGTGCGATGTTTCGAGCGATTCCCGCTTTTTTGAAAGGTGCGATGACAGAACTACTAACAGCAATCGATGCGTGCGTTGGCATGCACGTAACGATACGTTCATCACTCCGTACGCATCGATTGCTGTCAGCTTTTGTGTAATCGTCAAAAAAGCGGACATCGTTCGAAACATGGCATGAGCAAGTAAAAAATGTAGTGTATTTTGGCTTTATTTCGAACGCGATACGTATATATGCCGATACCGATGCGTTGAAATATTTACTTTAAGTGTCTATTAATATCTGTGTTAGAGCAGATAAAAAGAATACAGAAAAATGCTCTATTTTTCACTTCTACGCGTACATTCTATGACTAACTTAAACTGCCTATTGGTAAAAAAAGATATTGAATAAGGTGCAAGGAAATGGATAACACCGTCAAAGGCGACTTTGCATTAGCTAACACGAGCATCGCGAACACTTCCGCCCGTCCAATCAGATTGTTGGTTTGTCGACATTGTTTTAAGACAATGGTATTGTGTGCTAAATCATATGTGATAAGCGATTAAAGGAAGGAAGATATAGTTCTTAATGGTTATATATTGTTCTTATGTTTTAAACAATGATCGATTTTATCAATGGCAATGCCATGCATGTAGTTAAATACGCATTATTCCCCATAGATTTTTAAAAAATTACAGTTACGCCTTATGCCCATTCTTTATTCTAATTAAATGCTATCACTGATGAACACCCATCAAAATAAATTATATCTGTGTAACCTCGGAATCATCCTGTATATTGAGAAAAAAACACTTTAGTTTTCGATATTTTTAGAGGTATTTTTGGAAACTACACAAGTAGCGTAACCTAGGATAGGCGTCTTTCCCTATACAAATTAAATAGGGACTAAATTACGTCAAAAACTACGACCGCAATTTTCCCTCCAAAATACGTCCCAGCAGTTACCAGGAAAACGCTGTTTTAATAAACTGTAAAGAAGAAATATAATTTGACAAAATATAATAACTTTTTAAGAGGAACTTATTTACGAAATCCGCCTGGAAAACAAATGTTTCTGATACACTTCAATATTTTGTCTTTAAAAAACACAGGCGCTCTTTAAGTACGTGGCTTTTATACATTTTTGAAAAAAAATATAAAATGAGAAGAAATATATCGATTGAGAGAGAGATAAGAGGAACTTATTTACGAAATCCGCCTGGAAAACAAATGTTTCTGATACACTTCAATATTTTGTCTTTAAAAAACACAGGCGCTCTTTAAGTACGTGGCTTTTATACATTTTTGAAAAAAAATATAAAATGAGAAGAAATATATCGATTCAATATTATTTTTCTTTTGTTTTCGAATTTCTGATATTACTGAAAATCGATGTAATAAAAAATATGACGGCCGATCGATGTTTGACCTGACATATTTCTTACATCAAAAGTTAACTCGATCATCCAAAATTTAGGACAAAAATAGGTAATTTGTGACTAACGCGGATATCCAAAAAGTGCCTAGCAATAAAAGGAAAAATAATTGGTAAAAAAGTGCTATTATAAAGCTTCAAAATCGTCTCTGAATCCAAGTAAAAAATTAGATTAGCATAGTATTACTGCTTTTAAAGAGTTCTTAATAGGTTGCTTCACCTATTAAGTTAGAATCCATTAGTACTGGTTTACTGAATTAAAAATAAAACCTAACCTAAGAAATTATGCATTAAATTTAGTGCTAGAAGTGTTGTGTTGATAATTCCAGACTCCTGATGATGTTTTATCACCTAAAAATTAAGAGTTATTTGCATGGAATTATTCCCTACAACTGTGCGACCATCGAAATCAGTAGAAAATAGAACGATTTTCGACGAGAGCGCATTAAAATTTTTAAAACACCATTAGTGCCACCAGTCGCGTTCAGTCTGACTTATCGAGTTTTGGACTTTTTAGTTCAAAACGTACTGTGTTTTATAAATATTGGATTACTAAAACAAATAAAGAAGTTAAAAAATTTTCAAGTCAGTTACTTCAACCGAAAAGTAACTAAAAAACAAAAGATCAAAAGATCTTGGGTGGAAATAACGAAAATTCAGACTTGGATGAGCATCCCACAAGGAGCACACAAAAGACCAAAGCGAAAAGAGAAATGATTAAACGATGTTTCACCCTGGGTAACCGGCGTGGGCTCATCAGTGGTTTCACTGGTCACCCTCTATCATACATCATTAAACACCATCAAACACTTGATTTCCAACTTTTAATCACTCAGAAATAGGCATCGTTCCGCACTGGTACTTATCCAAGTTACCTGATACGGATTCGTCCTGGCGTGTTAATATTTCCAGTAGGATTATGCTCCGAAGGCAATTAAAACAAAAAAGCAGTTAAAAAACATCCAAGCCAGTTATTTCAACCGAAAAGAAACTAAAAAGCAAAAGATCAAGAGATCTTGGCTGGTTACCCAGGGCAAAATATCGTTTAATCATTTCTCTTTTCGCTTTGGTCTTTTGTGTGTTCCTTGTGGGATGCTCATCCAAGTTTGAATTTTCGTTATTTTTTTTGGTATATTTTTCGTTCATAATCAGTGATCTACACTTATGTTTGTTTTGCTCGTAGTGCCCTCATAAATAAATTTTTTTTTGCCGAAAACGGGTTTAAAATATGGCGGTTTTCTGGATAAAATTGGAGGTGTTTTATTGGTTAATGTACAACTTGGGATATTAAATAAGGTAAATTAATCCTTTCAAAAACGGTTACTTAGGGAAATTATAATCGAACTTATTACCAATTGCCACAAAACGATCCCCAGAGGTGGTCTAAAAAATCACCAACTTTATAACCTCAAACACAGATAATGAAGCTATTCTGTGCCAAATTTTTGGCGTATTCACCATTTGCCATTCTGAAACCTATCAAAAAAATGAGTTTTAGGGCATTTCCTCCTAAAATATGGTATATTTGGTATTTTGCAATAACAATACAAAATAATCAATAACTTTGTGTCTTTTCTGTATGGGTAGGTGTTTTTTGAAAATTGGTTTTAAAATTTAGTACCCCCCTCACAGGTGCAAATGTTTAGACCTAAATAATAATAAGACGCCATAGAAGTTGAAGAATTCCAAATTCTCTACTTCGCGGAGGTGCATACACTTCTAAATTCTATGAAAAAATGGCTATCTTGTCAAATAAGTAACTGTAATTTTGATGATAAATAGCTCCTCTTTTTACCTTCCTATGTAATTTCGTCAGGTCGTTTCGTAATTGTGGCAAAAGTTTTCGGTTTATTTCTTGTTGCGGAAAATAAAGATTAATTGTTTTAGCTCAAAAGCGGATTCTCACTTTTCACGTCTGCACGACACTAATTTTTTGATAATCCAGGTTGACATGACTGTAATATTATTAATTTATTAATAGATACTTTCTGCTAAACACTACACGTATCCGTATACGTATACATAACGAGAAAATATGAAAACCCTACATTTTCTAATTTCTTTTTACCATGTTTTAAACAGGGTCCGCTTTTATGGAGATTAGCTGACTGCACTCGTTGCGTACGTATACGTTGGTTGGTCTAGGGGAGAAAAAAGGATAAAAAGACACGTTTCTTGACAAGGAGTGGGCAAATCCAAAATCTGAAAATTTAATAATAATTCACGGGCACAAAAAATAGGTCTGTAGTAAGTTTTTGTCACTTTTTACATATAAATAGGTATTTATGTATTTTTAGATAAGTTAAATTGAACAAAAAGGTAAATTTTTCATATTTTTAACTCATCCGATATAATACATATAGCTGAGAAAATAACTCAAATCCCATATTTTTTCCTGTATGTTTTGGACGCCATTGCGCCCCCCTATATAGTACCTATAGGTACTACCTATAGAAGTATAAGACATTTTCAATCACTACTTCACTTGCCTGCAAAACAGCTGCAAATATAAAACGTATTTTTCTTTAAAAAATCATAAACACACTGATCGCTCCCAAAATGTTATTATAGGTACCTATGAATCAAAGAAAACAAGGTGTCGAAAGGTCGTCTCTATATACGATTAAACTTTAATTCCATTAAATTCCAAGAGTAGGAATGGGCTGATTTGATAGCGCCGCCTATGCGAGGTCAAGTGAAACGTTAGAGCAATTTATTTGGGCCAAATTTATAGTCCGACGTCGAAAGAAGCCTCAAGGCCTCCTTGACGAAGGTGACCTTCAAGGCGTCCTTTCATTTCTTATTTATAGTCCCTTCCTTCGGGAAGGAATATTTCAAGGTAGGGTTGCATGATGGTGGGTTGGTGCAAATAAATTACTGATAACTTCATTGTTATAATTTTTGTGATTAAAGTTTTGTTATTTTTAAAATTTTTGTTTTTTTTACAAAAAAAATTATTGAAAATAAAATTCAAAAGGAGGGCACTATAAAGGGGCCCACAGACTGCGTTTTTGTTGGATGGTTATGTTCGACGAGAAAATCTGGTCACACAGACTTTGGTTGAGTTTATTATATTAATAAATCGAACATCTCCGATGGAGAAAATCAGGCGACGCCAGATATTTGCATCGGTTTTGTATGCCAGCAAAAATTACAAAATTTAGCACACACACTTCGGTTTTGCGTCGTTTTTGCTCGACCAGACAAACGCAGTCTGTGGGCCCTTTAACACCCTACAGTAGCCAGGAGAAGGTTTTCCTCGATGAACTGATTCAAAGATATAAGAATAAGTTGAGCTCACGTATCAACAAAAAAATGTATGTAAGATAGTTTATTTATAAGAACCGTCAGAAAGATAAAAAAGCAATTTTAATTAGTTGGTTTTTTCGGGCAAATCTTTGACCGATTGAGGAAGGTTGTTCCAGATTTTAATAATGTTGTTTTTTACTGAATTTTGAAAAAATCTGTAGTTTGTCTTTTCTGTTAGCACATTAGTTTTGTCTAGTACGTGTTACTTACATTACCTAGCTACCTTCCAGTGCCATATACCATAGGGTACATATAATTAAGGCCAACATTGGGGACACTGGAAGAGACTCCGATTGTTTGGGTGATTAAATTGATCTTCGATCATGTTTTAGTATAATGTGCAGTGTGGTGTTTTTGCAGGGACTTCTTCTTCCACCCGATCCATTATTTTTAGGATATCTTAAAGAGCAACCCACAAAATGAAAAAAAACCAATGATCAAAACAAAACCAATAATATTTTCGTTTTTTTAACCTCACAACATGACTCCCTTAAGGGTGCCTTTCACCACTATAAATACCAAATTGGCTCGAAGGCCTCCTTGAAGAAACAAGAAAGCCTTGAAAGACGACTATAAATTTGGCCCTTAGCCATTGCAGCGTAAATCGATTAAATATCTTCTGTGCTTGCAAATGTCATTGTGGTAAGATACAACTCGCTTGTTGACAAGGGTGTTATCTAAAAGCGACAATAGGCGCACTCCAAGAACTAAAATTTTTGTTAAGATTTTGGTCCATAAGGTTGATTAGGGACGTATTGGGCGTACATTTTCCCGTTCCCTTATTAAGGAAAATTGACATTTGACAGCTGAGCATGCGCGTGACCTGCGTTTTTATTAAGGGAACCGTAATAAAATACGGTGTTCCCTTAATTCGGTACAGTTACCGTACGTCCCTTATCTGTAAACATAACCTCAATTAGCACGGATAATAGTGATGGTTGATTTGTTTTTCGACACGGCTTTTTAATATTCTTTGCATTTTTAGTTTTTTGTTTATAAACAAAAACAGTCTTGTGGATTTTCAAAATGTATGTGAAAAAATGAATAAATTGGAGAAACGTACAAGGTTGAGGTTCAGCCACACTGACAATATAATTCTTTTGCGAGAATTTATCAGGGAAAATCCCTACAACGTTAGAAATTTTAGGTTAGGAATAAAGAAAAGTCATGCGACTTCCAATAATACTTTTTTTTAAAGTATGGTTAAGTTTCAACCTAAATAAAATACGGTTTCCGCTTATTATGGTAAAACTTTATAGAATAACGCCCAGTAATTCCCTATTATCTATGTACACATATTAGACTGATCATTGTGCAATAAATTATGTTTGTGTTAATTTTATATTTAAAAATACCGCAGGCAAAACTTTCTCAATAAAACAACAAGTATCCAGTTTAATTGCTAAAACTTTATTCGTTTGATAAAATTACTTAAAGCCGGAAATAATTTCATGCTTTTGAAAATAACTTTTTACTAATTAATAAACGGTAGCCATTTTATCTGAATAAAAGCTAAAAATTTGGATTTTTGCTTTTATACCAGATAAAAATAAAATTTTACAGGGCTTTTTCACGTTTGTCACAATTGGTTTTAAGAGTGCTTGCATCTTTTATAGTGTTTTTAAAAATCCTTTATGTTGAATAGTTTTCTCTTTCAGGAAATTTTGGGTACTTTATCGCATAGTCTACAAATAGGATACTTCTAAATTTCAAATGTCATTATACCGAAGGCGACTTTACCATAGTTTTTTCTGTGGTGTTGGTATTTTGTATCTTGTAATTTATATCTCATTAACGAAATTGGTGCAAAAAAGTGAGGTTAAAAATCACTGTAATTTGTATTTAGTCGCTTGTATTTTCAATTGTGCCTTCAGCTTTAGAGACAAGCGATTGGCTTCTCCTAAAAAGCGGTGCACGCGTCAGCTCTCCACGTGCTCCGACACTTTGTATAAAAGCAGTTGTCAACGTGACGTTTCCCAGTGCAGTGATGCCAACTTAGGTAATTTTTGGTACCATAGGGAAATAGGGAATTTCACCTAATATCTAGGAATCAATCGACCTGTTTTGAGTTTAAATAATTAAATTTTACCGTTTTTCATCTTTTTGTGATAGTAAACATAATTCCTAAAATATTTTGTTTTGATTTTGACGTACGTAGGTACGGACCACGACCATAAACTTTGGTGGCGTCACATACCCCACAATCGTAACGTAGTTTGAAGGCAGAATTATATTTTCACTGATAACTGCTAACGAAATTACGTCACGAAGGTGAGGTGTTTGACGTTTACTTAGGTAGGCCCTGATTCAATGTCATGTTGACGTAGAAAATTCTAGTAATTTTTTCACAAAATAATTCGGAATTTTCGACGAACCCAGTTGGCAACACTGTCCTAGTGCAGTGTTCCACTGTCAAGGGTTATAATGGCTTAACCCTTTCAGTCATGAATTATAAAAGCTTTGGGAAATATTTTTTTTGTGTTTTATCAGTTAGGTATCTTTTTAACATTAATTTAAGCCTAATTGCATGTCTGTGGGTCCTTTAGTTTTCAAGGTCAGATATGTACACTGTAGTGTACATGATGACTATGGAAAGATTACAACAACAAAGAAACACAAAACAGGTTTTCACAAAATCATTATTTATTTAGTATGGAAAGAATGAAAACAATTTTTTTCTCTTGAAATACAAAGCGATACGTTACATTTTGTGCATTGTATGTACGTTCGAGATTTGCACCTAGCTTCTTTGCACCTTCCTATTTTCTCACAAAATATGGGATAATGACCCAAAATAATCAAAACGGACAACTGTCACAGGCTTTAGTTGTATACTGTTTCCCGGAGAAATGAGAGGTCCATTGAGAGAAGGACTCGCTGAAGCCGAGGATGTCGTCGGTCTTCCTCGTTTCTTTGCAGGCAATTTGCCACATAATATAAGAGCTTCAGCCAAGTTTTGTCGAAAGTGTATTAGATCTAAGACGTGTTTTGCGGGAACGCCAAGATTTTGAGCAATTTTTCTGTATTCTAGCCATGAGTTGACTACCGCCATATCTAAAGCATGTGAAATAAGCCGGACTGTCCACTTTTTGGATCTGATAAACGATTTGTAAAGGGCGATAAGAAAATCACACTTATCGACTCCTCCCATTCCATTATTGTAAAGTAACACTACCTTTGGGCGTGGTACTTCTATATATTGTTTAGACTTCTTGTCCCATCTCTGACACATATCATGTGGAGACACTTCAACAAAATTCGAACCAAGTGTTACTACACTACTGTCTACCCATTTGGTCAGAACAACACCAGAATTTTGACAAATGACATTTTCCTTAAAGCCTCTTTCTAACTTTTTATTATTGTCCTGGCGCTCCGTAAACGGTGGTTTAGAAAAGCGCTCTTTTCGAATTGGCCCAGCTGCATATATTTGTTTTTTGGGTAGCCACTGGAATAGCCAGTAAGAACTAAAGTAATTGTCAAAGAAAAGTTTAGAATACAATGGCATTTTTTCTGACAACTGCATAACAACAGCAGGTCCTTGGCCAAATATCATATATTCGGTTTTTAATTCAGTGGAAGCTCCTTGATAAATTATAAAGTCGTAAATGGTTCCAGACACTCCACACAATAAAAACAATTTTACGCCCCACTTTGTTGGTTTGTGTTTGATGTTTAGGGATCCTTTGAATGGAACCATTTGCTCATCGACGCTGTAAACTTCTTCGGGATCCAACGAATTGCATCTTTCTTTTATGGTATTATACAAAGGCCGTATTTTCCATATCCGATCTGAAGAATTTTTGTCCTCTTCTGTAGTAAAGTGCATATTATTTCTAAGTTTAAAAAATCGATTGACTGGTATATTTTCAGCTATAAGAGAAATAGCAAATTTTGACTCCCAGTACATACGCACTCTTGGATAACTCAAATTCCCCATTATTATAAGGACACCAAAAAAAGTCTTTAGTTCAGATACATTTGTTGCTGGAAAGTTTGTTACAGAATTCTGAATGGCATATAAGTTTGTTTTTTTCTGCACAGGACTCCCGTAACTCGTTTGTAAAATATTTATCAAAAAAATCCAGGGGTGACGGCAAATTTATTGCTGCATAACTAGGCTGCTGGAAAAACTGGACAGTGGAGGGCATTTCATAAATTCCTTTTATCCACTTTATATCCTTTTTCTCTGTGAGATTCTGAGCATTCAAATACTCCGTCGCAAACTCCTGGGAGGTCTGGCAAGATGCAAAGTCTAATTTTTTGGGCTTTGCTCTTGAACTAGTAACGGTTTCAATTAGTTGAAACTCTTCTATTTCATCGGGAACAGGACTAGTGGGTGCAGCAAACAATCCAAATAAAAAAAAAGTTGTGATAAAATTGTAATCTAGCGTACAATAAGCTTTTATTTACCTCTTATCTGCACCTCATCATCTTCGTTCCTGTCATCATCTTCATCTAAATCAAATTCCTCTAATTCTGAGTCATCTCCATTGAGAATTTCTAACAACTCCCTTTCTGTTAATGGTTTTTTCCAATATCTATCATTCATGGTGTACACTACAATGTACATATTTTGGTAGGTTCATATATTATATCTATATGTACTTTTTCTTACACATTATTGTTTAGTACTTACCTTGAATAATAATGAGCCCATAAAAAATATTTAATAATCTTTAGTAAAAAAATTTGCTTCAACAACTTTGAAAATAACCAACAAACACGTGCGTGTCGAAAACATGCCGGGCAACTGTAAACAGAAACATAAAAACTGCCTAAAATCCTGTATTTGCTCTCCTGGCGACATCTAGCAAATTAAGTATACATTATGACACTGCAGTGTACTATATTACCGATAGCCATCAAAAGGTAGCAAGGCCAGTTAGCCACAATGTAAAAGATGTACACCTGAGTGTACTTCATGACTTAAAGGGTTAAAGTCGTAATTACAATCTGGGGAATTGTACGAGAAATCAATTTAACTATGTCGACCTGATTTTTTTGCAAAATTTTACGTCATTGAATTTGTTTTTCATGGCAACGCGGAGACTTTCTTTACGTTTGTCCACAGTGGGACACCAGAGATATTTTAGCAACGCCGGGTCAAAAATTTGGGGTTAGGTTACTTATTTTGACTTTTCGCGTTCTGCGCCGCTAAAAAACCAAGTAAAATATTAAAATAAAAGAATTACCTGCTAAAAAACGCTACCCATTTGCATTTACAGATGCATTTATAATTGAATTGGAAACACAGGTTAACTTAAAAGCATGCAGATTTAAAAATTCGCTACTGACGCTAGACGAAATAATCGTATTCTATTTTGAACAGGAGCTGTTTTGTTAGTACTTAATTATCCGTGTGTTTTTGAAACTGAGGTTCTAAAATCTATGCTTTGCACTGATACAATTGCACATAACTATGCTGCAATAATTCTTTTTTAATTTCAAAAAAAAGGTT
Source organism: Oxystoma pomonae (assembly GCA_963921995.1). NCBI lineage: Eukaryota > Metazoa > Arthropoda > Insecta > Coleoptera > Brentidae > Oxystoma > Oxystoma pomonae. The sequence goes on along the minus strand of OY998169.1, from coordinate 74,685,329 downwards.
GAATCAAAATAAAAACAAAATTATGTGGGGTTATGGGCGCCGAAAGTTCTCTTGGTTCTTTGAAAGACTTGGGGCTTTTTTCGGCGGGCGACCGCAGACGTGGAGTGGTTTCATATTTGTTTTAGAACAATGTTCTTGAAAACACATTTTTGAAAGATAAACATAACCTCGAATGGTTTTCTGTCAAAAAACGTAAAAGGACTCTTCTGTCCCACTGCGGCCCGATTTAAAGTTTGTGGACAAAACACCTGCAGTTACCATGGAATCGTATAAATTTTACGGTCTATCGGTCAACACTTGAACTGCGTGTGTCTCCCAAATTCAATGAAGTGTGATTGACTGATCGTTTTTCTTTTCCGGAGTGCACAGGCTTCTAGAAAAAAGGAAACTTAGTTTTTATTTTCGCTAAAGCAAAGAAATATAAAAAGGAAAAATATAATCCGAAGTAAATTGTGAGTATTTCTCTATTTTTTATTTAAATCGGGTTTGTTCTAAGCCGCAATTATTTTGAGGCTTTTGGAATAGATGAGAGCACCAGAGCTTTTATTTTAAAGAAAAAGTTATTGAGAATTTTGAAAAATCCTTCAGATATTTTTGTTAAGCATTTAAAAATGATCACCCCTGCAGAATTTCAGCTAATTCTGATGTTTAGTTTTCCCTGTGCGCTCTGGCAAAAGATTAAAAAATTAAAGAACAAGGCGTTGGCAGATGTACTTTATTTTACTTAAAATCTGGGGAGAAACTATAGCTTTAAAAAAAACTCGTCGTTAAGAAAAATAAACAAGGTTTTTGCGGACATTATCAAACTTTTTAAGTTTTCCGTAATTTTAATAAATTTTCACTTAAGATATTTTATATAGGTAGGCAAACTTAGGAAGGCCCGTGAAAAATTTACTGTTCCTCTTTTGTTTAAGCATTAAGCAAAAAACTACAAAACCGATCTCGATGTGAATTTCACTACTGTATTACTTGAATTTCTGGGGAGTACATATTAAAGGCTTTATTTTAATAAAATCGGTTAACGGAAACAAAAGTGATGCCCATTTATAGAAATAAAACGGGAAGTCGTCAGCGGCTGTCCTAAGTTTGCCAAGATTTAGTTAAGAGAAGGGAACCTCACTATATAGCACAACCACAATATGGCAACATTTGTTTGAAAAGTTAATATTTAGGTTATTTTATTTATAATCCTATTCTGTTAAGGTAACCAGAGCCGTCTTTCAACCTCTCTCATTTGTTTTTAGGGATTTGAAAAGATATTTTTATTATCAAATAAATACGCGATTCTTTCTCTAAATGTTTTAATTAACTTTTCCAATCAAAATTTTGCAAAATTAAAACTATAGCAACGCTAATAATTCGTTTATATTTTCACAGTTTTTCCTTATATCAAGGCCTTTTGGATGTAGTGAGTCAACCAGTTCAGGCAGTAAATTACATCAATTTCTCCACACACCTGGCCCAACCTCCCTGTCCCTGGAAATCTGTAAAAAAATAATAAAAATACAGAAATCAAATTTAAAAAAAATTTTTAGTTATTTAGAACTTACCTTGCTCACTTGCACCGGAGCCTTACGCTCTTTTTTAAAGACGAATAAATGCGTTTTGGGGTAATATCTCGATTCCGGTCCATCACTGACAAAGCCGCACTGAAAATGCCTGCCACATTGGTGACACCTTCAGAGCTAATGATACTTTGTTCACAAAATTTCCAGCCACTATCATGTTAAGTAAACTGATAATCTGGGGTTTATTTTTTTTAATTTGTGGTTGAAATAAAAGTGTAGACAAACCAAGTGAATTTGAAATAAGAAATTCGCTTAAAAATTGAAGTTTTACATCTGAAAATAAAATTAAAATTCAGTGTTTCAGAAATCTTAAACAGTGGTTGCCATATTATGCAAAATACCAATTTTCGTTTAATGGAAATCATAGCCAAATGAAGAATACTAGAGAAATGAGATTTTGCATACAAGCCTAAAAGTTCACTTCCAAATGCGCTACAGAAAGCTTTTTTAGAAAAAAAAACTTTAATTAAAAAAGTAAATTCCAAAATTAACATAACACAACATAGTTAGTAATTGAGCAAAGTTTCAGCACTCTAGCACTTTTTGTTTGGCCAGGATTTCCAGAATACGATTTGCCCTGGGGGTCCTGGCTCTTAAAAACAGTTATTCCGCAAACCCATACATATCCTTGTATAAATTAATCAAATGTGAAACGGTACTGTGTCATATTTTGTTCTCTTTGACCCTGTCGGATCCCTATTAAAACAGAAAGCTTTAAACCCGACTAAATGAATTGCAACGTCAAAGCGATAAGCGATACTCCAAACAACCAAATTGCGTATCTTGTTGAACTTCCGCCATTAATTATTTCTATATATTTCGACTGTTCCCCCCTACATTTCCGCAGTACAGCATGTCACAATTTTAAATCTTTTGGTGGAGTTCTCCAGTCCTGAAAAATGTAGGTTGAGCCACAAAGTTCCGCACTTTTTGAATTGCCTATTATAACCTTTTTTTCTTTAGTCAATTTTTCATTCCTTATTTTTTTTTATTTGCAACAATGAACAAACTCTGAAACTTTCTTGAGGAAAACACATTCTTTCTGCGTATACTAAAATATGTATACACACATTACACATTCTATAATTTGTAAAGATAACTTTCTTAAAATATTATTTTTTTAGTTTACTTATTTAATAAACGGACTGCCTTAATATTTCTTCGTAAAAAGATTCAAAACTTATGTATTGCGTATCAGGAAAAGGTGCTACGTTAAAAACTGAAAACCTAGTCCCTGAGTTCTAACGTACCTACATAAAATCCAAAATATCATTCAATAGCACTCTAAATGCTTAAATACAGACTTTGTCGAAATCAAGTCGAGTTCAGTTATTCCTTTTGAGGGTAGGAAGCTGCTTTTGATAATGAAATAAGTATTTACTACTAAATGTTATAATATCAGGGAAGCAAACTTATGATGACAACTTTCATGTGCAGAACTACTATGTAAGTGAAGGACTGCCTAAGAAGGATGCTTAATTAATGACTAATATTAAAAATATGTAACGTTGATTTAGAAAATCATAACCAACCATTGGTCCAGTACCCAATCGAGAAATCCTATATGAATAAAAGGTCATTTTACAAAGGTTATGAAGACTGCATTTAAAAGCATTTATTTCAGACGTAGACTACTTATCCCAAATTGAGAGAAAAGTTTTATAAAGGGAGAAGTTTAATATTGCTTTGCAGGCAATATATGAGGAACCTTTTAGGAAACAGATTTCGATTGGCTGAAATTGGATAACAGGAACTGAGCATTTTAAATTTCTTATTGTACAAAGAATTGGCAAAAAGGGTATAAGAAACGGCGTTTTAGAAATAAAGATTTTGCAAACATTATACATTTAGCTAACTCAAGAAAAAGTAAATAAGGTACAGGAAAAAGCAGTACTTATCAGGTATGATTATATAGATGAGCAAGTTTTTTGGACAGTAGGTTGGCTAATCAAAGTGTAAGAGATAAAAGATGGAACACCACAAATGGCAAAGTAAAAGTTTCAATTAACTGTGAAATTTAGTTAAAATCTTAGAAGACTTTTTCCAGATAGAGTCCAATGCAGAAATAAAAAGTTCAGAAACAATTTAAAAGATTGCCACTTAAGAATCTTCTGCAGGCCTAAAAACAGTTGATGTTTGATATTTGTAATGTCTAACGGTATTTTTCGAATAGTTTATGAGAATCTCTAATATTTCATTTCGGTCTAATAATGCCCCAATGACCTGCTGTCCTATTGTCATCGATTTGTTCAGTGATGTTCACTATCAATTATGAATAATTCGATTAGGAGCGATGGGGTTTCCCAGATATAGGAATATGGTGGAAAATCACCCTTATGCATGCCATCATCCTCTGACCTCATCTTGCTAATGCGTGCAATCCACTACCTTCAGCAGCGCCATTTGCTAACCAAATTGTTATGCTTTTATGTATAACAAAAATGGTAAATTAAAATGAATTATTAGCACGGACGGATATACTCTATATAAACGGTAAAATTTGCAACACTCTAGCCCTGAAAATAATTTAAATGATAAAACAACTGAAGAATTTCGTCGAGAGTTTTTATTGAAGTTTTAACATCAAAGTTTCCGTCTTAAATCTTGATATTTAGATGCTTATTGTTTAAAAAAAGTATACGCAAAATTCTAGTTCACTGAATGTTATTTTACGTATATATTATTATTTTTAAATTATTGTCAAAACGTTGGAAAGTTTTAATAAATGCTATACTTAGAAAAAGTGGCCCCAACTATAACAGTGGATACAATTATAACAGATCGATCATATTGCGTGGCACGATTAGGTAATTTAACAGTTTATTTTTAACAATTTTTTTATTTTATTGTTAATGTTTTTAAGCTGTTAAAAATTATGATCATATAATCTGTAAACTTATCCCAAAAGGTATCGCTGTCTTATCAGTGCCTTTATTATAATAAAAGACAAAATAATAATCTATTGGAACTCAATAAACAACAATATTACTGTTGTTATTATAATCTATTGGAACCTTCGGCCTCTTTACGGCAAAGAAGAGCTTCAGGTCGTAGATTCGAATGGAGAATCATGGGTCGTTTTTCGTGTAAATCCAAAATTACCACCACTGGTTCCTCATGTTGACTTCAAGCATGTAACTTTTTACCAAATAAGAATATTTAGTATTTTAAAATCTATGGTATGATTTAAGGTTTATGAGGACATTCTTTTTTTACACTTAATTTAAATCAATACGATTCCCCAATTAAGGAGATTTATTATGTGGGAAATAAGTGACGCTACAGCTTTAGTAGATTTTACGTTACTCCATCTTGCTAATGCACTGTGTGCGACGGGATTAAGTGTTCGCTACCCTGAAATGCGTTATCTGCATTCGACCATTTGGACTTAATTGAAAGGTATATTACAGTGGCGTACGTAGGAGGTGGTAGCTTAGCTTCCCCAGAGTTAATGAAAAGAATTAAATCCTAAAAATTGAATTTTCCCCAAAAAATAGGAATTAGATTTATCGCCCCGCCCTCAGCAGAAAAGTTGTTGGGTCAGCCACTGGATCTTACTGCATGTCTTGTTAAACAAAATTATAGTACTTTACAACGTGACTGACTGTAAACAAACAAATCACTGACTTTAAACGAGTAATAGGATAATTTATTCGTCACACTTTTGGCATCAATATTTAAGTTGTTTCCGTTTGCGGGTCATCGAAAATTTACTAAATTGTTCAAGACGGCTTTACATTACAAATTTCTTTGAGTACATATACATATTCTGATATTTTCTCCTGATTAAAACCTCCAGAACGTTGACACTGATAATTGAATGCTAAAGAATATTTTTCGTTTCAATATCTTTCAAAGTTTGCTCAGCCAGAAGCAGATTCCCTTTATTTATTACCCGATTTTTATCTCATTTTTTATTATCCTGATCCGAAAATAATATTTTACCGAAATTGATGCCACCTTTAGGAATATCCGTCGGACCCTCGGAAGAACAATGGAAAGATAAGATAAAGAAACTTTGCTGATACATAGACAAACCCTAACAGAAGCAAGGTCGAAAGAACTTGAAATTTTATCCATCTATACTGTTTTTTCAAAATTTATAAATCAAAGTATTATTTACTAGGGGTTTTCATTTAAAAAATAAATTATTTATTAGAGGCATTCGAGATACGATTCTACCGTAGAATTATCAGGATGCTCTGTATGTTTTACTCAGATTAGAACAGGATCTTGAAGTTTTAGTTACCATCAAAAGACGGAAGCTTCAATATTTTGGTTATATTTTGAAAAATGATATTTAGATCTTTCAAAACAGATAATGGAAGGAAAAACTGAAGGCAGAAGAGATCCAGGGGCAGACGAATATACTACGAGACTTTTCAGAAAAGCAGCAGGTAAGCTGTAAATCGCGCTGATGATAGCCAACGTTCGAAGAATTAAAAAAGAAGGCATGGTCACCCATTATCTTGAATCGTTGATAACGAGCAGTGAAAAGAAATAGATCATCAAATCCTCTCATTAGCTAAGATGTCGAAGTAGTCGGTGTCAGGACATCAGGGCATCGCTAATAACAAAAATGCTATCGAGATAGCAAAAAATGGATCGTCAACTCCGCTTATTCTCCCATAACCTAACCTCAAAGTGCCTAAAAAATACAACCAGGAAATGGGCAAGAGAATTGGCCACAACAAGAACCCATTAAATTCTGGGAGATGGACCATTCAAAAACCTAAACGACGAACTACTGTCAACGAACATATATTAATGACAAAAAACACCAACAGTGAGATTTACTAAGATCTAAAATAGTACACCCCACAGGTCTAAATATTTACACCTGTGGGGGGTACTAAATTTTAAAACATACAGAACAGACACAAAATTATGGATTATTTTGTATTGTTATTGCAACATACCACTGAAAAACTGCTTTTTTTCTCAAAATACACCATATTTTAGGAGAAAATGTCTTGCCACATAATAGCTTCATTATTTGTGTTTGGTGATTTTTTAGGCCACCTCAGGGGGGTGGTTTAAATTTTTAACCCCCAGAAAGGATTGTTTTGTGGCATTTGGTAATAAGTTAGTTTATAATTTTGCTAAGCAACCGTTTTTACAAGAATTAATTTACCTTATTTAATATCCCAAGTTGTTCATAATGCAATAAAACACCTCCTACTTTGTCCAGAAAAACGCCATATTTTGAACCCATTTTCAGCACAAAAATATATTTAAGAGGACACTACGAGGCAAAAAAAAACATAAGCGAAGGTCACTGATTATGCACGAAAAATATACCAAACAAAAAAACCCAAAACTACTATATTAATTTATTTACAAACTGAAACTAAAACATTGAGGTTATCTAAAAGCTCAGTCAAAAAAACTTTCCTTACTCAAAGCGCACTCATTTTAAAGCTGTAGCTTTCATCAGTAGAGGTTGGTGCAAGCTAAGGTGAAAGCAGAGGTAAAAGATACGAACTCGCTATTTGCGATTGAACGCAACGCTAATATTTTTAAACTGACATTTTGACGATGACAGAAATTAAAAAAAAAACTTGCATTTAAGTTTTTTAATAAATTTCATAAATAAAAACGCCTTTTAGATAAATACAAAATTAATCTACTCCTTATTTTATTATTACCCATCTAAATCGTTATGTGACATCAAGTATTAATTGGAAAAATTAATTAACAAAGGTAAGTTTTAATTAGAGTGACATAGCCCTAATGTTAATTTATTCTACGAATTGTTTGCTATTTAAACCCCGCGTGGGTTTAAATTTTTTAATTTTTAAGATTGTGTTAAGATGGTTATTCAGTAAACAAATTTATTAAAATTCTTTTTATAAATCAAAATATGCCCAAAACTCAAGAAGGGTTGGTTTAAAATGCTTGAAACCAAAAATTTCACTTAAACTTAGGACCGTTCTAAAATAGACTAAACCTTTTTAGTAAATTTCATCATTACCAAGACTTCTAACTGGACACAAAAGTGCACTAGGTGCAGAAGAAAACAGGGAGATGTTCTACAATGAGCTCACGAGGCTTTGGTGGATTCGAATAGAGGCGAAGAACATGACCTACCTTATCTACTGATTTTTAAGTTTTTCTTACAAGATAATCCATCTTGGAATATTAATGTTACATGTTCCATGTATTTTCTATTTTTCCCAGACTATACCTTTCGTCGAATTTTCCAGAGGCAAAAACTCCAATAAATAATAAAAGCAATTTTTGGCATAGAGAAAAGAAACCACAAAAAGCTTACGTGCGAATACAAGTTAGGTTAGAAAACTACATAGCAAAAAAGACATCATGCGGTTAAAGGTAGGTTAGGTACCATTTTTTCAAGAATTTTAGTTTTCTTGTGTTTGGAAAATTATAACTAAGTATTTAAAATATTTAGCGGTTGTTGATTTTAGATTTAAATTTTTAGTTTTGTAGGATAGCCATTAAATAATTCTAAACGGAAAATATCTGGAGAAAATTGCAACCTTTTTAAATATTCCAGCAGGTTTTCTTTATAAAAGTTTTAACAATTTTCTTTTTTCTTTTTTTCATATTTTTGGTTATTTTTATTAAGTTTGATGGACAGTCTCAAATATAATTTTGAAATAAAAACATTTTCAAAAAAACTCCTGACTTTAAGTTCCGATACAACCACTGAAATTTAACCTTAGATCATCGAAATCTTTTATTCATAAATCAAAAAGTAACGGCAAAAAGTTAATATTTATTACTCATATTATCTAGAATAACTAAGAATTATACCAACGAGAATATACCTCACACAACATGTGTCAAACATTTCTATGGAAATTGCATCTTATATCTTTATATTACATTTTGTAATACTTTAAATAAAATTTAAAATATATATATAACTTTACTCAGTACATTCTTTATCAAAATATAACGAGTGCATGTCAGATTTTCTTCTCGGAAGCTTTTGAAATTTTGTTCTTAGCCAACAAAAAATTGGCTTCAAACAAAATTTCAAAAAATTTCCTGAAAATCTGAGATGCTGAGATTAAAACTAACAAAGGCACAGGTGGGAATGCTTTGATAATATAAAAACTAATGTACTCAACATATTTTTGTAATAGCGAGAGAAAACTTTGTGAACTTACATAGAGTGCCTATTTCCTCAATAATTATATATCACCCAATTGTAAATTATGTCGGTTTAAATATGAACAAATGAATAGAGAGATATATTTAGCGATTCGAACGTTGGCTATCATCAGCGCGATCTGTAACCTGTCCACTACTTTTCGGAAAAGTGTTGTAGTACTAACACCATACCATTGTCTAAGATTTTTAAGCCATGATATCCGTCTACGACCTGGACCTCTTCTGCCTTCATTTTGTCTTCTATTATCAATTTTCAAAGTTTATATTTGTCATTTCTCAAAATATGGCCAAAATATTCAAATTTACGCTTTTTGATGGTTAATAACACTTCAAGATCTTTTTTACTTTAATAAAGCCTTTACTCTACTTAGTTTTCTACGATAACACCACATTTCGAATGCCTCCAACTTTTTGCACATGGCCTCAGTCAGTGTCCATGCTTCCATCACATAATATAATATGCTAAAAACATAACACCGAAGCACACGAATTCGGAGAGTGGTATTAAGATCACGACTACACAACACTGATTTCATTTTGATAAAAGATAATCTGGCCTGTTCAACTCTTGCACGAACTTCTTGCATGTTGTCCCAGTTCTCATTGATTAAGTATTTGTATGAGTCCACGCATTCGTCTTGCTGATCATTTACCTCTATCTACTTTCGATGTTCTTTTCCTTGGATATGACTATCCATTTTGTGTTTCCATAATTTAAATTAAGCCCGAATTGCGAACTTTTGGCAGCAATTTGATTCAACAACTCTTGCAAGCCTTCCAGCTGTCTGCTATTATGACAGTGTCGTCGGCATATCGTATGATGTTGATTTTTATGCCGTTTATGTATAGATATTATGTTATATGTATAGATATCAAAAAAGGGATTTAGTGAGGACAAATATAGACTAATTTTATGCGGTAAACGTGACCTTTATCAAAAATAAAGCTCCCTCCCTTCCAGAATCCGCGCTTGCCTCCTATTTATGTCTCAAAATGGTCGATTTGATCTTAGGGGTTACCTGTACCGCTCGAAATAATATTCATCTAGGCATATTATTCAATTAGTTGCATAATTTGTAGCTGCATGCACGCGATGAGGTTAATAGTATGCAGGTTTAGCTGGCAGTGATATTTATTCAGGCAGAAATGTTATTTTACCTGCTTTATTTACCCCATCAACACACGTATGCAAAGTTTACTTTATAATATAAGAGGTTTTGTAAAGTTAGCTGTATATATTATACAGGATGTCTAACGTTAAATCAAGCACAAGACTTATCAATACGTAAAATTTGCATAGCATGACTTTAATAAAGCCTGTACTATTTTTGACAGTCCCGAACGAAGGTTAAACAACAACTATATATTTTTGGGCCTTTACCCATCTGTCATGAAATGAGTGGAACAAATCCATGCATTTTTCAGGAAATTTCACCTAAATTTTTACGTATAAATGCTTTTTTCCAACACATGACAGTTACAACTGTCATTATTATTGTAATTTTAAACAGGTAAACTATCAAATAACACACTAGCGTGTTAGAATCCATAACTCACTAGTGAGTTATGGATTGAAACTCACGTTCACATTTAAAGTAGTATTCTATTTATTTATTACTATTACAAGCAAAATTCACATTGATATTGAAATTAAAGGAAAACGCTAAGGATTTATTCGAATTTGAAGTCATCGTAAAATTCGCTGGTTCATTCATTTATCAACAGGTACTCGTCGTCGGGAGCTTCGTTCAAAAACTTCTCTATTTCAGGTCGTTCTAATGTCTTGGATATCTTTGGTTTGTATCCTTGTGATTTGATTTTCAAAATGCTCGTTAATTTGCTATATTTTGAAATGTCGATTTTTTGATAAAGGTGAATAGTCGAGCAAAGCATCGAGTATTTGGTCCGACGATGGGGCCAATTTTTTTTGCAAATGTAAAAATTAAGCCAATAGAACATTTTCATCGGTACCTTTTATCTTCCGTGAATTCATCCAAGACTCAACCATTTTTAACTCCTTGTCGTAAGCATTTCGGGACTTTTTTGGCAAAATTTGTATCACTGCTTCTTCCGCTTCCGTAAGGATATTCTCAGGAACGTAATTTTTATCGGTTTCCTCCATCTTCTATACGTTTTTTTCTTCAAAAAAGCTTTCCTTTCTGCAGGGGCAACTGACAAGTGTCAAAATGTATTTAAACATTTGCTAACAGTGTATCATGCCCGTGGCAACCAAACAAACAACCTACTTTGACCAAAATGTAAAAAAATCACTGTCAAGTCATTTTGACATAAATAGGGTACTGAGACGCAAGTAACTTTGATTTGATCACAAGGCTTATTAATTATTATCTCATAAAAAAACGATTTCTTCAACTTGTTGGATAAAACATTGTATCCCACTTGTGTGTTATGTTTCTTAAGTCACTCGAAAATTTATATCACTCGGCCTGACGGTCTTGTGGTATAAATCTTTCTCGCGTGACTTATTTTCAACATAAGACACTAGTGTCATAAATAACTATTTTTATATACCTTCATCAAAAACATCATTTTAGTAACTGCGGATATCTAAAGCATGCCTTTTTTGGCAACGGATACAAAAAAAGATTTCTGTCCGTTTTTTACCCAAAATTAAAGAGAAATAGCGGAAAATAGTAATATTGAAAAAACCTAATTATTCTTGCCTAAAAATTAAGCCATTTCACCAAGTCGTCGTCAAAATATCACACTGTCAAAGATTAAAATGTAGCAACAATGAACGTCACCGAGTAAAAAGGCACATCGCTATGGAAACCATTTTTATTTCATTCAACAGCCGCCTAGATTTATAGTGTAAAGAATATGGTGTGTTGCGAGAAGTGCTCTTCGTTCGATATTTTTAAAGTATTTTGCTGTTTTTTTTGGATTTTTTGATAAAGGTATAAAAAAAATAGTGTTAACAACTCGCGACTAAACTGTGTTTTTTTTACTCGCGTTTTTAAATACCTCGCTGCATTCGTTATTTAAACCAATGCTTGTAAAAAAGCACTATTTTAGCTACTAGTTGTTAAAACTACCATTATTTAACTAAAAAGAAAGAAAATCGAAGTTTTTTTACTTTTGAGTAGACCTTGCAACTAAGGCACCCTTCTTCGTTGCGGGGGCTATCCGAAACCTACGTTTGGGCTATCCAGCCAGAGATTTTTTTGTCGCGGTGCCGACAAGATATTGTCGACTTTTATAATGTTTGTACCGACCTTTAATAAAGGACAGGGGGGGGGGCTCAGACAAAAACAGCAAAGATTTGTTTGAGTAATTTAATAGCAGGTGTGTAAAGTGTCTAAAGGTATGTAGTAGTTGTTTACCCTTGATGCGGAACTGTCAAAAAAATAGTGTTAACTTTATTGAAGTCAGGCTATGACGACTTTACATACGAATTAGTATATATTAACTAGTTTATACTTAAAACGCAGTATGCACTTTAAATGGTGTGTTTTTGATAAATAAATGACTTATTGTTATTATAAACTAGTAAAGTATTACTTCGATCAAAAATCAGACTTTTCTCTTAATGTAACGGCTATAATTTCAATAACTATTGTGTTTCATGCAATGACTGCTGTAATCGGATTAAAAATCAAAAAGAAGAATTAACTGATGCTGCCTTTGGTACGCGGCTTCATTTTTGTCTTTTGAAAACTCTTATTAAGGTAACATTTCTCTCACAGCCTCTGGCGGAACTACTTATACGAGTATAACTTTCTGTTACATATGTAAAGTCGGTTATCAGTGTTTATGTAGTCCAATTTAATTTAAGATATAGGTTATAGTTCTGTTACAATTTATTATTATGAAACAAATGCAAATTAGTTATCTTGGAAATAGAGTAGTTTATTGAATAAATGTCAGTTAGGTTTAGGAGCCACGACTATTATTTGTGTAATTTAGAAACAGCTAGCGATTACAAAATAAATACTACCTAGAGGCCCTGTATTGTTGTTGTGTTATTGTTTTACCAGAGGTGAGCAACTGGATTTGACTGTTGCTAGGGAAATGTTTGAAAACAAATTGTGTGTTGCCAATGATAGTTGGTAACCCCTGACAATAACTAATTTTGTCACTGTCACATTTTTGATTAAGAAACGTCCGGTGGAATTTTGCTGTATCAAAAACTGTAAACACGTGCCTCAACGAATTTATAGTGTTTCGTTGTCCAATGGAGAAATAAACTCAACAAAAGCTGGAAAATTAATAAAAATAGTCGAATTTGCGAGGTAAGTGAGCAGTAGGTACAAACATAGGCAAACAGATTATGTTTCCGTGTTTTATTGTAAGAAAAAAAAAAGAAAAATATAGACCAATAGGAGTCTTTATATTTTACCTATTATTTACATTTTTAATATCTCCGCGTGTATATTTACTGTTTGTTTTTATTTTTTTGTCAAAACTTGACATATTTTACTGACCAAAAAAAAAGATTTTTTAAAAACTGTCTGGGGAAATTATAAAAAGAGACAACAAAACATCAGTCCATTTCATAAAATCGCTTGTACATGCAAATATGAAAATATATGAATTGCCCACCTCCTGTATAGAGGGCCTTTAATACTACCTACCTAAATCAATAGCTTACCAATTCATACTGTGTTCTTTTAAGAGAAGGGAACCTCACTATATAGCACAACCACAATATGGCAACGTTTGTTTAAAAAATTAACATTTAGGTTATTTTATCCATCACTGAAAAAGCCGCAAAGTCGCACTGACAATGTCTGCCACATTGGTAACATCTTCAGAAATAAGGATACTTTACTCACAAAGTTTCAAGCCACTATCATGTTAATTAAACTGATAAACTGAGTTTTATTTGATTTTGTTTATAGTTGAAATGAAAGTGTAGCCACACCAAGTGAATTTGAAATAAGAAATTTATTTAAAAATTGAAGTTTTGCATCTGGAAAATAAAATCAAAATTTAGTGTTTCAGATACCTTAAACAGTAGTTGCCATATTGTGCAAATAGCAATTTTCAAATACTAGAGAAATTAGATTTTGTATACAAGCCTAAAAATGTGCTACAGAGAGCTTTTTTAGAAAAAAACTTTATTTAAAAAAAATAAATTCCAAAATTAAAATTTCTCACATTGGGCTCTCTAGCGCAATTAGGAGTCACAGAATTAGTATGTGTGCAAAATTTCAGCACTCTAGCACTTTTTGTTTGGTCAAGATTTCCAGAATACGATTTGCCCTTCGGGTCCTGGCTCTTAACTGTGTCCTAGACGGTAGAACAATATATTTGGTGGATCGTCACAGACGTACTGAACCTAATCTCGGCAAGTGTCATAGTTGTGATCGTCTGCTCTAATTTGCTTTACTTGCACCGTCTTTGCGTTAAAGTTCACTTTTTTGTTAATGTTGGAGCATTTATCAATGGTAGGTAGTATTTCAGTCTACCTACCTACGCTATCATATGATCTGCCGCATTGTGAAATAGGGCTAGTTCGATCATATTTTCTAAAACATCTGTGATGTATCCTCTCTTTGTCCTTTTCATATGAACGGATTATTTTATGAGATCTTCTATAAAGACGGTATCTTAAGGTGCCCACACACTATGAAACATGTTCCAAGGCATGCATCGACTCTCCTGTTTTAAAATTCAATATTTTAATATTTCAATTTTTAACTTATCTTCGGACTATTTTATTCGGTTGATGCTGCTACGTCCAGTACTATAGGCTCATACGGTAGACCTAGACAATTGGTCTGTTGTTATAATACTTGTAAATAAATACTTCAGCGTTGTAATTGAAGCAGGTCATAACTACACCTGCACTTAGTGTCATCCCACGTAGTAGCTTAATGTAACTTTGATGTGCTCAGTGCTGTGGAGCTCAGCTTCTCGTCCAATAATAAGCTAATATAAACTTGCTGCAGAAGAAACTATTTGTCGAGTCGAGAGAGCAAAAGAGACTTAATACCTCTATCCTTGGATAGGGCTCAATGGTTTCCACGTAATTATGTAGACTTAGCCACAAAGAAGCCAGGCTCGAGTTAAAAATAAAGTTAATATTTCAAATTGCTACATGTTTTTAGCATTGCTTACGAAGCTAATAAAATTTAATATCCCTCCAACCATTAAATGTTTAAATTGATGATGCTAGGTCACGCATGCAAGTGTTTTTGCTATGCACCTTGCATACACATTTCATGCTTTTTATTTTAACAGTGCATAAAGTATAAATAATTCACAGCTTAACCGTGGGGCGTGGGGGCGTGGGCATAGTAGGATATAGAGATGATCTAATGATAATATTCAGGACTGATATGGCGATACATCTTATGCAAAGAGCAAACCAGGCAACAAGACTTATTAACGAATGGATGATAAATAACCACCTAAAATTAGCACCAGGAAAAAACGAAGCCGTTATACTAAGCGGAAAAAGAGACCGGCAAAACATTGAGTTCCGACAGAAATTCGGAAAGCATGTAGAAGAAACCACTAAAAAGGCTACTAAAAGACTCACTGAACTACAAAGACTTATACCCAACATAAACGGGCCCAGTACTAGCAAGAGAGAGTTACTATACAGTGTAATCCATTCAATCGTGACATATGGTGCAGTGATATGGAGTCCAGTACTTCGCACAAAGAAGTACAAAAACATGCTGATAAGAATACAACCGAAAGCCTTACTAAGAGTAGTCTGGGGCTACCGAACGATATCAACAGAAGCTATTCATGTTATAACATGAATCCCGGCCATAGACCGACCTAATTGTCGAAAAAATTGTATATGAAGATCAAAATGGACACAGTGAAGAAAACAAAGAAGCTGCAAAAGAGAAGACACTGAAATCCTGAAAATGGACGAAAAGAATTATTCCCGACATTAAAACATGGTTAGACTGCAAACATAAAAAATGGATTACTATATGACACAAGCTCTAATATAACGGACATGGATCATTTAAAGCATACACAAAGCGAATAGGGAAAACGGACGACCTATGTCTATACTGTCAAAGAATAGATGACGCAGACCATACGTTAATTTTCTGTCCAAGATTTGAGAACTACTGCCAAACAATAGATAGAGAATATGACCACAGGGAACCTCTTCAAAGAAAGGATACAACACGTAGATAAATGGAACCAGGGATATGATATGATAAGCAGTGGCGTAGCCAGGGGGAGGTTTTGTAAGTTAAACACCCCAGAAGATCCAACCCAATCTACAATAAATTAATCATGATGCGGTCATTAATTGTTATAATTTTAGTTTAATTCTAAGAAAGTTTTATCGGAATTCAAAACGCGTAATGAACCCAACTTTTTCAAAAATATTTTACAAGATCAAAATTTTTAAGAATTTTTTTTTTTTTTTGACTATTTTTGCCTTCGGCACCATACCATTTTAAGCAATATAATTTGAAGCATTTTTTTTGTCAACAACATTTAAGACGCAAAAAAAATAGCATTTTAGCGTAATTTTTAAAAAAATTAGTAGTAGTAGTAGTAGTAGTAGTAGTAGTAGTAGTAGTAGTAGTAGTAGTAGTAGTAGTAGTAGTAGTAGTAGTAGTAGTAGTAGTAGTAGTAGTAGTAGTAGTAGTAGTAGTAGTAGTAGTAGTAGTAGTAGTAGTATCCCATCCCCCAGAGCTCCCCCACCCACGCTCCCATTTCACCACGGTCGAACATTCCCGCCTTTTGAATAAAGGTCAGGGTATCCGACCATTTTAGCGTCGGAAGGTGTTTCGGCTCGAAGATAGTGGTGTGAGGATTCATCCATCTTCCTCCCAGCACTCCCCGCAAGTTGAGTCCTGCACTACCCAGTGTCCAGTGAGGACCCCTATTAGGGGTCCTATTTCTGTACGCTGAAGCCCTGGATGAGCTCCTTGGCCTGCCTGGCGTCCCCTGTGTGTTTCCACTCCTGATCTAGTCTTGCGTGGGTCCATTCCTTGTTGGCAGATTTCATCTGACCTCTAGGAAAACCCAGACACTGTTTCGCTCCGACGTATGCTTAAGCTGACCGTATACACTAATTTAACACCTATTAAACCGCCCCTCTAGCCTCCCTTAAGTTCAAGAGCTTAAGCACTAGGCACCTACCTAACTTTTAAAAATTTGCCATAGGTACTTGATTTTTATTAAATTATGAAACACCCCCAGAGTCGATTGATGGCTACGCCACTGTGATAAGAACGATTCTTCTAAAAGTTAAACACAAATTCACATAAGAAACCAAAATAGTGAACGGCGAAAGAAATAGTGACTTTATATTCCTGAGAATGGTTCCGTTATTTCGATCAAATCTACACCGGAGAGGTTTAGTCCGTAGGCGTCCTCAAGAGAGGACGAATTGGGCACATTAGGCAGACTACCAGAGGTTGCTGTCTATGAAGATTTCTCGTCGCTATAAAGAAAAGCTTAACCGTGAAAAAAATTGAGTTATATTTTTATTTTCCAAAGTGTTTACAATAAAAAACCAGCGCCATTTTGTAAGAGCACAATTTGGCAACTGGGAAATTCTTGAAAAGCGAGGTGAGCGGTTGAAAACTTAAAACCGTGAAACTAAAGTCTATTTTAAAACCTTTTAAGATCAAATTAATACTCCTTCGTGTGAACCGTGTACAGATTATACAGCGCGTCCGCCTAATATGCAAATGATACGCCGCATGCCGTGCCAGCTGAACTGCCTAACCATATTTAGTCGGTTTAATATGCCCCATATATATACAGAATGTCCCAAAATTAGCACCCCATATACGTCGCTCGTAATCGTTGACAGATTCCAAGAAACAGCTCTTCAGAGCAGTTTGAATGTTGTGTAATATTTGCGGGTTCCCATGGAGTATGCAAAATTTCAAAATAGGTGTGCAAAATTAGACTTTTCGAATGGTACCAAAATTTTCAAAAAATATTATCTGGGGGGGGCAGCCTCGTTACTCGAGAACCCTATTGCGGGTTCCCATGGGGTGTGCAAAATTTCAAAATAGGTGTGCAAAAGTGGACCTTTCGAATGATACTTTTCAAAAGGCCTTATATGGGGGAGCTACCATCAAGTTAGCCCCCCCCCATAAAAAATTGCCCCAGTTGCTCGTAGGAAAGTGTGTAAAATTTAATTTATAGTGTGCAAAATGTGTGCAAAGTTTTGATCTAAAAATTTTTCAGAAACCGTTTCTTGGGAGGGGGGAGGGGCAAAATTGACCGTGGCAGAAATATCTCCAGATTAAGATTTTCTTAAATTTGAGCTACTTTTTTAAATTTTGGGACATCCTGTATAAAATTGGGTTTATAAATATTAAGCGGAAAAACACTTTAGAATATATTACGATTATGTTAACACGTCGTAGAATCTTAATTTGACGCATGCAGGGAAAACTTTCAAGTTTAACCCTTTAAATGTCGAGCGCCTACGTGTACGGAGTAAATTGAAAATTCAGCGGTGATTAATTAAATTCTAAATAAACAAAACTGGTGAAAAGATTTTTTGAACAATCTGATAGGTCAAAATTAAATTTGTTCAACTTATGATTTTCAGTATTACTTAGGGAGCATACGTAGAAAATTGGGCTTCCGTGGGCCTTTTGATGAAGATTTTACGAAACTTATTTTAATCGATTACTAATGGACCAACACTGCCTGACGTGTTTACAGCTCCAAAAATGCTGCAGACGAAAAGTGGAGTTAGGGTGTAATTTTTTTTCTTAAATTCAAACGATTTGAGCTACAGCAATGAAATTTGGCACATATGTTGGCCTTCCGGCAGCGTACCCTCGTATGTAACAAAAAATTACATATGTGGCCCCTAGGAGGCAATAGGGCCCTCATACCCTCATACCTTTTATTGGTAGTTGGGTAGTTCAAACTATTACCTACAAGTCTACTGTACCGAAAAAAATTTCATAGCTGTTAACAAGGCTCCTAGGTTAGAGGCCAAAAATTTTGTAGATTTTAATTTAAAAATTATTTTTCACTTATCTTTCATCCTACGTCAACAAAAATGCACCACTAGGGGCGCAGTGGACCATTTCTTAATTTTGAATACCCGCAACATTGTCCCAGACCCTAGGGGCTGTGAGGGGGCGGAATTTTATTTTCACCATTTTCATTTTCCAGAAAAGACTCCATATGCACTCCACTACAGCCTCTAGGAGCTGGGGCAAAGTTGGATTAGAAGTTCGGACAAATTGTCTGATATTTGAAATTTTTAACCCTATTTAGGGGTCGCCCTTGGGGTTTGAGATTTTTATATTTCATAATATTTATTACACTGAATTCATGAGTTTTAAATATGCATATGGAGTGTTTTCTGGAATATTATATACATTATAGCCCCTAAGGGCTGGGGCAAACTTGGGGTTATTTAAAATTGAGAAATGGTCCACTGACACTGGTGGTGGTGCATTTCTGTTGACATTGACTGAGAGATAAGTGAAATATAGTTTTTTAATTGAAATCAACAAAATTTTTACCCCTTAACCTAGGAGTCTTGTTAACAGCTACGAATTTTTTTTCGGTATAATAGACTTGTAGGTAATACTATGAACTACCAAGTGATTGAGATTCAGATGTGCAGGTGCATTAGTATGGAAGGTATGAGGGTTAGTTTAGATGCACGTTGTCGGAAGGCCAAAATATTTGCCAAATTTCATTGCTCTAGCTTACACCGTCTGAATTAAAGAAAAAAAAATGTCACCCTAACCCTACATTTTTACTGCAGCATTTTTGGGACTGTTAACAAGTTAGAGTGTGCTGGTGGGTCCATTAGTAATCGATTGAAACAGGTTTCGTAAAGTCTTCATCAAAAGTCCTACGGAATACTCTGTGCTCCCTAAGTATATGTTGTTAAAAAGTGTTTAGTTTTTGGTATTTTCGGTGTATTTTGTTAAAACGCCATAATCACACTTAGCTCACCACAAAAAAATAAAATGTAAGAACACTTAGTTTTTGTTTGTTCACGTCTTTCATTAAAAATGTAAATACCTATTAATAATCTTGTACCAAAAACAGCTTTTTTTCCGTGTAGTAGTGTCACCATACCATATATTGTCTAGGATTTTTAAGCCAATATATCGGAAACTCCAGATCATTTTTCTATCCAAAAATATCGTTTTAAAATCCAAAAAACAGGAAGCAACGGAATTTTCAACTTTCTTAGAGAGTTTCTGATCACTTTTTTTCTTATATCAATTATAAACGCCTTTAGAACTCTCTGTGCTTTTGGTCGCCATGATGTCCTCTTTATATCCCGAATAATAAGACCCTGAATTTAATCATGCATCCTAATCCCAAGCGCGGATCTGTACTCTTAATGCTTTAAAAGGCTAATCGATTTTAAGTTGAGCATATCTCTTTATTTATTGGGATTTTGGAAAAATCATATTTTTATAAAATTTCTTAAAACTGCCGACAAAACATCCAAGTTAAGTAAGTAAGTAAAAAAGTAGCTGACCAGCCAAAGTACATATTTGGGTCATCGCATTTTACAATATCTGTACTCACAATACTAATACCTTATAAAAAAAAACAAGCAAAAGTTTTGTACTGACATTGAGTACTTTCTTTTCATTCCAATCCACAAATTTTAGTTATTTTGTGTTGTATTTGTACCGTAAGTGCCTATATACATTTTTGGATTCGGAGAATGTTTGCGAGCATGTCTAAAACTAAACTAAAACTTACATTTCAACAGTTTGAAACTATCTACTTAATCACACTAAATACTCCCTTTTCCTACCTAGGCTTTTACTTAATCCTATTAAAAGCAATTTATCATATACATACGGAAGGAAAGAAAGAATACACAGAAGATTTGCTTTTTAAAAACTAATCGAATTTTCCAAAACTTAATTTAAAAAAAAATCTTACCGGCTCCTTTAATTATATAAATTATATAAATACATATATTTGATTATTTTTAGAATATACTCAAAACACGAGGTTAAAAGGTCGATCCCTATGTTGCAATTAGGTCCCATCGACTTTGGAGTCGATGAACCGGTTATGGTGGATTAACAAGGATAACAGCCTTGAAAAAAGTATTATTAAAAAACAAGGTTAACCAGAAAACTAATTAGTGCCCAAATGGCAGTAGAAATAGTCGCTCGTTTTTCGGAAATAAGCTTAACCTAATTTTAATGAGCATCTCAATTTCCTCAACCATTAGATCAACCCAAAGTGATCTGCCATCGTGCTCTAGGATTACTAGAAATCTTTGAAACCTCATTTATTCTAAGGCGTTTATGAAAAAACTGCGAAAGCCGAAAATAATTAAGGTTATATAAAAAAAATTTTTAAGGTCTAGGTTTATGGGTTGAGAGATTTTGTTAATGAAACGTCCTTTTTTTGAAATGCAAACGTTTCGCAAAATTTATTTGCTTTTTCAGGGCTATACAGGACGGCCGTTCCATACGTCGATTTTATTGCCAATAGACGTCATCCTTGGGTAAAGAGGCATTATTTTGGCAGAAGTGCCGTAAAATTTTGATTAAAACTTAAAAAAAAACATACACAAACACATTAAAATAATATTACTACGGGAAGTACTTCATTCATATTTAATTTTTACACTTCGAAACGTTGGCATTTCAAAAAAAGGACGTTTCATTAACAAGATCCCTCAACCCATAAACCTGGACCTTCAAAAAAAATTAAAAATAGGATCGTTAAACAATTCTACTACTAAGTTATATAAAATGTAATATGCACCAGGGCGTTTCTTTATTCAGCGTTTGATGGCCAATTCATCGGTGATGACGTCACTATTCATCTGTACATCAGTCGATGCCACCTAACTCGAAAAAATCATGCGGTAATATATAAAAGGTTCATTAAGAAAGCCAGAAAAGTCTTTACAGTGTGTCTAATTAATGAGATACTATAATTGCAATGCAATTTGCAAAAATAAAATTATTTAAAAATCAGGGTGTTTGCCTCTGCATTCTTTCATGCTAACTTGATTAGGCGAGTTTTTTTTCGGAAAATCTAAGGGCAGTGCCATTATAGTATCTCATAATAATATAGGTCTAATGAATGCAAGGAATATCCTCAGTACATGACGACGCAAAAGCTTTTTTAGTTATGACCAGAATATATTCGTTTTTGTTTAATATTGGACTGTTTAATTTTGTCATGGGGTCGAGGTAATCATGAAATTTTGGTATCCGTATACTCGCGGGTGTCTTTTTTTTATAGAAAAAAATAAGATAGGATACTGCGCAATATTTCACTTCTACGTGTCTGTTATTCTGTGACAAAATTTAACTGCCTATTAAATAATTTTACTAGTCGCAAATCTGCCAATATATCCTATGAATAAAGAGTATCTAAATCTCTGAGATTAAGCTGCCTCTACTGGAAAATACAGACAAAGCCAGTTACAAGCAAGATGAATTGATTGGTTACTTTCAGGAGAATATAAGGAAGATCCTCTTAGTATTACCTTAATACGCTCCTTTTATAATGGTACAGAAATTAGGGATAATATAAATTGTTAGAAAAAAATTGTTTTCCATTAAATATTAATGTTAAACATACATACAAGGTTAAAAAAATTGGGTTTTTGGTCACTTTTTCTCCGCCTATAAAAGTATTTTTTTAAATCCAATATTACTACTATACAGACCTTAAAGAGAATATACCGTAGCGGGTTAAAAATCGGCAAAACAAATTTTGTGAACGGACACTCAGAAAGATACCTACTCACATACAACTTTTTTTTTAAATGGGAAGACCCCGCTTGGAGGAAAGCTTATCGAAAAAGAAAGACGCTCCTGTATTTTTTTTTAAAATTCGTTTTTTAGCAAAAATCCAAAAACACGTTCACTAATATTTTTAGCAATCAAAATTTTCGTCATACAAATTATTATTATTATTATCTATATTAATAACTAGCTTATAAATTAATGTCATATGACAGCTGACAGATAAAAAGTAGTGTCTTCCTACCAAAGAAACCTTTCTTATGGAGAATTTCAATGCGTTGTAGAGGAAGTCCTGACGAACAATTTTTGTCATGGGCACACCTACCAAACAGTATAGGGTGAGTCAGAAATTAGGGATAAAGCTTGGAAAATTGCTGTTTTTTACTAAACTTAAACTCTGTTTACGAAAAAACTGTGAGTCAGATAAAAACGATTTTTGCAGGTGTGATTGACAATATCTTACATTTTTGTTGTAGTACTAACACTCGTATATGTACAGGGCTAGCCAAGACTTTTGCACTCCTAAAATTGCTCCAAATCCGTTATTTTGGAACTCAATTTTAACGTTTATATAAGATCTCCGCAACAAAAAATAGTTATTTTTACCCTAAAAGAAATAAGTAAACTTTTGAAAATGTTGTTTAACTATTTCTTACAAAAGATATGTAAAAAATAGCATTTTGGTCTGTAAGAATTTTTTTTTAAACATTTTACCTTTACAATTTTGGTTTTAATATTTTTAAAACCGGTAGTTTCGAAAAAATCACATTGAAAATTATGGTCCAGATTCCATTTCCTAATCATTTATGAATGACCCCAAATTTGAATTCTTTATAATAAATTATGAAATTTTCCAACAAAAAACTGTCTTCTTGTTTGTAATGAATAAATACAGCCGAAACAATTCTGAGTAGATGTTCGAGAAATATTATTTCATACACATTGTTTCCTTAAGGTAGAGTTAAAGTTTGTATGGCACGCGATTTGATTTTATCCTTAATTTAAACCAATTTGTTATGCACTTCGGATGTCACGAAGCTCTTGTCTTAATACACATGCGTGCAAGCAACGATAGATAGGAGTATTTCTAATACAGATAAGTGGTTAATTTTTTATCCACGTCCACTTCATAGTAACACGGTGTATAAAAATAATATCACAACGGAGGTAACCTAAGCAGTAATGAATTTGACAGATAAAACACACAGCTTTTGTAGTACCTACCTAAATAATTTTTTTAAACATTATTTTTATGATTTTTAGCGAGATTTTTACTTGACTTTTTTTAGCAACTGGTGTAAAAATGAGACATCCGACATTTTGGGTAAAAATGAAACAGTTATTTCTTACTTAAAGAAATTTTATTAAAATGAAAATAGGCCATAAAAATACCTACATGTTGTAAAATCTCAAAGCATGTTCGTAAATTAGGTAAATATAAAATGGTTTCTATACATTCTTTCTATTACTACAAACTTCTATTCTTTGTTGAGAAAACATCAAAATTATTTTATCAAAAACAAAAATCTTAACAAAAAAATGCAAACCAGATATTCCCTATATTTTAGCATACCGTTACACCAAAAATCTTTTCATCAAAAATCTTCTCTCTACATAAGTACTAAGTCTTATAATAAACTTCCAGAAAATATTAAACAAATAAATAACCAACCTCAACAAATTCACACTTATTATTAAAGGAGGTTTTCGTTGAACTCTTTTAAACTGTTCTTTATTTGTGGATTCTGTGTGTTTTTTTATTATATTTTTTAATTAATTTTTTTTATTTATTTTTATTTGGTTTATTGATTTTATTTATTGTAATTTTTTTCTTACTTTTTATTTAGTTTTTATTATTTACCCGTTTACAAATATTTTAACACAGATCAGAGTGCTTGTATGTATTTCATTTCTTTTGTCTTTTAACTATAACTTTTATGTGTAACTTGTACCTAGGTTATTCATAACTGTAATTTTAGACTTTTATCTAGCTTTTTTTTAACTTTAGTATTATTTATTTGTTTCTTGAATTGTATTAAGACGCATCCAATATACTTCATTGTATCACACGGATTGAGAAAAAAGAATTTAGGGGAGTATATAATTTTATATTATACCGGTCAGAACTCTGCAGCTCTCTACCAAAAAGGGGCATATTATATTGTCCGTCTACACAGAGTATCCAAACGAAAACCAAACAGAGGCGTTTTCTAGTATTTAGAGTACGATTTTAAAAAGACCCTCGAACACGTCGATTTGTTCTTCAAGATAAACACTTTTTGGCTATATTGAAATTTTCAAAGAGTGTGTTTAACCATCAGAATTTAAATATGAACAGTCAAGTGATATTTTATTTTAACCCTTCATTTCATGAATTTAATGAAAGTTAAAAAAAAATATTTCAGGGCAAATTAGTGCTAAATGCAAATTTACAACAATATGTAATGCTAGTTCAAATGAAAATTGTGAAAGCAGTTCTTGCCTTTTGTTAGACACAAATGTACGCCACACTTTCCATATTTGAAACGTGTGAACTTTTTGCAATTGGGCATTTTACATCTTTGTCGTGAGTTTTCGTACTTGATCCAATGAGCAAATCTATATTTTCTTACGTTTTTTGGAGGGCTATGAACGGTGGGTCCTCTTTGAAACTGCAGTGATTGATGGTCTACCAAGTTTCTTTTCTGTTTTACTTGCAACGAGACAAGAGGTTTTTGCCACCTCTAGTCGATACTGCCACAAAGTCAATGAGTCATCAAAGCTTTCAACTTAAGAACTTTTTTGTAGAGTACCCATCCGTCCGTTTATAATAGCAACATATAGCAAATGAAAAAATAGTCGAAGGTACCATTTTTTAGTACACACAAAAGTGCATGCATTTGTACTTACACACTTGCACAAAAAAAAAAATATTTACATTTTACGATTACAGGCAAATATAAATAGGCACACACATGCTGTTGCAAATCTGCAACATACATTTTTCTTCAAATAAAAATTACACTAATACATGACTTACACACGAAATGTTGTTCCACTTACCTAACTGTAACTCCAGCTATCGATTCTTATTATTTTCAACAAAAAAAATCACGATTTTACGCAAATAATCACTAAACAATAGCCATGCGGTTTGCACCTGTCTTGCAGGTTATGATCCGTGTAAATTTATTGATAGGAAAATAAAGTAGAGTGCATTTATTGCACCGGTTTAGAACACAGAAGTGTGTTGCAAAATAGCTAAACATGATAGACTACCACATAGCGTGGCTAGTCTAACATGTATAGGTAGAAATTTAAATGTTGCAAATTTGCAACGAGATGAAACGAAGGGTAAAAGTTCTTTCAAATACCTTACCTTCAAGTAACCTCCCCCCCTACTTTCTTCGAGAATTTATTTAAAATATCGCCGGTTTTTCATAAAAAGAGTGAAATTTTTATAGTTTTTCAAAAATTTTTTTTGCATAAATCTTTTTCTTTGCTTTTACAAAAGTTTGACCTCACACCCCCCGCCCTCTTAAGAAAACTGCAACTACCACTAAGAAAATGTTGGTCAAAGTAATTTTTTACAACTTGAATCTAGCCTTTACTTTGTGTTTATTGTATTTTTTGCAGTTTTTAGAATTTTGACTCACTTTCTATGTATTCATGCATATGAAAATAAAGGCGATTTCTATTCTATTCCCTTACGTTTTTCGCATAAAGAACTATTAAAATTGTCCCCATAACTTTGTGGCATCGTGGTATCTGATCGTGCGTACCGGGTAAGAGTCGGTGTAGCCTGATGTAAAAGCAGTCTAAAATGTGCTTTATCCAGTGTCCGAGACAAATTTGATGAGCTAAGAGCTCTAAGTCTTCTGAGGTAAATTTGACGTAGGTTTAGGTAAAAACGAGACATATAAAAATTATACATACCCTAAGAATATAGGGAGTTTTAGCGTTTTTAAATGGTGTTCAAGCTTTAGGTGATTTAGCTAAAAATTTGATTTATTTCTTTTTGTTTTGTAAAATATTTAAGAAGGACTAAAGTTGATCCAAAAAATGAGTTAAGAATAAACTTTCAATTTTATAGTATTTTTGCAAGAAAATTTATTAAAATTTGTAATACATTTTCTCTTATTATTTCATAGTCTCGTCCACCTCAGACCATTTGCATTTAAAAAATGTACGAAATTGCATTGTCTGGTATTTTCCCACCCCCGTCTTATTTTTAGTGAAACACCAGGGTAAAAATAAGACACAGTTTGTATTTCTTTTTGCGCTACTCCAAATAATTTGATTGGATTTAATGTCTCATCTCAGGTTTAAACCAATATTTTTTGTGTTTAAACAATACAAAAGTAAAAAACCAAAAGCACGGATGCAAAATGTCAGAATACTGTTCTAATTAGTTTTTCAAATACAAAACCTTACAATATTAACCATTGTTTCTTAGGTTGGCTGGTTTAATTTTACAAAATAGTTTTGACAACAATCACTTATGTATATATTTGATTCTGTTCACCATGTACATTTGCCGATAAAGTTTACTTTTCCGGTTCATTGTAACCTAAGGAGCTATTAGATATTCGGTATTTTTTATATTTAGAAGCCGCTAAGATAAAAAAATCTAAATGCTTAGGCAGGAAATCTTGCCGCGCGGATCGGGTAGCTTCCCTAAGTAAAAAATAAAAAGGTGCGCATTTATTACCTACACACCTGGTATATTTCTGAAAACAAAGTTTTTATTTAAACATTCCACTGCGCTTAATTTATCCTTTGTAAGTGGGGGCCCACCCTGTACTGTCTTGGCATTAAATTAAATTCTTGATTCAGTGGAGCCGTCGCAAGATGGATTGTTTAATTTAGATATCTTAAGCGATTTTATGGTAATCTCTGCGAAAAATCGCATTTCTGGACTACGCAAATTCGGCCATTTTGAATTTTATATTTATGCGGAACGTTTCTCTAAAATATTATTTACTTTTATTTGCAGATTTGAACCCTGAGACCAAGTTTTTTTAGGAAGGCTTAAGACGCTAAAAGTAAGAATTTAAAAACGGTAGGTAGGTACCAAAAACCTTAAAAATATTTTTTTTCAAACGACCAGAAGATAACCACTTTCCGTACGATTTGTCTTACGGAAAGTTCTGCATTACAAGGCACATTCTTTCGAAATATTTCCACCCTCAAGAAAAGACTTTTTTGTTCAATTTTCCGGTCCCTTAATCCCATATATGTATGAGGTTAAATATAGGCCTTTCCCAGACCAAACCTGTAAGCAAGATCTAAAATCTAGCAGGCCATGGAGCCGTCTTAGCTCCGCACCTATGCACATGCGCGAAAATTTTACGAGGCGGCCGGTTTCGCGGCCTTCGTCTTCTGTCTTCGGTCATGACGCCATTTTGGTTTTCGTTTATGCAAATTTTTTTATTGTGATATTTTAATCTTTGGTTACGCGAGAATGCTTAGGAGTTATAATAAAAACTGTTTAAGTCTTGGAGTTTAAGATGTCGCCGCATAAAAAGACGTGCTGTGTTTGTGGATGCCGCCAAACAACAAAAGTGAAGTTCTACAGGTTGGTAGCTATTTTTTCTTAAAATTTGAAGGAAAAAAAGTGAAAATACCTCAAAATTATTTCTACTCATATATTTATTTATTTAAAAATAGAAAAGACTGATTTTCTAAAAACGTAAACAAATAGAAAAAATTTTACAACTGCACAGCTGTCTTTCTGAATTTTGGTTGGTTAACTGATGACGATGGCCGCGCATGTTCAGAACCGCTAAGCTTTGACGCCAGAAAGAGACAATATAAGAGTCACAAAAAAGTAAAAGAGAAAGGTATAAGCATATATATAGGACATCCTGCTTACAAAGTTGTGCACGCCGAAAGCATTGCAAGGGCGTATATTTAAGCTCATACATATATGCTTAATACTATTCCAGTTCCATTTTTGGCCAAGTTGGCTGTGACTTCTTGTTGACAGCTTTTAGCTTTTGTTTTTTAACAGTTTTGACACTTCTAAAAAAGCTTTTTTAAATTTGTTTCAAAAGTTTTGTTTTCAAGAATTAACTCAGATCTATAAAATTATTTGAATCCGGAAGAAATAATAGAAACTGCTTCAAGAATCACTTTCGATTTGATGCGAATTACAAAACATTAAGGCTGGAATTTATATTCGATTCTTAAGGCCTTCCTTCGGTGAGGATTCCTTGAGGGCTCTTCATTGAGTCTGTTTTATAATGTCTTCCTTGAGAAAGGCTTGCTGAAGGCCACTCTGAGGTCGCGCAATATGTGGCAACGTTGCATTTTTGCTGTTTTTTTTTTGTTGGCCGATGTCAGGTTTGAACCAAAATAGGATTTTGTACGGTGAACTGTGGTGGTTGTTAAGAATGTTAGGTTATTTTTTTCCAATGAGAAAAAGGAGTACTTGTATTCACTGGTGACAAAATTTTCCATATTGGAATCAAAGAAAACAAATGGCATGGGAAGAAATAACCAAATATTACAACAGCAATTTTTCTCCATGATTGAACTGAATCATCGGTTCTATCGGCAACCCTCTTCTATTATCTTTTTTTAATTCATCATATATAATTGGCTGTATATGATCTTGAAATATATTTTTAGAAAGCCAATATCGTTTTTTCAACGTCGTTTCAGAAAACCTCTCAGAAAGGTCGTCAAAATCTCTGAGGTTATTTTTTCAACTCGTTGATATGATGAGTTCTACTTCTACCATATCCTGAGTAGTAGTCCAAGAAATCTTAAAGTTTGTCCATTATTCAGCAAAAAAGAACCCAAAAACAACTACTCTTCAAAAATCACATCAACAACAACACATAACTGAACCTAACCTGAAAAACACGACCCACCTCTTTAAGGTAGCTCTCAAGCTACCTTGGCCTTTACTCAAAGTTAAGGCTTCCTTCAGCAACTATAAAATGCATTTCCCACCTTAAAAGATTCTCAAAGACCACTCAGCCTTAAGGATCGACTATTCTTTCTTCCACCCAAAATCGACTATAAATTCCAGCCTAAGGAAATTAACGAAGAGATATTGGTGGCATATTTTTCGAACAAATCGACCACACATTTTTAACGCTCAAAGTAAGTATACTATAAATATAGATAAATAAAGGACAAACCTAGAAATCTGCCTTTTTACTTGATAAGTTGGCCATGTTCAGCCATAATTGCTCGTCGGTCATCACTGAATTAGCTGTGTGAAGCTAATAGGCCCCACACTATAATTTATTTATTATTAAAAGTACAAAAATAATTTCTAACCTCAAAAGTTTACTTGTTTTTCTTTTGTTTTGATCTTAAAAACTACTGGCCATAGTGGCAATAGATATCTAGCCAACAAGAAGCAGAAGGATAACATTTTTTTATTAGGAGACTGTTCATAATGTTGCTAAATGCTACCACTTTCAATGGAAGGAGAAGTTTTAATCCTCTCTTGAAGATAAAGTGAAAAATATTAAGTATTGGTGAAGTAGTAAAGCGTTTTAGAATTAATCATTCACACTGACCTATTTTTTTTTCTTGTTGTTGAACTTTAAGTGAGTGTTTAAAAAATCTACCGTATCGTTTTGGAATTGTTATCACAAAATATATACACGGCGATAGTAGGGAGAAACATATTGTCAGGAAACTGCACTATTACTAATTTAGATCATTGACCGACAAGTTCGCTATTGTGTTAACTTAGCCCTTTGAACTAGGTATATTGAATAATAACTAAGCACAGAATCAGTAGATAGTGTAATAGCTCCAAATAAAAATGGACTTAAAGTCTACCATTGCAAAAACAGATTTGTGTTTTGCGCTATATAGTCACTGTTTGAAAAATGCTGTTCTACAATTTGTACATATTGCTCATATAAAAAGCTCGGCTTATATTAAAATCGAACCTGCTCTTACAACACTTTTTAAAAATGAATAGTTTCTGCTATTACTTGTAATAGTTGAGATAGAAGGGGAATAATTGATCTTATTTTAAGTGACTAATGAACCCAGCGATGAGCTATTTTAATAGTCAAGTAAGGGGTTGTTAAAATTTTCGCAAACAATAAATAATCTTTTTCATTTCTTGATAGATTTATAAGATCTTGCTTTAAAAATATATTTTTTTCGCATAACCAACTGTTAAGAACAGTTGGCTCCGTCCTATTTGGGATGTTACTGTAGGTGCTCGTAAACTCCTTCCACTCTAAATCTGTCAGGGAAAGAAAAGTCCTCTCTATTTTCGAGAAATGCAAAGTTTTAATAAATTCAATTTATTACACATTTAAAGCTATAAAACGCTAGTTTGCAGCAGCGACGGTCTCCTGCGCCAGTTGGCACAAGCACAGTCCAAGAAAACTATTTTTACCAGTCGGCTTACGTAACGTGGATTTTCTACTCGGATTAGATAACGAACGTGAAGTTTTATTCACCATCAAAAGATATAAACTTAAATATTTTGACCATGTTTCAAGAAATGGGAAATATAATGTTTTAAACTTATTCGAAAATGTCACAAAAGACGAGCATTGTTTACCGAATTTTATTTTTGGGATAGTAATAAGCCAGCGTTGCACAGACAACCAGGTTGTAGACAGGCAACAAAATTTGCGCTCAGAGAGAGCCCGGAATTATCAGAGTCAATAATTTCGCGAGGTACGGCCAACACCTGTTCTGAAATATATAATAATTAAATATATCACCATTTTTTAATAATACAAAGTGATAACAAATGATGACTTCAGTACCAGTATAAAATCTACACCACTACACCGGCAAGAGATGAAATCATAAAATATTTTATACTGTATTGTGTTGCAAAATAAAGTTTGTCAAGGCATTCTTTTAGTAGAAATTATAGTAGAACCTAATTTTAAACACAATGAAAAAGTAAATTGGATGAAATGGGAACAACTTGTGATAAATATTCATACCTTTTTTATTCAAAAAACGACCCGTTTACAACCACTCACATTTAAAAAGAAAAAATTATTTTGTCACCAAACGCAGCTTCAGTTTAAACCCTATCTAACTCACTCACTAAAAGATCAGATAAATAGACAGCACAAAAAATGTTGGACGAAGAAACCAGATCATCTTGATCAGCATCAATTTTGGTTGTAGGTACCTAAAAAGGAGAATGAGTTTGGCAACAAAAAAATAAAGGCTCGTTTTAGACTATCGACTATTAAACACTTGAATTTTACAAATTCTTTCCTTTTATTCGCAGTTTATTTTTTATGCTTGATATAATTGATAAATAAGACAAAGGATTGTTTGAAAGTTGGAGACAATGATGTGTTTGAAATTAACTCTGTATTTCGGACTTCCATTGTCTATATTTTATTTATACACGACGTTTCGTTTAATTTCAAAGACAAAGGAGTTAAAAAACCTCCGAAAGGTCAAAAGATCTTGGGTGGAAAAAAGAAAATTCAAAACATTGTGAAAGAAAAAAGAAACCCACAACGGACTAAAGCGAAAAGAGAAATAATTAAACGATGTTTCGCCCTAGGCAACCAGCGTGGGCTCATCAGTAGTTTCACTGATCAATTTCTCCAAACATTATTCAACACCATCATACACTTGGATTTCCAACTTTGAATCACTCACAAAACGGCATCGTTTCGCACTTGTACTTAATATAAGTCACCTGATATGCGTTCATCTAAGCGTGTTAATATTCCCATCCAAAAAGAATATGCTCCTGAGGTGATTAAGAAAAAAGAGAAAGAAGAACAAGAAGTTAAAAATCCTCCGAATCGGTTACTTCAACCAGAGAGAATCTAAAAAGAAAAAATCAAAAGATCTGGGGTGGAAAAACGAAAATTTAAAATTGGATGAGTGTCCCACGAGGAACACACAAAGGACCGAAGCGAAAAGAGAAATAATTAAACGATGTTTCGTCCTAAGCAACCAGCGTAGGCTCATTAGTGGTTTCACTGGTCACCCTCTCCACCCTTTTAATTATCTTAAGAGCATACACCTATTGGAAATATTAACACGCCACGACGAACGCGTATCAGGTAACTTATATTAATTACAAATTCGAAACGATGCCCATTTGTGAGTGATTAAAAGTTGTAAATCAATGTGTACGATGGTCGTGAATGATGTTTGGGGAGGGTGACCAATGAAATTACTGATGAGCCCATGCTGGTTGCCTAGGGCGAAACATCGTTTAATTATTTCTATTTTTGCTGTGTTCCTTTTTAAATTTTTGTTTTTCCACTCAAGATCTTTTGATCTTTTCTTTTTAGACTCAATTGGCTTTTGGAAATGCATACAGAGACCTTGCTTAGGACTCTCGGATCCTTAAGTCGTGAATCGGAGATGTTGCACTCACTTAAATGGGCCAGTATACTCAACAGGACCCATAGTCTGCTTTCTCAGGCTCTAGGGTTGACCCTTTCTACTACTAAAACTACTATACCAGATATATAACAAAAAACCAGGCTGTCAGAATTTCAAATTTTTTAAATCACACACTTACTGCTTTTGGCATATTTGGTTAAAAAGACCTAGCAAAAATATGTCGATGTACTCTTCTTCAAGATTTCGCTATAAAACCTCCCCTGCTTTCCCTCCATTTCTTTCGATGACTCTTTACTCCAATAATGTAGAAGTGTTTGGCAAACCCGTCTAAAAACAAATCGTAAACCGACCGACTGTACTGTGCTTAGACTATGACTTTGGCTTAATGCAATTTTAATATTTTATTTACCTTACAGTCCCCATCGATTTAAGTTACGAGCAAATTGTGTAACCACCTTGAGGTTGACCTCAAAAAGGTTTTATTTTAAATTGAAATTGTGCGGAAAGAGATGGGTGGGTGTTGTTAAAAAATATAACAGATATGTTCCTTGGCCCTTTATCTATAATTATGGAAGAATCGAAATTTTTTGATAGCTGATTAAATATTGGAAAGGCAGCGGCACGGCCAGAAATACTTTGGGGAGAGGGTGGGGGAATCGACTGCTTAACGTAACGACAGAATTCAAAAATAACATTAGGGGTGTTTCAGGATCGACAAAAAAAGCGCTACGGGTACAAACCTTAAAATGTTAACTTGAGACGCCGATAGAGCAATACTGTGCTCAATATCACTTTTATAACCATATTATGTGTATTTATTATTGATATCTTCACTATTATTACTATTTCAAGATATTGTTTGTATTACTATTTTTATTACCTTTTATTAAAAATGTCATTAATTATATTTTTTCTTCCTTTTTTAGGTAAGACATGAACACTATAAAAAGCAGCATATTAGTAAGTATTCGTGCTTTTACTTTAGGCGTTTTAGCACTCATCGAACAGAAATTAAGGATAGACACATTATATTTTATACAGACCGCTTCAAGCTACTACGAACATAGAGGGAATCAAGTCCAATTTACTCTCCGTGCAGTACGACCGAGGTGGATTCGAAGCACGCTGCAGTGTTATCTTTTGGAAATTCATGTTGTTTTTATTATTTTGTTTTATTTCTGCCTTGCTCGAGAAACAGATGGGTAAGTTCTTAATTGAAATAATACATTTTTAAAACTAAAAATGGATATCTACGAAGTTGCCGAAAAAGTGCAGATGGTCAAATGGTCAAATCGTCATAACCCAACACACGTTCGATATTGGTCGAGGGAAAATTTACATTTGTATTTTGACGTAAGAACACAGTATCCCCAAAAACTAAATGTTTGGGGGGGGGGTATTGTAGGGGAACACGTAATTGGGCCATTTTTTATTAAAGGCAATTGCAATTTGAATGGTCCTAGATACTTGGATCTACTGCAGCAGCACATTATTCCAACTGCTAGGCAGTTGTTAGGTGTAAGATTTGGTGAAACATGGTTTCAACAAGATGGTTGTTCCGCTCACAATGTTGGCCTTGTTAGGGAATATCTTGATAATGTATTTCTTAATCGGGTTATAAGTACACGGGGAACTATTTTATGGCCAGCTCGATCTCCCGATCTTGCTCCTAATGACTTCTATCTGTTTTTGAAGAAGCTTTTGAAATTATTACCCCTAACATGCT
Organism: Oxystoma pomonae; assembly: GCA_963921995.1. Classification (NCBI taxonomy): domain Eukaryota; kingdom Metazoa; phylum Arthropoda; class Insecta; order Coleoptera; family Brentidae; genus Oxystoma; species Oxystoma pomonae. The sequence continues at coordinate 74,650,902 of OY998169.1, read as the reverse complement.
TGGAAACGTTAGAAGGAGTTTTTATAGTAGGATCAGATATTGTCTAGCCGAGCAAGGAGGACTTTTCGAACATTTGCTTTAATTTTTTTTTGACTGGGAGAATCTTTTTGGTTTTTAGAATGTATTATTTTATTTTGACAACTTGCTTTTATTTTGTTTCTCCTTATTATTTTCATTGTAACACGTCGTCACTGATAAATCTGAGCAGTTGACAATAAAACGCTCTTAATTATCAGTGACAAAAAATAAGAAAATTACGTTATAAAAATTTGCGTATTTATTGACCAAATTCCCTTTTCATTGACTACGCTCCACACAGCACCGTAGTTAGAGGGGTACTAAATACAAGGCGAAAGGCGGCGAATGGCAGCGAATGGCGATCGGAAGCCTGAGTGTTGGTTGCTTCACTGATAGGCGTGCGGTGTCTCTGCATGTACGTACACTGGCAAATTAGACTTCTTCCGCCCTATGTTCGCAGTAGCTTGAAGCGGTCTGTATAAGTGTAAAAAAGACACAAGAAAAAACAAAAAATCTAATACCAAAAAGAAAAATTAACAGTAAAATTTTACCAATTAGCTAACTAAACTCACTATCTCAAAACATTTTCAAACAAAGTAAATATATATATAATAAAAGAATATAAATTATATAGCTATAGGTAGGTAGTTTCATAATAAGTCAAATGATGAACTATCTAACTAAACCGAGTAAGGTTTTGTCGCTCTTATTTGGCAATTTTAATGTTCACTGGATATTCAAGAAAACTTTTGGACTTTCTCTGGTAAAATTCTCTTGCTTTTAAACTACTTAAAAAAACATACTTGCCCACTACTTTTACGAGAAAAGTCGTCACATGGTCGTATATGCGAAATTTATAAAAAACACACTTTTCGTACCACTTTTCCGACAAAAATAAAAAAAATCTTTAACATTAAAGATGTTTGCTTATTAAACACTAAAAATTAAAGAAAGATACTTTTTAGTAACAAAATTGAAGTGACTTTAAAAAAGTATAATAAAAAGAATAAAATAAAATAATTTTTATTTGTATATAGAATTTTTGAATTCGTTGCGCGTCGTCTATGAGTAGTCCACTCTAGTATATGGACCCTCAAAGCAAGTTTAAATGGATTATAATATAAGTATAATCTACTATAATAAGGCATAAACATAGGCAATATACATATACATAGGCAATATACATTTACATAGGCATATACATATACAAAGCGCCGCCGACCTCGAAAAACTTGAATTTTATATTTTACTAATTGAAGACCCCACAGCTTCGCTTGCGGTTTACCCGTTTTTTTACGAATTTCTTGCTGTAAATGGTTATAACTTTTGTTCCTGTTAACCGATTTCAGGGGAATGAATCTTATGTACTCCCCAGGAGTCCAAGAAATACTGCAGTGAAAGTCCCATCAAAATCGGATCAGTAATTTTTGAGTCATGTTGAAACAAACAGACGGGCAAACAGACCAACAAAAATGGATTTTTCTTATCTATATCGTTTGGCTAGAAGCCAAACCAAGAATTTTTTAGAAATAATTATTGTACAGAAATGGTTTTTCTAGAGATTTTTTATATGTATATATACTACATCTATTCCTTTTAGTGTAGTCTTTTGAGGTCGGTTTTATGTTTTATTAAAAAGTATTTATTATATTGAACTTCCTTATTTTGTTATTATTTTTGATCCTTTCACCCTAATAGAATTCAGTAATCCACCTCAAAACAAAAATGATTGCTGACCAGCCGTTTTGGCAGTTTTCCCAGCTTTTTGTTTTCGATGAGGCATGTAAAAGACATTATTAAATAATATGAGGAACACCAGCTAAAGCTAAGCTTTACATTTTGTAAATAAGTTGTAAATAAGTTAATAATTAAATATTGTAAGTATATCAAACTTCTTCCGTGTTTCGAAACTTTCAATTAATATGTTTTAATATCGTACTCAATACGTATCGAAAATCAAGCTCGTGTTCTTCCATATATCATGCTCTTTGTCAGAACAGAGAAAATGCTATATGAAAGAAAAAGAGCACCATCTTTTCAATACGTCTTTAGTAGCGTTGTATGACAAACTCACAAAATCCATATTAATAGCTTCTTCTTTCACTTGTATGAAAGGCCAGCTGATATAAATATGCAGATATAGGTCAAATATGAAAAGTTCATATTTCTCGTCCTTATGAGTAAATAATATTAGGGAATTTTTGCATCATTTTATTATTTATATACCAAACAATTGTAATTTCAATTTGTTTTATCCTTCACGGGATGACTACAACTTAAGACAGAAAGGCACTGCTTGTAAAACGAGTTCAGTGATTGAGTTTAAACGGAGCCTGCTAGTTACACAAAATTTGGCACTTATTTAAAATTGAATAAGGAAATGTCGAAATTTTATACATATTTGTTAACTGTCAAATTTATTATACCGCCATTTCCCTACGACTTTTAGTGTCAATTATAAAATTTGGTGCCTCTAACACCCGGTTCCCACCTACGACTTTTTCGTACAGGCACGCACGAAAAAGTCGTAGGTGGGAACCGGTTGTGACGCTTTTTGTTAGGGCTTTATAACTGAACTAGCGTTTCAACCATTTTGCACAAACTCACAACATGAATCTGCTAACTTTCTGTCTTTTAAATTTTATTACCATGTATTTCTATCTTGCTATCTTTAGTTCGACCGTTTTTAGCCAGCTCACTTCTCATTTCGCCATTCTGACGTTACATTTCTCAGCTGTTGCGTGTTTTTATCCGCCAGCTCAGTTATCTCTTCCCAGTTCTGACGTCACAATCACGCCTTTATCTCACAAGTAATAAATTTCTTAGGTTAGTACGTTTCCCGTTATCATTTAATACTTGCCATCGTTAAAGATGTCATCCACATATCGTAGGTGGGTTGAAACCACCAATACTATACTATATACTATAATACAACTTCAACATTAACAAAAAACAGTAGGAACATTTTTGACCATATAATTTTTTTTTTTGTGGTTTTCGTTATTTGTGCGACTGCGCAGTAAGGGAAAAGAGGGAAGGCTAATTCAATAAGGATAACAACGAACTTTATTTACGCCAAATAGGAATAACAATTTTATTACATTACATTATCACAGACTAAAACATGGTTGGTTAATTAATTAATTTTTTCCATAAGAACGGATATTTTTTATCATTTTCTAATTACTAATTGTAATTTAACATTTTCTCTCTATACATATATTCTAAATAAAAAGAAAAAATCCACAAAATTCACACCACGCACTAACCTCACAAAAGTTAGGTTATGTTTCATTTAAAGTTTTTTTTCTTATCGTCAATTAGTAGTAACCATGAAAGTAGTTATTTTGGCTGTTATCTAATATGGTCCAATATGTATCTAGTGTCTTGTGCATGGTAAGAAATTAAACGTTATTTTTAACACAGGGATTTTGGGAAAGGGGTTCATGGTTAAGTATAGCCTCGACATTATGTAACTAAAACGGGATTCATAGTTTCGTAAAGTAAGCAGAAAGATCAAAAGCGCGATTGTGACGTCAGAAATTGGCAGTGAGAAATGCGCTGAGGCTAGATGGCGTAACAACTGAAACATTTTCCGCCTAAGATGTCAGAAGTCTAAAATGAGTAATAAGAAGTGAGCTAGCGAATAGGGGCCACGCCACGGTACGTTCATATTACCAATACGGCAAAACTCGCTACGTTTTGTTAAAAGTCTCTGCGTTAGTAATATACAGCAGACGTCATACAGTGTACAGAGAAAAAATATTTAATTGAGTCAAATAAATATTTGTTTCCCATAGTCCAAGCAAATATTTATTTAGACCAAACAAATATTTATTTAGACTAAACATATATATATTTAGACCAAACAAATATTTATTTAATTCAAAATAAATTTCTTTAAGTCAAATAAATTTTATATGCAGATTGTAGATTTATTTATTAGGCAGTAATATTTTAAACAGAAGCATATTTGGAGAAGAGTTTTCTTTTTTCTCGCTGAGCGGATAAACCCACAGACAAGGTAAAACTTACGTGGAGATTCGTTTGTTTATTCTAGTGGCGGAGGTCCTTTTGCCGAATGTGTTATGTTGTTACTGATATCATTGTTAGAATTTGTAAGCCTTTGTACTATAATTGAATAAACTATTTATTATTATATATTATTATAATATAAACAAATGCGTTTGGACCATGGGAAACAAATATTTGTTTGGCCCAATTAAACCTTTTCTCTGTGTACGTTTATGCCTGGTCTCAACATTATACATGCTATAAACGTGACCCTGATAAAAATGCTCAACGTACACCGCAGAGATGGGACTCCGCTATCCGTATTCGAGCGGAACTCTTTATTTCTTACTGGTAAAAGAAAGATAGTAGATTGTGCTATATTTTGCGTCTACGCGTACGTTCTATGACAACTTATACTGACTGTTATCTATATGTAGATCGCGTGACTCAAAGTGATATCGGTTTTATTTAATATTTCATGGCTTAATAACCAGTATAAGAGAGAAGTGGAAACGCTTACAAAAAATATTTGATATTCGTTGGGGTCAATTAATTTTAATTTGCTCTCCTTCAAATAAATTTTTGCTCTCGGAAAAAAAATTGTCTTTACATTAATGATAATAAATAAGTAATTCAACAATTTGGACTTACAATAAATTCACTCGCTCCTTTATTTATTTAAAGTTCTAGAAAAAAAAACACAACCCAATTTTTTGTAAATCTGTTTTCATTTTATTTAACCTGTATATCGTAGCAGCGATAACATTGAATTTAAGTGATATAAATAATTAAATCCTTGGCATATTACAAATTCCACTTACGTACTTTTTCAACAATGAAAACCTAGGTAGATATATAGGCAACCAACAAAAGCGAATTCAATCGAAAATTTTTTGATGTAATCACAGAATATTTTTTTTACTTGTTGGTTTTAATTTCTTTATTTAAACGTGTTTCCACTAGCAAAAACGCAGTAATAGAAAATTAGCTCTTAATTTTATATAAACGTATATTTGATCCACGATTTTACTTAGATAAATTAAGATGCGTTCCGTATTCTTTTACCTCATTTATTCTTAAATCAAAAAAAAAAAATGCACTACAGGGATTAAATAGGTACTTTTAGTTCCTCTTTTTAGGCACTAAAGTGACACTTGTAATCCCTAAGGGAAAAAATAAATTTAATCCCTCTGGGATTAAAAAAAACTAATCCCTGGAAAATTAAAAATAAATTTATGGCAAGTCAAGCCAAACAGCACTTGCTCTTGGCAAAAATTTCATTCTTAGCACCCTTTCTTGTAGTTGACGAACCATTTGGCATAGAAATCATCTAATTTTAACAAATACCTTTTCCTAAAGTGCATAAAATAGTATATAAACCTCGGGACTGAAGTGTCGTTTAATTCCTTAGCAAACCTATCGCCGCGGAGTTAAATGTGGCACTTTAGTCCCTAGGTTTATAAAGTACTATTAGGCACTTTAGGGATTAAAGAGGTACGTGTAATCCCTCTTTTTATGGACTAATTGGCACTTTTAATACATAAGGAATAAAAAAAATGATTCCCTAAGGGACTAATAGTAAATTTAATCCCTTAACCTAGACTCATATCAGAAGTAAATTTAATCCTCCAAGTCAAGCCAAACAGCACTTGCTCTTGGCCAAGATTTCATTCTTAGCACCCTTTCTTGTAGTCGACGAACCATTTGGCCTAGAAATAACGATAACGAACGAATAAAATAATGATTTTAACAATAATTTTAGTCTTTTAATCCCACAGCGAATTGTAGTCAACAAACCTTTAGTCTCTAGGTTTATAATGTACTATTTTATGCCTTCAACCAAAAACATAATTTTAGTAACTGTGTGCAGATAACTAAAGCATGGCTTTTTGGTTACCGCAAAAAAACTTTTGTTTTGATCACGGGTGCAAAAATTTTCTGTCCGTTTTTTATACAAAATTTAAAAGAAATAGCGGAAAATAGTAATATTGGAAAAAATCTAATTATTCTTGACTAAAAATTAAGCCATTTCCGCCAGTTTTTACCAGTATTTACGAAAAAATCATTTTAAATCATCGTCAAAAATATCAAAAAACTGTCAAAGACTGAAAACAATGAACGTAACCGGTTAAAGATTCACATATCTATGGAAACCATTGGTATTTCATTTACCAGCCGCCTTCATTTATAGTTTAAAAATGGTGTGTTGCGAGAAGGGCTCTTCGTTCGATACTTTAAAAAGTATTTTACTGTTTTTTCTTGGATTTTTTGATAAAGGTGTAAAAAAAAATAGTTTTAGCAACTCGCGGCTAAACTGTGCTTTTTACTCGCGTTTTTAAATACCTCGCCGCGCCCGTTATTTAAACCTATGCTTGTAAAAAAAGCACTATTTTAGCCACTAGTTGTGAAAACTACTATTTGTAACGTTTTATACAAACACAACTTTACATCCGCATTGACAAGTTTTAGACCCGGTTTATTAACAGATCAAGATAACTCCTGGGTAAATTAAGACACAATTTTTTTTTATTTTGTGGGAATTGGTACTAAAATTTTTTATTTTTGTTTAAAAATAAATTTTTTCCAAAATTGTAAAAACTACGGTGTTTTGGGTCCTGTTTAACTCAAGAGTTAACTTACTCGGGCGTTATCTGCTATTGATAATCCGGCCTTCAAAGCAGGTGAATGCTCTCAGCCTTTCTTTTAAGAAAAACGATGGTGTATACTCATATATGGAGAATAAACAGTAGCTATTTTGTTTTTTGCGCATTTGTCTGGAAAAACAAAACGCTAAAGTTTTTAAGAAAATCACCCTAATAAACCTGAGCGCAAAATCTCAAACGCAAATATACCGGATGGTATTTTTACACAGCACTCACGTTTTGCACAAGTTAAACAAAAGCAGTTGAAATAATTTTGCCATGGTGCGATAAAACGAAAAGCAAAAGATTGCCCGCAATACTTTTGCAATATTTGCTCTCAAGATACTTGCGAATTGTTGAACGTTATACGTTGTAAAACAAAGCTATGATTGTTTTCCACAAACCAAAATTACACTTTTTTGAACTCTATAAACAATAAACTAAATTAACCTATGCTCTATCTTATATACAATATTTAAGTGGGCGGAGATAAGACTAATAATTTGTGATCACGAATTATAATCCTATCTCCTCTCAACTAAAGAATAAAGTGTACTAAACGGGATAGCTCCTCTATCTTTATTTAAACTATTTCTGGATTTAATGATTTCCATACTTTCATATGCATTCAAAAGTCTTTTGTTTGGTACACTTTTTAGAAGTTTTAGGTTATCTAATGTGAATCTATGACTGTTTTCAAAAGCATGCTCGGCCACACTTGACTTTTCTGTTCTTCCGTATTTTAAGTGTGCTAAGTGTTCTTTAAAACATGTTTGAATAGAGCGTCTCGTTTGGCCAACATATTTTTTGTCACAATCCATGCAACTAATTTCGTAAATTCCACTTTTTTCTAGAACTGTAGTTTTATCCTTGGGATTTCCTGGTAAACTTCTTATTGTGTTACCGGATTGATATACTAATTTAAGACCGGTGTTATTAAATACTTTTTGTAATCCTTTCGTAAAATTAGGATTATAAGGAATTGATACAAATTTTGAGTCGCAGGTATCTTTTTGTCTGAAAAAAGTGGAATTCCGAAAGGTCTTTTGAAAAGAATGTCTATTTATCAGCTTATTTATTAAGCCTTCGTCGTAACCGTTTTCGCCAGCTATATTCCTAATCCTGCTTCAAATCTTTCTTCGTACTAATCTATACGTTAAAAAGTGCAAACTTGCAAGCTTATGTTGTAAGCAATGAAAAGCGTCATTTGGAATATACCTGTTGGTGGCCGTTCCTTTTCTGTATAGGTCAAAGTCCAATTTATTTTTATTTCTTATAACTAAAGTGTCTAGAAATGGCAGTGTACCGTTGTTCTCTGTTTCATAAGTAAATTTAATTGTGGGAAAATTGTTATTTATTTTTTCCATAAAATTTTCAACACTAGTTACTTTAGTCTTGAATACTGCCAACACATCGTCTACATACCTGAACCATACTCTGGGGAAATACTGAAATTCTTTACTTATATCTGATTCAAATTTGCTCATAAAGAGGTTTGCGATAAAAGGTGATAAACTATTACCCTTTGTGGTTCCTTCTAATTGTTGGTAGTAGTTATTTTGATATTGAAAGTAATTTTGATTCATGCAGAGTTTTGTTAAAGATAGGTATTCTAAAGTCTGTTTGTCTTCTAGATTGTTTTTTCTTAGTAGTTCCTCCAGGTATTGTAAGGTATTGGGGATCGGCACACTAGGGAACAACGAACTAACATCAAACGAGATTAAAATTTCACCTTCTTGGAGTGAAATATCTTTAACCTTGTTGATAAATTCAAGGGAATTTTGAACAATAGGTAGGTTTTTACGGTTTGCAAAATAAGATAAAGCGTACTGGCTGAATGAATAACTATTACAACTTTATTGTTTATTAAATAATAGTTATTGCAAAAAACAAGAAACTATCAACGTAACTAACTACTATTTTAGAAATCTCCAGAAACTCAATTATTTTGTCGTCCAGATGAATAATTCCCAACTTGTAATCTTGGAAAACATGTAAATAAGTAATTTTTTTCATATTACAGTTTCGTTCGTATTTCAATCCCGCGGTTTTATGCTTTTAACACGATTTTCCTATTTGGCTTGTCCATTTCCTTACTCGAGATTTACGTCATTTATTCATCCATTCGCATCCACCGTTTCGGACACAGATTTATCCAATTCTCCATTTTGATCATATGTGTATTTTCTGTGCGAACAAATATATGGGCATAAACAGGATTGGCCATTTAAAAGGGTCCACCCGCATTTTGTCAAAAACTGTAAAGAATGGGAGAAAATGCTTTTGTTAGCAAAGGGAGACATTTTTTCCACCCTCAGAAGAATTACCCTACAGTGTGGTAGTTACAATTACATTACAATTACATAGCGATGAGTGCATCTTTCTTTTAATTTGGATCATTTATACTTGGCGGTGCGGACAAATATATGGGTATTTACATACAGGGTTGGCCATTTAAACTGTAAAGAATTGGAGAAAATGATGAAACACGTCGATTTTGGTTGCAAAGGGCACATTTTTTTTCACCCTCAGAAGAATTACCCTAAAGTATGTTAGTTACAAACCCTGAATTTTAATTAAGGAAAATAGTTTATGCACAGCATTGAAGAAATAATTTTTTCCTCTATGTGCTTTTAATTGCGATCATTAATACTTGAGATAATTAAAACCTATTTTTTTAGACACCTTAAAGATTTCAAAAAGACTACTTTTGTCTGTTTGAATTTAAAATAAGCATTTCTCAGCTTTGGAGAAACTACTTCTATCAACGCCTAAAGGAAGGATAGCTTCAACACTTAAAATTTGTTTAGCAAAAATAAATTTTTGGCAATCATGTTTTATTTACAGAAATTCAAGTCTTACCATACTTAAAATTGAAAGTATTAACAGAAATAGAGAGCATTTCTCAGCTTTGGAGAAACTACTTCTATCAACGACTAAAGGAAGGATAGCTTCAACACTTAAAATTTGTTTAGCAAAAATAAATTTTTGGCAATCATGTTTTATTTACAGAAATTCAAGTCTTACCGTACTTAAAATTGAAAGTATTAACAGAAATAGAGATGTAATAAAATACCCTTTCCAACGATGTGTCACATCGTTTGTTTTTGCTAATCAAAAAGTTGCAGCTATCCTCCCTTTAGGAGCTGATGAAAGCGGTTTCTCCAAATCTAACTAACTATTACTTTAAATTGAAAAATGCAAATGTAAGGTTTTTCTTTTCGACGGTGTGCCACGCGACCTACCATCCCTATTTAAAATTTAAGGGTTAGAACTACCACGATTTAGGGGATAATAGAGTAATTGTCCTGTAAGTGGCAAAAAATGTCACCCTTGCAAATAAAATCAACGTGTTTCTGCATTTTCTTCAATTCTTTACATTTACAGTCCATCATGTTGTGTGTTTATTCAAAAAGTACAATTAGATTTTCGTGACATATACTTTATTCAGGAACACACGGCTTAAATTAAGGGTCAAATATTCGCGATAAACAATTGAACCAACTCATCTTAATATCTCGGGCCGTTTCCAACTCTAGCAATTGCACGCACAAAAGAGAGCTTCGACCGACTTTATACGAAATGCGTTCCAAGTACCCCGTGAAAACTTGAACTAGTCGAGTTTTCTTATACTTTTTTATAGTTACTCTTACTTGATAATAGACACATCCTTTAAAAAAAAGTTTTGCAAGCAAACGATATTGGCAAAAGAAAAAGAGAAATAAAATCACTAAATGAAAGTGTGGAAATCAAGCAAATGCAATATTCTATCTCTTTTCCACTCAATTAATTTTTATCAGACGATCATTTAGCATACTGAAATCAAGAACAGGGCCATGAGGTAAATGACTGACAAGTATATGGTTTTGACGAGCGGTATTTAATCAAACGTAAAACGAAACTTAATTAAAACTGGCAACGATCACATCAATATGGCAGCCTTCTCGATGTCGAGCATTATTCTAAATCCCATATTATAGCCACACACATCAAGTTCGGATATCTGGCTGGTGTGCAGTTACTTTGCAGTAGTCCAATTAATACAAATAAGTAATATGCAACAACTGCTGATTTTTTTTTACGGGACCCAAATCCGACCCACATTATATTTCGTAGTTTCTTTGTAATTATAGTGGGGCACCAATTCAAAACTCATTTGAGTATATCAGAACATCATCTCCATTCAAAAAAAGGACATCGGATCCGCAACTTGGATGGCCTTGAAGTTTTTTTTGCGCAAGCCCGCAGAGGTGCGCATTTTTCGCAAAAAGTAAGACCGTTGGGAAAGTAACTGTTTTCTACAACAATTTTTAGAATATCAAAGCACAGTACCTTCCATTTCACTATATGGTTTTCTGTAGCGTTTTTTTTTTGTTTGTTTATTTGTCTACATTCACAGTCAGGTAGACTCTAACTCACTAAACCTAAACCTTCACGGGAGTCTGCGACGTTTTCAGCAACACGTCACTCTGAAAGTCTTATTGTATAATTCTTCTCTTTATATCCTGGCTCAGGTTGTGGGCGATCAGCAGAAGACCTTGGGGGATGACTATCCAAATCAAACATTTTGCACCAGAGGTCCTCGCCTAAGAGAAGAAAAATGTTTGATGAGGCTACCCAAGTAGCAAAATGACGTTCATTACATCGCGAAGACATCTTGGTGACGTTATGAAAGTCATTTTTTTACTTAGGTAGTCCTCTCTCTTAGGTAGGGAACCACTTTGGGTAATGGCATTTACTCCGTTACTGTTGGTTAGGGCAATGGGGCCACCACTTCTCTACGCCTCTTTTGTTGCTGTCGCATTGCGTCGGTGTTTAACTCTCCACTGGTTTTTATGTTTTTCTCAGATTGACTGTCTGAAAAGGTTTGTTTTATAAGTTCTCGTGCGAATGAATGAATGAATGTAGAAGTACCGGCGGAACAATTCCCATATACGTAGGCCTCCTTGCTTGTTTAGCCCTGGAAGCCTGCCTTTCGGAAAAGAACAGGTTTTTCTGGGCTGCAGCCTTCTTACATCACGTGGGAGCAACAGATAGTTTCCAAGGTATGACTCTCTTGACATGGCTAGAGCCGGACCCTCCAGCAGGACATGCAAGGACAATTCTTCATCCTCCATGCACCATCGACTCTCTGAATCTTCGGCGATTCCCAGCGTCTCTAGGTACTTTTTGAGGCAACAGTATCCTGTTAGGAGTCCTGTTGCTAGTCTCACATCCTTCCTGCCTAGGAGGAGCAAAGACTTCGTAATCTTCATTCAGATCTGTTTCGGTTGGACCCCCCATGTTGACCACGACTTTGACTTGGAGCTTCCCGAGCTCTTTGGCCAATTTGTTTACATCAGCAGCGTCCGTAGGCGCCCCTAATGCGTTTGTAGAGTGTCCAATGGGTACTTATCCAGTTCCCTATCGGGCCTCTTGTGTTGCAGGAGATCTACTGAGTCCTTGAGCAGCTCCTTGTTGCTCCTCATTTTAAGAGTTTCACTGGGTACCTGTTCGGTCCTCTGTGTTTCCTCCTGGTTGCCAGAGGAGTTCTCTCACAGACGAGTAATACGGGCTAGAAGCACCTCCCCAGCACTTCGAGGAGGGGGCTATATGCAACAGCGTGCGCCTGGTTCCCTGAGGAAGGTTTTGGTGGCTGATCCACGCATCCCTGGCATATAATCAAGGCCCCCACACCCGTCTCTAATCCACCACTCAGAGAAGTCGAGAGCGAGCCAGAGTTGGGTTCACCTAAGCGCTCCCTATATCCGGTACACCGCACCCCAAAGAGCTGCGTTCCAGGGAGTGCGGTATGACGTTCCCCAACAGGATTTAGTCACCACCTTATTCAGTCGGGTCCACCCTCGCGACTTCGACGCACCTGTTAAGAATAACCCAAGTAGGATCAGAGAAGAGAGCTCGGGGTCCTCTTGCCAATCCAAAAGTTTACGCGCGAGCTTCCTATTCTGGTGCCTCCTGTTTTTGTCCCTACGAAACAGAGGTGTTCTTTTTGTTTTCAGTTACTTTCAGAAACTCTCTCTTCTGTTTTACTAAAGACAGTAGCGGATCCAGATGAACAATAGCCTCCCCTCTTTTGTAGCTGGCCCAATCTACAAAAACACGAAAAAAAAGATTGCTACAATTTTTCGTTGTACAGCAAATTTTGCCTACGGCGCTATAACATGTTGATGGTTACAATTTTAATTAATCTTCGTCAACGCATTTACGTAAAAAACGTCATATTTAGTACATTTTTACAACACTTGCCTGCGGCGTATTAATGACATTATTTTAGCAACCAATCTAGACTAAAGACCAGATCCCCAAATCCAGTTTTTCTAAATTTCATAAAAAAGTCAAAAAGATCAAAAATTTTAAAGAATTTTGTGCTTAAACTTTAAAAAATTTTGCATGCGGCGTTATGATATCGATGATTCTCACAACTTAACTTTGATTTTCATAAATTTTTGTCAACAAGATTTCGAACGTGACCAAATGGGAATTTTAGACATAATTTTGGTTACTAATCTAGCCAAATCTACTTTAAAATAAAAATAAGTTATTTCCTTACAGACTGATCAAACCAAACACCACCTACTAAACCGCCCTCTCCATTTAAACTCGGCTGTATTCTCCTACACTATTAGCTTCCAAAAACCTCAAACAATATTCAGTATTCTTTTTTTATTTGACTCAGGAGTGCTCCAGTTTTAAGAAGTCTGGTATGTATACTTAAAATAGACGGTAAAATGTATAAACAAACTTTTGAGTAAAACGAGTCCTCACCGGGAATTGAGTAAAAATTTCCATAGCTATAAGTTAATTTGACTTAATTTAGAGTGAAATGGAGTTATAACTACTAAAAATTAAAAAACAGAAACTTATTAAAAACCCAGCCAACACCGTTACGTGAATATTGCACAACACAGGATTACTTTGTTACATAAATTCTATGTAAACTGGAAGTCACAACAAGAAAAAAGTAACGTTCATGTTCTGCATAATGTCATGCACAAAGTTCCCTACTTTTTACGAAAATAATATTTATTTAAAATGACGTAAATAATACATGGCAACCAAAAACTGGAAAAGGGCAGATATTGTAACTAGTAACTAGGAAGTAAATCGAAAGGTAAAATTGGAGTAATTTTTTTTACATATAATATTATATTATAATATTTATATCTCTTACAAGTAACATAAAGGTAAACTTGATGTCATGTAAATAAATAACTCTTTATGTAACTACCACATAAATGTTATATAAATATTACCCATTGAAATGTCACATTTATGTAAAATTAATGTCATATTGTGTATATAATATTTATATACTATTATTGTCACAAAAAAAATTCCATGCACAAAGTTCGCTTCTTATTACGTTGGTATAATGTAATTAAAGAAACATAAGTTATGTTGTGTAAATATTACGTAAATATTATGAAACCTTTTTTTATGTACATTTTTTACTCTAGATATATGTAAATACTATGTTAATTTAACAGATGTGTTTGCTGGGAAAATAAACCGGCTTTAAAAATGTACAAATTATAATAAAAGATAAGATAAAATAATTTATTTTTTATATTAAACTAAACCTTTTAAAATTACCGCCTATATATAGGTACGTTTTATAGTTTATTGCCTAAGTAGTCAAATGCCTTTCATAACGTCACCAAGACGTCATTTTTACGTAATGTGGTCGAAATGATGTTTTTGATGTAATATTTTCGAAGTCGGTTCATTTCAAGTTTTTATTTTATAGTAGCGTGCGGTTGCTTTAAAAGGGATCTTTTTTTCTTGGCCTAACGTTATGCGAGCGATCAAGTTCAGGGTATATTGTCGCACATCCACTTCGGCTTGACGATGTCAAATGTTGATTTACGGCACTAGGGCGTATCTGTATAATCACGACAGATGCCAGAGGGGTCGCGTCGTTGACGCATTTGCATCTAAATTATACGTGTCGAACAATTTAAATTTACATTCCCGATCGATTGGTTCTGTGTATTGTGGTGTAAATCAACACCGAAGACTATTACTGAAGACATATATCTATTAAGAAACGTCGCTTTCTGAACATAGTTTCTCTCCAGATATTAAAGGAAAACAAGTAAAATTATTTTTTTAAACCTTCGGCAACCTCCAACTTCAGCGAGTATGATATCTTAAATATCTTAAAGAATTTACCATTTATTTATTTAGCATATGGCATTAAGATACATTGTATAGATTATAAACAAACATTTAACAAATTAGTATAATTAATTAAGGTCGTAGTTACAATCTGGGAAATTGTTTTTAGCATCACTGTACGGGAAATCAATTTAACTATGTCGACCTGTTTTTTTTGCAAAATTTTACGTCTTTGAATTTATTTTCCATAGCAACGCGGAGACTTTATTTATGTTTATCTACAGTGGGACACCAGAGATTTTTTAGCGCCGTGTCAAAAATTTGGGGTTAGGTTACTTTTTTTGACTTTTCGCGTTCTACACCGCTAACAAATCAAGTAAAATACTAAAATAAAAGAAAACCATTTATTTCAGAATTACCTGCTAAAAAAACGCTACCCAACTACTTACGTATGAAAGTAACTGGATGTAATGTTTAAGGTTGCATTTACAGGTGCATTTATAATTGAATTGGAAACACTTCCGCTAGCTAATACCGACAACAGGTTAACTTAAAAGCATGCAAATTTAAAAATCGGCTACTGGCACTAGACAAAATAATCGTATTCTATTTTAAACAGGAGCGTCAATGACGTCGATGATTTTTGTTTCGTTTGTACTCAGATTTGGTCAGTGGTTTTCTGGACCGAAGTCGGTTGTTGTTAGCATCCTCAATGTCTGCGTGTATTGGTAGATCTCTGTTGTCCAGGATCTTTCCAAATTCGGCGGATTTATCATTATACCTCACAAAAATGCGATTTTTTTACAAACTACCTGAATTTGGTCTTCTGGAATAAACTAGTGCCTAGTTTTCATCTACACGACAAATTTCATCATAATCGGATGAATGCTTCAAAAGAAATATTTGTCGTCATGTTTGCAATTCTTCAGAAACGACAAGGCTATGCGACCATCTCCGTCTAAATAAGTAGTTTGCGGTTTTATCCGCTTAAGAAAAAAAATGCATTCAAATGGATACTTTTTGCCTTCTTTTTTTTTGTTTTGGTGATCTTGCGCGGTAAAAGTATTTCTAGGTAAAATCTTGCGCGGTAGGGGCCAAAAAAGTACCGTGATATCACTCCCGTCCTTTCCTGCATTTCTCCCAGACCTTGTTTTATGCCTATAGATTGCAACTGGTTGATGGCATTCACAAATTACATAACAAGGCGTGAAGGAGGGGGAGGGAGGTCGAAACTGCGTTCCGGTATTATTTTTGTCTAAAAAATGAATAGAATAAAATAAGTAATACTTTAAAATATTTACCTACTTAATTTACGGAGGGGGAAGGAAGGTTTCAAAAATGTTATAAAGAAAAAAAGAGGGTTGAAATTAAAATTTCGAAAAATTGGCGGGTCACTTTTTTACTGAGGTGTAATGGGCTTTTTTATTTAAGAAGGTAGTGTTCTCGTCCAAACGTAACACCCTGTTCCCACCTACGACTTTTTCGTGCATGCCCGCTCACGGGTCACATGACTGTCATAACATTTCATATTGACATCATGTGACGCGTGAGTGAGCACTCACGAGAAAGTCGTGGGGACCAGGTGTAAGAGGGCCAAACGTCAGTTGAGTCTGTTTGGACAATTTTTAATTATTCTTCGATAAAAATATATGAACTAAAAATTTCAATTTTCGTTTCTTATTAGTTTAAAGAAATGTGTGCCTGGATGATTTTTCTCATATGGACCTTTGCAAACTTAGGAATAAAAGGGATACAAAAACCTGAGTAAGTTACCCGATAAACAAACCATTTTTATTACAAAGGCCCACATACAGGGAGAAACCCACAGCCAATCTTCATCTTTTCCATTTTTTCTTCAAATACCCACTTGCGAAATCACTTATACTATTATTATAAGTCCAAAATTCCAACAAGTTAAAAACCCTCCTATTTAGATTAAAAACGACATGCGTCCCATAGTCCTAAACCTTAGTCCATCTTGGTAAATCCCACCCATAGATTTTATCTGATTTGATATTTGATTCGCTTCTCCGGGGCCATTGTACCCCGTTTTATTTCTGGCATAACTTCCAAACCGCTCAACCGACCTTCATAATTCTTTTTTTATTCGATTTAAGAGTGTTCTCTGGGGTGAAATTTTATTTAAAAAAATTATACCTCCCCCACCACTTTTATGACAAAATAAAAAAAAAACATTACAAAAGTCTAAAAGACGTCAATATAATAAAAAGACACAATGAAAATTCTCATTGTACCCCGTTTTATTTTCAGAATAACTGAAAGTTATTCTGAAAATAAAACGTTTAACCGATTTTCATATATTTTTTTATTTAAGCAGTTTAATTAAATATATATACTTTCCTCATCACTTTTACAAAAAAAAACTTTAAAAAGCCTTTTATAACTAAAAATTAAATAATTTTTAATGTTGCATAAAATCCAATTTTTTTGATACTAGGTATATTATCACAGGGATCGCAAAAAATATAACGATCAAAATATAACGTTCTATTTTCTAGAATTCTTTTGAAAAATTTATTGTGTTATCAGTGTTTTCATCTTAATATAACACTTAAAAACTCGCACCAATTTTTCAAAAATACAGCCAGCTTGTTCGCTTTGCTGTGAAAATGAATTTTCCCGTTTTCTCCCCTTGTTTCACGTTGTCGTCGCAAACATTTGCCATCTTTTTGGATGTTTACAAATTAGTTTTCTATATACAATAACGTTTTCCCATTTGTTAAGCTGGGGAAAAGGATTTTCGAACGAATTATTTCTGAACGCCAGCGACAACAAGAATAATGCGTTCCATGTGTTTTCTGCGAATTTGTTAATAAATTCTGTTGATTTATGTTTTTAATGCGTTTACTGCGAAAAAATTTGATTTGAGGTCATGCGGCTCAAAAATCAGACATTGAGACAATTAAGGCGTTTTCCTTTTGATGCACTGGTACGCACCCGGGGCAATATTCGTATTCCATTTTATTGCACCACTCGAGTTTTGACATTCCATTTGAATGCGAGTGCAGTTTATATAGTCCTGAGTGCACGTTTTCTTGCATGACCGCCATATACTTATAAAATTAATATACACGTTCTGGAAGTGGCAATTATATTAGCAACATATCATGATCTAGTAGGCCATGAAAATAAATATTTTACGACCGTTTTGCGCAAGTGCTTTGGATTAATGATATTCCTCACGCCATTTTTGTTAGTTTTTATTCGGGAATTATAAGTAGGGCACAAAATAAAACTAAAGCAGCATAGAATTTATTAAATCAACTATCTGGGAAGTAGCAAAAAAAACAATGCGTTTCTGAACGAGATGTGTATGGCAAATTGCTGTTTGACAATAAAGAGATTGCTAATGCATTTGGAGAATATATTTTTTCTGTGAATGATAAACTATATCATTATTTTCGGAATACCATGTCTACCACGGGAAAAACGATATTGCCGAGTATATTCTTTGATAAAACTACATCTGTTGAATCAGCACGAATTATCAAATCTTTACTAAATAAAAAATCGTCAGAAAAGGACAATATTCCAATAACACTTGTTCAGGACTATATTGATGAACTGTCGGAAATCCTAGCAGTAACTGTGAACAGGTCGGTGGAGAAAGGAAAGTTTCCTGAAGCGCTTAAGGAGGCAGTTGTGGTTCCATTCTTTAAAAAGGGAGATAAAAAAGATATCGAAAATTATCGTCCAATTTCTGTTTTGAGTGTTTTTGTAAAAGACTGAGATTTCCTTATTAAAAACAACGTTCTTACAAAATCTCAACACGGTTTTTCTACTGAAATGGCCTGTATTGATTTTATTCAATCAGTTTAAGATAAAATAGATAATAATGAGATCGTAGTCGTCGTACTATTTGCTTTAAGTAGAGCTTTTGATACGTTGGATCCCAATTTTGTATCACACAAGATAAACAGACTAGGAATAAGCGGTAACATTAACCATTGTTTTAAATCGTTTCTTCTAAACAGAACATTTTCTGTCAAACAAAATGACGAAAAATCAAACACTTTTCATCAAAATCAGGGAACACCACAAAGGAGCATTTTGGGCTCTTCAATAGTTTCCTTATTTAACAAAGACCTCCCAGAACACTTACAGAGTGCCGAAGTTTACTAATATTCAGATGACACTAACATGACTTTCAGACTCTGATCCTGGGGTTGTTGAATCAAGGGTTTTTATTGAACTACATAACAAATATAGAAAATCAAATTACTTCAGTTTTAACTTTCATGGAAATACTGTTGCGTGTGCTGAACAAGTAAATTTTTTAAGAATTATGATTGACAAGCATCTTGACTTTAAATTCCAAGTAGACGCAGTTTGCAAAAAGATGAACAAGAGTTTTTTCCTCTTGAGTAGTTTAAAGAAGTCGCTACCTTTAAAAGAACTAATGTGCTTGTATGTACTTTAGTTCTGTTTAGTCTGTTTTAACTTACAATGTGGTTCTGTGGCGACAGTCTTGGGATGTGGAAAGAGTCCTGGTTGCACAGAAAATAATTATACGACTGCCATTTGATATTCGGAACCAACATTCCTGTACGGAAACTTTTAGATAAAAAAATAGTTATTTATTTATTATTATTATTTATACTGATTGCTCTTTGTTTAATTGAACCAATTTTATTAAAGATATTAGCAGTTTATTGCAGGAGTTTAAAGAATATTGTCATGACGCTCCCTAGAGCTAGAACTGGAAGAGTGTAAACCGAACGACATAAGCCGTTCAAGATGATAGTTATCAAAGTGTGTGTATTTTTAATAGATAAACACTTCGCGGATTGAAATGTGTTATTATATATTTTATTGGAAATTACCTTTATGACAATATCTTATAAATAGACCATATGAAATATAGTTTTGCCCGAATGTATGAGGAAGATTTGTTTGTAACTGTTTTTTAGTCTTATATATTTATTGTTATTTTTTATATATTAGTTTACTTTTGACAATTGTCTGTACTATGTGTATGTGTATGTACTATATTTATTTAGTTTCATTGGGAAAATAAAGAATTTTGAATTTTGAACTTTGAACTTTGAACTTTGAATTTTGAACCTTGAATTTGAACTTTGAACTTTTGGAACCTTTGAACTTTGACTTTTAAACTTAAAACTTTTAGACCTTAAACTTTAAAAAAAATTTAACCTTTGAAATTTGACCTTTCTTTGAACTTTGAACTTTGACCTTTGACCTTCGAACTTCAAATTTTGAATTTTGAATTTGACTTTGATTTTAAATTTTAAATTTTAAATTTTAATTTGAATTTTGAATTTGTATTTAAATTTTGAATTTAAATTTCAATTTTTTTATAATTTTACTCACAGTACACACACAGTTAAGTATGTGATGATTTGCACCATATACTTGTAAATTTACACAGGGAAAAATAAACTTACATGTACGATTTTGGTATCATCCAGAGAAAACATCTGTCTTGGCACTTTCACATCTTATTAATTTTTCGATCATTAAAATGCGATTAAAAACGCCATAAGTTGGTAAATCGCTGTATTGGCGGGTACAGCGTTTTAGCCTAACACTGATAATTTAGTTTATCTCAAAGCGACCTTCCATCTAATGAAACTTTTAATTTAAAAGGAATGATGTACTAATTTTAAATTGATTGATTAATTATTTTAGTAAATATCAGCCAATATATCCAAACAACTAAAGACGTAATTTCCTCAAAACAGTTGTTTTCAAGATACAGCGTTTTACCATCTGACGGCAGTAATATATCCAATACTATTAAAAAAATATATATTTTAATTGTATGTGATGATGAAGGTGAAGAGTTATTTTTCTTAAGAAAAGGCTGTCAATGAGGATGATCATTTTAATTTAGTTATATTAACATCTTGTTTTACTGTCGACTCACGCTGGTTTTATGCAGGAAATAACATAAGATAAGAAATAAGGAAATGGGAAACCATATCACTTCCATCGACGAGCTCTTTTGATGTTTTACTTCTTTTTCATTCAATTTAAAGTATCATTTATCTTTTATTATTATCTCATAAAAGAAATATGAGATGTCTTAAGGCCGGAAAATACTTGTTTTCTGGTTATCATAAAATAACCTAAAAAAATCTGATCTCACACCGTGCATTGCATATTCCAGTTCCTTATTTTGTTTATTCTTCAGTTTTGTTTTAGGCTTCGAATTGTGTTATTAGATCTAAAACTGTTTGAATATTAAAGTTGTTCGCTACTCTTCAAATTTTCTCTGATACTCCTTTAATGTGTAAAATTGTGAGTGTGGTGAATCATACATAGGCGAAACAAAAAGACCACTTTCTGTTAGTCTTAAGGAACATCAGACGAATACCCAAAGAGGTGAAACAACGAAATCAGGAATCGCCGAATATGCATGGTCAAAACAACACCGAATAAAGTGAACAGAAGCAAAGGTTTTGCACAAGACGTCACACTGGAAGAAACGAAAATTCATTGAAGCTGCCTTTATTGAGCAGAGTCAGAGTATTTTCAGTTAACCAAGAGTTGAATTTCCAAATATTTGGAAGCTCCTCCTTGGGCGGAGCCAACTTCTTAAACTTCATGATTGAGTGATTTCCCATAGTATATAAGTACGTAGCCTTAGGAATAGATTGTAGTTTGCACCTGAAGACGATCAGAGATTGTACTGATCGAAACGCCGTGTAGAAATAAAATATAGACAATGGAAGTCCGAAACACAGAGATAATTTCACACACATCATTGTCTCAAACTTTTAAATACCTATTTTACATTTTACAGTTGCTCCGTTTCTAAATTTGATGCTCTGTACGCCCTTGCACCATACAGTACATTATTAATAAAATTAAACTTACTAATCGAGATTCTACCCCTTTGGAATCATTTGGGTCAATTACTAAGAAGAATTTTGCGTTCGCATTTCAAAAGGCTTTTTCCTGCGGCCCTAATGATCTTCATCTGACTCAAATGGAATCAAATTAAACAGTTGGCTTACTCGAAGAAGTTAATCTTATTGATTGCTCTTCTAGTCTGTCTAATTAGATCCAATACTTCTTTAAAACAAAAAGACGTATGGCGAATTTCTTGAAAAAATGATTTCCCTTACTTCGGGGAAGTGGATAGGATTACATTTTGCAGTCATTCCCTGGGTGAAGGCCGATAAAAGATTACTTGACACGTTGTGGCATCTATGTGTTTGCTGTAAAGAATCATGTTATCTGAGTGTTGATTTTGGGTTGGTGAAACAAAAAAAACTCCTCATGCTACATTTTGAAACGGCAAATTTTTATTTGGAGAGCTGTAAAAAGACCAGACAAAGCTCAGAAAAACCGACGGCACGCGTGACTTTAGCAATCAAAGAGTCATAAGGGCTCTTCCCTGTCGCTCTCGATGTTTAATAGTTGGCGTACCTTGTGCTAATTATGGAGGGAAAAATCGGTACAGCTCAGTACTTGTATCGCTTTGCGCTCCTTACCCCACCCAAATCAACGTTTATAACGGTAATACATAGAAAAGATTGTAGAAATATTTTAAGAGGGCGCGACAAGTTTTTCAAATAAATACTGAAAACATATAACATAATAATCAATATCTTTGTTTTGCTGCAAGTAGGTAGTTTAACTTCAGCTGTGTTTTAAGCTGTTACATTTTTTTGGTAGCTTTTTTTACACCTAAATTTCCAGCAATGCAATATTGCATAGAAACTTGATAAAACAGCTACTTTTATATTAAAATAAAAGCTAAGTCTTAGCTGACCAAATGGAAACAAATTTTAGTATTTTTTAAAATTATACAGCTAAAACAAATGCGATAAGACAGCTTCGACTGTCGATCGCTGTTAGGCTGTTGCGTATATCCCGGTATTTCTGGATAAAGTAACCTATAATTCCGGTTTATTGATATTTTCTACCGGTTTTTTAAAATCTATGTTTCTCCTTTGCCCGTGTGCACCACTTCCTCTTACTTCCTCCACTTGTTCAAGTGCTGCTTAATCTGAGGGTGACTCTTGAGATTTACTTGGTTTGCAAAAGTTCCGAATATATGAAAAGTGAGCAATTAATTGGCAACGTGGCAGTTATTTGCATTGTTTTGTGTTTTTTGTGTGGAGACCATGATTTATACATGTTAGCTGTCAAAAAGCAACGTAAAATTTGAGGCTGTTTAAAAAAAACAAATTTTATTAATGATTTATGCATATATGGAGGAAAAGGCAAATAAAACTACTATATAATTGGTGAACTATAAAAACTGACTATTTATTATCACACCACTAGACCAACCCAATCTTTTTAAGAGTTTCTTTGCAGCGAATTTGCGAAAAAAAGGTAAATTATTCGCTTAGCGTAAAAAGTTTGCTTTTAAGTATTGTAGTGTGCAAAGCTTTAAAAACATTATTTTTTTATCTTCATAAAAAGTGTTGAAATAATCCATTCTTTAAAAAATCCTTCTTGATATTCCATTAATTACAAAGTCTTGTTCTTCATCTTCTTTGTTATCCCGAAGAAGTTCCATTTTAAGCGCTTCCACCGGATTACAGAAAAATTTTAAGGCAATGGAACAATTTTATAAACTCATAAAATTAATGGCTTTTGTTTTGAAAAAAAATATAAAAAAGCCGAAGTAATTCTACGGCTTATCTTAACTACAGCTTAAGTGCCACTTAAATGATATTCCACACTCTTGAAAACCAAAACTAAAGTTTAAGGTCGGCTTACATGTCAAGCCGAACCCGTGCATATGGGCATTTGTTCACTAGTCACTTCCCGAACAGTTAACCTGGTCAACAACGGAAAAGGCTCGTGACACAAACTGTAAGCGGCCACGATTGTAGTATTTAAACAGAAATTTTCGAAGATGGTTTTTCTAAGGGACTAATTCTTAAGCCACCCTACTCTTAAATTCAAATATACTTTTAGTTATACTGTGTCTTCGTTTTCCTTTGAAACTCAAACTTGGGGTCGAACACCGTGCCCTGTTTAATTCATATCTGAAATACAGACACCGCGACCTTTCGTTTGTTTGATATCCAAAGAGTGTCGCGTGTCTTTTTACTTCCCAATTAAACATAAATAATTAAACACTTTTGTTCTACGATCTTGTGGTTAATGGCTCTTCCCACAACTAAACTGGGCGCACTATGAAACGCATATTTTATATTCAGGAGAGTATTTTAAACCTGTGGAACTTTTTTAGATTTTATTATTTTGAAATGGTGTTTTTGGTATCGTATAGCTGATATTTTTTGCTAGAAAAAGTTTGCCATTTTGTATTTTACCCAAGGTGTGATGAAAAGTACTGTTGTTTTTTTGTCAAAGTTAAGGAAAATAAATAAAAATAAATTTGGGAAAAATTTAAAATTATTAAATTGGTTATCACATCTTTTTTAACAAAATAAATTCTCAGATTTTTTATTTTTTCTTTCGTTTTGGAGATATGATTTTTTTTCCAAAATTTATGCTTATTTTACATTCTTTTGCCTTTTGGATTTGACCGGATTTCGAAAATAATTTTAAATATGCATTTTCGCAATCTCTGGAAGGCCTATTAAAAATAAAATGTACCCAAAGTTATTTTGAAAATTAATCTTGATTACCAGTGGCGTCCAAGTTGTGAATTGTAAGAGATGTTTACAAAAAATATTATTTTTTTAGTTATTAGTAACTAACAGAATACACTTTTATTTTAGTTATTAATAACTAGTGACGATTGTTACCAAAGCGGTTTTTTTTTTTTTAAAAATGTTAGCCAGGGGCGGAGATACATTTTTTTCAGAATACACTTTTATTGATAAAAAATGGTTACATAAATTAGAGAAAGCAGGTTCAGCTTATATTTTTTTAAATTATTATGTAAATAATTTTTTTTTATACCAGACACATCAGGCGCGTGCATAATTTATTATTTTAAAAATTTCTGTTTAAAAATATTATTTTAGTTCTGTGTGATCCTAAAGTGAATTAGTGAAAAACAATCATAAAATATAAGGTTTTTTGAACATTTTGGTATCATTTGAAAGGTCCAATTTTGCACACCTATTTTGAAATTTTGCACACCCCATGGGAAACCGCAATAGGGTGAGGCTGCCCCCCCCAGATATTTTTGAAAATTTTAGTATCATTCGAAAGGTCAAATTTTGCCTCGAATTTTGCACGCCTATTTTGAAATTTTCCACACCCTACATGAGAACCTGTAATAGGGTCATGAGTAACGAGGCTGCCCCCCCCCCCCCAGATGATATTTTTTGAAAATTTTGGTAACATTCGAAAGGTCTACTTTTGCACACCCATTTTGAAATTTTGCACACCCCATGGGAACCCGCAATAGGGTTCTCGAGTAACGAGGCTGGCCCCCCAGATATTTTTTTTAAATTTTGATATCATTCGAAAGATCCAATTTTTCACAATTTTGTACACCCCATGGAAACCTACAAAATGGTTCTCGAGTAGCGAGGCTCCCCCCCCCCCGATGATATTTTTTTGAAAATTTTGGTTTCATTCGAAAGGTCTAATTTTGCACAATCGTGCACACCTATCTTGAAAAATTTTTTAAAACAGGTAGTGAATACTTTTAGCCAAGTTTGCGCACATAGAACGACTAGTTCATCGAAACGCCACGCCGCCGCGCCACCTGCGTGTACTCCCCCGGTTTATGTATTTTTGGCGAATGCGCAATCAATTTAGAAATTTTTTTATGACAAACAACGGGTTTTGCTAATTCCGGTTTTGAAAAATAATGGTTTGACAACTTCCGGGTTTTGTTAAAAATGGGTTTTACAAATTACGAGTTTGATATTGAATGAGTTTAATGAACAATGGTTCGATTAAAAACAGGTCTTATAAATTTCGAATTTGATATTGAATGGGTTTAATAAAATAAGGTTCGGATAAAAAATTGGTGAATCGTTCTTACGATGAAAATTTTTATATATACGGTCTGACACATTCCTGCTTTGATAAACCATAGCCGTTCCCACAGAGTCTACTTTCAAAAGGCAAGCTAAGGAGCGCAAAATGAGTCTTCAATAATAAAAGCGTGCTATTTAATTGTTAAAAATATATAGTAATAAGTATATATATTCATTGTATATCTATAAATCTTATAACAACTACTATAGTTTTTTTGCGAGCCAATTTAAATATTTTATTGGTATTTTTTCGTGAATTGGGTGTAGCTAAACCCAATAAAATAGTTTTTGTACAGGAAACAAAAAAAATTGCAATTTGTTACCTAGTGTAACCAAACTATGGCTTTCTTAATTACAGATGCAAGAAAACTATTTTTACCACGGTGGCAAAAATAATTTCTCAGCCATTTTATATTCAAATTTGAAAAACAACGTAAAGTGATAATATTATAAAATAATTATTCTTATCTAAAAATTGTGCCAATTCCTTAAGTTTTCTTCAAGAATTATAAAAAAATAAGGAAAAATAATAAAAAATTACAAGGCCAACGGTAAACGATCAATGTTCTGATGTGCTATCACTGACACACACCTCCTGGCGGCAACACTAGAAGAGGTTCGCAATGGTCGGGAGGAGCATGTGTACATATGCTCCGACAGCCAAGCGGCCCTAAAGGCACTCAGTGCGCCAAAAATTGTCAATACTCTGGTGGAAGAGTGCGTAGAAGCACTGGAAGCCTTGAGTCAAGACAAAAGAGTTACAGTGATATGGGTACTGGGACACACGGGAGTATCGAGCAACGAAAAGGCGGATGAACTCACTCGGATCGGGTCCAGCACTTAATACGTGGGGCCGGAACCACTCTTAGGTATAACAAGGGGACAGCTGCAAAGTCGACTCATTAAATGGGCTAACGATGCACTGGCGGACTCCTGGGAGAACGAATTAGGATGCAGACAATCCAAAGAATTCGTCGACGGACCGGACGCGGCCACACTCAAATGGCTCCTGGAAAGGGCACGAAAAGGTATTGGACTACTGACAGGGATACTGACCGGCCACAACCGACTCAGCAAGCATCTGACTCGCATCGGGGTCGGGAATGACTCCATCTGCCGTGCCTGCGGGAGGGCGGAGGAGACATCACGGCACCTCGTTGCGGAGTGCGATGCATACCTAAGGATAAGGCATCAGGTACTCGGACAACCGAACCTGGATGCAGAGGACCTATGAGCTCTGAGGTGGGCCAAAGTACTGGACTTCGTGAAGGAAGGCCCGGAGAGCCCACTACCGTACAAGCGGTACAGGTGGTGGATTAGGGGGCTGGGCTGGGGTAAGGTAAAAAGGGACCGATTGGGCCTACTTGCCAGGTCTTGGGCCGCCCCCTAGTTACTACTACATGGCCAACAATGTAACGTCACCATAAAAATAATGAGCTATCAGTAGAAGTTGTCTTTGAGATTTTTGTACGTTTTTCATGTTGTTTAGGATTTATTGATAAATGTAAACAAAATTTGTGATGAACTCAACTTCAAAATTGTAATTGATTCCTTTCAAAACGAGTAAATAAAATGTATAAAAATTTTGATTTATGTGAATAAAATGTAAATATATTGTTTTCACTCTAATGTAATTTAAATTTGTTTTTCTAAATAAAAAAACGTTAAAATTATTTTGCGGAATTCCACATTAGAAAAAAACTTATAAGAAACAATTATTAAGCTTGAATTTCTTTCCCGAGGGTCAATTTTACCGCTTTTAGCATGACTCCACACTACAACTTTACACAGTTTACACGTGTTTTGGTTCGACTTTAACTTCTTCAAATAATATAAGATATCGTAGAGAAACTTTCACACGTTTCTTTTTACTTTTCTAACCAATAAGAGTGTTTATTTATTGCCTAAACATATGTAAAATATACTGGAAAATAATGTTACTGAACAATAAAAGCTAATTTCTTCAGTAGTAGGCGGAATTGTAGTCTGAAGTCATGCTATATCGAAATCTAAATCAAAAACCAGTGAAATTGACCCCCAGGTACTTTTTGTAATACCATAACTGTCGAGGCATTAACCATAGGAGTAAACTGGAAAAAAATGGGCTTATTTGACGATAATTGGGTCGACATAAAACTGACAACTAATATCAATAGTTTTAAAGCAAAAGCTACAAAGCTCCTAATTGAAATAACTCCTTATGAATTTTCTGATTTTTTTAATTTGTGATTGTTACTAATTTGTTTTACAATAATACAAGTTTTTAAATTTGTATTTGGCAATAAAGTGATTTTTTATTATTTATATATTTTTTCTTTTTTAATGTAATTTAAATAAAATATAATAAAAAAAAACTTAATTTGAAGTAAAAATTTGACCATATCCAGTTTTAACCCCAAACCTCCCCTCTCGGTGCGCCACTGCTATTCTATTTTATTCTAAACTTTTTCTAACCAACTTACATTAACTATTTACTAGGTTGACGATACAAAAATGCAAGCAAAAATCACAACAGAGTAATTTAAATTATTTTTGAAGTTAGGAACACATTAATCTGAGTCCCAGCTAAGTGATATTTAGACACTTAAAAGCGATAATTTCCTAGTAAGTCCTAAATATCCCTAAAATATAACATATGCGTCGCAGTGGCATCGCATCGGTTCAGAGTGGTAAACCGCCATTGCACCCTCCAGACACTATTGGCCAAGCTGTCTTGATTTATCGGGTCATATGACAAAGTGCAAATGGCCCAAAGAGAAACGCCCAAAGCTTTCTGTTTGTGCCGTTGTATGGTCTTTGTCTCGCCTCTGATTTCTAGTTGCATATGATTTATTTTCACCTCTTGTCTGTGCATTCATCAGAAACGCTTTCTCGCGTTTTTAAAAAGTGTTTGTTCGCGTTAAAATGGCGACTTTCATATTTATGTCTATATCCACTAACGTGAAAATTCTCCGACTAAGCTTTAATCATGGTTAACACTAATCGGAGTTTGGAATGGGTCTTGGCAAACAAAATTTTCAATTTCACCACATTCTAAACATCGATTAGTCACTAATCACGATTAATTCCTAATCGGTTAATTTTTGGCTTGGTGGATACGAACATTAAACTGGTTAGAAATATAACCGACGCTTGAGCAGAAGTAACGTCAAACTTTTGCCTTTTTGATCAAAGTCTTAAAATTTAAATTTTTAAAAGCGATAAAAGCGATTATCTCACAAACTAAATAAGGCTGGGTGTGATTTTAAAGGATTTTTTAAGATCGTTTATTAAAATGAGTTGATATCCATGCTTAATTCAAATATGTCACTAGTTGTAGATTCTCTCAAAAAAACTCTTTAAAATGATTTCAACTTATTTAGTTTGTGAAATAATCGCTTTCAATCATTAAAATTTTAAGATTTTGATTGCGAATATCTCGAGAACTAAACAAGAGAACTGTATGATATGAGGAACCTTTATAAAGCAAATTTTATAAGGATTTAAAATTTGGTATCAAAAACTGGGGTCGCACAAAAAAAATTAAGATTTTATATGTAATTAAAGCTGAATCTCTAAAATATATGGTTCAAAGTTTATATTTTTTTTTATTGAATAGCACTTTATGCTAACTGTGATTGATTTATTTTAGACACAAACCCAAAAGTTAGTTTTACAAAAAAATCTCAGCGACGTCAGTGTTTTAAACTACCTCAGATAATGAAAATTTTAAAACCCTGGTGAAGTACGTCATAATAATCTTTTAATTGTATTTTTTATTTTCAAAAAGTAAAGTTAGTTACTGCCCACATAACAATTAAACATTCCTGTAATGTAATAATCACTTACTTAGAGAACAAAGAATGTGGAAATGTCACATTTTACCATTGCGAATATTACTAACACATGCCGGCCATAAGTTACGTTCTAGCTCCTACAGGTGATATAAATGTGACAGAAACGTGACGTGAAACATGACTATAATACGACCAGAAAGTTTCTTTAAAGAATTATAGTAATATACCTGGACACCGACTATAACATACCGCAGCTAATATATATCCCTATTGAATATTGCGTGGTTATGATTCAAAATATGTCCAGATGGCCACGAGATGGATATCCTAAGATATGCAGTGGATATATATCCACATAAATATCCACTAAATAGTACTAAAGTACAATTACGGGGTAGCCTATGGATATAGGTATAGTCCAATTTTTTGATGAGCGCGATGATGCCTCTGAAAACGTATTTCTTTGTTGTCAACAGTTTGCATGTCAAATAATTTGTTGTTGTCAATTTGAAGTAACAGTTGAAACAATCAACGATATGACTATGTTTTACATATTTAATGTCGCTGTCCAAAACAATGTATCACCATTATGTTGATGTACTACTACAGATGAGTTATCAAAAGATTACCCAAATTACTTTTTGCTGTCTTATATGTATATTAATATTGCCTGCTACATAGAGAACATATTGATTCCAGTGCCATCTACCTACAATAGATGACATTAAACTAAATTATAATTATAAATCATGTAAAACGCGTTCTTTTCACAAGATAGTAATATTTTTAGCAAACATGCCAAAATCTTGAAAAAAACATTCTACAAATAACTTGATTATCAGTTTATCATGGGCATATTATTATCTTATTACCAAAGAAATATAACTATCACAAACTCTTAAAAAATATTCAGCAAAAAATAGGTCTGCAACATTCCTATCACATTCGCAATAGAATATTTCAAAAATCATTTTGATGGAATATTCCTATAACATGAATATTTCTCCAATGTTATGTGGGTGAGGAGTATATTTTACTTTAAAAGGACTTAGATATTGGCAACCTAAAGATATTGGCAACCTAAACCTTTTTTTTCTACTACGAAAGTACAGTTAAACTTCTACAACCTGACTTCCATGACTTGAACTCAGTCGCGCACCCAGGAATTGACTTCGGGGGGAGTTTTAAAAATAAATAATAAAAAAAAACTTCATTTGAAGTAAAAATTTGACCAGTTGAAGTACCTGCTACTCATTTTTTTTTCTACTACGAAAGTACAGTTAAACTTCTACAACCTGACTTCCATAACTTGAACTCAGTGATGCAACCAGGAATTGACTTCGGGGGGAGTTTTGAAAATAAATAATAAAAAAACTTAATTTGAAGTAAAAATTTGACCCTAATTATTAATATAAGATAACACGTGCTTACAAGCGCGGACCTGGGCTCAAATTTAGAGGAGGGGGGGGGCATGTTATCCAAATTTAAAATTTGATGTCAAAGTAAAATGCAATTTTTGACTTAAAATTAAACTAAAATTGTAATTTACCCTTAATTTGTTTGATAAAATGCCAAAATGCGCCGTAGGTGAAAATTTTTGCGAATATGATATTTAAAATTCCATTTTGACACCAAATCGCAGGCTAAATATTTTAATAAAATTACATTAAAAAGACCATTTTTACACGAAAACGTAAAAATGAAAAGGTGTTATGGCGCCTCAGGCGAAAAATATTGCAATTTTTAAAATATTATTTAAAATATCATCGATGCTAAAACATCGATACATTTTTTAAACATCGATCCAAAAAAAAATATGGGATATAATGTGTCTGAGAAGTTTGCAGTTTTACCCCGCCCCATCCGAGCTCTTGTTTTCAAAAGCTGGTCAAACCCTCACCGAAAGAAGGAATCGATAAAAGGGACCGACCCTCAATAAATTATTGTTTCTACAATCAGTAGGAAAAAGCTTTTGCGACCTCTAAGGGTGTGCTCAAATGAGAACAACATTTTTTTATATATAATATATAGTTTCGTTCGAATGTACCTGCTACTCATTTTTTTTTGTTGTTTTTTACCTTAGACATTTAATAGTTTTTGTATATCATCTACCGATAAATTATTATTTTGAATTTCTTATTTGCAAGCTTTTTATAAGTATTACTTTATTTTATAAGTAACATTAACATTAGGGATATTTTGGAACGCTTAAAATTGTGACAACTTTGACAGCCGCTGTGGTAGTGTTTAACAACCACTACCACTACCACTCATCGATTTTACCAGAGTTTTTGGAACCCATTAAAAATTGTAACTTGTAAAAAAATTTAGAGATGAGAAAAAATAAAAACATTGGCTTAATTTTACAAAATAAATGTTTTATATGTTGGAACCTGATAATATTTTATTATTTTTAAAATGAACTACGCCAAAATTTTCTAAAACTAACCAGAAAAATAACCACAACCACAACGAAATAGATTCGTAGCTTACGGCAGTGGTAATGATTAATTACTACTACGGAATGACGTTTAACTATTGCGCAAACGCAGTAATTACCACAACCACTAAGTGTCAAATAAGCATTCCAAAATATCCCTAATAAGTTTTAAATAAAACAGTTTCTTTCAATCGATCGATGTTCAGAAACATTTATTATATTTATATTGCGATGTTTTTTCACCATCGATGTTGAGTTTCGATGTTGACATCGATGTTTTTTTTTCGATGTGTCCACCACTACTTCAAAATTAAAAATAGTGTTTTATTATAAAAAATGGTAAAGTGCTGTAATTTTTAAACTTTAATGAAAAGTTAGATTTTACAATTTTACTTTAATTTATGGCGGGAAATTTAAATTTGCAAAGGTATTTTGATTCCGCCATACCAAGGTTCGAAAACACCTTAATCGACGAAAAAAAAAAGTTGTCTGTCGGTCTGACCGTACATTGTCTGTTGTCTGTCTGTATACACGCTAACTCAAGAACGGCTTAATCGATCTTAACGAAATTGGGTACAAAAATCCTCTGTCGGCTTACAATGAACTGATTAACTTTTGGGTAGGGTGGTGGGGGTTGAACAGGAGAAAAGGGGGATAAAATATTTAAAAAAATTGTAACTTTGGGACAAAAGCAAGTAGAGTTAAAATATATAAAAAAATATTATAACTTTAGAAGTAAAGCATCTATTGATGCGGTTTTCAGATTTTGGTTTTCGTAAACATTACCCAAAAATTTTGTTATAATGTTCAAATATTTCAAAGCTACAGTTTTTGAGATATTTTCATTTCCTTTCAACATAAAATAATTGATGGTATTACATTAAAGGAAAGAACTTTGTGGTGGTTTAAATAAATTGAATAAAACAAATTTCCCTAAAAATATACCTTAGAATTTGAAAACAATAAGTCTTTACAAGCCATTGTTATCCAGGTAAAATATCTCTTAATTTAAATAATTATTTCTATATGGTGGCTGTTAATTTTGTGGTTGTTTTCTACGGATCATGCTGAATGGGCTGTTAGAAATATCTACATTTTATACTAAAGTTGAATTATACTAAAATTATGAATATTTTAAATAGATGTCCTATTTTAAATATATTCGTTTTATTATTTTAATTACTAATTAATTTAATTATTAAGTATTTTAAACAAAATGTATTAGAAACATAACTATAAACTGTCTAGCTTTTTCTTATATTTATTAACTAATTATAATTTATTATAAATTAAGTGAAAATCTCTCTAGCCTCCGCAGTAGCTTGAAACAAAGAAATTATAGCTTAAGACCCAATCAGTTATCCTTGCTTCAAAACTTATTAACTCAGAAATTTATTTTTTATTTAGACTTATATCAAATTCTATCCCCGGCAATTTCTAAAATCATATAAATTAAGTAGATAATAATACATAGTGACTTTTAAGCTCAATTCACACGATGCAATAAATTGCTGCAATTTCTAGTTCTATCCTTGTTTTTACCATCTAAAAAACAAGGATGGAAATAGAGATGACAGTGATTTATTGCATCGTGAGAATTGCGCTTTATAAACCGGGTAAAAAAAGAAGACTTCGTTTCAAGCTTCGTTTTCTTGTGTAGGTACTGTACGATAGTCAAGGTACTACAACAAATGTGTATTGTTTTTGTTGTTTGTTTTTTACGTTACCTTTGTTTTTAAAACTTTGGTACATGCCAAAAAATGTATATATTTTTTCGTTCGAAAAACGACTCTTGGAACGACCGTGCTTGAATAGTCTTGAGAATGCAAATACATTTTGCGAAACATTGGCATTTCGAAAAAAGGACGTTTCATTTTAGTTGATAAACTTACCCGCTTAAGCCTACAACAAAAATATTTTTAAAGGCTTTAGGGCCGGAAGGTAAACTTTTCCTGGCGAAAATAAAGGATATTGTTATACTTTTTGATTGTTTTTCATAATAATAGGAAAAACTTCAACAGGAGTATAAAAATTGGTTTGTTATACTCGGCATCAACCGTAGAAAACTGACGTGGCTAACTGCAAAAAAGTTGCAAATGGCTGACTTCTTTGTCTCCCTAGAAAATTGGATGCACAATCGTCTTTGCATATTCTCAACTTCTTCAATTTCTATGCTTGAAACTAACAAATCTTTTTAAATTTAAAACCATATTATTTTACATAATAGGATGCTTATCTTTAGGGGTTATGTAATCAAAAGAGTAACACCATACGCAATTTGGAAAATAGAGTAAATTGTCAATCCAATTAACGTGCTAATAACCATGTTAGCTTAACCATATTCTTGATACATAAAATACTAATTAAAATTTTAAGTATGTTATTGCTTATAATCCTACCCCTAAATGTAAAACCTTAAAAACCCCGCTAAGTAATTCCGGATTATATCGCCATTAAACCCTGTAATAGCGGCGCTAAACGTCCACCGGGGATATGTTATTATAGGACGCTAAACCTTCATTACGTTCCTTACTGAATCCAATAACAAAACTCGACGCGTGTGTTGACCACTGATAAGTAAAAGTTTAAAGCCCTTTTATAATAAAAATAAAAAGAAACAGTCGCAATTCGGCTTGTCGACTGTTTTGTGGAAAGAGGGCTAGTAAACGTACGGCCATGTCATTCGCTCGGCTTACTTAATTGTAGTTCTAATTTAAAAATATTAAAATAAAAAGAAACAGTCGCAATTCGACCTTTCGACTATTTGGGGAAAAGAGGACTAGTAACCGTATAGCCATGTAATTTGCGCGGTCTAAGCCTACTTGATTGTAATTCTAATTCAACAAGATTAAAATAAAAAGAAACAGTCGCAATTCGGTTTGTGGACTATTTGGGGAAAAGAGGTCTAGTAAACATACGGCCATGTATCTTGATCGTACTTTTAATTCAACAAGATTTAAATAAAAAGAAAAAGTCGCAATTGGGTTTGTCGACTGTTTGGGGAAATGAGTACGGCCATGTAATTTGGGCGGTCTAAGCGTACTTTTTTGTATAATTGTAATTCAAAAAGATTAGAGCTTAGAAGAGGATGCGAAGAAAGTATACATAGTGGACTTCCCCTTAGTAACACTTTATAACACTTACAGCTACCCCTCTCTCCCTTAAAGGTTTCGGATAGCCCAGGCAATCAAAAAGAGCGTTGTCTTCAATTTTTTTATAATAATCAGTCCTGTAAAGTAAGTCTTACCTTCCTGCGGAACTGTCAAAAATAGTGCCGACTTCCTTACAGAATGAGAAATCGATTTTCAATCTCTCACGAGACATTAGAGGCCTGGTAGTAATAAGGTGAGAAACAAAAACGCTTTGTCCGATATGCCACGAGTGTTACTTTATTTTATATTTGCGGACACGAGATTCACTTTGTTGTTTTTTAAATATTTTGGCTTTTTAGTTCTGCACAACAAGCCTCCTCTGGAGCAATTGCTTGCTGATGCCTTAAAATTAGGGCCACGTAGTATGAAGCTCCAATTGGGGGCGGTGCTGCTGCGAACGTTACCTCTTTTTAAAAGTCATGTTACAGTGACCTTATACTTTTACAGGTATCTTCTTTATAACCTGCTGAAAAGTACAGGATTCTTTATTTACGGTCTTCTGCACTTTTCAATTTTGATGTCTTTGTTTCTCGGTTTATTCGACAGGTGGCACACACAGGTACTTCGTCTCCGCGGACTACAAACTTTTTGTTTTAAATTATAATCTCTAGCAAGAGTGAAACACGTGTCTGCGTCTAGTCTCCAAGTCGAACCCGGTATGTATTCTTGTGGTACTTCGGTGTATTTTATAAAGTTCGTTTTTTTGCTATCGATTCGTCATAGTAAAAAGCCCAAATGGTGGATGAACTGTGTCTGAAACCAGTCAGTGGTAGAACTGGTGGAGAAGGCCAAAAATCCAACAGTTTTTCTTTGAAAAAACTCTATTTTTTATATTTTTATTTCTTAAAGCTAGGCTACGCCACCTATAATAATAAGTCAATTAAATCGATGGTACTTACTACTTTCCCAATAATTTGTTGTACTGAGATTAGTAAATTTCTCCTTAAACAAAGAAAGATTTGAAGCAGAAAGGAATAGGATTAGGAATATAGCTGGCGAA
Source organism: Oxystoma pomonae (assembly GCA_963921995.1). Taxonomy (NCBI): domain Eukaryota; kingdom Metazoa; phylum Arthropoda; class Insecta; order Coleoptera; family Brentidae; genus Oxystoma; species Oxystoma pomonae. The sequence goes on along the minus strand of OY998169.1, from coordinate 74,614,832 downwards.
AACGATTACGACGAAGGCTTAATAAATAAGCTGATAAATAGACATTCTTTTCAAAAGACCTTTCGGAATTCTACCTTTTTCAGACAAAAAGATACCTGCGACCCAAAATTTGTATCAATTCCTTATAACCCTAATTATACTAGAGGATTACACAAAGTATTTAATAACACCGGTCTTAAATTAGTATATCAATCCGGTAACACAATAAGAAGCTTACTAGGAAATCCCAAGGATAAAACTACAGTTCTAGAAAAAAGTGGAATTTACAAAATTAGTTGCATGGATTGTGACAAAAAATATGTTGGCCAAACGAGACGCTCTATTCAAACACGTTTTAAAGAACACTTAGCACACTTACGGAAGAACAGAAAAGTCAAGTGTGGCCGAGCATGCTTTTGAAAACAATCATAGATTCACATTAGATAACCTAAAACTTCTAAAAAGTGTACCAAACAAAAGACTTTTGAATGCATATGAAAGTATGGAAATCATTAAATCCAGAAATAGTTTAAATAAAGATAGAGGACCCATCCCGTTTAGTACACTTTATTCTTTGGTTGAGGGGAGATAGGATTAAAAATCGTGATCAATCACAATTTATTGGTCTTATCTCCCCCCCACTAAAGGATTGTATATAAGGTAGAGCGTAAATTAATTTAGTTCATTGTTTATCGTCTCCTGATGATGCTAACGTTGTTAGCGAAACGCGCGTCGAGTGCAAAAAAGTGTAGTTTTGGTTTGTGGAAAACAATCATAATTTTGTTTTATAAACTAGAGAAATCCTAAGGATCTAAATAATGGCCCAATCAAAACCTAGAGGCGAATCGATATTGTATTTACCTACACGGACCTGAAACTGAATTTTAATTAGCATGATACTGACACACAATTAGTTTGTGTCACCGGCTCACATGCTGTTCCTCCAAGCCTGTTTCGGTTCTCCAAATATTTCATCAACGTTTAATCTAGTTTTAACGGTGCGGTTTTGCCTTGTTTTCCGCCGGTAATTTAGTTTTGCTTTAAGCGCAGCGGCGTAGTGTTGGGGGCGCGGCGGGTTCAGTACCCCGCACTCCCGCCTTTTGGGCTTGGCGCTCTTGGGGCGCCTTATAGCATGGATTTTATTTATAAATATCTATTTGTACATATATATATATAAAAAAAAAGTAAAAAAGATCAAAAATTTGGTTCTTGACTTAAAATTTGCCTTTGACACTATATTTTTAGTACAATGTTTCTAAAATTATCCCTTGTAGTGAATTTATAACGTCGCTTTCGCAAAATCTATAATAAAAACTACTTTTTATCCCTCCTTATTAGCTTTTTTAAACATATTTTACACAAAATGTGATCGTAATCAAAATTTTTAAAGAATATTAAAATTAATTCTAATTTAAAGCAATTTTTTTTGTCAGAAACATTTTTACAAAAATTTTCGGCGTATACAAGACATGATTTTAAAAACAAATCTAGAATTGCGAGAGATTAGCCATTTCATGCGTAAGTCAACCATAGGTTAAATCGGTTAATTTTATTTAATTCAAATAAAAACCCCCCCTTCTTAAGTATTTAACTCATAAACATCCTTTTAGTTTACATATTTGGACAAAATAAGCAAAAAATGAAGATTGACAGTAGAAAAACCATTAACCTCTTAAAACAATTAGTTTTAAGAGGCCGCTATTTAACGGTTAATTTTTAGTTGTGTCAACGAGGCTTGTGGTGCCCTGTGATATCTTTTAATTGTGAGTAAAATTAAAGGTGTCAATAAAAAGACATAAATAACATTTTGAAGAATTTTTTTAACATCGGTTGTGCCCTATTTAGTTTACTATTAAATAATAGAGGCCGCAATTTGTGAAACTCAAATCAAGACTTCTTATTTCTTGCTATTTCAGATCAGTTCACAATAAATACTATTTGCTTCATTAATATAATTATCAGAGATTTGGCACAAATAAGAAAAATACAAAAACCCCTTCTTTGAAAATAACTCAGTGTTTCGGAGTTCCATTGTCTATATTTTATTTATACACGACGTTTTCATCGGTACAATCTCTGATCGTCTCATATACTATAAGAAATCACTCAACCGTGAAGTTTAAGAAATTGGCTCCGCCCAAGGACGGATTTTCAAATATTTGAAATTTCTTGGTTTACTGAAAATACCTTAACCAATAAAGAAGCTTTAAGGAATTTTTCCAGTGTGACTCCTTTGCTTCTGTACACCTCATTCGGTGTTGTTTTGACCATGATTTAGTTGTTTCACCTCTTTGGGTATTCTTCTGATGTTTAAGCCTAACAGATAGTGGTCCTTTTATTTTTCCTATGTATGATTAACCACACTCACAAGGAACTTGGTAAATGCATTCCTTAATTTGTTTGTTCCCCGGTTTTGTTTTACTTCGAACTGTATTATTAGATTTAAAAGCCGTTTAATTGTTAAAGTTGTTCGCTAATCTGCGAATTTTCTCTGATTTTTCTTTAATATATGGATTGTAAGGAATCTATGTCCTGAAATTTAGAAATAGTATCTGTTATAAGTTTAAAGCTAACCATTCTGCTGCTATACTAAGTTCTTATTATGCTCCGTTTGGTTGCAGCAGAATGATTTGAACTTTGATTTAAATATTGTCCTGTGTGAGTGGGTTTACGATACACTGTTATTTTGATGTCTCTTTCTACTCGTTTGACAAGTACCTCATAGGTTTGTGCAAAATGTTGAAAAGTTTAGTTATGTAGCGCCAAGAAACCATAAAAAACCCACTGTTTTGAATGACGAGCAGGAAGTACGAGATGTGTCCTTTGTGAGTGGGTTTACGATACACTGTTATTTTGATGTCTCTTTCTACTCGTTTGACAAGTACCTCATAGGTTTGTGCAAAATGTTGAAAAGTTTAGTTATGTAGCGCCAAGAAACCATAAAAAACCCACTATTTTGAATGACGAGCAGGAAGTACGAGATGTGTCCTGTGTGAGTGGGTTTACGATACACTGTTATTTTGATGTCTCTTTCTACTCGTTTGACAAGTACCTCAAGAAAAGGGATTTGGCAATTTTGTTCCAACTTCATTCACCAATTCACAAGTGCTTTTCCCCTTATTAGTTGTGTCAAAATATAATTGTTCTCTAGATATGATAATATGGTATGATATTACTTTTCTTTGCTTACCTTGATTTTAATTTAAATTTAATTTTGTGATAACTGGTGGGATATTTCTTAAAAAACGCTAATATTTTGTTTGCCTATATTTTGGCTAGTGACTATTATTTTATCACTTAGAGAAAAGTTATTACGTTATAATGATTCTATAAGTTTAATGATACCCACCACGTGTGCCGGAAGTTTTTGGCAGCTTTGTCTGGTCTTCCCATTGGTCAATATTATTTTTCATAGAATTTACTAATTTTAGAGTTTGCTATATTTAAGATCTTGTATTATTTAATTCTCATATTATTCCTAAAAAGAACGTTCACCAACCCAAAATCAACCCTCAGATAAGACGTTTCTATGCAACTTGGCCCCCTACGCCCTATACGCTACGCTACGCCGCTGTTTAAGGGCAAGCGATGATCCGTTATTTGTGGCCCGAGCATGACTTTTAATTATTTTGTTATACGAACAGTTTGCTATAATGCGATTATTTATGAACCACTAGATTGTTAAGAGGCGTCTAATGCCTCGCTTTGTCGTTAACGAAACAGCTAAAAAAATGTGAATTGGATGTAAGTAGCTTATACTAAATGGGCTTTAAAAAATTAGAAAACTACCAAATAAAATTATACAATGAGCTTCAGGCTGCTGCGAACATAGGGAAAATCAAGTCCAATTTACTCTCCGTGCCGTACGACCGAGGTGGGGTCGAAGTCGAAAGTGTTATCATTTTGAAATTTATTTTGTTCTATTTCTGTCTTGCTCAAGAAACAGATTTTTAAGACTAAAAATCGATGTCTACGAAGTTGCCGAAAAAGTGCAGATGGTCAAATGGTACTCAAGGAATTTTGTAAATCGCGCAGAACCTAGTTTATCAATGATTCATAGGTTTGTGCAAAATGTTGAAAAGTTTTGTTATGTAGCGCCAAGAAACCATAAAAAACCCACTGTTTTGAATGACGAGCAGGAAGTACGAGATGTGATGATTTGCGCTGCAATGGACGAAAATCGAAAGTTAACTAGCCACCAAATTGCGGAAGCAATTGTTACGTCTTCAGCCACTGACTTACGTGTTCTCAAAAAGAAGGGTTATCATTCTTACAAAGCGTCAGAAACAAATCAAATTTTTCCGGAGAACAACTATCGTCAGATGGAATTTTGTGAAACAATGATGGAAAGGGCTAATCGTGATAAAAACTTTCTAAGATCTATTCTTTTCACAGATGAAAGTAAGAACACAGTATCCCCAAAAACTAAATGTTTGGGGGGGTATTGTAGGGGAACACGTAATTGGGCCATTTTTTATTGACGGCAATTTGAATAGTCCTAGATACTTGGATCTACTGCAGCACCATATTATTCCAACTGCTAGGCAGTTGTTAGGTGAGAGATTTGGTGAATAATGGTTTCAACAAGATAGTTGTCCCACTCACAATGTTGGCCTTGTTAGAGAATATCTTGATAAAGTATTTCCTAATCGCGTTATAAGTACACGGAGAACTATTTTATGGCCAGCTTGATCACCCGATCTTGCTCCTAATGATTTCTATCTGTGGAGTTATATCAAAAATAAAGTTTACGGGAATGAAACGGCTAATAATTTGGAAAAACTTCGGATTTAAATTGAAGAAGCTTGGAAACGTTAGAAGGGGTTTTTATAATAGGCTCCGATATTGTCTAGCCGAGCAAGGAGGGCTTTTTGAACATTTACTCTATTTTTTTTGACTGGGAGAATCCTTTTGGTCTTTAGAATGTATTATTTGATTTTGAAAACTGGCTTTTATTTTATTTCTTCTTATTATTTTCATTGTAACACGTTGTTAGTGATAAATCTGAGCAGTTCAAAATAAAACGCTCTAATTTATCAGTGACAAAAAACAAGAAAATTACGTTATCAAAATTTACGTAATTATTGACCAAATTCCGGTTTCATGGACTACACTTTACATTGCACCGTGGTTAGAGGCGTACTAAACGCAAGCCGCGAACGGTAATCGCAAGCCTGAGTGTTGGTTGCTTCACTGATAGGTGTGCGGTGTCCCTGCGTTTACGTACACTGGCAAATTGGACTTCTTCTGGCCTATGTTCGCAGTAGCCTGAAGCGCTCTGTATAGTAAGTACTTAAATAAGAATATTACAAAAAAAATGGCGGCAGCAGGCACATATAGCCATTTATAAAATCTTTAAAATAAAAATTACATTTTTTTTCAAATTTTTTTTGCTGCTTGAAAATGCAATTTTACCTTAATGTGAAAACTGCACATCGCTAGCTGTTATGGTTCATGAGTTAGAATTTTCTTAAAAGTTTAATCCCCCCTCCTACCCTCTTGCCAACCCTCCACCACCATCAAAAATTAATCAGCTCTGCCAAATAACTTATTTTTCGTGAAATAAAAACAAATGACGATCTCAATAGCTTCCATAGTGTATGGATGACTAAAAATTGCTCGAAAATGTTGACAAAGATTTACTTTATGATTATAATGGATGGGGCTAAATAAGCCACGCAAAGCAATAACACATGATTATCTGCTTAGGAACCCCCAAAATAAACAACTCCTTAAAACTGGCTCAATGATAATAACAGAAAATCAGTGCTGGAGGTTAAAAGATTCCTTAACACGTGTGATGTGAATAAAAGAAAAATAAATTCGTAGTCGAGCAAATAAGCTGTTTCTACTTTATGTTTAAAACAGGAGCTTTTTTACTACAAGTGCAAAAGGGTAAATAGAATGTGTGGACGCAACCAACGAAAAAAAAAGGTCGGATCGCATTTGGCTTAACAAACACATTTTTTCTGAGTTATGTCTGAAAATTCTTATTCTTTTATGCAGGTTTTCCTTCAGGGGTATATACAAGAGCATTTTATAAATTTTAAATGAAAAAAAAAGACGAAATTTTTGTACTTAGTGCAAAATGAATAATTTGGTTTTCATTATTCACACATATAATGGAACATGATACGACACCGTTGCACATCTGTGTAAAGAATCGAAACTCAGGTTGTGATTTATAGTGCACACAGCCATAATCCATTTGTGATATACTTTTTATCAACTTCTTCAACTTCAACTTACTTTTATTATTTCTTCAGTTCAGTTTAAAAGGAAAAAACTTAATGTAAACACGTCTCTTAAACAAAATTTACAGTCAATGAAAAACAAAAATTAAAGAGAAAATCACAATGTGAGTGATAAACTAAAAACTAAATTTATGATAAGAAGGATTGTTATACGTTTAATAATATTGTGATAAGGAAAAAGTTTTGACGCTTTTTTTTAATCAAAAAGTAAACCAACAGGAAAAGCCAGATTACTCATTTCGTAAAAAAGCACGAATTCTGAAAATATTCTGAATGATTTGGAATCACTTTTTCGCTGCGTGGGAGTCAATTTCTTCCAATTGATTGAAAAAGACGCCAGGATCGTTCCAGGGTTCTAGGCGGACCTGTGCATATATAGGGCATTGAAAAAATATATGAAAAAAGTTTTCTGGTTGATTCATATTGCAAACTGAGCAATTTTCATCTGACTTGACCATGTATGTGGTTCCTTTAATTGAGAACTTATAAAATATTAAGTACATGTTCTGAGTTGCGCAACAAGTTTTGCGATAGCAGTGGGTAGAAAAAGCCCTAGGTAAGTGGTAGGACTTTGATAGTTGATAAACCTATGGTAAAATATAGTGTAATTTACATTTTTGGCAAACGATAAGTCAGGATCAAGGTTGTCCCATAGATGTTGCTTTCGAAGCATAACAAACCATGAGTTTATTTGTACTGCCCAATTATATTTCATTTTAGTAGAGTTTAGTAACTGGAGTTGTCGGATAAAGCATTTCTTGGGCAGTCTATCATTTGGCATAGATACTGTTTTTGTATGTAATTTGAATGGAGCCAGACTCGAAGCGTACAAGAGGGAATGAAGTAGATTTTGGAAGTCGCAAAACTGATTTGAAAAAAGTCAGTTGAATTTCTAGGTCTTGGGCATATCTGGGGGCACACACAGGAAGAGATGCAATGATAGTATTAATAACGCTGGAGTTAAACAGAGTGGTTATTGTGTCCCAGGAGTTAAACCTTGGCTTTTGCCATAACAGCTAGAGTGAAGCTGGCAGCTTTTTTTGCTCTATCTACGGACAACTTCGCTATAGTTGAAAAGACACCTGAGGCAGCAAATCTGACTCGTAAGTAAGTGAAGGTACTGACCACATCCAGGTTTTCCCCATTCAGCTGAAAATTAAATTGGTTGGATGTATTCCCGCCCTGAATAAAGCACATTATCTTTGTTCTAGCAGTGTTTATAGTAAGCAAATTGTGTTCTGCATATTTACACAAAATACGACCAGTAGAACCAAGTCATCAGCGTACAGGAGTAAAATTATGGCAGTAGTTCCATCGATGTTCAGTTTATTACAGGTAGAGAAAAAAGAAGAGAGAAAAGAAAGAAATAGAGAAAATAGGGTTGGTGACAGAGTTTCACCCTGCAACACCCCAAGGGAAACATCATATGCCCTTGGTAGCCCATCCGAACCTGCAACTCTAAGTTTCGCAACGTCATAGATGGCTTTAGTTACGTGGATAAAGTTAGGGCTAATTCCCAGTGTATACAATTTGCGCCAAAGGACCTCATGGTTAACAGAGGCGAAGGCTCGTCTAAAGTTCACAAATGCTGCAAAGACTTTTCTCTTTGTTAGTCTTATGTGAAAGTTAATACCAGATAGTAAAATGAAAACATTGTCGATACAGCTACAAGACTTACGAAACCCAGATTGGATTTCTGGAATAGCACATCTTTCATTTATCGAAGACGAGAGCCTTGACAATAAAATTTGGGTAAAAAGTTTTAACGTACAATTTACCAGCGCTATCGATCGATAGTTTGAAGGGTCATTTCGGTCATTCGGTCGATATACTTTTTATCAAACCACCATAGCTTGTTTTTGACATACATAAGTTCTTAAATAAAAATATTTCCTTATCTAAGAAAAGTATATTTCTTGTCCGTGAAAAATAAATAAAAAGAAAGGTTCGTGACTATCCATTAGATCTTGAAGGCCTGGTCGTAATGAATTGAAAAGCAAAATGTGTGTCCAATGCCACGAACCTTTCTTTTTATTTTTCGTAGGGTTCGTCCCCTTGCATTTTAAAACGATTTGATTCGTGGGTTGTAGGAGTAGATAAAAGAAAACAATTTGATTTTTCGGCGACGTTTCGTGACCAGGTATTGTCACTTTTTCAAGTCTGAAAACAAAGTATTACATCCATAATGGCAACAAAGAGCTGGTGAACCAACAACGACACAACAAAAACATTTTAATTAATTTAAGTTTATTGGATAAATTATTATTAACTAACGAATTTGCATGAAATTTTTTCTTTTCTTTTATTTTTCTTTCATGGAAATTCGAAATTAGTTAACAATAATTCATACAATAAACTTAAATTAATTACAATGTTTTTGTTGAGTCGTTGTTGGCTCACCAGCTCTTTGTTGCCATCATGGATATAACACATAGTTTCGAGGCTTGAAAAAGTGACAATACCTGGTCACGAACGTCGCCAAAAAATCAAAGTGTTTTATTTAATCCACCCCTATAATCCACGAATCAACCCGCCTTTCTTTTTATTTATTTCCTTATCTATCTCTTGAGTTTGAAATATCTCTTTTCATCATTAGAACTCCTTGTACTCTAACTCCCAAGGAACTTTATGCGATTGCTTATGAGTGTTTACACAAAGTACAAAGCTGCCGACATATTAGCTTTTGGTGATCTTTTGAAACGAGAGGTTATAAGGCAGTTTAATTAGGTCTTGATACCTACGTGGTGCCAATATTTATATCTTGCTTTTTTTGCTTTGGCACATTCCTATTAACTATTGATGAATTGGACTTTCGCTTTGTTAATGGTTGGAGTAGACTCATTAGCCCACGTTAGTATAAACGTCTAGTCTAAACGTAATAGGCTCTTTTTGTAAAGATAAAAAGAAAACTTAAACTGCTTAGTATTGGAAATCATTATATTAGATTAGATTAGAATGGGGTGGTGTAGAAAGCTGTCCACCTCGACTTTCTCAGATTTATTGTAGTTCCCCTTTCTTCTTCCCTACTTTGGTAGAACTACAAAACAAGTTGCAGCCCCGTCCTCGTCATGAAACCCAGAACATTTGCCAGTATGCCCTGTATATAGCTTTCTGGCCGCAGATATTCTAGGTCCCCCAGTAAGGCCCTGGTTCTAACTAGGCCTTAACATTGACATAGGACATGTAATGAGGTTTCTTCCTCTTTGTTGCAGAAGCGGCATGTCGCATCTTCTACCAATCCCATTGCACTGATTGAGTTTGCAGTGACCTGTTAGGAGCCCCACTTTTTGTCTGACAATCTTCTTCTTCTTACTAAGAAGTTCTGCAGTCAGCTTTGGTGAACGTTCTTTAATGAACATTTTGGTCTGTCTTTGTCCAGGCGTTTGCTCTCACAGACTGTTCGTCTCTTTGGTGAGCCACTCTTAAATAGATTGCTTGACTTTGGCCTCAGCGATCCCACAAAATGGTTCAGGCCCTGTGAACTTTATTGCCGAGCCTTTTCTGGCCAAGTCATCGGCTTTTTCATTTTCGGAGTGTCTCCGATATCCTGGCACCCAGGCTCTGACTCTTTTAAGGCTTGCTAGCCTATTTAGAGGTTCTTCAGTCCCAAACCAGTTTGGACGTCACTTGCACTGCTTCTAGAGTTTTAAGTGCAGCTTGACAATCTGAATATATAACTACCGAATGAGAGTTTTCCTCTACTCTTTGTATTTTTTCGACACAGTGATGTATTGCCGCCACTTCAGCTTGGAACACTGTGCAATCGTTTGATAGGCTTATAGAGACTAAAGTCTCGTATTTTTGCCCATATATGCCAGCTCCTACACCTTCATGGGTCTTACATGCTCAGTTCCGTGTATGTGCTTGACCCCGCATTAGTCTGTAGGCTACCTTTCGTACTTCTACCTGAATGAAGATAAGCAGAGGTGGCAAATTCAGTAGAGCTTCCAAAGCTGCCGTTGGGGTGGTCCTTATAGCACCCGTGATACTTAGGCATGCTTGTCTTTGTATGCTATTCAGGAGTGCTGTTTGTTTCCTGTCCACCAAGCCACCGAACCATAGGTTATTATGGGTCTTACCAACTTTGTATATAACTATTAAGTCATCTTAGGATTTAGACCACAGTTTTTCCCAACACATTTCCTGCATGTGCTCAATGCAATCGATGCTTTTTGGCCTGCCTTGACTATGTGAGGTTTCCAAGTTAGCTTTTGGTGAAAGATAACCCCTAGATATTTCACCTCCTTGGTGAATGGACTTTCTTTCCCATTTAGTACGGGTGGTTTTAGGCCTTGCAGTACTCTTTTCTTCGTAAATGGGACTATTTGCGTCCAGTTACTCATTAAATTTAGTGTTCGTTCAGATATTACCTTACCAAACTTCCCCTTGATGACAATTACTGGGTAATCTGAGTAATCAAGACTTCGTTGGTGAGTTTGTTCAGGATGTCATCCACTAGGTTTGTCCAGAGCAGAGGTGACAACACCCCACCTTGCGCGCATCCTCCTCCTGCTTTGACTTCCATAGTCTTGCTGCTTAAAATGGACATTATTATCCTTTCTTCTAGGCTTGCTTTTATCCAACGACAGGTGCAGGGAGCTACCCTTAACCGTCGTTGTTCTTCTACCAGTGAAGCTATTGTGGCGTTGTTAAAGGCGCCTTCAATATCCAGAAACACTGTTCTCGCTATTTCTTTGTCCCTTATTGACTTTGAGATGAGCCTGTTTGGAAGTCATAGTATAATTTCTAAATCCTCCAAACCGGTTTTGACTTGGGTTTGACTAATCGCTAGACTAATTTTTCGACTATACTCTTTTCCCTTCATCCCAGGAAAGTCTGTGAACACTAAATAAGCCCATTAAACACGGATGCGAGCAAAACACCCGGTAATACTTGATTGCGTTACTAAAGAGCTATCAATCCCACATAATCACAAAATTGCTTCATTCAAAATCCCACGGGATAGAAATTATCGACATATGCCCCTACACTAGATCCACACTGCTATACCCTACCGGTCCATCACTCCTAAAGGTCAAGGATACATGGACCAGCAAATTACCGAGCAGTTAAACACGTGAATGCTACATTGTTGAGGTTAGGTTCATGCCAGAATTACCCAAATAGAATAGAATAGTTTATTTATTTTTTTCCAGTACAGTAATGTTTACAAAAAAAGTAAAAGAAAAAAGTAAATAAATAAACAATTACCCATAAAAGGTAAACCTTGTTAGTGGGAAAACTAAATACTAATTTAACCTAATTATACAAGTAAAACTATTATTGGGTCGCTTCTTGACCAGCTCTGTTAGGTTGAAAATAAAAATTCAACACAAGTTCTAGTCTACTAGAAAAGATTCCGAGCACAATCATTATTTTAGAAATATCACAATCCAATTTCACTAAATAAACAATAAAATAAATTTCAAAAACAGACCTAAATAAGATATCTAAGAAAACTTTGAAATTAAATTAAACAGAATTAAAAGCAATAAAATAAAATCAAAAGGAAATAAGAAAAACTTAATGATTTAAAATAATTAAAAAAAATATCTAAAACAAATTAAAATTTAAAAATTAAAAATAAAAGATCATAAATTAGAGCAGTTAACAATTTAACAATGGTTTAATTATCTATATATTAATATTTTATAGAGGGGTTAGAGGGTTAGCAACAAATTGATGAAACCATTGAAACTTATTGTTTTTAAGTAACAACAAGAATTAAGTCTTAGTAGGAAATTGTAGGCCCTTTTAGGTAAAATATTTTTATTATAATAGAAATTGTTGTATTATTCTAGTTTACTTCCAGTATATGTTCAATTCTAATTCTGGTTTCTTATGTAGCCATGCTTTTAGCTCGTATTTAAAATTTTTAAAGACGTCAAACTCTATTGGTAAATTTGCATGGATTTTTGGACTTATGTATTTGAATGAGCATTGTGCCAGAGTTGTTCGCACTTTTGGTAATAAACCTGTTTAATTCTTTGACCTAGTTTCATATGGCTGCTCGATGCTTAAGAGAGTCCTTTTTCTTAAATTGCCTTGGACGTATCGTTTGTACAAAAAAAAACACCACACAACACAAAATTTCGTTGATGATTGAACACGAAAATGCAAATAATTTTGAAAAAACTATAGAGATAAACAAACGTCTGTGCTCTGTACTTTCGAACAACAAATAACTGTATTGCACGCATTATTGCCACGATTTACCCTACCTTAAATCTGACGTCTGTTTGTTTGTTTGTTTCAGCATCAAGCAAAATTTTTACTAAACAGCGGCGTAGCGTGACTTAAAGAGCAGGGGGGGGGGCAAAGGCTGAAAAGGGCGCCACGGTTTTTGGTACCTACCTGATTTCCAATTTTTGAATTCCCTGATTTTTCCAGGGCTTCCCTGACCAATAATAAAAAAAATCCAGGTTATTTTACAAGCTCCAATAAGCAAAAATAATTTTTATTTAAATGTTCACAAGCTTGTGGACCTATAAATACTTCGTAAATTTTTTACGATTTAAGCAGAACACAAAAATTTACGTATTGAAAAAAAGTAGGTTGGAGTGGGATCCAGTGTCAATTCTGGACTTGTTACCAAAATTATGTCCTAAATGTACCACAGGGAAAAACTATACTGAAAATGTAATTTTTCACACATTTTTAATGATGTTATCGCGCCATAGGCAAAATTTTTTTGCAATTTAGCATTAAATTCTTAAAAAATATTGATATTTTCCACGTTTCTGTGACATATTATTCAGAGGCAGTCGCAGCTTTTTTTGTGTTTCTAAAATCATGACGTAAGACTGATGAATTAAACAATAGTTCTAATAACTAACTATGTCATCAATGTCAATTTTTGCAATTTATAATGGAAATTTCTTAAAATAAAAACAAAAAAAAGACATTTAAGAACAAAAAAGTACTGTGTTTTTGGCTTTATATGAGGAACAGATTGAGGAAAGCATCAATTCCATGACTTGAGACCCATTCTCTGACTTTTCCAGGTCACTTTTTAAATTCCCTGTCCGCTAAACAAAACTAAAAAAAAACGTTATTTTCATAGTAAAAAAACGCTGAATATCCGCTAAATAAGTAAACGTTTTTTTCTAAAAAAAAATTAGTAGTACACTAGTCCGCGTACGTTTATTTAGCGGATATTCAGATTTTTTTTCACTATGAAAATAACGTTTTTTTTTAGTTGTTTAGTGTGTGACTTTTTCAGGTTTTCCAGGATTTCCTGACCAATTTCAACTCTGATATCCAGTATCACATAGAAATCAATAGTATGGCTATATTCCCTCTCAATTCTAATTACAGCAAACGCATTCAGCTTGTCTTTCGTCATTTGTGACCTTTCATAATTTTAATTTTTTTAGTCTGTTAAAAGCAGTATAATTTAAAAAGTTCGGATTTAAAAAGTACCACTATAGATGAATATAAATCGTTTTGTTTGTTGATATCCGAATTAAAAGATGAAATCAAGAAACCCGGAGACCTTTGCCATATAGCTTACGTTTTTCCACATCACGAGCATTTCCAAAAAAATCAATTAAGTTTTTGGACTGTTTAGTCTCAACGCATTCCGACAGCAACCTTTTTCGCTTTTCTAAACTGATTTTTTTTCTTTTTTGCAATAAATCACAGGAGGATAAACACTTTTCTGCCACTGTTTTAAATAATTGGGAAAACAAGAAAAACATCTTTTTTTTCAAGGCAAAAGAGAAAGACTTCCGATTATCGTTTACTCATATTCGTCGGTAATTGTTACATATTGCGGCGCGCGTGACGGACGTTTATTATACACTGCTTAAATATAATCTTTATTTGCGGCCGTTTTTAAAATACAAACTGCCTAAAATAAAAATGTTTTATTATTTTTTGTATATTATAGCAATGCTTCTTGTTTTAATACATTGCTGAGGGCACCCAAAGGCCGTCAAGACCCAAAAGGTGGGGGGGGGCGAGGAAACCTTCTGCCCCCCCCCCGACGCTACACCGCTGATACTAAACTTATTTTAGTGGTCGGTTTATGTTGGAAATCGGCTTATAAAAAGAAAATTTTTGAAGCAAAAAATCTGGAAAAAACTGCAGGCAGAGCTGCGGTTTTTCAGCTGGTCAGTCGGATTTTTTATCTGACCACCCTTACCTACTTTACCACATCCTCTTTAATATAAGTAATTACTATGGAGCGATTCTTGATGTATTTCTCGGAAACTATAAAATCATAAATTGCTATGCAACTTTACATCATAGTTTGTCGTCCATTATCACATTACTATTGTTCCAAGAACATAACGTAAAGTTAAGCTCATGTTCCGTTGCAAGCCAACCTGTCATGCTGGCCCATTACATCAAATTACCTTTGGAATGTTTACCTCGTCACCGTTAAGCAAGGATGCGTGATGGATGGGTAGAAAACCTGTATGAGCATTTACTTTTATACCCTATTCCATAAAAACAAAAGATCAAAAGATCTTGAGTGGAAATAACGAACATCCCATACATCATTAAGCACATCATACACTTTGATTTCCAACCTTGAATCACTCATAAATAGTCATTTTTCCGCACTGGTACTTATCCAAGTTACCTGATAGGGATTCGTCCTGGCGTGTTAATATTTCCAATAGGATTATGCTCCTAAGGCAATTAAAACAAAAAAAGAAGTTAATAAACCTCCAAAACAGTTACTTCAACCGAAAAGAAACCAAAAAACAGAAGAACAAAAGATCTTGGGCGGATATAACGAAAATTCAAACTTGGATGAGCATCCCACAAGGAACACACAACGGACCAAAGCGAAAAGAGAAATGATTAACCTGTTAAATAATTTCTCTTTTCGCAAATCTGGAGAAATGATAATAATAATAATAATAACCTATCATTCACAATCTGAAGTATGATTCCAAAATAAAAATATATTATTCAAAATTATGTGCTCCACGAATAAGTGTAAGAAAAATCCGTTTTTAGTGCAGCTCTTTTAGTAGAGTAATTAACCTAGCTAACCCACTTTCTTTTTCGATTTACTCGAAAACCAGACGCATACAAAATTTTCTGATCATGGACGAAATTAGCACATAATATGCAGATAATACTGGTTTTTGAGATTTTGAAATTCCGCGATACCTAAACATGTGGGGTCGCTAAGTTAATATTAACCTAGCTACCCCACCCTTTTTTTTACAAAAACATAATTTAAAATAAAAAGCTCATTTTCTTTCTTATATATTCGTGGAACACATAATTACCACATAATTTTAAAACCAAAAATTTTTAGTTTGGGGCCATTTTTTCTGATGGGGTTGCTAAGTTAATGTTAACCTAGCTACCCCATTTTCTCAGAAACCAGAGGAGCACAAAATTTTATTAGAACATAATTATGTTGTGACTAAATTTTGATTTTCTTGAGGTGGGGTCGCTAGGTTAATCTAAACAAGAACTGTCGAATCCTGTATATGTCTAGTAGAAAAAGCCTGAAACGTGTTTTTGCTATAAATACTTTCGCCCCTTCTGTGTCCATGCCACTGCGTACTGTACGTGACTCTTGATGTACTCATTTTTTGTCATTTTAAACAAACAAAGCTGTTATTAATTAAATGTAAAGCTTTACTAGCCCAATAACATACTCAAAATTCATTACGATCCAATAACTTGGGATAATAAAATAGGTTTTCTGCTTTGAAGAAGAAATTGTGTATTTTCACCACGTTGATATTGATAGTTGATTGATAGTTGATAGTGAGTTGTAAAGATGAAAACCAGCTCTCATTCAAAAATTTGTTTTTGGGCCTACGAATACGAAAAAAGAGCCCAAGGTTTTGTAAGTGACCTTTTTAAGTATATTTGTGGGTGTTTGTGCTCATGTAGCTCACGAGCTAATGAACCGATTCCGATGCGTTTTTTTTCTGTGTGGAGCCTATCCTTGAGGCAGTGTTTTTAGCTATTTCCGATAAAAATGAGCTAAGTAGTTCCAGAGATAAAGCGGTTTCTATGATGACAAATATAATCGGGTCTAACTTCTGCACTTCTGATTGAAATTTAAACAAAAATTTAATTTTTTTATACTTTTCGTAAATAAAAACTCCTTTTAAATAAATAAAAAGTTAATATAACCCTTATCTTAATATTACACATTTAAAAAGTTCTATGACATTCGAGTTATCATCGGGAAAATTAATTAACAAGGGAAGTTTCGGTAGGAATGACATATAACCCCAATTTTAATTTGTCCACAGAGTGTTTACCGTTTAGACCCCGTGTAGGTTTACACCTTCTTCTTAAATCCAATAAAAGTTTGTGTTAAAAGCGGAAATTATTATTTCTGTTGACCTTAGCTTAAAAAATATTGAAAGGACGTTTAAAACAGGCATATATCTACACATTTTGGAACAAAATGAACATCAGAATTGGCGTAAAAACTAAGACAACAAAACTGACAGTTTTAGTTGACGCTTTTTTTATGATACAGGGTGCCAGACAAAAAGGGAGCGTTCAAATAAATCGCCTGCACGACCTAGCAGGGTCAGACACAGGCCGGAAAAAAACTGTTGCGTCAGGAATGCTAAATTAAAATTTTGACCAAAGTGAACAAGAAAAACTCATTACCCGAAATTAGGGACTTTTAGCTAATACGTTGCGTTTTTACATAATTTTAAAGGTCACGAAACGTTACGCTTGCACGAGGGGGGATCAAAATTGGGCAAAAACGACGTTACGTATTATATGGATGGCCCGCCGAAAGTATACTCCCCCCAAAATTACGTAACGTTTTCCCCGCCAGATACCGCCTTTTTTCTTCAAAAAAATCAGAGAAAAAAAGCTAATGCCTTATGTATCTGAGTCATAACCCCCTCCCCCAAGAAGCCTGGTTTTGGTCACATTAAGTTTTTTTATTATTTATCCTTCACCCCCCCCTAAGTTAATTTCTGGGTGCGCCACTGCCTTATGTAAAGCTATTGATAACCTCGTCAGCGTGCAATGGAAATTTCATATGGCCGCTGACAATTAAAAAACACAGAAGCCAAATGGGACTAATATTAAATGTGGAAAGAAGTGTATGTCCCATATAGGAAATACCCGATGTACTGACTAAAACTCCTCATTGCATTTTTGTTTGTAAATAAAACTTCTTTTTCAAAAAGTTTTGCATGCGTGAATTTTTTTTTCGCACGCCGCCCCGTGCAGGATTTTTTTTTCTCGCATCAAATTTTTTTCGGATAACATATTTTTTCTGTAAAAATATACTCAAAATATTGTTTTTAATTTTCTGTGGGAATAATATTTGTGCCTAACCCGTGAGAAAAGCGCCTTTTCCTTATCTTGACGACTTATCCGAACAAAATCTGCAATTTTCCGTGCGTGCAGAAAAAATCAACAATTATTCTAAATATATTATGTGGACCAAGTGGGATAAATAAAACTGGATTTATGGCCTGGATGCTGGTTAAACTTTACCCCACCAGTGTCAATTTGGAGCACGCCCTGAACCTGGCAAATATTAAAACGAGAAATAAATTATGATAGGAACACACAGAGCCATCTAATGGGATCATTTCCATTAAAAATGCAGTGTTGGCAAAAAGCGATTTTTGACGATTCAAATTCACTCTTAAGATTGATTGATTGATTATTCACCAAACAATTTACTTAAAATTTATCCAGACAAAAACTTAAAATCAAAAATTTGACTGAAACTTATAGTGTAGGGGCATATGTCGATAATTTCTATCCCGTGGGATTTGATTTTTTATGAAGAAGTTTAGTCACACAATCAAGTGTTACCGGGTGTTTTGATCGCATCCATGTAGAAGGGGTTGATATGATGTCATCTTTCAAGATGGCGGCCAAAATTTATAAAAAATATAACTTTCGCAACCGGGGAATGATTATACTCGATTCCATATAATTCGACGACGACGTAAAAAGTTTTTTGCTATTTTCTCTTCATAAAATTCCACGTTTTGTCAGACCAACTTTAAACGTACCTCAAACTATTGGGAATGTATGCGAAATTGGGTCCTTAGAGTTTGATGCAGTTTAAAGCTTCATGACCTTGAAAACTACACCAGCAAAATTAACAATTTGCAAAAATAATAAACGAAAGGGCGCTATTCATCAATTATTAAAGCCAAGAAAACCAAATTGATTAACAAAGATAAGAAGGTAAAGTCCAACAATTTTGTTAAAAAAAGTTTTGTTCAGCTATGACTTGTCTCAATATTGCGGCTGATATCTTAAAATAGACACCTATAACCACATTTTATTTTATCCAATTACGTAAAAAAATAAAAATAACAAGGTGGCCATCAATTCTTGTTGACTTATCTCTGCTTAATATGAAAAAAAAATTAGTAGATGCATGACCTTGATTGACCTTAAAAATACCATGTAAAATTGAAAAACCAGCTTTTTGTATTGTTTTTTACAATTTACAACTACCAAAAATTTAGCCGTAAATAAATAAATAAACACTTAATTTTAAACCTCTTTACCATTTTTTTTGATCTGGCGTCCCAGATGTTTATGCTATACCCCGGTAAAAATGACTATATGCCTGTTGTTTTTAGTTTCGAAACTGTAGTTTTTATGTTATACTTACTTCTCTAGCCAACAAAGTCATTTAAATTACCTATAAAAGAGTTAGCAGAAGTTAGATATACATTCTGGACCAGGTGTTTTAGATGCCATTTTCCAAAATGGCGGTCAAAAATCACAAAAAATACAATTTTTGCAACCGGTGCGTGATTACAATCGATTGCATATAACTTTAGGACGAGAATTCTAAAAAAAATACTTTCGAGGTCATCCGACCTCAAATGACCTTGAAAATCGCAAAAAACGTTTTTGCCATTTTTTCGTTAAAAAAATCTCCAGAATTTAACGTTTTGTTACACCAACATCTGAAATGCCAGTTCAAAAAAATGGTAGAGAGGTTTAAAATGAAGTGTTTTTTATGGCTAAGATGCTAATTTCATCTCCGGCACTTAATGTTTTGCGTAGTGGTAAATTGGAAAAAACACTACAAAAAGCGGATTTTTCAATTTCAAGGTCAATGGGGGTTATGCATCAACTAAACTTTTTTTTGTGGCCACCTTGTCACTTTTACTTTTTTACGAAATTGGCAAAAATAAAATATGGTTATAGATCACCATTTTGTTATATCAGCCGCCTTATTGAAACAGATCATAGCTGAACAAATTTTTGTTGGACTTGACCTTCTTATCTTTGTTGGCAAATTTGGTTCTCTTCGCTTGAATAGTTGATGAATTGCGCCCTTTAGTATGTTATTTTTGCAATTTGTTAATTTTACTGGGGTATTTTTCAAGATCATGAAGCTTCAAATTGCATCAAACTCTAAGAATCGAATTTGGCATACATGCGTAATAGTTTGAGGTACATTTGAAGTTGGTTTGACAGAACGTCGAATTATTAAGATTTTCAAGGTCATTTAATGTCGGATGACCTTAAATGTAAATTTTTTGGAATCGAGTGTAATCATGGCTTGGTTGCGGAAGTTGTAGTTTTTATTATTTTTGGCCGCCATCTTGAAAGATGCCGTCATATCAACCCCTTCTACACGGATGCGAACAAAACACCCGGTAGTACTTGATTGTGTGACCAAAGAGCTATCATTCCCACATAGTCGCAAAACTCCTTCATTAGAAATCTCACGGACGTACACATGCCCCTTCACTATTAGGACCGCCCTAAAATGACTTGTTATATTAGCTATTGATACGTCGCTCAGACGCACCGTGTTCTACCCAACGTCTCGTCATGAAACCAGTTTCAATATAATTTGCGGACAATACGTCCACGTTGCGGTATTGTCACGTCACAGGGCGATTCACAATACGCACGTTAAGTGTCGCAAATTTATTCGGGATAATTAAATTCAAAATCTACGTTTCGACGATCCTCGACAATATAATGACACAAAATTAACTGGTTTTCAGTTTTATAGTGTATTATACAGCAGTAGCGTAGGCAGGAATTGAGTACCTGCCTAATTTTTTTAATGAAAATTCGATCTTTAGAAGTTGTTATTTGATGGCTTTTAGGCGAGGCGCTTGAGCCCCCCCTGCATACGCCTTCGTTGACAAAACCCAAGTGCATCCATAAGAGGGGGTTGTGTTGGGTCTTGTGTACTAGGGTAAGTCTCTTGTCAAAAATTAAATTTTAAGGTTTTTTACGGTTTTCAGTTTTAGAGTATGCTTAGGCACTGCTGAATATCGAGAGAGAGATCATTATTATAATAAGTCTTCTTGGATTCTTGTAGTGAACCCCTAAAAATGACAGTCTATATTGTTGAAACATATTCGGTGATACTTTAAAAAACAGCAAAGAATGACCTAAATATTTTCATTCATTGGAAATCTCTCCAAAAATGGACTACTACTTTAATCTTGTGTATTCATTTAAAAAAATTAAACACTGAGAAAACCATTCCAAGTGAACCCAGTAAACACCGTTATGTAGAAATTACGTAAAATTTACATAACACATTTACTTTCCTACGTAAATTTAAGGTCACTCGGAGGACATATTAGGGTAAAATTTAAGTCACATTAAGGTACATAATGCCATGCGCCTAATTGTTACATAAATGTGATGTAAATGAAATGACATACTTTTTACATAAATATCCATGTTACGTAAGAGTTAAGTAAAAACTACGGAAATTTGACATAACAGATTTACCTTGTTATGTAAACTTAAGGTCGCATAGAGGTCACAATTATTTATTAATAAGGTAAAATTTGGTACATAAATGTTATGTAAATAAAATTACATAACTTTTACATAAATATTGCATCCATGTTACCTGAGAATTAAGTAAAAACTACGTATATTTTGCCTAACAGATTTACTTTGGTATGTAAATTTAAGGTAATAATAATTATTAATTAAGTCACATTAATTTGAATGACTTGTGCAAAGCGTCAACTATCTAAGTCCGACATGAGCGAGCATGCAGCTTGAGGCGGGCCAACGTCGGTAATTTACGAAGGTCCGTCGGTGCTTGCTTGACACGTTCCGACATTAGCAAACTGCAAAGTTAACCAGACGGGCTGGTTTAAGTAGCGGAAGAGGTTATTCTGATAGAGAAGTTCCACCATCTTGTCAATACCTCAAATTCCGCATTCTAATTTTGAAATATCTTTACTATTTATATATATAATATTATCATCCACTGTACAGGGAACATAGTGATATTAACGCCATCTGTACCTACTAGGAAGAAACTAATAAGCAGTGGTAATTTTTTTATTTTCATTATATTTTTGTAAATTTTAATGTGACGTGAATCGCGCTACAGAGCGTTTACCTCATTTAGACGATATAAATATTACATAAAATGTTTTATATAATAGTTACGTAACATTTGAAATATAAACTTATGTAAAATTTAGGACTTTAATTTGACGTAAATCATTTTACAGGGAATTTAAATAACTTAAATGACATAATTAATACATAAAAAAGTTTATGTAACAATTATGTAAAATTTTAAATGTAAAGTTAAGGTTCACACTGTCTCATAATATTTATGTAAGTTTTAAATTTTTAATATGACGTAAATCATGTTATAGAGCGAGAGAGTAATTTAGATGATATAAATATTACATAAAATGTTTTGTATAATATTTATGTAACATTTTAAATGTAAACGTAAAGTCTAAATTTTTACATAATAGTTATGTAAATTTTATTATTGTCATTTAAGGTAGATCATTTTATGTAACGTTTACGTAAATTAGATTACTTAAATATTACATATAATTTTCTATATAATAGGTATGTTATATTTTTATGTAAAATTAAGGTTCCACTATTTACGTAATATTTACGTCAATTTTAAGAATCTCTTTATAAAGTTATATTATTTACGTAAATTTAACATTGCTTATGATGAATTAAATTAACAGTCAAAGTTTTGACGTAATGTTTACATATTTTTTTTTATAAAAGTATTTTTACGTGAGATTTACGTAAATGTAATGTTAAATATTTTACATAAATATATGAACCTTAGACTTATATAACTATTAGGCTCAAGTCGCAAATGTGTTTACTGGGAAGTGTCTACTTAGCTTTTGTTAGTGGTAAGTGAAGTTTCTATTAGCCTCAAGTGATGCATTCAATAGCTTCAAGTGAAACAACCTGCTTAGACCCGAGTTTGCTAACTCTGTGTGTGAGTGATTTATCTAATTACCAATATGCGACAAGTCACTTGAATTTCGATTCACTTAGGGTTAGTGAATTTTTCTATTAGTTTGTTAACCCTTAGTGATTTATCTACTTACCAATATGCGACAAGTCACTAAACTTTCCCTTCAATTAGGGTTAGTGAATTTTTATACTAGTTTCTTAACCCTTAATGATTTATCTACTTACCAATATATGAAAATTCACTTAGATTTCTCTTCATTTAGGGTTAGTGAATTTTTCTACTAAGGACAAGTGAAGCCATCAAATATTGAAAAATCATGCGCAAAAATATATTCATCATAATAATAATGCATGTCTATAATGATTTGTCAACTTATAGCCATCATAAGAATTTGACAATCCCATTTGCAACGATCATTGTTCTATTTGTAGAGAGATCGTTGAAAATAAGTTAAAAAAAAAACACGAAAAAATATCGAAGACCGGAAACGAACAGAAACGTAACCGGAGACGAACGTATATTGGTTTAGAGACGCTTGTCCATATATATCCACCAAACGCTAAAATTCTCTGATTAAGCTCTAATCATGATTAGCACTTTTCAGTCGACCAATAAGAATCCGCCAAAACGCTTATATTCCGCGGTTTCTACCTATTGTAATGAAGCATTGGTCTATTAACCTGTAGGTTGTCGGCGCGTCGCACTTTTTTTATTATTTACTTTTATTTTTCTTTTCTTAGGGTGTATTGTGATAGGACAGGGTTTTTAGAGCTCAAAAATATATTTTTTATTTTATTTAAAGCCATATTTTAAGAGTTATACTGGTTTGGCGCTACTATAGATTTACTAACGGTTAGTAGATACTTCACTTACGGTAAGTGATATATTTACTTATTTTTAATATGTTATTTTATAACCTTAAGAAGGTGAGAAAACTTATGGTAAGTAGACAGTTCACTTGTCTCATATTTAAATGAAGTTTCTACTTGGGGCTAATGAATTCTTACTTGGGATTAGTGCATATTTTTCTCAGTGAACTTGTCTTTTTAAAACAAATTTTAGGAAGTGTTTGTAATGTTACATTGTCCCTCTCCTGGAAAAAAACCTTATTCACGCCGTTGGTTGAACCCATTGTGGATTCTCCTTGGAATTCTTCAATTTCTATTGATTTATTGACCCAAGGTTAATATAATACACAGGTTGTCTACTCAAAGTTCTAGACGGGTAAAAACACATGTTTTTTAAATGGCATAGAGCGTTTTTAGTGAAGTCTTCTCAAAATATTGACGCATACATTGTTTTAATTATTAAATGTAATTTTTACGTATAACACCCGGTTTATGACTTTTTCTTTCATGCCCGCTCACGCGTCACATGAATGTCATGAATGCAGAAGTTTCAATTTAGCAACATTGTGACGTCAACAACATAATACCTTCTTTTCTGTATGCCACCTCTCTAGTGTATCAACCTTGATATTGACCTCACTCCCGTAGACATTTTGTGGAGCACAGTGTTGACTTTATTCCTTGTGGCTTAAAAAGTTTTTTATCGTTTAAAATATTGACTTTTAAAAAACTCGCAAAGAAATAGCTTAATTCCCGCCTAAACTCTCTCTGGTGAGGAAAACCGGATTAAAGTTTAAATTAGAGTGAGAAATTAAGCGATAAAATAACCCTTATTTAGGACACCGGTGCACCATGGCATATTCACCTGTATGGCAACTGCACTTTCCAAATAAATCCATCGAAGTCTCCTGGCCTATGTAAAATATTTCCCGTGTTTTCCCTCTGCTAGTAAAAACCAACTATTTTTTTATCGCATCTGTATTTCAGGCAGAAGTTCAGGAAATACTCGAACGCGCGACGGAAAACAATTTGAGGCCCTGTAGAGTCTCTTTTGTCCCTTTTTAGTCCACTTTACCAATCGTAAAATTTTGACTTTTCTTAATTTTGTCAAAAAGGGTTACTAAGGATCCAAAACACCTTAATCGACGAAAAAGAAAGTTGTCTGTCGGTTTGTTGTCTGTCTGTATACACTATAACTCAAGAATGCCTTAATCGATTTTAACGAAACTTAGTACTGATTAACTTTGGGTAGGGTGGTGGATGGTTGAAGGGGGGGAAAGGGGGATAAAATATTTAAAAAAACTGTAACTGTTCCCAAAAAACTGTTCCCAAAAAGCAAGTAGCGATATACAGTTTTCAGATTTGAGTTTCTATGATTATGGACTACAAATTTTGTTATAAGTCCAAATTCGTGGGAAATTGAATTTCCGAGTTAAATGAAAAAACGATAAAATATATTAAAAAATCATAACTTTGGAAGTAAAGCAGCCATTAATATGTGGTTTTCAGATTTTGGTTTTCGTAAACATTACCTACAATTTTTGTTATAAGGTTCAAATCTTTCAAAGCTACAGTTTTCGAGATATTTTCATTTCCTTTCAACATAAAATAATTGATTCTATGGTGGACTATCCGTGCTTTCTAGCACCAATTTTTTTTATGGAAGCATTGCCGGAAACGAAAAATCTGACGAGTTAACAGGAACACATTACAAAAGGGAACCCAGACAAAGAAACAAATTTATCAAAGGACCACCGAAAAACATAACCGACGAACTAATAGCAATGAATACGAATAACATACATCTTATACAGACCGCTTCAAGCTACTGCGAACATAGGGGGAAACAAGTCCAATTTACTCTCCGTGCCGTACGACCGAGGTGGATTCGAAGCACGCTACAGTGTTATCTTTTGGAAATTCATTTTGTTTTTATTATTTTGTTTTATTTCTGCTTTGCTCGAGAAACAGATGGGTAAGTTCTTAATTGAAATAATACATTTTTAAAACTAAAAATGGATGTCTACGAAGTTGCCGAAAAAGTGCAGATGGTCAAATGGTCAAATCGTCATAACCCAACACACGTTCGATATTGGTCGAGGGAAAATTTGCACTTATATTTTGACGTAAGAACACAGTATCCCCAAAAACTAAATGTTTGGGGGGGGGGTATTGTAGGGGAACACGTAATTGGGCCATTTTTAATTAACGGCAATTGCAATTTGAATGGTCCTAGATACTTGGATCTACTGCAGCAGCACATTATTCCAACTGCTAGGCAGTTGTTAGGTGTAAGATTTGGTGAAACATGGTTTCAACAAGATGGTTGTTCCGCTCACAATGTTGGCCTTGTTAGGGAATATCTTGATAATGTATTTCCTAATCGGGTTATAAGTACAAGGGGAACTATTTTATGGCCAGCTCGATCTCCCGATCTTGCTCCTAACCACTTCTATCTGTTTTTGAAGAAGCTTTTTAAATTATCACCCCTAACATGCTTGGAAACGTTAGAAGGGGTTTTTATAGTAGGCTCGGATATTGTCTAGCCAAGCAAGGAGGACTTTTCGAACATTTGCTTTAATTTTTTTTTGACTGGGAGAATCTTTTTGGTTTTTAGAATGTATTATTTTATTTTGAGAACTTGCTTCTATTTTGTTTCTCCTTATTATTTTCATTGTAACATATTGTTAGTGATAAATCTGAGCATTTGAAAATAAAACGCTCTAATTTATGAGTGACAAAAAAAAAGAAAATTACGTTATAAAAATTTGCGTATTTATTGACCAAATTCCGGTTTCATTGACTACGCTCCACACAGCACCGTGGTTAGAGGCGTACTAAATACAAGGCGAACGGCAGCGAATGGCGACCGGATCTTGGTTGCTTCACTGATAGGCGTGCGGTGTCTCTGCATATACGTACACTGGCAAATTAGACTTCTTCCGCCCTATCTTCGCAGTAGCTTGAAGCGGTCTGTATACAGGGCCGGCTCCAGAGATGTCGTGACCCCGTGCAAGAAATATTTTGCCGCCCCTCCCAACTGTAAATAATTTTTCATTACAGTTTTTGCATTTAGCATTTACTATAAAAAAAACATTTACAGAAAATTTATTGTCAAAAAATAATACTGGTAGTTATACCTACTTTAACTAAAAAACTTGGCTAAAAAACACACATAATTTAACATTGGCGAGATGATACACCTTATTATTACTTACTACCCTAATTAAATATTTTGAAATAAAAACTATTAAAAAAATAACAAACTTGCTGTATATAATTGAAACATCACTTTTTGACGAACGATGCATGGTGACTTTTCTTGAAGAGGCTGGATGATTAGATTAGTAGAAGATATTTAGCAAGATTATAAGTCGGAAAATTGCGACAACTAGTTATCGATCGAAGAGGCATATTTTCTTTATTCATTTTTGGCAGTCCATACATATGCGGTGTTTTACAGTAGTACGGTGTGAGTTTACTCCTTTCAATTTCATTAAAATATCTTCTGTGTTGGTAGAGAGTTTGGTAGAGTTTTCTTTCTATGGTGGTGGTTGGGTCCTGAGTTATTTATCTGTAATTTCCTTTTTGTAGAGCCTCTTCAATTTTCCGGTCGTAGGTGGTTTCGTCCTTTAGTACAGTTGCATTTCCTTTGTCTGCGGGAAGAATTTTGATCGACTAATCTGATTAAAGATCTTCGAGGGCTGATTTCTTGCAGTGTTAGGATTTCTCCAATTTCGGTTTGTTATCCAAAATTGTTCTGATCTTCTATCTAAATTCATTTGATTTTACTCTATCTTTTTCATGATGTCATGATGTTGACTGCTGGTATGGTGTTAGTTGCAATGGTGTAGTTAAATCCTTTGCTGAGTAATGATGATTCAGTCTGTGTAAGTGGTTGGGAAGAGATGTTGATGACGGTATTGGTGTTGCTTCGACTAGGTTTTTCCATTTCTTGTCGTGTGTCTTTTGATGTTCTTCTAAGGACTTCTGTAAGCTTTTCTTCATTGTTTGAAGGATTAGTTCATAGTCCTCGTTGTTACTGTTACCAGTGTTCAGCAATTATAATATTATTAGATATAAACACAAAATGAATATATAGAAGCCAGAATATGTTTGACGTTTCACGGGCAAAGTAGGCTTTGTGTGGCAAGACACGATACTTCTTATTTCAGTAACCTTCCTTTAAAAAAAATATTAAAATAAATCACGCACTTTTTGCCGCTCTTTTGTATTTGCGCCTCGTGCGGGGGCACGCACTACATGATGCCTGGAGCCAGCCCTGCCTGTATAGATGGTGCACTCAAACAGTCAGACAGTAAAACTCTTTCTTTATCAGTTCAATTTTTTAAGGTATTAACTGATGTAAACAGAATAGATTAGCCCTGCTACTAGATATTTCTTCCTTTTTGCTCTAGTTGATATATAAAAATAAGTTGGTGCCTTTGCCTGTGCAGTTGCTATGTATAGCTTATATGCCGTGGATGCCCCATGCAAGACTAAATCTAGCGCAGAAGAATTATTTAAAGTAATGGAAAAAGGATTAGTTCTTTAAGATACAGTGCGGGTTTAGAGAAAAATTGACATGGTGGTTGAACATATACATACAAACACGCAATAAATCAATTACTTGGTTTTCCATCGTATAAGGATTTTGTGTCGTGGAAAAAGTAGAAAAAAATGGACAGTGTTTTTTAAATGTAAATGAGCGAATGTTTTTTACTGTTGATCCTGGGAACTTCAAATAAAAAACATTACAAGAGATATTTTGTTATTTTTCTCTTGCCAAAAAAACGAATAAATTAAACTTCGTAGTATTGTTAAAAAGCATTTTTACTACAATCCTTTAAATATAAAAATCTATGTTCTATTTAAAAATATAGACCGTTTGGGCTTACTTTGTAATCTATAAACGTCATATTTGTCCGTTACTAGCCTTAAAGTGAAAAAAATATTTTTTTATACCCTCATCAAAAACATGATTTTTAGTAACTGTCTGCAGATAATTAAAGCATGGCTTTTTTGGTTACCGATGCAAAAAACTTTTTTTTTTGACCACGGGTGCAAAAACAGATTTCTGTCCGTGTTTTGTCTTGCCTAAAAATTAAGCCATATCCGCCAGTTTTTACCAAGTATTTACGAAAAAATCATTTAAAAACATCGTAAAAATATCAAACTGTCAAAGATTAAACTGTCGCAACAATGAACGTCACCCAAGTGAAAAGGCACATCGCTATGGAAACCATTGTTATTTCATTTACCAGCCGCCTTGATTCTATTAGTCGACGCCACCGAGTCCCTCGAAAATGACACTAATAACATGACTTTGGATGAAATTTGTTTCTACTGGTTTTTAGTGAGAGTGTCATTTGTTGGAGAAATCAGCAGCATCGAATAATGAGCATAGCGCCTTTGTGGGGAATTATTTTCTTTTCCCTTTCTTTTTTAGAGATTAGAGTTGAAGTTGACAACGTCAGGGATCAATTCTGACAGCACAGCACAGGATATACTCATTTTTTCAAGTTTTATGAGGTTAGGGTGAAACGCTGACGTGTAGGACAAATTCTGACATCGGATTAGGATTCAGCACGTCAAAATCCATCACAACACTCTTTGTGTAGCTGTGTAATTATTTTTTAAATTTTTTTCGGTAAAGCATATAAAAAAATATACTTTTAACGAAAAGTCTGACTTTTGAAACTAAATCTGCAGCCATTATGAAGGTTTATGAAATATTCTACTACAAATTGTGGGCTTTTTTTGTTAAACTTTTAATGATGCTCATATTTACTAAAGCACCTATCCAACTAACTAAAAAGGCCACAAGTTGCGTTAACTAAAATATTCTAAATTTTCAACCTTTTCGTAGTGATTAAAGTTTTAACTTTATTCACAGTAGTTTATTAACTAAGTTTGTCCTCTTTGCATTTGACATACAGAGTGTACCAAATACCGAAGCGAAACTAACATGCAAGATTTTGAAGAAGTACACGATATTTCTTTTGACTTAGGTCAAGTGAGAAGAATTACACTGAAAATTTCCCTCATATGTAAAACTGTCCATAAGAGCTGTGGAATTATCGCTGAATTAGTAAGTGATAATTCCCCAGTAGATTGCTTTATCCAAGGCCGAAATCGACTCGCACATACAAAAAACATAACAGAGAACATCAGAAAAAATAAGAAGTTTTTCTGGATTCAATTTATGGTGTGAAAGGTCAGAAAAGTCTACTTTCGATATTCTTGAAATTTTCTACCGACTACTATTCGTGCTTTGACAATTAATTCTGAAAAAACGTGGTTTTCTTAAAAACCACAATCGGTTATTTTTTCCGTTGTATCAAAAAATTGCCCTCCTCCTGCAAGGTCGGGCAATTTCTACTTCGACAAAACAGAAAAAATAAACACGTTTTTTCAGAATTGTCGATAATTCTTAAAGTACTTATGGTATTACCTCCGATAATTTTTTCCGTGATCACTGTGCTAATTTTGCTTAAAAACAAAAGGTTTGCGTTTGTCAAAGGTGGTACTTTATATTCAGATTCAGATTTTATTTTTTATAAAAACATAATAGTTATGCCAATTTACACAAAATATGTCTTAATTCTAAAAAGATATTCCAAGAAGAAAGATAGTTCATTACAAAATAGTTTCCTTTTTTTAGCATTGATTAATGATTTTACAACCACCAAACACATTAAATTATAAAATTACCAGCTAAATTTGCTCAAAAAAATAGCTAAACCACAATTATAAACGTCTTTATAGCATATGCTAAAGAGCTACTGTAAAGAACAT
Organism: Oxystoma pomonae; assembly: GCA_963921995.1. Lineage (NCBI taxonomy): Eukaryota > Metazoa > Arthropoda > Insecta > Coleoptera > Brentidae > Oxystoma > Oxystoma pomonae. The sequence goes on along the minus strand of OY998169.1, from coordinate 74,584,776 downwards.
CCTGTGAAAGAGGCCAGACGCATAGTCTTATCATGTAAATGTTCTTTTAGTGCTATGCGGGATAGTACTACCTTTAACAAAAAGTGATAACAAAATCACAAGCAGCACTTATCGGTGCACACCCCGTATATATCAAATGACTTCATATATGAACGCTTGCTTAATACACCTTGATCCCTAACGAATGGCTCTCGGACCTTTATAAAACGGTGGCCATACCAACGCGTGCAAAGGACTCCAGATTATTAGATTAGTTCTGAAAATTGTAGAGTAACACGGCCAACCCTGTGGGTTTAATATAAATTTAAATGTATTCTGAATAATTTCAGATGTAAATATAGAACCCGTGTGGACTTTCTCTACACGACTGTAGCCAAGATTTTGAAGGTAAATAGAATGGGCATGAATCACTGCACATCCAAATTTCAGGAAACGCAAGGGTGACGGCCATTTGCATTAGATAAAAAGTGGTTGACTCACAAAGATAAAAATAAAACAAAGCTAAAACTAACTAACAACTAACTAAAAAGATCTCTGTAGACTTCGTTCACACAAGTAATTAAACTAATCATTATAATAACTGGAATGATATCTTCATTCACATGTTTTACTTTTAAATAATAAGAACAATCTTATGCTTTGCAAAAAGTGATTAAAATAACCTAAAATCAATAGATATTGAGGCAAGAATCCCCCTAGGGGATGACGGGATAGTGATGCGAATATAACGTAGCCTTTATATCTGCTCAAACCAGTTGGAGACCGTCTAAAACAGACGAGGCTCTGGCGACCAAACATGGGCGGTATAACTCTATGGGGAAGTTGAACTAGACCCAATAACTACTAAAAACTGCTCCATTAAAGACCTATGCAAACTCGTATAGGGGATAAATCTAATGAAGTGACTTTGGCCAGCCAGCAGGCTGGTCGGAACCACTATCGGGAGGTTTTAGTATTCGACACTACCCGAGCTGTCCTGACAGAGGGATGAGACTCTGTCGGGGAAGTGGATTGAACGGTTGGACCGGACGTCGCGTGCAAGATTTTCCCTAGATACCCTTGAAAAAAAAATATTTTTTACTTGATTTTAAATATGTTTATGTAGACATACTGAATCATCGAAAGGTGCAACTAACCAAAGTTGTTCTTCTGCATGTGCCACCAATGGCTGCCATGATGATTAGCCATTTCGCGCAGGTTGTTTCCTTCTCTATTTAACTCTAACATCTTTGACTTTCTCTATACACGATTTTAGCGAAGCAGATGCAGTGGTCGTAGTCGTTTTCGAAAAAGTCCGAAACTGCTTAACCAAATTTAACTCGGCCCGCACCGCTGGGACTAAAGACCTCTTTTAGTTTAAACTCAAAATGACGCTGATATTAGCGCCTACAGAGTTAAAGAAGATGTGTTGAACTGAATAAATATGTCTTATGTACAGGGTTCGTCAACTAAAGTTTGGATATAGGAATAGCGTTCGTTGAGTGAGAACGCAATTTAAATTAAATGTACCAATAGTCTAGGGGCATATGTCGATAATTTCTATTCCGTGGGATTTTGAATGAAGAAAACTATGCGGGATTCAGAGCTCTTTAGTAACACTATCAAGTGTTACCGGGTGTTTTGTTTGCATCCATATAGAAAAGGTTGATATGACGTTATCTTTCAAGATGGCGGCCAAAAATCATAAAAAATGCAACTGGGGCACGGTTATACTCAATTTCATATAATTTGACCACAAAAATTTTACTTTCAAGGTCATCCGACCGTAAATGATTTTGAAAATCGCTAAAAACAAGATTTTTGCCATTTTCTCTTCAAAAACTCTTAATAATTCGACGTTGTCACAGACCAACTTAGAGATTGATGCAGTTTGAAGCTTCATGACCTTGAAAAATACCCTAGTAAAATTAACGCGTTGCGAAAATAACATACTAAACGGCGCTATTCATCAACTATTAAAGCAAAGATGACCAAATTTCGTAAGAAAGATAAGAAGATCAAGTACAAAAATAATGTTAAAAAAATTTGGTACAGCTATATAGTGTTTCAATACGGCGGGTGATATATCAAAATGGCGACCTTTTATTTTATCTAGTTTTGTAAAAAAGCAAAAATGACAAGGTGGTCATCAATTCTTGTTTACTTACTGCCGCTTACTTAAGTTGGTGCACGACCTTGATTGACCTTGAAAATACCATGTACAATTAAAAAACAAGCTTTTTGTAGTTTTTTTTCCAATTTACCACCAAGCAAAAACTTTAAGTGGGAAATGAAAAATTAAGAAAAAAGTTTCTATTCTTATTTTACTTCTTTGTTTTCAGACAAATTGGTTTTTAAGGTTCAAAGAGAGGCGAAAAAAGGAAACTCCAAAAGTATTAAAAACTTGATAGCGCCAAATGATTTTTTAAATTTATTAGGATTCAAATATCCCTCGTTTAGTTTTTTAAAAAGCCACAGGTTAGAGAGATACAGGATGTTGCAGTTGGTAAAAAAAGACATATTTATAAATTTAATTTTTGGGAAAAAACCCTATCACTTGAAAACCTCTCTTTATACCAAGAAAACTATAAAAAGCGCTCTTTTCCTGTGTATTTTTTAAAATTTAGTCCCAAAAAATTGCGTCGAAAGACCACTTCTTCAACATCATCTTTACACAAAAAAGAAACGTGCCCAAGATACGCGTCCTCCTATTTTTAAACCAGAAATTATGAAAAAAGCAACTTTACACGAAGTAAGTAGGACATTTCAACCAACTTTAGTTGCCGCATCCAATCAGGTTAAGTTATAGACAAACGTATTTGATGATACCGTTACGGGTTCTTTAATTCTCAACGAATCCTCTCGTTAAATAAACTAGTGGGCTCCAAATATCACCAACTTTATTGTAAATGATTATTACAACAAGTATTTAATTTTCCTTAAAACCTTACTACTCTTTAACTAAGTGGGCTGATTCTTGAATTTCGTGGGAAAGGTCGCACGGGAACATTCACATCCTTCGTTTCGACCAATAAGAAGGCTCAGAAGCTGCCAAGCTTGCATGTTGCACGCGCAAAGCTGACCGAATTGTCGTTTTTCAAGAGCGTTCGTTCACCTGGTTCGGGGGCAGGTGTATGAAAGTGTAGGAAAGTTCCTTCGATACACGGCAATCGGATGACGTTCGGCCATGGTCGGATAGGTTTCGGATAACTCGTGATCGCGTCAAAGCCTATTATTAGTTGATAATATGGAGAGGACCGTTCCTGTGCCATCTTTTCTACGAAATTCAAGAATCAGCCCCCAGATCCATCCAGAGTAGAGTAGTGACGTCACGATTCTACCTGCGGGGCTCTGAATCCCAAACGGATTGCTCGTGCAGAGAGTTTTTATCGAACACGCCATTTCCTCGAAAAATTACATTTTAACTTTACTTTTTCATTTATTTATTTCGGTGTCAATATTTTTAATATTAATTAATATTAAATAATATTAATTAAAAAATTAAAGTCGTTTGTACCTGGCCTTCAAAATTATTTTTAACTTGCATACTTTCTCCCCACTAGAATTGGGTACCACCTTAGACACATAATTGCGTATTTTGCCCCGCTTTTTGGGGCTACACCTATCGAGTACAAATTGGACAAAAAATTGAAGAATTGAGAAACAATTCTTCAATTCTAAGCTGGAAACTTTCAATCACAAATTGACTTCTACAGAGAAAGGTCCCGACTACGCGGCCATTAAATACTTTAATAAACTTCCACAAGATATTAGGGCGATAAATAGCTTTAAAATCCTTATAGCATTGAAGAATATTTAAACTTTTAGCATAATATAAGACCTAACATGTTTTAACAGAATTTTAATATTTGTTTATTACTATTGTTTTATATGATCTACGTTTTTATTTTATTTTTAATGTTTTGTGTGATTCTAAAAGGCAAGTTTTATTCGTAATGTTTTTTTTGTTGAGTTTCAGGTTCAGCACGCTACTAGAAGCAGGAGTACACCATCATCAAACACCCAAATCGCTATTACACCCGGTTCCCACCTACGACGTTCTCATGAGTGCTCACTCACGCGAACATAATGTCAATATGAAATGTTATGACTGTCATGTGACGCGTGAGCGGGCACGCACGATTAAGGCGTAGGTGGGAACCGGGTTTTAACCGTGAGCGCAACTGCCCGCACTTATATAGACCGACGAAATAGTTCCGACCGCTCGAAAACATTCGCGCCTAGGCTATTCGCGCATTCGACTAAAACCTAGATATATGGATAAAACAAAAGAACGCTTAACGCTAAACTAGTACCTAAATAAATAAATAACTTCTAACAATAGAACACCTAAAACTAAATAGCCTAGTACCTAATTAAATGTATAATAGAACTCCTGACAATACAAAGAAACTTTTGAATAGGAACTTTGTAAACTAGATTAAATTGAGTTTGCAAACATGTGTAGGAAATTTAATATTTAAATTAAATTATTTCAGATAATATATAAGAATACAAAAAAATTTATACAGATATAACAGGTCAAAGTCTTGGCCGCGGTTTTGCTGAGGTGCGAGAGAAAAAGACCGTAAACCTGATAAAGATAGCCACACATGCCTGCACTATTCTCCCCCTTTCTCTCCAACCTCAGCAAAATCACACTCAAGACTTGGATCTGTACACGATGTATATATAACCTTATCAATAATAGAAAATACAAAATACAGTGCAACCAAAAAATAAAGCAAATTTCTTGCCATAACCATGTCGACTATTCCAAGCAAAATAGAGTAACTAAAATTATTCTCAAAATTGAGTATTTATTTGATTCAAAGTTACTGAGCTATTTCGTACATTTATGTCTAAATTGGAAAAAATCGGATAAAAAATAAGCGATTTAAGGCCAATGTCAAAACCAAGTATCTGACATCAAGAACCTAAATATCTGGTATTTATTATGAATTTAGAGGCTCTGAGATTTAAACAGTATAAAAAGTGACTTTTAGCTGTTTTTACACACATTTAATTTGACTAAATCACTTACTTACATTGTTTTCTCTCAATTTTTAGTTTGCGTAACAAGTTTTGTACTTTCCGGTATCCTAATATAGTCAAAAGGAGTTTGTGCTATTCCTAACCTAAATGTTTTCATCCTATACTCTCATTTGTATGTGTCTTGTTTTCCTCTCGAGCGTATTTTATTTTATAATATTTAGTATCTATGTTTTCACATCGTACTGAATACGTATTACAAAGATTGTCTTCTTTTTCTTTCATAGAGCACGTTCTCTGTTCTGACAAAGAACACGATATATGAGAGCACAAGATGCTTGATTTTCGATACGTACTGAGTACGATACGAAAACATACAAATTTTTGACAACAACCGCAAGCATAACAATAAATATATTTATTTTTATGAATTAAGTTTTTATTTTGGTTAAAACCAAAATCTCTTATTTTCCGTGTTTTATAATTGTTATTTGCAAGAATACTTATAACGGATGAAATTTTCATCGTAAAAATGAATTTTTCAAAACCATTTTCTTCTCTTGCGTCTTTATTATGCAGTTCTAAACGTAAAACTATGTAAGAGGGTATTTTTAAAAGCAATTTCAAGCAGAAAATTGCCACTACTTTTGTAGGGCATCTAACTATGTAAAGTGATTTTCCAACTTACCTTTTTATGTTTCATACATTATAAGGTTTCCCTTTTTCCTCCTATGATAAACAGTAGGCGCCTTGTAAAATTATCACTAAGACCAAATCCAGACAGCACACATTGTCCGACCGCTTAAGGGCATCCACTGGACAGTACAAGGACCACTTATTATCAGGCAAAGTTTTTGCTGAAACAGTGGATGAAAAACTAAGTCTAAAGGACTTCCAATTTTCATCAATAAATAACTGCTTTTTTTCATTTATTTTTTTTAGATATTCAATGGTTAATGATTTTTCTTGGTCAATTGGACCAAAAATATACTAAAATCCGGCGGATGTTCATTTCATGTCCAGCAAAAGTAATCTACTTTATTATTTTTGACGGACATCCATTGGATATGTCTTTTTCTTAGTTCATTGGACCACAAATATATTTGGCCCAATTATAAATGTCTTTTAGCCGACTGGTGGTTTTGGAGGTCCCCTAATTTTTTTTACTTCACTGAGCACCAAAGAATCATTGGACAAAGTTTTTGGATAGAGTAGATGACAGAAAAACCCACGTCTAAAAGATTCCCATTTTTAGTTCAAAAGAAACTATTTTTTGATTATGTTTTAATATCCAATAGGAACAGTATTTTAAAAATTAATATTTGTTAAAGAATGTTTGTTAATGAATTACTTTTCCTGTTTCATTAGATGATGTAATTTTTCAGATAATTTGAAGATAACATAAAGGTATAACTTAAATAGAGACATTATGTTTACCACAGTTGCGATCAGACATAAGGTAAACAATTTGGCGACGATGCCAGATTCCGCTGAAAGTTGTATCTACGCACGTAATGTTTTTACAAACACATTATTTTTATTACTTTTTTATCATTTACCTGCAATTATGCAAATTCTCTGGTATGTTTTTTAAAACATGGAGAAACACCTTATTTGTATTCACAAATTGCATTTAAATTTCTTTGAATCTTCACAATTTTAAATCAATAAAGAATTTATAATGTGTAGGTACGTGTTATGGTACTTGAAACCTTATTTCTTCGGTCGAAATATCAGATAAAATACCTGATATTTTGACCGAAAAAATAAATATTTTTATTTTCGAATATATATCGGGAATTAAACCTACAACAACCTGGCAACCTCGCATTTATGGCGGGTCAGCTATTTAATCGTGTGTAATCTGCTCCATTCATTATTTGTAGACGCAGTTGTCGTTTTAGTGGAATTGGGTTTTTGGTATATTTTACACATTATTGGACAGTTTTTAATATTTTTCGATATATTTTTCAGTGTTTGTGCCAATAGTGATATGGTAAAGTGCGTGGTGTGCCGAAAACTGGAGATTGCAGGTGAAAATAAAACATTTCACAGGTTAGTTATCATATGTTTTCCGACGCCATCTTTTCATAGGTCGCCATTGCCGTGCAACTTGTGTTGCAATAAATACAAAATATAATTAATAAATATAGAAAAGAAATAAGTTTTTTAGGATATTTTCGCGACTTTTTAATAAAAACAATAACATAATAAGCCAGCAAGTAGAAAAAAAACATAAGATGTGCGTATGGTATTTATTTATAACTAGCTACTTTTACAATTTTAATATTATATATAGTCAGCTCATTTTTTTGCCAAGGTTTTTTTTTATAAATAGTGTAATTAATTAAACATTCTGGGTATAAAATATGATGGACAAGTAGGTAATGCTGGGTTTATACAGAAAAATAAGATAAGATAAGACATAAACTAAGACATAATATAAAATGAAATAAGAGTTGAGCTTATGACAAACCCTGTTGGTGTTTATACAAAAAAATAACATAAAATAACATAACATGAGACATAAAGAGATGCCCAACTTTTATCTTTTTATGTTATGTGATTTATGTCATGTGAAATCACATTTCGCGCATGATCACGAAGCCATTTTTTACTTTAAAAATTATACTGACTTCGAAGGCAGTATAATTTAAAAAAAAATTAAAATGTGAAAAACAAACAAAAATTTAACTTACTCTACATAAGATTTTTTTGTATTTAATAAAAACGTAAGGATACTTTTCTAGGTATTAAATAAAAATTATAGCATATATTATTTATTTTTAAACAATGGAAAACCATCATTAACATCTATAATATACTTTCCTTTTTCAGAATATTTCTTTTATTTTTAAATTTTCCACATTTATTTAGACGTTTTTTCAAAAAGAAGTGCATATTTTTTCACAATAGTTATTTACCTAACAAGCGCGGAAGGTGAAACTTTTCTGCACGTGACGGAGGTCAAGGGCGAAAAAGCAACTACGCACCTGTTTAGTTTCCTACTTGCATAAAACACTTGGACCTAAAATTCAAGCTGTGGTCGAAAAATACTTTTTTTTACGAACGTGCGGAAAGTAGGACAAACTACTTTACTTTTACGCACTAGTACGGTAAAGTTACTTTTTCGCACTCATTTTTTTATATAGGAAAAAATTTAAAATGTAGTACATAATATAACGATATTAATTAACGTTTTACTTAATTTTTTAATCAACCAAATAAAATTTTTATTTTTAAAAAATAATTTCCAATAAATCAGCGACGGTTGGTGGCTCGTAGGAAAAATATTTTACCTAATACATGCGTAAAGTGACTTCCGTTCTTGACGGCTTGACCGAACTCCTCTACGCGTCGTTCGGTCAACTGTGCAAAAGTACCACTTTCCGCACTAGTTAGTAGTTAGTAGGTAAATAAATAAGTATTACGTAGGCTAATTTTTTATTAAAGTTCTACAGGCACTCCATATTTTGTGTATGACTTGACATTTAATAGATTAAAAACATTTTTTTATATTTTTTTGCATCGCGTACGGGAAATCAAAACATTTCGCATTTAAAGGCATGCGAAAAAGTTTACGCACGCAATTAGGAAACATAATTGAGAACCTCTCCATAACTCGGTATCAACTGTTACGTATAACAAAATATTAAATGTATTTTCAGATATATTTAACAAGTCTAAAAATAAAGACCACCTTTTTTACATTTATAAATATCGAGTCGCTCCTGTCCGCTGCTAAAAGTGTGAGAAGGAGCATGCCTGGTGCAGCGTTGCCAGTGGAACATAAAATGGTTTTCTCTAAGTCTAACGACTGATCGCGTTTCAAAGCGATTTATAAATGAGTTATAGGTCTATTTTAGTTGAAGGTCTTTGTATTTATTCTTTGGTCGCCACTGGATAATTTGTGTTAGTCCACAGAACCATAAAAACACTTTTTGGATTTCCCATGGGTATCTGTTGGACAAAGTGTTAGTCTACTGGATAGCCATTTATTTAATTATAGTTGCCAAAAAGTATAATAAACTAAAAATTATGGACGCTTTGGGACATTTTTGGGATGTCCTAGAAGGGTCCAACGTTCTGACATTTGTATTATCTAACGGATATGTCGTGGACAATATTTATTCGAATTTATTCGCTTCATTCCTGATTCATCCGGACCAGTTTTTTGACACTGTTAAGTTACATTTAGTTTGTGTATCTAAATGTCAGCCGCCGTATTTGTAATAAAACGTATACCTGCGGACAGAACATGTTAGACCAACACGACCTCTACTACAAGCGAGATATTGTATGCCTGATGACGTCATAATGGCGGCGACTGGCGCCTACTCAGTGCTTTGTTTACATTCGGTGAAGAAGGTTTTATTTTCTTTAGCGATTAATTTTTTTTAAGTAACAGGTAATTTATTGTTTTTGAATCAAAATTTGCGAAAACGCCTCTGTTTTTTGTGGTAAATAGATTCAGAGATTTTATCAAATGGCCGGTCGGGTCGTGTATTAAGAGGGTTATGAACAATTTTTCGCCGGTATAAATTGGCAATTTTTTCGAAAAAGTGCTTGGGCATATAATTTAGAGATTTTTTGTTTATAGGTACCTATGTGTTATTTTGTAACAAGTGAATTTGTTATAAATATTTTATGTTCTTTTTCAATTTCCAAATAGTGCTGAACTAACAGAAAAATTGCTAAATGCAATTAAACGTGAAAATTTCACCCCAAACAAAAGTTCAAGAGTAAGATAAAGAATGGACAAAAGTAGTGCAATTTGTGGTAATTTAAAATGTGTTTTTGTACTTGTTAGGTATGTGAATTGCATTTTAAAGAAAATTAAGTTGAACGTTCAACAAAATTTTTCACTAATAATGGGGATCTTTTGGATGTTCCGCTTTTAAAGCCCCGACTAAAAAAGGTAATTACTTCTGTTTAATTATTACACACAGGTGCTACTTATTATAATACTTAAATTGTACCTACTATGGGCCACACTTGGTATACATATATATATATATATATATATATATATATCTTAAAAAATCAATAAGAAGTATGAATATCATAAATTTGTGGCAAAGAATGAATACATATGAGATTTAGAATATTTAATTTTCAACAAGATGTACTTACCTATGCTATTGATTTATATTTACATTATAGGTTTTTGCACTGTTTAGTACCTATATAATAATTTAAAAATCTATTTTCACTTAAATCTAGGACTTGTATAGTTTGACCATTAATACTATTTTTCAGAGTAGGTACTGTACTCTTTTTTAGAGCTTTGAACTATACTCGGAAATGGTCAAATTTTCAAACCAAAATAAAAAATTCACATCCAAAGCTATAGGGCACATGTAAGTCTAAAGATAATGTTTAAAAAAAAATATAAAATTTTGCGCTATGAAATTATTATTTTTCACAATTTTAGTAAAATTTTACACAATTTTTAGCAGCTACTAATAGCCTCGCTTATAGCATTAAAATACTCTGCCAATTCATGAGCACCGAAGCTCACACGTTTGGTATTACCTATTTTGGTCCGCGATAATGTCCCCCCTATTTTTGCTCCCCCCACCTCGAATGATTTTCTTTTAATCCTTACAAAAAAAAATTTGCCACCCCTCAACAAATTTTTTGCTAAAATTTTTTGACCCCCCTTTAAAAAAAAATTCACCCTCTCGCAAAACTTTTTTGCTAAATCGCCCCCCGCATTATATCGCAGGATATGCTTCATTTTCCCTATTAAAACAGTGAATACTCTAAAAAATACCTAATCAGTTCTGGTAAAAGTTTATCAGTTCACAATAATTTTCCTACAAATCTAATATCCGCTAGTGACTAAAGATGATGTTGTATTTTGTGCTGAATTTGCTTATTTAACTGTGGAAAAAATTCTTTCCAAAGAAAAGATCCGGGAAAATTAAACAACAATCACTTTGGAAAATATAAACGGGGCAGACATAACTTCATTTCTAGGTCACAATTGCAAAAGAAATCATTTTCATTATTAATAGAATTTTGTTTAAAATTGCATATTTGCTACTTAAGAATTAAGAAGAAAAAAAACGACACAATTACTTCAAACAACCTCTATTTTTCAGAGTAGGTACTGTACTCTTTTTTAGAGCTTTGAACTATACTCGGAAATGGTCAAATTTTCAAACCAAAATAAAAAATTCACATCCAAAGCTATAGGGCACATGTAAGTCTAAAGATAACCTTTAAAAAAAAATATAAAATTTTGCGCTATGAAATTATTATTTTTCACAATTTTAGTAAAATTTTACACAATTTTTAGCAGCTACTAATAGCCTCGCTTATAGCATTAAAATACTCTGCCAATTCATGAGCACCGAAGCTCACACGTTTGGTATTACCTATTTTGGTCCGCGATAATGTCCCCCCTATTTTTGCTCCCCCCACCTCGAATGATTTTTTTTTAATCCTTACAAAAAAAAATTTGCCACCCCTCAACAAATTTTTTGCTAAAATTTTTTGACCCCCCTTTAAAAAAAAAATTCACCCTCTCGCAAAACTTTTTTGCTAAATCGCCCCCCGCATTATATCGCAGGATATGCTTCATTTTCCCTATTAAAACAGTGAATACTCTAAAAAATACCTAATCAGTTCTGGTAAAAGTTTATCAGTTCACAATAATTTTCCTACAAATCTAATATCCGCTAGTGACTAAAGATGATGTTGTATTTTGTGCTGAATTTGCTTATTTAACTGTGGAAAAAATTCTTTCCAAAGAAAAGATCCGGGAAAATTAAACAACAATCACTTTGGAAAATATAAACGGGGCAGACATAACTTCATTTCTAGGTCACAATTGCAAAAGAAATCATTTTCATTATTAATAGAATTTTGTTTAAAATTGCATATTTGCTACTTAAGAATTAAGAAGAAAAAAAACGACACAATTACTTCAAACAACCTCATTATGCCCCAACTCAAAAGAATTAAACCCTCGGGATTCAAAATAATAATAAATATTTTTAAATTCAAATTAGTTTTATAGCAGGACTACATTTAACTACATTTAACATTTAATTTCAAATTAATTTATATCATTTTTGTGAACTCCTAAAAAATGTTGGTAAGGATACTTTTACTTTAACTTGAAATATTATTGAAATACAAAAATCGTTAACATTTAATTCTGTTTTCTTTTATAACAGATCTAGAAACTGTTAAAAAATAATTTCAATATCTTAAAATAACAAACATCTCGCCAAACGCCCGTCAAACGTATCGGCTTCATGGGCGGCCATCTTGTTTTCGATAATTGGCTTTCCGTAGAGGTGGTGTTGGTTAGACATCTCCGGCAGGATAGATGCTACGTTCATACAACTGCTCTCAGCATTCGGTAAACGCTTTCTTGGTTCTCGACTATTAACATTAGGGACTTCTAAGTGCGAATGGAATTCTTTGTTGTCTGTGTGGTACAACTTGCTGATAAGTATGTCCCAATATAAAGAAGCGGTTTAAACAGTCGAAAATCAGGAGGGTAGTTCGCATTTATAAACATTATAAAATTCTTGTTTTTTGTTGAATTTAAAAGTGTAGGTAACCATTTTTCACTTTTGCTTATGATAGTTAATCCAAAGAACAGTTTATAGGACGTTAAAGGAAAAATAAGTCCAAGGAAACATTTGCTCCAAACGATAAAAATATACATTGTACAGTCATATATCTTAGGCAATAGGATTAGGTCAAAATTTGTAAAGCAAACAAACTCACTCATTTACGACTTAAAGCCTATTTACTCAACTTTTAATGCCTAATGGGTAACTGATAATTAAAGTTAAATATAGGGTGTTCCAAAAAAACCGGACTTATTGGATTGCCTACAACTTCCATAATAATTATCCGAAATTTAAAATTTAAAGTTTATTTAAAAAGGAAGCTTTAAAATTTATGCGTTTAATGTCTAAAATTACATTTCTTTAAAATTCAAGATGGCGGACAGACTTAAAAAATGGGTATTTTCGACCCCCCTTGCAAAAAAATTGTGTGCGCCACTGTAACAAAATTGTGTTGTGCTCTAAATAGCCTTATCCTTTATAGTCATATACGCGTTTTTATTTTTTAAATCGGTTAAGAAATGAGAAAGTTCTGCATTGTTACGTTTAATGCTGTTTGTGTGGTAAAAGACTGTTTCACTAAAAGTTATCGTCTTTTCGACGGTATATGGTTTGGTCAAAAATAATCAGAATTTAAAGATTTTTAGGTTTCTTAAAAGCTAAAAGTCCAGATTATATGTACTTTATGTCAAAACTGCCATTTCTTTAAAATTCAAGATGGCGGACAAACCTTCCTTCAAAAAAATTGGACACCACCGTAACACAATTATGTTGTTTTAACGTATACACGTTACGTTTATTTAAAGTAATCTTTTTAAGCTGGGAAACTAAAGGTCCAAATTTTATGCGGCTAATGTCAAATATGGTATTTGTTTAAAATTTAAGAGAGCGGATCGATTTGAAAAGTAAGTACTTTTTATCTTTCCTGGAAAAAGAACGTGTGCGCCACTGCCTTATTTTTTTAACGTAACGAATTAAAGTCGGTTAAAAATAAAAAAATATCTGAAGTTTTCTTTGTAACAATTACATACTTATTAACTTAAGTCATTAGGTGTTGCAAAGTAGAACTAGGACTTAGTAGGCCATGAAAAAAAAAAAACATAAGCACTTTGTAAAAAATCTGTCTGAAAGAGGATTTACAGTGTCTCAAATATTAAGACGCAGATAATTCATTATTATAGATGATGTAAAATAAGAAACCCTGCAATTAAATTAAATTAAAAAAAAACTTAACTGAGCGATTGATTCTTGTATGGATGGAAAGTCCCAGGATAAAAAAAAACACACTATTAAAAGGAAAATTAGTTTTTTTATTTGTTCACAAAAAAAAATACTATTAAAGTCTATTATCACATATCTAAATTTAATTGCAGTGGTGCCGGATGTTATTTTTTTGAGGGGTGAAAAATACTCAGCCCATAAAGCCGTCTGCCATCTTGAATTTTTAAAACATGATAATTTTGTCTCTCTTTTCCAGTTGCCTTATAAAATTTGTACCGTCAAGTAAAAAAAGATAATTTTTATTAGTAAAAGAACATCGAATGTAAAACTGCAAAACTTTCTTATTTTTTAACCGACTTTAGTAATTGTTACGTGAATATACGTTAAAAAAAATAAGGCTATTAAATGCACATTTTCATTTTATTACACTGGCGCACACATTCTTTTTCCAGAGGGGATATCTTGAATTTTAAATAAATGTCAATTTTGACATTAGGTGCATAAAAACTTGAGTAAACACCCCTATTAAATTAACTAAGCATTGCACTTTACGCATTAAACACTATCCATTACATTTATCAACAGACTATACAGGCCTTTAGCTTACTTACCACTCTACTCTTTTATTTCTAATGCTGTCTATATTCAAGGAATGTTTATACTGGCATAATATAAATTTTAAAGTGATAAAAATCTCCTGCAATATTGCTGAAACCCCGGGGAATTTTTAAAGAAAAGCTTGCTTTTAATAACTTTTCTTCCATAAAAATGAGGTTTAATGAGTGTATTAAAAATTCAGGTAGCTTAGACGTCGCGTCGGCTTTATTAAGATTTCTAAAAACTTGTCGTAATGTTTACTAAAGCTTCAACAGGCTAATGTATGGTGTAGTTAAAACAAAGTTAACTACTACTTATTCTTAATAGTATTCAGTAACTTAGATATTACACGACGTTTTGCACATACCTACCTAAAAATACTATTCCAAAAATGTAACTGCAAATGTATTAATTTATATTAGAAGAAGTGTATTTTCGCCACAACATAACATTCATTTATTGATCAAACATTTCTTCTTTGAGAGTCGCGTAACCGAGCACTGTAACCCATGTTTATGGCTTCGTACTGTTTATTTGTAATCAAGTAAGCCCTCAAAGTGCATTACTCCCTTTAAATAAGGTAATTATGTAGTAAATTAATTTATTTTCCTATAAGTTAGCAATACCTAGTCAAATGTTTCTGACTGTCATATTGCTGTCGGTATTTCATAAGTTTTAGTGTCAATTTAGTGACAATGTTGCAAACGTTTTTTTTTTTGGACAAATAGTGTTTAAAATAGTAAAAAATGACCTATTTTCAAGACATTCTAGCCAAGTTAGGCTGGAACGATGGTTTTCAAGTTCCAATTGCAAACGAAGAAAATGCATCTTTGGAAAGGGAGCTAGCAGAACTTTCTTTACGCAAAATCAAAGTCAAAAACAAGCTAGACAATGTAAATGAGCGACTGAAAAATTTATCCGAGCATTCAAAGTATGTCTCACATGAAAATGAGCAAACACAAAAACTTATCGTTGCCTATAAGCAACAATTTGAGTCGGAAGAGCATCAATATCACACCGTTAGGGCGGAAAAAAGTAAAACTGAGCAAGACATTAATCTTTTGTCTAAAAGAATATCCGAATTGGAAAAAAGTCAAGAAATGAAACGAGAAGATCTTAAAAAAGCTCTTTTAAAAGTCGACAAAATAAAATCTGAAACCAGCTGGGATATAGAAGCTCTAGAAAGTTGGGAAGAGTCGTTAAAAAAGAGAGATGAAGATAACGAATTGATAAAAAAGTTTTCAAAGGAGGACGAAAGAAAGTTTAATGATTTAGAAGCGAAAAGACAGCAACTGCAAAGCGAAAGTGATCAAAAAGCTGCCTCTGTAAAGAAGCTGGTTTGTGATTTGCATAGTTGTGAGATGATTATTGAAAGAACAGGTAAGCTAAATAAATGTATTTTATTAATTCTGCTATAAGAAAAATTCTAAAATGAACCAAGTATTATGCCTTTAAAAATCACTACATCTACTTTTTAGTTAATGTCTAATAAATTTAAACATCCAAATCTAAGTACTGCCCTAAATTCATGCTTTGCCTCATAATATATGCATAATGATTATTACGCTTACTCTGTTAACACTGGCCTCTTAAAGCGCTTTTATATAAGGACAGTTTAAAACATTTGTCGTGTAAACACCACTAAAACCGTTTTAGGCACTAAATCGATTTTATTTCAAAGCGATTTAAAAGAGCGGTTTATCATTTTAAAACTTAAAGAAATACTCAACTCTACTTTTACCGAAAAATCCGTTGTTGACTTACTTATTTTTTTTTTTGTTTTCATTTTAAACCGACATTTAATAACATTTAATTAAGGATACATGAACCTCCGGAGAAAGAGATTTTATTTAAAACCGTCTTTATATCAAATCGATTTTAGGAGCTTATAAACTTAGTCATTAAATATTTCGTCTAGTATTTAACAAATTCAATGCAGCATAGCAATCCCTTTGTTTCTATTTGATCATAAGAGCAGTGGTTTATATACGGCAGAGTGAATTTTTTTGGAGGCTAATTTTTCCCCACTAATTAAGATTGTTTTCTTATAAAAATATGACTTTTTTAACTCAGAATCAATGTACGCTAAAGTGTTAAGCTCTCTTCCCAGACACTAAATTTTTTCAAAAAATCAAAAATAAAATGACAATCTGAGACTATGCTTGTTCTCTCCATCGAGTGGGCAGGCGATTTTTTTGTGTCTTTGCCATAGTTTCACCATACTTACTCTTTCATTTAATTAGTGCCCTGATTTACTAATCTTACCTTCTTTTTTACACTCGACTAGGCAAGGCAATCAAGCAGCAATTGAATGAACGACAATCCCTCATCGTACAATGGAAAGAAGCTATTAAGATGTTGCAACAGCGCGACGCCGATATTGCAGCTGAGCAGCAACGTATAATAGGTTAGTAACATATTAAAATTTAAAGAAATAATAGCTTATCTATGCCGTAACAAAACCTTAAATTTATACTGCATGCCTCAATTAAACAAAAGGACTACACCCATTTTGCCCTCATTTTGTTAAAATCCAATCAAAAACATTTTATCAAGCCTGATGTTACTGGGTCTAGCTGACTGACGTCTAACACGTCTTTTGTTCACCGAAAAATTTTAGGTATATTTTTTTTTAAATAGTAAGATTGGGTTTACTTTCATATTCTGAAACATAATATATCTTTAATAGATGCGCAAGATGAACTTATTAAAGTGCAGGAATGTCTCGACGAAGAAGTCCAATTTCTCGAAAACAACCAAAGAAACAACAGAGAACTCGAAATGGAAATTTCCAACCTAAACTATACTCACTGCAGATATCGGCGGGAAGCTGAGCAGGTCACACAAAATATTTTTTTAATCACTAACGAAAATCACTCACTTAAAAGAGGCATGGCAGCATCGGCCTTAGCTTTAGAAAAGCTTCGTGTTAAAAACAAGCAACTTGGTCAAACTTTGTCTACAAAAGAAAAACAGATACAAGCCCAAAAACAAAGCATAATAGACCTCGAGGATAAACAGAAAGAAATGACAGGAACAAACGCAACGTCTAAGGAACAAGTCGATCGCATTCAAAAGATGATAACAGCAATCGAAAATCAGTGCAAGATCTTTAAAGCTGACACTGAAAAATTAAACTCGAGCATTTATCGTTTAGATATTGCACTAAAAGAATACAGAGACGCCGGTATAATTATTGAGAATCGAATTAACAATGTGTCTTGTATAGACGCTAAACTAAAAAATCATATTCGCGATGAAGAAAAGGGTTTGGAACGTTTGAAAGAAGTCGTCTATAATATGCAGTATAGAATTGATGAATTTGAACAAAAACTGTGTAAGCTAGAAGGGCTTAATAAACAGGAAGATCAACTTGATGAAAAAGAAGAAAAAATCAAAGAACTTGAAAAAGAGCTAAATGATTATATGGAAGTTCAAAACACTTTACAGGCCCAAGTAAGTCGGTTACAAAACGAAATGCTTAAACTGTCAAACTTAATTCAAAGTGATAAACATCGATTTGAAGATCTACAAAATAAAGTAGAAAATCATTTACTTGTTTACGACATAGGCAGAAAACAAGTAAATAATGCCAAGCAATCCTGTCAAGAAAAACAAGTTGAAGAAAATATTATGAAACTAAGAATCAACCACATTGATAACGACTTAGAAACAGAAGACAAGAAGATTTACAGTCTTCAAAAACTAAGACTAAGTTTGGATCAGATTATGAAAGAACGTCAAATTGAGATTGAGTCAAGAAAACAAATTGTTCTAGCTAAAAAGAGGCACATAGAAGAAGAGGTTGGGAGACTTAAATCGGATATCAATTTAAAAAAAGTGAAAATTGAACATTTGCAAAAAAAATACCACATCGAGCTTATGTCTTTGGGCAAAGACTCCGATGGACAAACTTTATCTTTAACTCATTTTAAAATTAAACATGCTCAAGAAAGATTCTTTTTGCAACAAGAAGGTGATGATTTAGACACTAAAATTAAGAAGGCCGAAAAAGAAATATTCGCAATGGAGAACACATTAAAAGTGGTAAATTTGACAAACGTTACGTTTAAAAATAACTTAATCCAGGTAAAAGACGATGACAAAGAAATTGAAGAAATGAAAAAATTAGAAATGGAACTAAAAGAATCTGTAGTTAAACTTAAAAAAGCCAAAGAGGCACTGGAAACCAAAAACTCTGAACTTAACTCTTTAAAGTGTGTACTGGAACAACTTGAACAACAAAAAGCAGAGTTTAAAGAAAAAGAATCTTCTTTACAGGAGGAAAACTTACTTATTGAAAAGCAAGAACGCCTAAAACAGGAAAAACTAGAACGTGCACAAAAGCAATTAAAAAAGGCAAGCAAAAAAATCTGCGAAAAGGAGAGTTCAGTATATTTTCAAGACTTGGAAATAAGGCACTTAAAAGATACCAACAAAACTGTTATCAAAAAATTGCACGATATGTGCGAGATCTTTCCAGACATGGCTCCAAACATTCATAAATATTCGGTGGAGCAAGATGTTACTCTGGAGCCCTCTACCAGCGGCAGCTCTGTAAGATCACTATTTTCTTCTGCTAGTTCAGATTCCAGCATCAGATTTAAAGGTCCCATTAATCCAATAAAAATGAATAAAATTAATCTCAAGTTTTAGGGACTTTGGTTACTTTTATTTAAGTTTATATTTGAATAAATACCTTATAATCAATTTATAGTAGTGGTCCACTTTTCTTACTATTATATTAAAACATGGTACAAGGGTCTAGTTGGGATTGGAGTTTTTAGATTTTGTTATATTAGAACATCAATTTAACTGCGTCGACTTGATTTTTTCGCCGTTTTCTACGTAATTGCGTTTGTTTTCCATAGTAACCAGAATTTCTTATTCACTGTCTGGTAAGACAGAAAAGTTTTTTAGCATTTTTAAGGCGATAGTTTCTACCCAGATTTTAAGTAAAAAAAAGTACAACTGGCAACGCCTTGTTCTTTAATTTTTTAATCTTTTGCCAGAGTGCACAGTAAAAACTAAACATCAGAATAAGCTGAAATTTTGCGGGGGTGATTATTTTTAAATGCATAGTAAAAATATCTGAAGGATTTTTCAAAATTCTCAATTATTTTTTCTTCAAAATAAAAGCTCTAGTGCTGTCATCTATCCCCAAAGCCTCAAAATAATTGCGGTTTAGAATAAACCCGATTTACAAAAAAATAGAGAAATACTCACAATTTCCTCTGGACTACATTTTTCCTTTTTATATTTCCTTGCTTTAGCGAAAATAAAAACTAAGTTTCCTTTTTTCTAAAAGCCTGTGCACTCCGGAAAAGAAAACCGAACAATCAATCACACTTCATTGAATTTGAGAGACACACGCAGTTCAAGTGTTGGCCGATAGATCGCAGAATTTATACAATTTCATGGTAACTGCAGGTGTTTTGTCAACAAACTTTAAATCGGGCCGCAGTGGGACAGAAGAGTATTTTTACGTTTTCTAACAGAAAACCATTCGAGGTTATGTTTATCTTTCAAAAATTTGTTTTCAAAAAGATTGTTCTAAAACAAACATGAACCCACTCCGCGTGTGCGGTCGCCCCCCGCAAAAAACCTAGCGCTCCGCGGGCATTACCCCGAGTCTATCAAAGAACCAAGAGAACTTTGCTGGCTCGCTGGGATTACTAGGAATTCGCATAGAAACATTCGGCGCCCATTTTTTTTTAATTCAAATTATTGCGGCATAGTTATGTGCAAGTGTTCTTGTGAAATCTTGGAGTGCAACTTGAATACTAACAAAACAGGTCAGCAAAGCTCCATTTAGAGGTTGGAAAATTTTTAAATCTGCACGCTTTTAAATTAACCTGTTGTCGGTATCAGCTAGCGGGAGTGTTTTCAATTCAATTATAAATGCAGCTGTAATGCAACCTTAAATATTATACCCAGTTACTTTAATACCTAGTTGAATAGCGCTCTTTTAGCATGTAATTCTGCAAGAAATGGTTTTATTTTATTTTAGTATTTTACTTGGTTTGTTAGCGGCGCAGAACGCGAAAAGTCAAAATAAGTAACCTAACCTCAAATTTTTGAACCCATGCCGGTACTAAAAAATCTCTGGTGTCCCACTCAACACCGTTCAAGAACGGTGTTGTCCCACTGTGGATAAACATAAATAAACTCTCGGCGTTGCCATGGAAAACAAATTCAATGACGTAAAATTTTTAAAAAAAATCAGGTCGATATAGTTAAATTGATTTCCCGTACAGTGTTGCCAAAAACAATTCCTCAGATTGACAATTTGATTTTTTGAGCCTTTTGGAACCCGCGTTCGAAATTTTCGAGGTGTACATAAAAGAAAGCCATTTACTACATAATTACCAAAAAAGAAACTACACATTATAAATAAATCACAATTAAAACTGGGTGTATTGTTTAAGGTGCCTTTATAATTGGATTGGAAATACTTCCGCCAGACGCTACCACTGGTTTAAGATCAACAAGTCAACATAGATGTAGAAATTGGCTGTTGACGCTACACGAAATAGCCATATTTTATTTTAAACGGGAGCGCCAACAACTAGCAAGAGCGTATCCAACCTCTAAATGAAGTTTTAACTGATCTGTTTTGTTAGTTCACATTGCCCAAAAAGTTTCCATGTATTTTTGAAACCGGGGGTCTAAAATCTACCCTTTTGCATTCCAAGTTATCACCTATATATATTTTTAAGTGAAAAAATTATTGAATCAAATTAGGAACAAAGTTATGTGGGATTATGGGCGAATTCCTAGTAATTCCAGCAAGGCAGTAAAGTCCTCTTGGTTTTTTGAGAAAGTCGCGATAAAGCCCGCGTAGAAGAGTGGTTTTACATATACAGACCGCTTCATGCTACTGCAAACCTAGGCCGAAGGAAGTCCAATTTGCCAGTATACGTACATGCAGGGACACCGCACACCTATCAGTGGAGCAACCAATATTCAGGCTTCCGATCGCCGTTCGCCGCCGTTCGCAGCTTGTATTTAGTACGCCTCTAACCACGATGCTATGCGGAGCGTAGTCAATAAAACCGGAATTTGGTCAATAAATACACAAATTTTTATAACGTAATTTTCTTGTTTTTTGTCACTGATAAATCAGAACGTTTTATTTTCAACCGCTCAGATGTATCACTAACAACGTGTTACAATGAAAATAATAAGGAGAAACAAAATAAAAACAAGCTCTCAAAATAAAATAATACATTTTAAAAACCAAAAAGATTCTCCCAGTCAAAAAAAATTTAGAGAAAATGTTCGAAAAGTCCTCCTTGCTCGGCTAGACAATATCCGAGCCTATTATAAAATCCCCTTCTAACGTTTCCAAGCATGTTAGTAGTAGTAGATCCAAGTATCTAAGACCATTCAAATTGCCGTGAATAAAAAATGGCCCAATTACGTGTTCCCCTACAATACCCCCCCAAACATTAAAAAAAAAAAATCAAATGCAAATTTTCCCTCGACCAATATCGAACGTGTGTTGGGTTATGACGATTCAATAATGGAAAAGTGCTTTCATCTGTGAAAAGAATAGATCTCAGAAAGTTTTCAGCACGATTAGCCCTTTCCATCATTGTTTCGCAAAATTCCACGATAGTTGTCCTCGGGAAAAGTTTAATGCGTTTTTGACGCTTTGTAAGAATGATAACTATTCTTTTTGAAAACACGTAAGACAGTGGCTGAAGACGTATCAACTGGTTCGGCATTTTGGTGGCTAGTTAACTTTCGATTTTCCTCCACTGCAGCGCAAATCATCACACCTCGTACTTCCTGCTCGTCATTTAAAACAGTGGGTTCTTTTAATGGTTTCTTGACGCTACACAACCAAACTTTTCAAAATTCTGCACAACCTATGAATCGTTGATAACTAGGTTCTGGGCAATTTACAAAATTCTCCAAAAAAAGTTTTTGAATAAGTCTCAACGCTTTGCCTCGATAGTACCATTTGACTATCTGTACTTATTCGGCAACTTCGTAGACATCCATTTTTAGTTTTAAAAATGTATTATTTCACTTAAGAACTTATCAATCTGTTTCTCGAGCAAGGCAGAAATAAAACAAAATAATAAAAACAAAATAAATTTCCAAAAGATAACACTGCAGCGTGCTTCGAATCCACCTCGGTCGTACGGCACGGAGAGTAAATTGGACTTGATTCCCCCTATGTTCGCAGTAGCTTGAAGCTCATTGTATTCTTTTTAAAAATATTTTTAAAAACACATTTTTTTGTCAGAAAAAGTAAAAATACTCTTCTGTGCCACTGCGGCACATTGGAGTGGGCTTTTCTTATTTTGATTCCCAACAACATAGGGCAGTCTAACAAAACAGCTGATAAGATGGCCGCCGTGGGGTAAACAAAAACAATGAACTTTTTTATAGTTTGGGTCAATATTTACACTAACATGTGGTCGTATGTAATCACAAAAATGTCCTTTACTTAGAACGAAAAAAAAAACTGTTGAAAAACTCACTAACTTTTTCAAAAAACTACAAAAAATTCATTGTTTATCGTTTTCCCACGGCGGCTATATTGAATTGGCGACTTTGACATGACTGACAATTTCCTAGATTGACCTATGCCTCAAAATTACCTACAAAATTGCTAGGTACTTTATCTTCAGATAACTTAATGTACGAATACGTAAATGAATTAGCATTATCTACCAAATATTTATGGTATCTACTTATTTTTGTTAGATCAATAAACTGATATTTTCCAATTCATTTGAATTGTATAGCGGGTGTTTCACGGAGGTGTTTCACCTAAGGGCACTAATCCTAGAGCAGGCAACAATAATCTTAGAGCAGGCTCTAAAGGAAGCGAAGCCTGACATTTATTTTACACTTGCGTTGTCATTTTTGATTTGTTTGCCTCGCTTTTGTCATCGGCGGCTCGTTATTATTGTAAATAGTTTTTTTATCGAATGATGTAATTTTATTATTTATTCCTGTTGTGTGCCAGGCTGCAAAAGTAGTCCTGCGACGACGGAGTTCAACTCTTTTAATTACCTATTAAAGGTCAGTTATAATGAGTGAAAAAGTATTTTTATTAGGAAAATCAAACAGCAATATAAGGAGAGCTTGGCTGGAAGCCTTCGGACAAGACTTTAAGCAGCACGAAAATTTCAGGATTTGTGAAGCAAGTTTTACAACAGTACCTATTTTTGGCTCGACGATAGTGCTTAATAAAGTGGAAGTATAAATTTGATTCCTTGTGTATTTGCTTGCCTGGTGTGTGAATTTGTGTGTCCCATTTTATATCCGAAATTAGTAAAAAAAATATTACGGCGTTTTGAAAGTTGATCTTTAGTCGAGTTTAGCTATTCCTGGTAAAAAAAATCATTTTTTTAAAGATATAGGTATATAGTTATTTAGTTTATGGTAAGAATTTAAGTACTTCTTTTGGGGCAAGTATTCGCCTGTATATATGTTACCGTAAAACCCCGATTTCAGGTACAACCTGGTTTTCCTAGGAAAAATTAGTTTAGATTAGATCAGTTGGATTAGGTCAGATTAAAATCTAATCTAAACTTATATAATTTAGTCTAATCTAATCTAATATAGAGTTAACAGTTATAACTAGTTTTTACTAGGAAAAACCGGGTATTAACGGTAACATATAGGTAGTGTGATAAGAATGCGTTGTATTGGTAAAAGATTTTAAACATTATAAATTTAATGTAGTTTTAAGTTCATTTGAATAACTTAGACGACTTTAATCAGTTTTCTGTAATTATTATGGAATAATTATTTTTTTTACGTAAAAGTGTAAATATAATAGTCAAAGAAAGAAAAAAACTGCTTTAATTCTTACTTGAAACAGAATGACACAAAATGTGTTATTAGTGCACCATCATCATACTGACGTATGGTACTGTAGTTCATCAAAATTTTAGTGGCTATTTGGGTCCTAAAACACCTACATCTACAAAAAATAGGATTTACTGTCGGTCTGCACACATGATAGAGAAGGCATTATGTGTTATGATTTTAATCAAAATTTGGTACCAAAGCGTTTTTTTGGCCACCCACCAAGTAAATATTAGATATAATGATGGGGCTTTAGGAAGAGAAAAGTGTGAAATAGTTGAAAAAATTTAGAGCTTTAGTTTTTGAAATATTTAAAAGTGTTAAAATATTTTTTTTTTAAATATAATTTTTGAAGCAAAGAACCAGATATCAATATACGTTTCCAGATTTTAGTTCCTGTGAATAGTTTACCCAACTTTTCGTATTGATAATTTATTCATATTAGTAATTCTGAATGCCTGTCGTTTTACTTCTTTATCAAAATACAGAGAACCCGGACTAAGAGTAATATTTGTTAGATTTATAATTTTTGCGAATGTTTTTTACTTTAGTAACTCGCGACTGTATGATAATGGACTAGTCGTGCTTTTGAAAAATACTTTCTTATTGTATTTATCATTCATTAAAATATTTAAAATACCATGACAAAAGCGAGGCAAACAAATCAAAAATTACAACTCAAACTTTCAAAGTAATCTCACGCTTCGCTTCCTTTAACTTTGGGGTATCATACAATGCCAAACCTTACAATTTTTGACAAGTTACGTGACTTCCAGTTTTACCGGAAACGGCCTCAACTTTCGATTTTTTAATAAGACACATTTTTGACAACTTATAATTTTTTTAAAAAAGCTGTCAAATATTGACAACTGGGGGTTGGATGCAGAACGTTTCTAAAAATCTAAAAATGTAAAAATATGCAGGGCGACTCGTCGGAAAATCCAAAGTTAAACTCCTGTCAAAAAACGACAAATTGCCGGATCGAAAGTTTCTGTCTTTTCGATTTTATTACCATTTATGTCTGTCTTGCTTTCTTCGGTTCGCCCATTCGTATCTTCAGCTTATTGATTTTTGACTCTCTGCGGCAAAACTTGCTATGGTCTATCCCATATCTCTGCGTTAGCAACATAGAGCATACGTTATAGAACGTAAGCTTGCGTCTGGACTGAACGTTATACATGCTGAAAACGCGACCCCGATAAAAAAGCTTAATGCTAGAACGCAGAGCTTTGTTTTTTTACAGATAGAAGAATGACAGAATATTGCGCTATATTACTCGTCTACGGGTACTTCGTATGATCAACTTATAATAGACACTAGACACTTAAAGTAAATATTTCAACGCATCCGTATCGGTATACGTAACGCGTTCGAAACAAAGTCAAAATACGCTACATTTTTGACTTGTTTGCGTGACAGGGTGCGATGACAGGACTACTGACTGAAATCGTTGCGTACGTTTGTGGGTGCCTAACGATACGTACATCCTTCCGTACGCAACGAGATTCTATCATCACACCCGTCAAAGAAGCAGGCATCGTTCGAAACATCGCATAAACAAGTCAAAAATGTAGCGTATTTTGATTTTATTTCAAACTCGTTACGTATACCGATACAAATGCATTGAAATATTTACTTTAAGTGTCTATTTACTTTAGATGTCTACTATTTAATAACAATTATAGCTCGCAGACTATTGGGAATTAACAAGGGCTATTTTCGGAAGTAGATAAATTTAGCGTTTTTCGCAATTAATCTCCAAATCCAAAATCGTACTTTTTAATGTACCTACGTCCCTTTGTAGAATTACCGACGATTTGTTCGTTTGAAGCTCATATCAGCTACGTGCTTGGTTACAATTAACGCAAAACTGAAACTGTAAATATTGGTAGCATTAATTAGATTTAGTTGTTTGAAGGGCCATGCTGTGGATTTATGGTTTCATATAAACATGATAAATTTACCACATACGCTGCATTCGTGCATTGGCCACGCTAACGCTAATTCTGAACGAAATTTTGTTATGATACGTGATATTCGAAATGTTCTGCCATTAGTTGCTACAATGTTTGTAACTTTGTGTGCGTAATTGTTTGTTTGCATTTATACGCTTACGTTTAAATAATATACAGTAATTAAATGTGACCGGATTTATTCAATAGGGATTTATCGATACATAATGTCGACAGTTCCGCACGAAACTGCTACATATTTTTGGGCACCATTATGACATTACTGGAACAAATTCTCCTTGTAACCCTTTGTAGTACTTACACCTAACCCTCTCCTCCCACCTTGCTGCGTTATGGAATTTATGGATGGCCCGAAGTTGCTTACCTAAGATTCTGGCTACTATTTCTGACAAACAAACATACTCATTGCCATACAAATATACTCATATGTGACGTTGACTTTTATTTTAACCTGTTAGTTAGTATTTAGGTAGTCAGGAATATATATTCGTACTTGTATTATTTTCATTATTATAATCTAAAATCCTTTTGAAAACCTAAATACTTGAGTTAAAATATTTATTGCTTACGGGGCAGGCAGGCAGGCAATAGAAAGATGAAAATTTATTTTTAAAAGACAGTTGAGCTTCGGTCATAGACGAGAAAAGAGCTTTAGTGAAGCATGTGGTGATTTTAGAGTAAATCATAGAGTTTGAATTAATAAAGAGATAATAATAATGAGTTGATATGTAGAAAGTGAAATGATGTAATAGTGACTAGTGTAGGCAAAATGGCGGGCCACTAGATGAGATGTATTCTAGTAGTGTAGGCAATATGGCGGTCCACTACTAATGGAAAAATCCTGGGGACATAGGTGCCCGCCGGCGTTCCTTCAGATGGGTATTTGTAAGTTTGAGGGGTTCTTACATGCTTTCTGAATGACACATCAAGGTGGAAGGGTTCATGAAGGGCAACCCTACCACTTGGATGTTGGGATGCTAAAGCGTCCGGGGGAAGCCCCTTTATTTATTTTAGGGTGACATGTCGAAGAAAGAATAATTACCTGATAACAACTAAACACCGATATTAAATTGAAATAAGATATAAGGAGATGATTATGACCAGATGATGTTGTATGAATGATAAGAGGGCGGCATAGGGCCCCCGGTGAGTTAAACCATGTTTTTGCTAGTTGATCAAACAGTAAGCTCTTCATTTATTTTTTATGTGTTTGCTGACCTGCCTGTCAAGGCGTATTAGAATTATTAAATAGGACGATTGATTAAAAATTGCAAAAGCAGTGATTGATGATACCTTGGTAAATATCCAGTGCTCAAAAGGTGAGTTTTATAATTAAAAATTTACCTAATTATTGAGGTACTTTACACATATATACCCCAATTTGCAACATAAATATTTTGGCTAAAATATTTGAATCTCTAGTCAATTCGAAGATCTTACCATATTTAAAATTAATGTTGACTGCATAACAACATCGATTTATCCATGGCAGATCAACTCTTGCAAATTAAACAATACTTTCGGACACTCTATTGGAGAATAGGTATCAGATCAGAAACAAAAACATTAAGGTCTTAACAATTTATTGGTCCCCATCTACGGATAATGATGATTTTAACCAAAATCTTAGTAGATTTCTTGACAGTTTTAATCTTGGGTCCTACGACTACGCTTATTTTGTTGGAGATATTAATATTGACTTGTACAACATGACCGAAAGCTCACACCAAGAATATATCAACATTTTAAGTGAAAAGGGGTTTATTTCTCACTTGATCACAATGTGATGTTTACTAAATTAAGGTACTTTGGATTGGACATTACTCCTTTGACACTCTTCCAAAATTATTTTGGGGGCAGAAAACAAAATGTTAGACAGGGTGCGGAGGTGTCGGAATGGCTGCCGTTAAGCAGGGGCGTCCCTCAAGGGAGTATCTTGGGGCCTCTTCTTTTTTCTGTGTACACGTCGGATTTTTCCAAATTTCTAACGTCATGTAAGTCACATCAATTTGCAGACGACTATCAAGTGCATTTTTCTTGGAGGCCTCAGGACTCCGTAATCGCTCAAAACAACATTAACAACGACCTAAAAATTATTAGTCAAATATCTCAATATCATTGTCTTTCTCTTAATCAAAATAAATCTCAGCTAATACATTTTGGATCTCCAGCAAATTTAAACAAGCTTACTGATATAAATGTTGAGATAAAGATTAGTGATATTATTTTAACTGCCAAGAACACTTGCAAAAACCTTGGCATCATGTTTGACTCGACACTTAGATTCAAAAATCATGTTTCTAATCTATTACAAAAAGCATTTTTTAAGCTAAAAACGTTTTATATGCACAAAGAATACTTAACAACAGACATTAAACTAAGGCTATGTGACAGCCTTATTCTCTCACAATTAACTTACTGTGATATCATATACTGGCCGGCTCTTATAGCAGAAGACCGACAAAGTTTGCAAAAACTTCAAAATGCGTGTTTAAAATTTGCATACGGAGCTAAAAAATTTGATCATGTCTCACCCCTCTTACTGGCTTCCGGGTGGCTAAATCTGGACGAACGATATACGGTCCATCTAGCAACCACCACATTTAAAATTCTTACTAATAAACAACCTGGTTACCTTTTTGATGCATTCATAAAACACAGTCAGGTACACGGCAATCAAACTCGAAATCGACATAAGTTTATCCTACCGAATCACAAAAGCTCTATTTTTCAAAGATCCTATTTATACAACGCTCCTAAATTATACAACTCTCTCCCAGAAAATCTACTATCATGTACTTCTATAGTTAACTTCAAAAAGGAAATTAAAAAATATGTTAAACAGAATAGAAATTAGTAACTAACAAAAATGTAATTAATGTGCTATTTTAGTTTATATCTTAAATTTGCTGGTTTATATCTAAACATTTATTCTTATTTGTCATATTTACTTAAGGTTTGTTTAAACTTTTTTGACACTGTGTAGTATAGGTTACATTTTTTTTTACTTAATATTTTCTATCATTTTAATTCTATTAGGTATTCTATTAGGTTAGCTAAATCATGCTCAACTTTGATATAGCAAATTAGTTTAACTTATTATTTTTTTTGTTACTTTTATTATGCTTATTTTTTTATCTTTACTGAGGCGGTTAGATATGAGTAGCCCTGCTAGATCTCGCCGTCGTTTGTATTAATATTTGTAAAAATAACTTAGTTTTGAAATAAAGACACATTGTATTGTATTGTAAACAAAGTCACGAGACTAGACAGCAATACCTGCATAGATCACATTTTTTTTAAATCACAAAAACCTGAAGGCGTCTCATCACTCATTATTCAAATTAAGATCACGGACCATTTCCCGGTTATCTGCCAACAAATGCTTTCTAATACTCCTACAAAACAAGAAAAAAAACAGATTGAAATTTCAAAATTTGATGAAAAAAAAATTGTCGAACTTACAAAAAATAACAATTGGACAAAAATCTCACAAGAAAATGACCTTGAAACTGCCTTTAGTGATTTCTTAATGACTATTTCAAAATGTATAACGGACTCTACCACAAAATACATCAACAATGCAATAAATAAAAAAAACCTTGGATAACTCAAGGTCTCCTTAACTAAAAGAAACATTTAAACTATAGAGAAACCGACTTGCTCTTTTAATTAACAAAACAAGAAATTACTAATGCTCTAGCAAGCATATTTGGAACACAATTAACGAAGTCAACTCTTTATTGGTTGAAGGGAATGTCACTACGGATAGTAATATAATAGCTAACCATTTTAACATTTTATTTTCAACTGTCGGAGCCAAATTGTCTTAAATGTCGTCGAATTGCAAAAACAGGCGCAACCGTGCTCGGAGCTTATATCTTTTAACCTAACAAATGTACAAGAAGTTGCAGATATTATTTATCAGTTGAAAAATGGTAAATCTATAGGACCAGATGGAATAAAAAACGAGCATTTAAAACTTTCTCTCAACTTCATATTAAAAGGCAGTACCAGGGTAGTGTCCAACTACCGCCCCATTAGTCTTACGTCAGTAATCTCTAAAGTACTTGAAAAAATTATTAAAAAAAGACTTACCCATTATCTTACTGTAAATCATTTTTTGTCTCCCGAACAGTTTGGTTTTCGAAAGAGAAAATCCACAGAGGACGCCATTGCCAGGTTCAGCTCATTAGTTTATAATGCTGTTGATCAAACGAAACCATGCATGATAGTGTTTTTGGACTTGGCAAAGGCGTTCGACACAGTTAATCACATGATCCTTAGGACTGACTTAAGGGATATTGGAATAAATGGGGTGGCGTTGAAATTATTAAATAACTACCTGGTGGGGCGCTGGAAAAAAGTTAAAATCAAAGAGAGTCTTAGCGATGAAGCATCAATAACTTGCGGCGTTCCCCAGGGCACGGTCTTAGGCCCCATTCTATTTAATATATATATATATATATATATCAACTCTTTGCTTAAAGCTGACTCTTCTAGAATAAAAATTGCTTTTGCTGACGACCAGGCAATTGTTTATATTGGAGACTTTTGGGACAGTCTAAAAGTCGATATTGAAGTGGATATCATTGTATTTATGAATTGGTTTCAGTCAAATAAGCTTATATTAAACGTCTCTAAAACTTAAATAATTCCCTTTACGTCAAATGCTAATCAACTACCCATGTACGATAGCATAAATATAGCAAGAACATCCATAAAACTAACTAACTATACCAAATACTTGGGAATTACAGTTAATACTTTCTTAAAATGGGACAAGCATTTAGAAAATACTGTCAATAAAATACGTGGATTCATTTTTAGATTTTACCAATTTAAGCAATTTTTGGGCATAAAACATCTCCGTATGGTTTACTTCTCTTTAGTTCAATCTCTTCTACAATACGGTTCTATAGAGTGGGGGACGGTAGGAGAGACGGCTTTAAAATCTTTGGAGACGGTACAAAAGTGGATTCTAAAAATAATATGTAAAAAACCCAGAACATTGCCAACCAATCAACATTTTCTCGACGCTAACGTAATGACCATTTGACAGTTGTATGCTCTAAAGTTGGCAGTTTTCGTGCACTACAATCCCCACTACAATCCCCACTACCTAACAACAATTACTCATAACATCAACACCAGGTAACGGTCCGCTAACAAAATGACCTATCCTAAAACCAATAAAACAATCGGACAGAAATGCTTCCTTTTCGTAGGCCCAAAGATAATTAACTCTATACCCCAAAAAATTTTAAGAATACCTTGAAAGAAATCTTTTAAACTAAAGCTTAAAAAATGGATTTATAAAACCCCAAATATATATAATTTAATTTCGAATATATACCAGTAAAACATACATCACAAGAGCACCTTTTGTAGAGATTTTCTTTCATTTTGTCATTTTATGTTTTGTTTTATAGACTTTAATTATATCTTTAGTACTTTATGCACTTCCTATTTTGTAACTTATAATTTTATGTTGTTTTATTATTATTCGTTTTTTAATAGTTTCATGTCTATTACTATTATAAAATAACATTAATTACTTATAAACTAAGTTATTTTCCGTTAAACTTATTATATATTATTAGTTAACGTAGAAGTAAGTACTTAGGTATTAAAATATTATTTAATTTTTTCGTAATATTTTACTGGAGCCTATGGTTGTCTGTGTAAAATGAAGACAAGATCTTAACTGACCTTTTTGGGTAAAAATCTTATTTATTTGCACAAGTTGTGGTCACCAGATTTCATTTATACCAAATTGTAATGACTTTTACAAAGCCTTTGATAGGGTTAATCCAGGCTTTTTGGTGCAGAAATTGTCGTCGATTGGCATCTTTGGTTCTTTACTATCATGGTTTAAAAGCCCTTTAATAGGGCAAGAATAATTTGTAAAAGTATGTCACAGCATTTCAGAACCAATTAGAGTAACCTCCGGGGGGACACTTATGCCCACTTATATTTAATATTACCGTTGATGATTTCATTAAATGCTTTCAGAATTGTTAAGTATTAGCCTATTGAGACGATTTTAAATTATTTAAAATGGTCCGAAATATTAATGATCGGTTATTAATTGAAGATGACATGAATAGATTATATTAGTGGTGTACTCAAAATGAGCTTTATTTAAATATTGACAAATATAAAATAATGAGGTTTTATCGTATAAATACAAGTTGTGACTAGTATTAGGGATTTTGACCCTATTTTATATTTCAAAATATTGGAATTTTTAAAGTGGAGTCTATCATATTTTAAAAGTATCTTTACCTTTAGAACCTTATTTTGTTCTTTGATCAGTAGTATGTTATCCATACTATCAAACTTATAAAGACAGTAATGAACGAGTGCAAAAAACTTTTTCAGATTTATTGCTTATAAATTGAATATTTGCGCACAAGACATTGTTTTCAATGATCTTCTTAAATTATCAGATCTTCCAACATTAGAGGATCGTAGACACTTTCTTAACAATACATTTTTATATAAGATAATAAATGGTATACTTAATTGACTCACCGGAAATTTTGAGTATAATTTTTTTTGTGTACCTCAAATGATCTCTAGAAAACACGAAGCTTTTTATAATTCCATAGAACTAACTATGGATAGAATTCAACAGATAGCAAATAACTTTAATGGAGAAAATTACTTTTATAATAATTGTGAGTTACTGTGTGATATTTTATTTGTGTGTTCTGTTTTAGATTGTCAGCTTCTAGAACATGTAAAATATATTTATAAATGTATCTAAAAACGGTATTCACGTTAATAAAATTTTACCTTACTTTAATTTGCTTATACTCACCTATAAACTTGACAGAACTAAAGTTATTGCCGGCCTTTAAAGGTCAACAGAGACCTTGGACAAACATTCTAAAATTTGATATTATTTTAAAATTCTTGACAACCAAAAAGACCACGGTCTTACTTCAGTTTTGTCTTATTGATCAGTCCTAATAAGAATAACTGTTTTTTGTTTCTTATAGTTGGATAAGAGTGAAAATTTTAAGTAAAATGAAAAATGCAAGGATTTTTTCCTGTTATATCGTAACAGTTGGGTAAAGTGCCTAAAAATATGTAGTTGTTGTTCAACCTTCGTGCGGAACTGTCAAAAATAGTGCAGACTTTATTAAAGTCAGGCTAGGCCAACTTTTTGTACAGATAAGTCCCCAATTTACATTTTTTTAAAAATGTTATAAAGACGAAACATCATATAAAAACAAAGCAAATAATTCTTTTAAATTAAGCATTAAATTCTTGATTAAAAAAATGTTGTGCTTCCTTATTGAGGATATATTTTAAATTTTACGTATAGCCTTATCTTTACAAATTTTGCAATTCCTTAAAGTGAAGACTTGGAGTTTCATTTTCTTCTTTTTGAACATTGGGTACCATTAGCGCCATAGGCTCGATAACACCAATATCTAAAATTTTTAAACTATGATAATCGTTCGCATCCCGTACCTCTTCTGCCTTCAATGTTTTCAGATATTATGTATTAATTTTAGAGTTTATATTTCTTATTTTTAAAAGTATGGCGAGAATATTCAAATTTACCTTATCCTTACCTAAGCTGAGTCGAGGGGTAAATTCGTAAGGATTTTAAAGCTGCATAATTGGTTTTTTTTTATATTTGGCATATACCTAACACCCAAGTTCTAGTCAAGGATACCACATTTTCCGACCCCAGAAAGCAAGATAGCTGTCAAATTGTGCCAACTTATAGTAAGAAGGTCCCATCAAAAAAATTTAAAAATACTTAAACAGAAATGATGGCCAAATTTCAAATATTTAGTTTCTGGGGTAGGAAGAAGATTAATATTACTCGCCCGATCTTTTTTGGTTACCGGTTAGGGCCAGTCAGTATTCTTGTCAGCATCAACAGTGGATGACAAATTCTTTGTTCTGTAATTTTTTGGAACTCTGAAGTTTCAAAATAACCATCATTTGGCTGCATTTTATTTGCAATGACTATCAAATTAACGATCCCACTCTCGACATTCAAAAATTGGGTCTTAGGGGTTTTCAATTTATCTTGTGTACCACATTAACGCTTTTTTATAAATTTTCGTTTAGCACCCAACCCTTATCAGGATTAACTTCAAGTTTTGACATTTAATTTGTCATTATCATTATAATTTATACGTTTTCTTTTGCATGATTTCTTCTTGTATTCCCTTAGGCAAAATAATGGCGAAAGTCACTATCAGCTTCGATCAAACCAGCTCATTTAATACGTTTTACCGCATTCTTTCTTATTCCCTGATCCTCCCCTAATTTGATAAAACAAAGTTTGAGAAAATGTGGAGAAGTCCAAAGTTCATTATCCCTTTGCTATCTTAATTTTTATTTTCGTGTTCAAGAAAGTTTCGTCGTAAATTTGCCCAATCGGACTTCTATGCAGCACTAAAAGTGTACTTTTGCTTCAAGATCTCATAAAATACAAATAGTTTAGGGTTTATATAGCGAAATGTTTGGCCTAGACAAGGCAAATTTTATTGCTACTTTTAGTGCTTTTTTTAGGCACCTTATTGTTCCTCTATAGTTTAGATAATAAAAAGCAGTGTTTTTAAATTAGTATTTTTTCTTCTCACAAGACAAAGAAATCGTAGATGTTTTGGTAACTGCGCCCGTACCGTAGCACCATGGCCGTCCTTGATTAATAGTATACACACTAATTGTTTTTGTTTCCTGGTTTCTTTATATATTTTTAACTCAATTAACATTTATTTGATACGCGCCTCTGGAATTAATTTAGGATTGTACCTGGTTGATAATAATATTTGGCTTATAAGCTAATATAATATGGAATTACTCCATAACCATTCAAACTTTTTATTTGTAGTATAGCCCACATAGCAAGAATATTGGTATATTGCATGAATATTCCTGGAACATTCAGAACACAACCTGTGAATGTCCAACGGTCTACTTTTCTATTATTCTGAATATTTAGTGAATAAATTAGAAATTGAACCGTTGGATATTCACAGGATGTGTTTTGGAAATTCTAAATGTTCCAAGAATATTTACGCAATATACCACTAATCTAGCGTAGATTAGGGGTGTAGGTCAAATTTTCTATTTTTTTTTAATAAATATAAAATATTAAGGCTGAAAGAGCCAAAACATAGTTAACAACAATAAAATGTAAAATCTAAATGTAAAAATGAAAAATGTGTAATTTTAATAATTCTCAAACTTTATAGAAATTTGAAGAGCAACCCCCAAAAAATAAACAAGCGTGTAGGGTTGGGTAGGGTTGGTTGGTTTGTGTTTGTCTTTAATACATTTAGTACCAAATATCTTAATGTATTTAGTTTCAAGGAAACTCAGTTAATTCTCCCAAACAATTCTAAATGCTTACAATACACATATACTACAATTGTTGTTTGACTCATCATTTGCATGCATAATTTATTAAGCATATTTTCTTTTATGCTCTTAAAAATTTTATATATTAATTCTACTAAAGGTCGTTTGATTGAACATTCACATGGTAATTAATTACTTTATCCCTTTTGAAGACCCTTTTATACTCTTAAAACCCTTATACTTGCTGATGAAACTTTTTATTTATCTTTTACGTAAATTGTATACTCGAAAAACCCCACTTTAGACTCGTCAAACTTGAGGAGTTTTTGCCAGAAATCTAATTTTGGGACGCTTTAGCCAAATCTCTTTTTGCTTGTCGCCAAAATAAGGACACTGTCATTGTGTGTGTACTTGAAATCGGTTGGAAAATTCATCATTAAGAAGAAAAAAGCGTCCTATAAAACTACTAAGAAAAAACGTTTTACCACTTCGGGACAATTGCAACGTACTATTAAACCTATTTTAAATTTAACTGTATTTTAAGTTCAATTTACACAATCACATTCTAAACACCAATTAAATTTAAACGAGTTTTAACAATGTGGACCAACTAGCAATTACTAACTAAAAAATCTTTATATATTGCTAGTTCTAAGATTCTCTTAAACATGAGAACAGAGTGTAAACTCGTGTGGAGGGTTAATAAATTTAAGTAAGAAATGTTTTTTTAATAACAAGCTCTTATAAAAAGCAATAAAAGTAGAAATAGCTATTAGTGTATTATTATTCGGAACAGTTCAACTTTCGGCTTTCTTTTTGAAGCGCAAACATGGTACTTTTCGCTCGGTTGTAAAAAATTAATTTTTAAGCATACACCATAATAAAACCATAATTAAAACTTAGGTTCCTTTTGAGATTGGTAAGTATCAAACTACAATTGTTGGGTTAGAAAGCTAAAGAATTATTTCAACTTTGTAGTGCCTTTTATAAAAGCTGGTAATTAAAAAAATATTTTTTACTTAGGTAAATTTATTTTAAAATTTTTACTTTTCCATTTCGATTATTGTATGGTTAAATTGGATAATTTGGTATTTTAACATTGCCTAAAAAACATTCAGCAAAGAAGTGTAGTGATTACCGCCTAATCAGCCTAATGAGACATATGCTAAAAATATTTCCATAAAGATTATCCATAAAAGAATATATGGAAAATGCGAATCCTTTATGGGCGAAACACAGTTTGGTTTCGTGGTGGTTTCGGGACAAGGAAGGCCCTGTTTGGCATTCAAGTCTTAGTTCAGCGGTCTAGGAATGTGTCGATGCCAGCATATGCCTGTTTCATAGATTATGAGAAAGCGTTTGATCGAGTCCAACACGAAAAGCTCATCTTCTTCTTCAAGTGCCATGTTCTCTGCGAACGTTGGCTATCATCAGATATTATACAACCTTGGCGCACAACTCTTCTTATTTGGACCTCTTTGGACAGTTGGCCATCAAGCTAGTGTGTTAGTACTACGACACTTTTCCTAAAAGCAGTGGACAGGGTACAGATCGCGCTGATAATAGCCAACGTTCGAAGAGAGCATGGCACTTGAAGAAGAAGAAGGTACTTTAAACGAAATCAGATTTTTTCAGGTGATATTTTCCTTTATCGCTTAAAAGAGGGGGGAGCCGCCAACTGTATAAATTTAAAATCTGAATAGAAGTCAATCGGAATAAGTTAGATGTTACTCTCTCCGCCCTCCTTCTCTCGGTAATCCTCTACTCCAAAAACCTCTGTACACCAATTTTGAACTAAACATCATAACTTTTAAAATCTGATCAAAAATTCGTGTTTGTCGAACCCAAAAAGCTCTATATACCAATTTTGAACGAAATTGGAGATACTTAGATGGTACCACCCTCTTCATCCCCCATCGAAGAGGTGGATCTGTTAACTTTATAATATTATAACTGCAGATTCACAGCAGCGTTGGTTGAAAAGTTAACAATTTTCAAATATGTCAACCCCTCCGGTGGTAGACAATGTTGAACTTAAAAGTAAACTAAAGTTTGGAACTTCCATTGTCTTTATTCTTACTTTTTCACAACGTTTCGAATGCTTATGTATCTGCAATCGTCATCAGGTGAATACTAACATTAAACTTAAGACTAGTTTACTCTCGTATCAACCCCTATCATCCCCCCTAAAACACACCCCCACCAAAGTAGAAAATATTTAGTTGAATATAAATCTGAACACAACATATTGGTAGCAGATTTGGTTTAAAAGTTATGATTTGTCAAATATGTTGACTCCCTCTCATCCCCTTAACCACCACACCACCATCGTTGTTTTTACCTCTAAAATTATAAAATATTTAGTGGATCATAATACTAAAAACTGCATATTTGTAGCATCTTTAGTTCAAGAACTAGATTAGATTAGAATAGGGTGGTGTAAACACCTGTCGACCTCGACCTTTTCAGATCTATTGTGATTCCCCTTTCTCCTTCCCTGCTTTGCCAGAACTACAAGACAAGTTACGGCGCCGTCTTTATCATGAAACCCAAAAGCTTTGCAAGTATGCCCTTTATATAGCTTTCTGGCCGCGGACATTCTAGGTCCCCCAGTAAGGCCCTGGTTCTACCTAGGTTTTCACATTGACATAGGATATTTAATGAGGTTTCTTCCTCTTTCTTGCAGAAGCGGCATATAGCATCTTCTATCAATCCAATTGCATACAAGTGCTTATTTGGTTTGCAGTGACCTGGTAGAAGCCCCACTATTGATCTGACAAGCTTCCTTTCCTTACTTAGAAGTTCTGCAGTCAGCTTTGGTGAACGTTTCTTAATAGACTGTTTGGCCTGTCTTTGTTCAGGCGTTTGCTCCCACAGATCGTTCATCTCTTTGGTGAGCCACTGTTTAGTAGATTGCTTGGCTCTGTTCTTGGCAATCCCACCAAAGAGTTTAGACCCTGTGAACTTTATTGCCGAGCCTTGTCTGGCCAATTCATCGGCTTTTTCGTTTCCAGATTGTCCTCGCTGGCCTGAACCCCAAGCTAGTGTCACCCTTTTGGTGCTTGTCAGCCTATTTCTATGTTTTGCAGTCCCA
The DNA here is from genome assembly GCA_963921995.1 of Oxystoma pomonae. Taxonomy (NCBI): domain Eukaryota; kingdom Metazoa; phylum Arthropoda; class Insecta; order Coleoptera; family Brentidae; genus Oxystoma; species Oxystoma pomonae. The sequence continues at coordinate 74,546,158 of OY998169.1, read as the reverse complement.
AACCAGTTTGGACGTCACTTGCACTGCTTCTAGACAGAGAGCATATAAATCTAAACAGAGAGGACACGTAATAGTAATATCCGACCAGCAAGCCAATTTGATTCACAGCAAGTTTTTGATTATTAGCTGAATGCGCCAGGATGAACCGGGTTAATATTTATTTAAAATGAAAACGGCAATAATCCCGCGCATTAAATGAATATCGATTTATCACTGGCGTACATACCTGGCATTAAATATAATGCAATTTTAAATGAACTTGTTGCTAAGGGAGCTGGCTTTATTATTTGTAATAATTTAGGAAAAAGCAGAGCATAAAATTTAGGTTTTCTCCGGTAAAAAATAAGTGTTTTTTATTTATTTTCAAAATATTTTGCTATCTAAGGTTACTTTAATTTTGCTATAAAAAGCAAACACTTGCAGCAAACCACCCAAACTATGCTTCATTTCCGAATGTTTGAAAAATACATGATAAAGAGATCAGAATGGGTGAGAAGGTATGTGAAAACTGATGGTCTCATATGAAAAATTTCCTTGGATATTCTTTCAATGGTTCTGTTCTCCTAATCCAAAAGAGGCGTAACCCGTTGTGACGTAATTTTTTTGAGAAACTTAAAACCTGACTATGATTTTTTTTTAATTTGACCGCCGAAGACGAAACCTTACAAAAGAGTAAATATTTAATTTAAAATAAGAGAAAAAAACTGGCGATCAGGGCAACAATTTTGGGGAAGTTGGTACGTAATTTCGCCGGAGAGGGGGTCGATCCCTTCCCTCTGTATTCACCACCTGTGACTGTCCGGCATGGGTCTGTTGTCTGCAGCACAACGCGGCCGATCGATATTATGGATAGTTCCCAATGCGGAACTCGTCCAAAAGAATACGATTTTTCTGTGCGCCGCCACTGCTTTAGATCGATAAAAATAAGCAAAATCGAAAGCGAAAGTGGCGCACCAAGTTTCCAAGCCAAGAACTAAAAAAAACCGAAAGCTGCGCCACTTGGTTTTCAAATCAGTTGAGCGGGATCGAAAATTTACCAATAGGTGTCCTCTCTATTTAAATTTATATGCTCTATGTTCTAGGGCTTTAAGTGGATCTTGGTCATGTGAATATATAACTACCGAATGAGAGTTTTCCTCTGATCTTTGTATTTCTTCGGCACAGTGATGTATTGCCGATACTTCAGCTTGGAACACTGTGCAGCCGCTTGTCAGGCTCATAGAGACTAAAGTCTCATATTTTTGCCCATCATCGGTATTGGAGCCGTCTGTGTACCAGATGGATTCCGCTCCGAAGGGAAGTTCAAGAGCTATGAATTTTTGAATTTTTAATATACCATGCCCCTATTACCCACTTAGCGACCCTCTTACCAACGTAGTTTTTTCATAATATTACAATGTCCCGAGAACTATAAGCGTATACCAAATTTAAATTTGATTGAATTTGTAAAAGTTATAGTACTTACAAGCGTTCGCAGTAAAATTTATGATGGATAGGTAACCCTCGCCATTTTTTGATAAGATGTGCATTTTCTCGTCCTAAATACGAAATGTGGACAAGGACTCGGGACACCAATCCAAAGGTGGGCAATTTTAAAGGTCACGTGATGGATAAGGTAACCCCCCACCATTTTCATATATATGATGTGATGCCCACTTTTAGAGTGGTGTGCTAAACCCTTATCCATGAATGAGGTTCGGCACACCAGTTGATTTTTGACCTGGGGGTATTACAACATCATATATGTGAAAATGGTGGGGATTACCCTACCCCCTCTAAAATTGCCCACCTTTGGATTGGTGTGCCGAGCCCTTATCCACAATTTTGAGTTACAGGATTGTCCATTTCGTATTCAGGACGAGAAAATGCACATATTATCAAAAAATGGCGAGGGTTACCTATCCATCATAATTTATACCTTGAACTCTTGCTCTATTAGGAGACAATTGGCTTGCAAGATTTGTGTCAAACATAGAAACAAATAAGCAAAAAACCCATGTAAAGTTAAATAAAAGCTTTGTGTTAAGAAACATACATTTTTGTACAAAAAAATACTCATTTAAAATCAATGACCAGCGTCGTTTTGCTGGTCGTCCTAAGTAAATCTTATATTTGACTAAATGAGCCTGCAGTTACATTTTGCAGGTTTTATCTTTCCTAAAAGTGGAAAGTGCAGTTTTGCTGTTATTTCTACTTTTATTTTTTATTATAATCCAAAGGTGGGCAATTTTAAAGGTCACGTGATGGATAAGGTAACCCCCACCATTTTCATATATATGATGTGATGCCCACTTTTAGAGTGGTGTGCTGAACCCTTATCCATGAATGAGGTTCGGCACACCAGTTGATTTTTGACCTGGGGGTACTACAACATCATATATGTGAAAATGGTGGGGATTACACTATCCCCTCTAAAATTGCCCACCTTTGGATTGGTGTGCCGAGCCCTTATCCACAATTTTGAGGTATAGGATTGTCCATTTCGTATTCAGTACGAGAAAATGCACATATTATCAAAAAATGGCGAGGGTTACCTATCCACCATAATTTATACCTTGAACTCTTGCTCTATTAGGAGACAATTGGCTTGCAAGATTTGTGTCAAACATAGAAACAAATAAGCGAAAAACCCATGTAAAGTTAAATAAAAGCTTTGTGTTAAGAAACATACATTTTTGTACAAAAAAATACTCATTTAAAATCAATGACCAGCGTCGTTTTGCTGGTCGTCCTAAGTAAATCTTATATTTGACTAAATGAGCCTGCAGCTACATTTTGCAGGTTTTATCTTTCCTAAAAGTGGAAAGTGCAGTTTTGCTGTTATTTCTACTTTTATTTTCGTTTTCAGTTTGTTCAACGGGTGTGATTGCTTATCTTGATGCTTGCGCTTATAAGCCAGGGGGGCTATTCCAGTGGCTCATACCGATATCGTTACGGAGCGAATTCGTTATCGCGGCAACACCGCGGTTTGTTTTGTTGTTTCACAATGACCGCGGCCGTGTCAATTCAACTTTGACAACTAAACTCGCACAAAAATATAACTTTTGAGTAATAATGGTGCTACGATGATTGAGAAAAATTAACATGATTTCTTCTGCGATGGTTGCAGTTCACACCATATTTGGAGCCCATAAAGAGCAGAACACCAACAAGTAAAATAAGCTTTTGTTAAGGGGAAATATTTGTTTTACTTCTCATCCTAAACTTGTACATCATAAATTCCCGACTAGTTATTTATGAGACTGCTCTTTTAAGGTGGGTTTACATTTTATACTCTTCTGTAAAAGGAAACGCAAGCCCTTATGGCAGAATATAGATAAGCATGGCCCAACCAGTTGAGTTTGCTGAAGTTTATTACCTACTTAAATTAAAGTCAGGGTGGGCGAGAATGTGATTCGTTAAGGTGATTATTTGTTTTTAATATATAAAATGTCTTTATTAAAACAAAAAACCGGTTGCACTATTCTGTTAGCTAAAAAATGCTTTAAATGGCCAAAGAGCTTCAAAAACATAGGTCTAACAAAACAAATAATGACAGATGCAGAAAAAATAAAAAAGCATGTTCTTTGTGTTTTTGGTGTGTATGTTTATCACCGATAAAGAAGGTATTAGTAATTAGCGAACATTGTCGTAAGATGAGCCTAGAAAAAATTATACAGTAATTTTTTTTTAAAAGAAATTAAAGCTAGTTTATGCAACATACTTTACATACTTTGCATCCGTGTATGGGCGCATTAGCGAGGGCCATTGAGTCCATATATATCTTTTGAGTTCTACTAAGATAGTTTATTTAAAATAAAAACTCCTGACTTAGATTCTTGCAGTTCACCAAAGAAAAAATAACTACTTAAAGCTGTGATCAGATTTTGGATAAGTATTATTTTGATGAAAGTTAAAATATATACTTCTTTTTAGGAATAACATGCTAGGGCATTTGAATGGAGCTACATGTAAGAATCATTCTAGTAGGATCATGTCTCCGATCAAGTACCACAACTCGGGCCACAAATTAGGTATGGATGGATTCAAGTAAGACATAGACCAACCTTCCAAGGCACTAGATGAAAGTAGACAAAGATTCGATGTTCAATAGACATAGTGAAACTAACTTTCAGAAGAAACTGATGCAATATACGTACATGTATGCTAAATGTTAATCGTTCTCCCATTTACAAAAAATAATAAGATAACTTTTAATGAACTAAAAAGTTGTCTAAAATATAGTACATAAATAAAATTTTATTATTTAATTCTGTTAGGCCGTATTTGTTTAAATCAAAAAATTTAAATGTCACTTAAGTGATAGTTATAGAACATTGGACTTATTGTAACTACGATTTAAGAACTTTTTCATGAAAATTCGCAGATTTTTTGGGGGAGTCATCGAAAAAGAGTAGGTCACAGTTACTGCTCACCATCACACACATAAAACCAATTTATTTTAAGATATTGCAAACTTTTTAAAATAAGGCAGAGTTTTTTTTTCAAGAGCCTTTAGATTGGTTTGGTGGGGAAAGTTAATTACTGTTTTAAGTTATTTCCAGCTCTGGTTGCTATAAAAAAGAATTGATGAAGATTTTTAAAAAAATTGAACTCATGTGATTTAATATTTACCTAAATGATATTTCTTCATTATTTTACATCCATTTTTAAATTACCTACATGATATTTCTTCCCACACACACATAGTTGGCTAATTAAGCAAATTATTTTAATTTTCAATAACTTTTTAATATCTGCTTTGTCAACTTATTTTTACGGCTACCAGAAAAACTAATAACTCAAAGTTGTAGATTGTAAATAATCAAATAAATGCTTACGTCAGGAACCTACTTTTATAAAAAATACCCTTGAAAATAGCATACTTTAAATCAGTCTTTATGAATGTAAAGCTGAGTAATATAATTTAAGAAACCTACTTAGTACTTCAAATAAAGGGCCTAAAATGTATGCTGCATTTTTAAATTAACTTTAAGGGTTTACTGACTGACATGACAAGTTTCTTACAATGCATTTAGGTCAATTTAATTTTTTGGCTAGATTTATACTTTATACTAGTTTTTAATTTAATATTAATAATTTATTATGTTACAAAGAAAACATTGATTTGATTTGATTTTGTCACTCTTAACATTGCTATTAAAAAATAATAAAATTTGGGATAAAAAACTGATTTATTTTACTTATTGGTTTAAATGTTACTTAGAATTAGATTGCATCTTTTCCTTCATCAGCTTGGGCACTGCTAACCTGAAACAAAAAATAAGATGTATTTGAAAATATAAGCCAGTGAACTGGCTACTTAAGATTGGAAGCTTTCAGGTTTGGTTTGTAAAATCAATAAATTACACCGATAGTAAGTTTTAATCACCTCATCCTTTGAACAAGAGTATAATCCGACTTATTAGACTTACATCGACTATATCTCAACAATTTCTTGGTCACCAGTTTTATTGCTGTCTGCCAATTTAGTTTCTTTTAGAAAAGTACGGAACAAGTTTTACATCACATTCTACTTTGAAAATTTTATTATTGACTATCTTTTGTTTACCCCACATCTTAATATTTAAGGTAAACTCGAAACTTAAGTGATGGTCAATGCTTGTGTGAATTTGGTCCCTATATATTATTTAGAAAAAATAATGTAAACTGTTTGTCAAAAAAACTGTCAAGATAGTGAATAATAATTAAAAACCTTGGGGAAACAAAGGGAACAAGTTCAGAAAATCTAACAAGTTGGGATCCAAGAGGAGAAAGACTCTTGACTTTTTCTTGTAAATTAACGAAATAAGTGTGGCTTATCCCCTAGTTACTCCAAGATCTTCAATTGTTATTTATTTTTTTTTTAAATATCCTGTGCCCATACAAAGTTACCTTAAAACTTTATTCCACCTTGGATTTCACTAATGAAATTTCAAATATTTATGTTTTGGTGGCTAATAATTTTAGTAGAGAACAAAAACTTAAATTACAGCAATAAAGAAGTGAAAATTTGTATTTGGTTGAAACGACAACAATCTACCAAAAAGTAGCCAAATTTTTTAATTTTACTGATGAATTTTTGGATTTTAAAATGTTTTTTTTTTTAATGTGAAGGTAGCTTACCATGTGTTTTGTCCTTCATATGATTTTGCCGGATTTTGCTAAAATGTTTCGTTGCGTGGGATGGGGTGCATCTTAACAATTATGAGAAATCATTGATCTGAAATTAAATTTAAAATAATTTATTATACGTGTGATGTATGCAAATCTATAGCCTAAGCAGCTAATCAGTTAGTTCACTTCAATTAATACTTCAGACAATAGCCATACCATGTGCTATTTTTGATTGTTTTTTTCCGAATATTTTTCCAATTTTGTGCCAAATTTAAAGGTAATCTTCTCATCTGGGCCTGAATCAAAATGAATAAAACTTGTCATATATTGTTATTCTTTCATGCACTACTGATCATTAAATTTCTGTATTTGAGACTCTTTCAGTTATTGAGATATTGATCTTTCAATACGAGGAAAAAAATGAATGAACTTTTTCATGTAAAAAGTTTAGATTTTTATAACACATTTTAGGTACTGTATTATCAATTTTACTTATTCTTTTTATTAGTGACATCCATATAATCTATGCATAAAACATGTAACGTGAATTAAATAATCCAATTTTTTTAAACGATATCTAACAAAAATGCATAAGATTTGTTAAATATGTATATATGGTTACCCAGTGGTATCCCAAAGGAAAAAGGAGTCGAGGTAAACAGTCTCTGATACCGGTTAAAAAAACGAAATTATCTAAAATTATCCCAATAAAATGATTTCTGAGTTAAATTGCATTTTATTATTATTAAATTATTTGCCTCATTTTGCACATTAAATTTTTTTAACTTTAATAATTTTGTGTGATGATGGGTTAAATAATTTAATGATAAGAACTAAAACAGTAAATAAAAACTAAAACAGTTTTTAAGACAGGAATTTGATCGACAGTAGAGAGCTTGAAAAGTTAAAAGTTTTATGCATTTTGATTTTAACAAAACTGAGAAAATTGGTCTTAAAACTATGTAGAAACGCAAAGGATAAATATTTAAAAATGACATATTTATAATTGACATAATTTCGAAACTTAAAATGATGTTTCTTTAAAAACCACAATACTCTACTTTTACACAAAAATATATTTCAAAAAAATTACACCAATTAAACAGGGCCTTTTGAAAGCTACGATTGGCTAGCTTGAAACCACAATTTTAAATGATAAGCAAGTAAGTACATATTTATAAACAGAGAAAAAAAATAAATCTAGGTTTATTTAACCAATACATGTAAATTATAGTATATAAGTGTCAAAAATTATTAATTTTTAAAAATATTGAGAAACAAATTAATCCCAAATTGTTGGATTTAAAAAGTAATGACCCAATGTCTATAAATACTGATGGTAAAATTTACTAGAAGTTTTTGTTTACTTTTTAAACATGCCTTATTATTAATCAGAGATTTAATTAAACATTTTTAAATCTCAGAATCTAAAACCGACAGGCCAACACCTCCAATAGGTGTACGAAAACTCGATAATACCTGACAATACTTGACTGTCTGAGACAAAATCTTAGGATTGTTTGCATTACTTGACAATAGGTGTACCTACAAATTTAAAATCTGGTGTTGGAATTGAAAACTTACCAAAACTGATTTCTATGGATAATTTATAATATACATTGAGCAGCTACTGTAAGTGTTTATTCTCAAACTTCATAATTTATTTTCTCTCTTATTAGCATTACAGCATGGGTCATGGTCTTGTAGATTTTCAACAGTTGACCTAAAAAAAAAACAGTACATTACATTAAAACATTAAGAGTTTAAAAACCTTAAAAAAAGAAAATGTGTACATCATTTATACAAGGCATAATATTTAGTAATTTGGCGATAACCACAAAAAATACAAGCATAAATACAATGAATGATAAATAGGCGAACAAGTGTCAGTGTCCAGATAAATTATTAGTTGATTTCAGATTTTTTCAATAAAAAATCAGTGTAATAACCTTGGACCAAACAAATCCTGCATTTTTAACTAATTTCTAATTTTTTTTCTTATAATGTTTAAATATTTTGTAAAATTATTTTTCGGTTTTCTGACCACTGGCTCACGTCTTTTCAAAATGTATAAACTGTGCTTAAAACTGACCTACTATATCTTTTTGTTTACGTTATGTAGGTGGTGTTCTTTAAGCACCAAAAAAACAGAATAGAATATAAGATAAAGTAAGTATAAGTACTTACCCAAACAAAAAGTCTGGCGGCACTTCCACACAAGGCCCATGTGGGTTTTTCTTCACAAAGAACGTGGCTTTTCCAAACAAAATTCAATCAGAAATTGATAACGGTCGTCCACCATTACATTGTGATCAGATTTTTAATCCATATTGCGTGCAAAAAGTTCATTAAAATTATTATTTTTCCCGAAATTTCGCCGCAAGTTCCAAGAGAGGTAAAAAAACTTGACTGACTGTCGGCATTTGACAGTTGTTTTGGGAAAGTATTGCGAGTTGCGTGCCATTCAAGCCTTCTTCGTTTTACTTAACAATAAGCGATGTTGCCGTAACAATGAAAATAATGGCAATAGCGATCGTTATCTCTAACGATAGCCCACTGGAATTGCCCCCCAGGTGCATTACTATGACAACCTGGTCATTCCTAATAAAAATGACAAATTTATGTAGGTTTACATTCCATTAAAGAACCTATTATTTTGTTTTTTTATTGTAGTGGTTTTTTTTAAATCCAAATTTCTAAAACTGACTAAGTAGTTACAGTAGCTGTGTTGCTTGGAAAGGGATGACTAGCTAGTTAAAACCACTGTATACCGCGCTTATTATGCCCACGAATCTACTAAGTTGTTTAAGATGGTAACTTTAAAGCCCCCAGGATCTTAGTAACCTTACCAGATTTCTTGTCACCCTTTGAGTCTTTCGAAACTCATGCATAAATAAGCCGCGTAGGAAGTTTTTGTCGGCACTGTGTCCAAAATAAATTCTTCATTTTATCCCCTCATATTTTCTCTGGACCGAGTGTCGGCGACACGGGTGCAATCAAAATCGTTTCGCTGCGTTGCCATAATAAAAAATAAATCTTTTGAAATTTTAAAAAATATTTTTTTTATTTTATCAAAAATGAGTTACTAAAATTCCAAAATGTATTAATCGACGAAAACAACGTCGGTCTGTCGGTCTGTATACACGATAACTCAAGAACGCCTTAATCGATTTTAACGAAATTTGGGACAAAAATCCTCTATCGGCTGACCATGAACTGATTAACTTTTGGGTATGGTGGTGGGGGGTGAAATATGGGCTACAAATTTTGTCAACAAAATTTCCATTGTTTATCGTCTCCTGATGATGCTAACGTTGTTAGCGAAACGCGCGTCGAGTGCAAAAAAGTGTAGTTTTGGTTTGTGGAAAACAATCACAACTTTGTTATTGTGCAAACAAAGGTTCCAAATTCCCAACATAGTACAAATTTTGTTATAAAGTCCAAATTCGTGGGAGCTTTAGTTTTCGAGTTATTTGAAAAAATGTCAAAGTATACAAAAAAAGTAAAGCAGCTATTGATATGCGGGAAAAAAATAGATATGACACTAAAAAATTGGTGCAAGAAAGCACGGAGAGTCCACCATACAATCCATTATTTTATGTAGAGAGGAAATCAAAATATCTCGAAAACTGTAGCTTTGAAAGATTTGAACCTTATAACAAAATTTTTGGGTAATAATTACCAAAACCAAACTCTGAAAACCGCATATCAATAGCTGCTTTACTTATAAGGTTATGATTTTTTTAAATATATTTTAAGGTTTTTTCAAATAACTCGGAAACTAAAGCTCCCACGAATTTAGACTTTATCCCAAAATTTGTAGTCCATATTAATGGAAACTTAAATCTGACCGTATATTGCTATTTGCTTTTGTTCCAAAGTTACAATATACCCCCCCATTTCCCTACCCAAAATTTAATCAGTTTATGGTTAGCCGATAGAGTATTTTTGTAGCATATTTCGTTAAAATCGATTAAGGCGTTCTTTAGTTATCGTATATAGAGACAGACAACAGACCGATAGACCGACAGATAAGTTTCTTTTTCTCGATTAGGGTATTTTGGAACCTTAGTAACTCATTTTTGGTAAAATTAGGAAAAGTAAAAATTTTACGATTTTAATAGTCCCCCATACCATATTGGTATGGGCAACTGAGAAAAGTAAAAAAAAATCTTATAATGCCAAAATTGAACAAAATTGAGTTCAATGACCTGTAGGTTGAGCATAAGTTTCTCTTACTTTGATTTATACATTTTTTTTTTCAAACGACCGGAAAATAGCCACTTTCCGTACGACTTTTCATACGGAAAGTTCTACATTACAAGGCATGTTCTTTCGAAATATTTGCACACTCCAGAAAGAAACTTTTTGTTCAATTTTCCGGTTCCTTAATCCTTTTCCGGTCCCATTTTTGACCAAGTTGGCTATGACTTCTTGTTGACAGCTTTTAGCTTGTTTTTTTGGGCAGTTTTGACACTTCTAAAAAAGCTGTTTTAAATTTGTTTCAAAATTTTTTTTACAAAAATGGACTCAGATGTAGAAAATGAGTTGAATCCGGAGGAAATAATAAAAGCTGCTTCAAGAGTCACATACACCGAAAAATCGACCACACATTTGTAATTTTCAATGTAAGAGTATACTATAAATATAGGTAAATAGAGAACAAACCTAGAAATCTGCCTTTTATGAGCTCTTTTATCATTATTTCGCTTGATAAGTTGGCCATGGTTGGCCATGGTTGGCCATAACTGGTCGTCGGTCATCACTGATTTAGCTGTGTGAAGCTAATAGGCACTACACTATAATTTTTCTAATGTTTTATACAATTTTGCACAAGTTAAAAATACAAAAATCATTTCTAACCACAAAACTTTACTTGTTTTTCTTAGTTTTCATCTTAAAAACTACCGGCCTTAGCGGCAATGGCTATCTAGCCAACAAGAAGCAGAAAATATCAGGGGAAAGTGATAGATACTAAAATGTTTTTTTCTGATCGTTTGAAAAAAAAAGTACGTACGATACACGACCGGAAAGTGTCTTTACAGGTCTCCGCAGGTTTTTTCCTGCGTCGACATGTAAAAACCAATTTTGCGGTCTAGTGATGTAAATACCTATTAAATCTTTCATCGCTTCTTAGGACAACGAGAATTTTTTAAACACATAAAATATGTGACAAATTTTAAATGATCAAAAACGATATATAAAGTAACGTTTCTTCTATTTTTCTTCTTCGTTTCTTTGTTAAATTTTTTCAAAGGGAAATAACCGGATTTCACAAAAAAATTATTGAAATATATACAAGGTGTTCCAAATTCGATGCTCACCATGGGGATCTCCTAAATGGTAGGAGATACGAAAAGGTTTAAATTAGAGAAAAGTTGCGCAGTTTGATGCTTTGCTCAAAACCAAACAAAAAAAAGTTTACAAATTCCGAGTAGTTCCGGAGAAAAAAACCGAAGTATTTAAAGCTGTCAAAAAACCCTTAAAACTTTCTACAGGCACTTTTTTAAGATCTACCTAATGAGAGGTCCGTTTTTGAGATTTGACATTTCAGTGTGACAGGAGCACAGTCAAGTTCATTTTTTCTTATGGACACATGCCTTTTTTCTCCTGCCGTTTGGTTCATAAAGGATGACAGATATTTTACAACATAATTTTCACAAGTACCTGACGTTTTGAGTTAACTGACCATCATTAGCCCAAATTCAAAGATTAAAGAACAAAGAAAAAACGTATGTTTATAATATTAGGTAAAGTTATTTGTTATTTCCAAAATAAATCCAAAACGTCAGGTGACTTGTCAAAATAAGCTTGCAAAATGTTTTATGAACCAAACGGCGAGAAAATAAAAGGATGTGTCCATAAGAAAAAATGAACTTGACAGTGCTCGTGTCACACTGAAATGTCAAGTCTCAAAAACGGAACTCTCACACGCGTTTTCTGACAGCTTGACGAATAAGGGCACAAAAAGATAAAAACTAAAAGTGAAGATTTCGGTTTTTCCCGCCTATCTCCGGAACTATCCGGAATTTGTAAACTTTTCTTTTTGTTTTGGACAAAGCATCAAATTGCGCAACTTTGCCCTAATTTAAATCGTTTTGAATCTTCTACCGTTTAGGAGATCCCCATTGTGAGCATAGAACTTGAAGCAACCTGTATATGTGTATATATATTACAGCATAAATATGTTATTTCTAACAAAAATAAAGTGGATACGTTGCTTGTTTTGAAAATCCACATCTGACAATCCGGCAAGCGTGTAAATAAGCCCTTATCCCGGATCTAACTTATAAAAATGCTAAACGGTTTTTTACTGGAATAAACACTTTCCTAAGGAACCCTGATGACAACAACAGATATTAAGCACTCATACTACATCTAAACTTTTACGGTCTAAGTCAACTAAATTGCAAACTGAATGATTTTCTTTGTCTAATATGGCTATTTCTTTGTCAAGAATTTCCTTTTTTATAATAACAAATTAACAAAACTTCTTTCGAATTGATGCAATATTTTTTGTGAACATTCACTGAGTCATATAAAAAAAAGCATTTGTTGTGCGAAAGAAATAATCTTCCACTTTTACTCACGTAAGTAAGAAATAGTTATTTAGCTAACAAGTGTGGAAAGTGATAGTTTTCTGCACGCGACAGCAGGGCGGAAAAGACATTTTTCGAACGTGTCAGGTACAAAATTTGTCCTACTTGCGTAAAATAGTTATTTAATGTTCTTTTAAATAATTTAAAAAAAATGCGTGCGGTAAAAAATTTGCAACTTCCCGCACGCAAATGCGTAGGTAAACGTTGACTTTTACGCACGCTAGTAGAGAAAATAATTTTTATCATCAGTAACAAATATCTGTGATTGCCATAGACGTTTTTTATTTTATGTTTCTTGACTCCTTGAGCGCCGCCGTCCCTATCCTTATTTTCCACTTTACAAGTTGTATTACCATTTACATATACAATTTTTGGCGTTATTCTTTTTTTTGTGAAAAGCTTTTGCACACGGGCCCGGTAAAAAATGATTTAAAATAAGCATTTACCTCATAGAAAAATACTTATTTTAGCATAAATATAATATACTTATATTTATGTAAAGATATATTTTCCCTATCTGCCTGCGCAAAAGTGGTTTTTTCGCACGCCGTACATTGCTTTGTGTTTGTATATTAATTTCATAGCAACAACAATAAAATACTGCCTGAAAATCAATTTGGAAATACAAAATTTATTAAACTTTTTCTACGCAGGAGATGGGTAAATGGATAAAAAAATAGCTACAGGTCTTTAAAGTTTAGTTTCATCTTGATGGAGCAGCATAGAGCTCCCCCGTGCCTTAATATCGTTAAATTTCAGGATAACGGAACTTTGAAGTTTGTATTTAAATTGAACCCTTCATGAAGCCTAATCAAACACGCATTAGGAAGTTGCCGTTACACCCTTTTGGTAAAGGTGTGTTTACTTACATTCGGTTCGGAAAAAATCGGTCAGAGTAAACCTATTTCCTAAACTAAGTGAAAAAATTGAGTAAAATTTTTGCGTACTTTTGATCTATTACTCACCACTGAGTGAAAATTGAGTCAGTTCACTCCATTTCGAGTGACCTTCGATATCTCCAAATCAAGCGAAAGTTACTTAACTCTGTCATTTAGTATTCTGTGGATTCCGTGACTCTAATTTGTGTACATCGGGCCTTCGGCAAGTTCCGGCTTTCGACGCGCCGTGTCGTAAACGGAGACGATCTAGCCAGAATGCACCGGAACGCAGTTTGTGCGATGCGAAGTGCTCGTGGGTCTCATTTGTTCAAAATTTTTAGGAATCGGATAATTTTCAAAATAAATTTTTTATCGGTCACCAAGTGGTGCAAAATTGAATTGACGGATGACGTGAGTATGGCCCATTTTAAGGAAATTGGTAAGTAATGCTTGGTTCAGCCATCAAGTAAGATTAATTTTATGATTAGTCTCAAACACAATCAGAATCAAGAACACAAACACAGGCACAACAAAATTTACCAATTCATCCATTGAGTAAGCACAGTCATAATCACAACTAAACATGGAAATTGCTCAATTGTTTCAATGAACAATCCTAAATTCTAAACTTTCCATTTTGCAGCAAAAACAAAAATATCCATGGGTGCTATGTGAAAATATCACAAAAATATTTTGAGGTTATGTGTTTTAATGACATTTGACACATTTTACGGCGCAAGATTTAAAAATTGCAATCGGCGCATGCGCAGTTGCCCATTTTGATTAAGCAGAAACACAAAAGTTCAAAGTTCCCAACTTTTCTTAAATTTGTGTTTCTGATTGTGATTATGACTAATCATAAATTTTGGATGAACAGGTCAACGGTTTTCAATGTATTTAACTTTTTTAAGATTGTGCTTGTAATTGTGTTTAATCATAAAATTGAGCTTAACTGATGACTGAACCAAGGATAAATAACTACTTTGTACTGCCCACTCCCAATTTTCCAAAGGATTTTTTTCAGTCTCTCAGGTATGCTTTGCTCAAGTTAAGTAGTTACCTACTGGTAGTCGAGAACGATACACGACAGCCGCTTAGGGGGTGAATGTCGCCAGGTTAGCAATTATTTTTTGTTGGGTTAGGTTAGGTTAGGTTAAATTATAATAAATATGATTAAATTTTGTTAAGTTATGTTCATACAAGGCACAGTCACAGGTTTAGTTCTAGTTTTTTGTCTTTTTCTTAACAAAACAAGTAACAGGGATACAAGTTATGACAAAAATTAGAACTAAACATGTGACTAAGACGAGCATGAACGATACATTAGTTTTTCTGAGGAAAACCGAAAAAATAGCGTTTTTTTCCACTGTCGTGACTGTAGCAATTTAGCTAAATTCACGACAGCTCGTGTAATACCTAAGGATATACCTATAGGGAGGGACTGTCGGGAAACTAGCCACAGCCTTTTCTTATTTCTATTTGATTTACTATCAAACATTTGTTTACACACATTTTTTCTCGTCTTCTCATCATGTAGTCGTACATAATAAAGTGATGGAAAAATAGTCTATAAAACTTTCTTGCTGCTAAATTTGCTCAACAAAACTTGCTGTCGTTTATTATAAGAAAACTTAGTTAAAGTACCTAGTGAAAAAACAAAACATTGAAATGGTAATAAAAATTTGAGTGTAAATTATGATATAAACATATAGCGATGTAATCTAAATTGGAGTTAAATTTACTCAAACGTTGAGCGAATCGTTTGAACTTCACTCATATAATGAGCGAATAAACTATTTTGAGCAAATATATACTCAGAAATAGAGCACTTTTTCACTAAAAATCAAATGAAATTAACTCATAAAACGAGTGAATTAACTCTATTTGGAATCCTTGAATCTTAGTGAACTTGACTCAAAATAGAGTAAAAATACTCAAAACCAGAGTCATTTTGACCTGGATATTGAGTTAAAGTAACTCAATGTTGAGTTATTGGTACTAAATAATAAAGTAAATGGTAAAGTTAACTTCACTCAACACTTGATTAATATGATTTGAAAATCACTCCTAGGTAATTTCCTTAACTCATAAAGTCACTCAAACTTTAGAGTTAAACCGCCTCTATGATTTCACTCCCGCCTCTATAATTCCACTCAATTATATTGAGTGAATTCTCACTCAATTCTGATGTGGACCGAAGTTAGATCCTTTTTGAGTGATTTTTGAGTGAAATTTCACTCATTTTTTTTACCAGTGTACATAAGAGTGAGGAAGTAGGTTTTTACCGAACACAAATAAAGGCAGCAAAACGCGCCGTAGGCAAAAAATTAAATAGCCTAAGTGGGCGCGAAGCACATCTGTGAGTGTGTGTGCAGCGTCATAACCGACTTTATTTTATAAAAATCGTAAACTGTTAATGGTTTTTTGTTCTAGTGTTTTGTTTTGTGTGTACCAAATCTTTCGCTGTGCTAGTTTTTTAAAAAAAGTTTTAAGAACTAGAAACTTAAAAGTTTTTCCAGTATACTACTAATAATTTTAGCTCTATAAAGGACAAAGTAAAGAAAAAATAATGGAGATATTGGTTTTCCAAAAGTTACCCCAGCAGTTAGCAATAACCATTGTTCAATATAGGGTAGGCCACAAAATTCTGCACTTCTTGGATTGGCTATAACTGTTGACTTGATTACTCGATTTTTAAATATATTGGCTTTTTGGAAAAATAAAACGTGAGACTTTTTCGATTCTATTAAAAATTTTAAACTTCTAAGAAATTCAAGATGGCCGACAATTATAAAATATGTATAATTTTCACCACCCCCCTCTCCGAAAAAAATTTATGTGCGACACTGAACAAACTCTAAAGCTTTCACTACAAACGCTTATTGATTCTGTGTATATTGAAGTATCATTTAATTAAATCAGTTGGGAAATAAAAAGTTATAAATTTTTTGACTACGAGTGTTTTGGCTTCTCATTGAAAAAAATCACAAAATAATTACTAACTAATTATTTAATTAAGAAAAACACTAAGAATCTAAATACTCATTACTTTTTTATTTCTTATCCGATTTAATTAGGTGATACCTCTATATACAAAGAAAAAATGGAGATTTGGAAATACTAGTTTACATTTAGTCCAGGGTCTTACTTAAAAAAAATAAGACGTGTAAAACCTAAATCTTTTTAAAACTATCCGCCATCAGGATTTTTTTTTCAAGTTTTAAACAAAAGAACGCAACTCTCATGTTTTGTCTCTTTACAACAATATTTTTTTTTTAAAACAAACACTCTCTAATCTAAAAGCTTATAACTTTTTCATTTCTCAACCGATTTAATTAAATGATAATGATTGTAATGAAAGCTTTAGAGTTTATTCATTGTCGCAAATAAGTTTTTTTCAAGGAAGATGAAAACTACACATTTTTTGCAACTGTCCGCCATCTTGGATTTTTGAGAAATTTTAAATTTTCAACTGAAACGAAAAAGTATCACGTTTTATCTTTCCAAAAACTAACATTTTTAAAAATCGAGTACTTATGTCAAAATTTATAGCCAATCCAAAAAGTGCGAAAATATGTTGCCTACCATATAGGGAGCTTATGAAGAAAATAGTCCACACTGGGCCAAATGGTGGTCCAAATCATTAAATATCATGGGCAACACTTTTTACTTCAAACAGAATTTTTTGTAAAACCTATCCAAAATAAAATCTGTATGAAATGAAAAACGTGCGACTTATTTAAAAAGCGTCAACTGATTTGTGCATAAGGACAATGAAATAACTATCAGTAGGGTGTAGACATGACTTAAGGCTTCTCTCCTCTTTAGAAAGCAATTAAGTTTCAGATGAAACACTTATTTAATTTATGACGTAAGTTTTAGTGATTTAGGATGTGTGGTTACCCATGGTACGTACAGGGGGACTGTTCATAAAATTCCACTTGGGAAAACTTGTTTTATTATGAGTCACAAAAAGATAAACAAAAAAGTGAATTACTCATGAAATTATGTAGATATCCTTTACAGTTTTTACAGTTTCACTCTTTTTAAAATCACCCGTTACACGCAGGATGGTCATGGAGTCCTGTTTTTTAATGGAACACCCTGTATAATTTTTAAAATTTCGATAGATTTTTATTTAAAAAATATACCATATGTTACCATTGTCTTGAATGGGCATTGAGCAAATTCGCAAAAGAGTTGCCATAAGAGTAATGCGTTGAACAAAGGACCACTTAACTATTTCTCCTTGGCCACATTACCCTTATGGCAAATTATTTTTTATTTTACTCGAGAACCGTGAAAGATAAACCCTACTATATTTTTGGAATCAGAAAGAAAAGATCTATCAAAATTTTATAAAATATACAGGGTATTCAATTAAAAAAACTAAATCTTATGGCCACTCTGCGTGTGGGATGTGATTAAGGAAAATACTGAAAATGTTACAGAAATCTACCTAATTTCTTAAGTAATTTACTTTTTGATTTATACTCTCTTAACAAAAAGGCACTCCCAAGTGGAACTTTATAAAAGGTCACCCTGTACTGGCATATGCAAAACGATCTTTCCACAAACTGTTTGTTGAAAATACTTAAAAACTTAGTTTTGTAGCATAAATAGGTAATTGCTTAAGTAATGCGGAATACAATGTTCGAAATGCGGAGTTCTGTCAGCTGTCAAGCGCCCAAGGCGCATGACTAATTCATTTTAAAAGCAGGCTGGTTTGTTGCAAAGATCTTGCTTTAAAATTTATGCACAAACTTTTGACCAAATGAGCTCCAGTTGTCCAACTGGCATTGGGGCCTTCTGTGTAACGGTGGCGTTGCTAATTCTGAATAACCTTACACATATTCGGTAAAAATTTTAAGTTAAAACGAGTCCACAGCGGAAACTGGGCTTAAAAATCACACAATTGTGACTTAGTTTTACTCAATTTGAAGCCAAATTAAGGCAAAAAAGAATATTTGACTCTGAATTCAGTTCACTCAACTCTCAACAAAGCGGACTATATTTTTTCTACGATCACCTACGAAAATAATCATGTTTACACACTTGGATATAATCAAATTTCACACGTGTGCAGAAATATTTCCAAACATGTGTAAAAAACTGTGTTATTTAAGGTATTTACAGTTAAAGGTAGGTCAAATGTCAACATTAATTTTTCACACATGTATTGCAAAGTACTTTTCCAGATTACCTTCAACCCATTTTGTAAAAATAATTACATAAATAGTGTAAACCTTGAGTGTTCGAAGAAAAAATGAATGAAAAAGTTACTTTCTAATACTCGTGTGTTTTTGCACTTAACTACCACCTCGCACAAAAATATCCACAGTCGTGTAAAATTTGTCACTTTCTACACTGGTTATGTAATATACTATTTCGATTTAATTCATATATACTTAACTTTTTATGAATTTTGTTGACATCAGACACCAGACCCTTTTAAATTGGGATTCAGTTTACACATTCTATAAACTGTCACATTATATAATGGACCAATCAAGGAGAATTTGCCCATCCCAAAGGAAATTATCCTTTGCTGTACTTCCAATAACGAATCCTTATAAGTTAATTAAGCGTCAAGAGTTAGGGGAGTTTAGGGGACTTTAGGTTTAGTCAGGGAAAGTCGAAAATAATTACATTGAGTACGTTTATGACGAAACAGTGACACACTAAAAAAACAGGAGAAACAGTGCCCAAGAGTTTTTAAATAAAAAGGTAGGTAATAATTAAAATATTATTTTTATATACTTTATAGTCTGTTGTTTAAATGACCTCAATTCGGTTGACTAAATTGGGCTGAAATAGTGAATTAGAGTTTAAGGTATAAATTATGATGGATAGGTAATTCTCGCCATTTTTTGATAATATGTGCATTTTCTCGTCCTGAATACTAAATGGAAAATCGTGTACCTCAAAATTGTGCAGAAGGGCTCGGCACACCAATCCAAAGGTGGGCAATTTTAGAGGGGGTAGGATAACCTTTTACCAAAAATCACCTGGTGTGCCGAACCCTTATCCATGAATGAGGTCCGGCATACCAGTTGATTTTTGATCTGGGGGTACTACTACATAATATATGTGAAAATGGTGAGGGTTACCTTATCCACCATGTGACCTCTAAAATTGCCCACCTTTGGATTGGTGTGCCGAGTCCTTATCGACAATTTTGAGGTGCAGGATTGTCCATTTCGTATTCAGGACGAGAAAATGCACATCTTATCAAAAAATGGCGAGGGTTACCTAACTTATTTGGAGGTTTTTTAACTTCTTTTTTTTTCTAATTGCCTTAGGAGCATAATCCTACTGGAAATATTAACACGGCAGGACGAATTCGTATGAGGTAGCTTGGATAAATAAGTGCCAGTGCGGAACGACACCAATTTGTGAGTGGTTCAAAGTTGGAAATCAAAGTGTATGATGGTGTTTAATGATGTATAGTGCAGGGTGACCAGTGAAACTACTGATGAGCCCACGCTGGTTACCCAGGGCGAAACATCGTTTAATCATTTCTCTTTTCGCTTTGATCTTGTGTGTGTTCCTTGTGGGATGCTCATCCAAGTTTGAGTTTTCGTTATTTCCACCCAAGATCTTTTGATCTTTTGTTTTTCAGTCTATTTTCCGTTGAAGTAACTGATTTGGAGGTTTTTTAACTTGTTTTTTGTTAACTTACCAATCTGTTTCTCGAGCAAGGCAAAAATAAAACAAAATAATAAAAACAAAATAAATAAAAGATAACACGGCACGGAGAGTAAATTGGACTTGATTCCCCCTATGTTCGCAGTAGCCTAAACGTTTTAAGAAAGAACTTTAATTAATCTGCTCCATTACCATTTTGCTGCGTTATCAACTTTAACAGTGAATATGGTTAATGTTAAAAATTACACTTGACACAGCAAGCCTAAAAGAGGAGTGTTTGCATTAATATATGCTGTTTAAAAAAATGTGATGTCATTAGTGTTACTATGTGTTGTTGTTGCTGTAAATATCTGTAAACATTTTTGCGGTGGTGAAAAAAGCATTAAAAACTTTACATTTAAAAAAAATAAAATTACCGTTAGATATCTTACTTACTTTTGTATTTTATAAAAAATTTATAATTACAAAAAATACTGGTGTCCCTTCTGTTCAATAAACTATATGCTGTGTCAATATTCCCCGGGGTGGAGGTCTATAATAAGAGGTTTCTCCAAAATAAATTATGCCATTCGGACCTCGTGGACCTATAGTAAAGCTTGTCGTGGAATACGTAATGAAAAGGCCTGCGACAGAAAAGATTTAAAGGCCAGGGGCGGTCAAATGAAACTCGGATAATTTTATTGGATAAATTGATCAGGAATTTCGTTGCAGCTTCAGTGCAACCATATGAATATGAGATACTTTAACGGCCCTGCCCTTGAATTTTTCGAAGAAAAGCCGTACCAATTGGTATTTTTAGCTAATTTTTAAAAGACATCAAACCCCAAGCAGCATTTTAGGTTCAGTAAACCAGTACCCAAGCAACAAAATCAGTCGCGACGCTGTGGCCGTCTTCAGGCCCTATCCCTAATAGAATTTTGGCCTCATATAACGGCGACGGTTTTACTACTACTGTACCTCGATGTATTCACCGTTTTTGGGAATGCATTGAGACGGCTATACAACTACATCGCGATGGTAATGATTACTCTTGATATAGAAGTGTCGACGCGGGTAATAAAGGGGCACGTTACCTCGACGTCCTGTTTACCACATAAAGTACTATTTCTGACTTTATAGGGTTTTTATAGCTTTTCCCTTTCCCACATTACCAATTAAAAAATCTTGATCTTTTTCTAAACTATATCAGGACACACACTATAAAATATGTGAAGGCGTGACAGGAAACAAAAATATTATCTATATCATAACATATACCTAATAATTACCATTTTAACCACTTTTCTGTCCTAAACCTTCCTCCTCTACACCTTGTCTTGGAGAAAGAGGCTATGAAGGCAACCTACAGAATCATAGCCCACCAATGGGGTGGCAGGGCAAGTCAAGTAGTACCAAACCCTTTAACGCGGGCAATTAAGAGCCACTGCATTCTAGTGCTGCTACCGGATCTAATGCCTGCAACACTAAACAGCAAAAAGCACACTATCTCCCAGACAGGGAGGACTGGACGACAAACAGAATAAGTTTCTCAAGTAAAGGCGTTGGATCCGGGGCTTATTGCAGCCGGGAAAATGTCAGG
This sequence comes from Oxystoma pomonae, assembly GCA_963921995.1. Lineage (NCBI taxonomy): Eukaryota > Metazoa > Arthropoda > Insecta > Coleoptera > Brentidae > Oxystoma > Oxystoma pomonae. The sequence continues at coordinate 74,524,358 of OY998169.1, read as the reverse complement.
ATTATACATAGACTTGGACGAATGACCACAATTTTCCAAGCAGAAATCCTCGCCATTGAAATGAGCGCACGTTGGATGATAGATCATAACTGGCGCAACAGATCAATAAAGATACTCTCCTACAGTCAAGCGGCCCTTAAGGCTCCTTAAGGCTCTTGAATCCTATAGGTGCTCATCGAAAACCGTTAGGAGCTGCCAGGACACACTGAACACCCTAGGGCGAATAAACACTGTGTCGCTGGTATTGATTCCGGGACATTCTGGGCATCGGGAAATGAGAGAGTGAAGCGGCCTCTGCCGTCTTTATTGGCCCCGAACCAGCCCTTGGAATAGCATACAACACAGTCATCACTGCTCTCTCAGGCTGGATGGAAAACAAGTTCCACCAATACTGGAGAGAATTGCCGGGTCTGGCACATTCCAAAGAGTTCATTACAGAACCCTGCAGGAAGAGGGCCGGGAAACTCATTGAGCTCACCAGGCAGAACATACGGACAATGGTTGATTTATACACCGGACACTGCAGGCTGAAAGTACCATTACATAGAATGGGTCCGAGTGAGGACACCGAATGTAGGCTCTGTATGGAGTATGATGAGATGGCCAGATATGTGCTGTGTGAATGTCCGACCATTGCACGTCAGCGTCAACGTATCTTCGGTAAGCCACAGATCGACGGACTGGATCTGAATGATGCTTCACCAAAGCAAGTTGCGAGCCGCTTTAAGGGGCTGAATATTTTGTAGCAACAAAACATGTTAAAAGTGAGCCACAATAGACCCAATAGTGGTCGCAGTGGACAGTGCCATACTGGCACACTCACAAACGAATCAATCAATCAATCAAACCACTTTTCTGAAATCACAACATCTTAAACTTGTAAACGCATAGCACTTTACTGATTCAATATGCTGATTTTTTTTATAAAAAAACAACGCGGACCCCCCAGTTTTGCCCTAGTTTTCCAGTCTTAATATGTTTTATTAACTAAATATTAATATTTTTACTATTATTGGCACATGCAACTACTAATCAAGGATTTAATGAGATATTTTTTAATTTTAATTCTAATTCCACGTTGACGATGCATTGATGTACACTTGATTTCAAAAGAAACTCACACATGCATTTTTTCTTATGCCACAAAATTTTGCTTTCCATTAGTGCAACACCATTCTCAACTAAAAAGCAAGTTAACTCATTTTCGTTTTAGTATCCTTTGGCCTATGATCGGTGCCATATTGAGACCAAACTGACTGAAAATCCATGGTCATAAAAATGGTAGCCACAATAGGCTAAAGGGCACTGAGGCGGTAGGAGTTACCAGGCTTTTTAGTTGAGAACGGTATTGATTAGTGTATATTATTATAAGGCACCACCAGCTTAGTAGACAGCTTAAATTCAGTGTGACATCCTTAAAAATGTTACAGATATCAACATTTACAAAAGTTCAAATTATGACTCGAGTTATAGAAGATATGGGTGGACTATAAGACGAGCGGCCACCCATTGTGGAGTGGATAAAATGACGATAATGCAATGGAATAGCGCTGGATTGAAAATAATTCTACGGATAGGAAGGATGGATCAGGACGACCAAAAGTAAGTTCTGAAGTGCAAGATGAGAGACTTATTGACCATCTCAAATAAAATCCTTTTTCAACGTCGGTTGAAGCAGCTAATGTAACATTATTTCCGGGTTCTTTAGCAACAATAAATAGAAGAGTAACGAAATCAGAAGTCCCTTGTCGAGTTGCTGCAAAGAAGCCTTTTCTAACAGAAAAACAAAAACAGGTCAGAGTGATTTTTGCACTGAACAACGTTCTTCGTGATAATGAATTCTGGGAGAGGGTGGTTTTCACTGACGAAAAAATTTTTCAATCATCGTCAAGCAACAGGAGAATTTTAGTTTATCGTCCACCAAATTCTAGATTTGAACCAGAATATACTAACCAAATTAAAAAAGCTGGAAATTTTTTTTAAAACATGTGGGATTGGTTTAGTGCTAGAGGTTTGGGTTTTTTTTGGAGAATCGAAGGCAGATTCAATAGTGAACGATATATTGAAATCTTTTAAAACGTTAGGCTGCCATCTGTACAGGCTTTACATGAAAATCATGACTTCGTTTATCAGCAGGACATCTTTCCAGTACACATGGCTAATGTTGTTTGCCAATAGTTTCAGAATAATAATATAGAAACACTTCCTTGGCCAGCCAACAGCCCTGACCTTCACCCAATTGAAAATATATGGGGTCGAATCCTTAAAATAATATACCAAAGGAATTGGAGACCACGAAATGCTGAAGAGTTAAGCGATGCTATTTATCGCGCATTGAATCTGCTCTCAGAAGGCCATCAGTATTTTACCATCGTTTTTGTCCTAATCCAAGTTTCCTATTCATCGAATTGTTTTCAATCCAGCGCTGTTTCCATCCTATTATTGTTATTTTATTAACTCCAAAATTGGTTACCGCCCTCTTTATAGAACAGCCTTCGTCCGTTACTCGAGTGATAATTTGATACTGTTTAATAAAGACTTTACTAAAACATTATTTTTGCTGATTTTTTAGTATTATGCAAAATTTAATATAAAAATAAGATTGTCTTTAATTTAAGTAAAAAAATATTTTCAGTTTTAGGGAACTTTTTTAAACAATATGACAAATTGTCGTACTTTTGAAGTCTTTAGGCATTTTAGCTGGTAGTTCGTTTATATTATACACTTTAAGAAAGGTCAATTTTGTGACTGCATGTATGCGTTTTTTTTTAAATCAAGTGTACAATATCAGTAAAGTAGCGATAGCTCGTAGGCAACGTTTTCCCACTATATGCACATTTATTTCTTACTGCGTGATAGATAGGCAACTGTGTAGACTCCATAACTTTGTAGTTTTGTATTGAGTAGGAGCTACTGAAATGCAACCAAATTTATCAGTAGAGTCATAATCTCGTAACAGTTATTAAATAAAAAATTGGTGCTAGAGAGCACGGATAGTCCACCATACAATCAAGTATTTTATGTGGAAAGGAAATGAAAATATCTCGAAAACTGTAGCTTTGAAAGATTTGAGCTTTATAACAAGATTTTTGGGTAATATTTACGAAAACCAAAATCTGAAAACCGCATATCAATAGCTGCTTTACTTCTAAAAGTTTTTTTTAATAACTCGGAAACTGAAGCTCCCACGAATTTGGACTTTATAACAAAATTTGTAGTAAATATTGATAGAATCTTAAATCTGAAAACAGTATATCGCTACTTGCTTTTGTTCCAAAGTTACAATTTTTTAAATACTTTATCCCCCTTTCCCCCACCATCCTACCCAAAAGTTAATTAGTTCATGGTCAACCGATAGAGGATTTTTGTACCAAATTTCGTTAAAATCGATTACGACGAGTTATCGTGTATACAGACAGACAATAGGCAACAGACCGACAGACCGACAGACAATTTTTTTTCACCAGTTTTAATAGTCCCCCATACCATATTGATATGGTGGATTAATACATGTGATAACTATGAAGTAACCCTCGGATAGTGGAATATTTTACTTTCGCGTATAACTTTATATTTTCAGTAATTTTGAAAATTTTAAAACAGAAAGAAAACAATATTAAATGAAAAACAAAAATTTTTCACAGAAAACTAATCTACTTTTTTTAAATTTTACTTGGCTTTGTTTCGCGCAACAAGCCTCCTCCAGAGTGATTTTTGCTGAGCTTTAAGTTCGAAGTTACAATCTGAGGAATTGTTTATAGCAACACTGTACGGGAAATGAATTTAACTATGTAGGCCTGATTTTTTTGCAAAATTTTACGTCATTGAATTTGTTTTCCATGGCAACGCGGAGACTTCATTTATGTTTATCCACAGTGGGACACCAAAGATTTTTTAGTACCAGGTCAAAAATTTGGGGTTAGGTTACTTATTTTGACTTTTCTCGTTCTGCGCTGCTAAAAAAACAAGTAAAATAATAAAATAAAAGAAAACCATTTTTGGCAGAATTACCTGCTAAAAAACGCTACCCAACTGCGTATTAACGTAACTGGGTGTAATGTTTAAGGTTGCATTTACAGATGCATTTATAATTGAATTAGAAACACTCCCGCTAGCTGAGACAAATTAATCGTATTCTATTTTAAACAGGAGCGTCAAGGACTAGCAAGAGTCTTTCCAACCTCTAAATGGAGCTTTACTGACCTGTTTTGTTAGTACTCAAGTATCCGTGTATTTTTGAATCTGAGGTTCCAAAATCTATCCTTTGCACTCCAAGATCTTACTGGTACCATTGTACATAACTATGCCGCAATAATTTAAATTTAAAAGAACTGGTTGAATCAAAATATCAGCAAAAAGTTATGTGGGGTTATGGGCGCCGAATGTTTCTATGCGAATTCCTAAAAATCCCAGCGAGCCAGTAAAGTTCTCTTGGCTCTTTGATAGACTCGGGGTAATGCCCGCGCAGCGCTAGGCCTTTTTCGGCGGGCGACCGCATACGCGGAGTGGTTTCATATTTGTTTTAAAAGAAAGATAAACATAACCTCGAATGGTTTTCTATCGGTCTATCGGCCAACACTTGAACTGCGTGTGTCTGCCAAATTCAATGAAGTGTGATTGATTGATCGGTTTTCTTTTTCGGAGTGCACAGGCTTTTAGAAAAATGGAAACTTAGTTTTTATTTTCGCTAAAGCAAGGAAATATAAAAAAGAAAAATGTAATTCAGAGGAAATCGTGATTATTTCTTTATTTTTTTTTTAAATCGGGTTTGTTATAAACCGCAATTATTTTGAAGCTTTTGGTATAGATGACAGCACCAGAGCTTTTATTTTAAAGAAAAAATAATTGAGAATTTATATTTTTGTTAAGCATTTAAAAATGATCACCCCTGCAAAATTTCAGCTAATTGTGATGTTTAGTTTTCCCTGTGCACTCTGGAAAAAGATTAAAAAATTAGAGAAGAAGGCGTTGCCAGTTGTACTTTTTTTACTTAAAATCTGGGGAGAAACTATAGCCTTAATATAAGGCGTCGTAGTATAAACTCCAATTGGATGTGGAGATGCTGCGAACGTTGTATTTTGAGCGGTCTTCTTTCAGTAACCGGTTAATTTTCGCAGGTTTCTACTTATTTGTCCTGCTCGCAAATTTCATTCTTATTGCTATTTACATCCTTTAACATTTTGCTTTCACTTCATTTCGACAGGCGGGCGCGCTGCATATAGCCATACCAACATCCTGCGTTAGTTGAACGACGAAAGTTATTTAAATTCGCGGGTATGGTGGCTTATGTTATGCTTTATGTGCAAGGTACAATCCTATGTTACCCTGATGATTCCTACCAAGGATGAAACAGGCCTGTGGGTATCTGGGCTATCCATTAGATCTTGAAGGCCCGGTATTAATGAATTGAATTCTTTTTATTATTAAATCATTGCAATAACGAACCGCCACTGTAAACTCCGATACCCGATGGCTCTCTTGTTAACTCATAAATTTTGTCTAATTAATTTGGCGGGGGACAGAATATACGGCCCTAGCTTGCAAAAAATGCTTCCGTGATAGTTTTTTTTTCAATAATTTACTGCTTTTAAGCTGACACAAACGGCCACTATTTATTTCCCGGTTTAATGCAATGAAAGAGTCTTGTTCTAACGATTTATATCGTGTTCTATCTAAAAATCTGTCATCTTTTACAGTAGCAACACAAATAATTTGATATAATTTGGCTTTTTGACTAGCAGAGAAGTTTTTTTTGGCAACCAATCGAGTTGTCTACTTGATGGCATAGAAATCATTCCCAATTTTGACTTTAAACATTTGTATCACCAATTACCAACCGAATAGGACCTTATATATTTCCAAGACAATTCCATCCTAGTTTTTAGGAGAAATTTATTACCGAACAAAAGTCGAAATTTGCATTCAAAGACACTCCAATTCGGTAATAAATTCCTTGGTCGTCTAACTTTTACCGGCTAGATAACCGAAAGCAGAGTTGACAGACTTGCAAGTAGAGTTAATATTAATGGAGCAAATTTCCGATTTTGTCCTAAATCTACCTTTAGATGCAATCTAGCAACATATTTTTTACAATCTTTATTTACTCTAAGCAGAATATCCACATTAGTAACTCTGTATATCCAAGATATGCCTAGTATTCTACGATAACACTATATCTCGAATGCCTCTAACTTTTTGCACATAGCCTCAGTCAGTGTCGAGGCTTCAAGGCCATAATATAAGATGGTAAAAACATAACACCGAATGGCACGAATTTGGAGAGTAGTATTAAGATCGAATACATAATACGGATATCATTTTGATAAAAGATAATCTGGCCTGTTCAATTCTGCACGAATTTCTTGCATGTTGTCCCAGTTTTTATTGAGGAGGCAACCAAAGTATTTGTATGAATCTACGCGTTCGCCTTGCTGCCTTGTTCTTTTCCTTGGATATGACCATCCATTTTGTTTTTCCAACATTTAGGTTAAGATCGAACTGCGCTTCAACAACTTTTGCAAGCCTTCCAGCGTGTCTGCTATTCTGACAGTGTCGTCGGCATATCGTAGGTTTTTGATTTTTATGCCATTTATGGTCAGACCCCTTTCGCAGTTATGAAGTGTATTCTCTATTATTTTGTTAACACTATATATCGAATGCCTCTAACTTTTTGCACACAGCCTCAGTCAGTGTCCAGGCATCCATTCCATAATATAAGATGGTAAAAACATAACACCGAATGGCACGAATTTGGAGAGTGGTATTAAGATTGAATACACAACACTGATATCATTTTGATAAAAGATAATGTGGCCTGTTCAATTCTGCACGAACTTCTTGCATGTTGTCCCAGTTCTTATTAAGGAGGCAACCAAAGTATTTGTATGAATCTACGCGTTCGACTTGCTGCCTTGTTCCTTTCCTTGTATATGAACATCCATTTTGTTTCTCCAGTATTTAAGTTAAGATCGAACTGCGATTCAACAACTCTTGCACGTATTCTCTATTATTTTGTTACTATAGATATTAAACAACATACAATATACAACCTTGGCGCACATCTCTTCTTATTTGGACCTCTTCGGATAGTTGGCCATCAACCTTTATTTGAGCAGTTTGATTCCAGTATAGATTAGCGATTATGTTTAGATCTCGGTCATCTAGACCAACTTCTTTTAGCGATTCTATTAGTTTTTTGTATTGAACTCGAGCAAACACTTTCTCATAATCTACGAAACAGGCATATACAGTCACCGACACATTAGTATATCGCTGAACTAAGACTTAAATGTCAAACAGGGCTTCTCTTGTCCCATCATTTTCCATAAATTCTTTTATAGATATTCATTAGAATGACTTTTAACATATGGCTCATTAGGCGGTAATGACTACACTTTTTTGCTGAATGTTTTTTAGGCAGTGTAACAAAGGTTGATTTTAGCCAGTCATTAGGGATTTTACCGCTGCGATAAATCAAGTTAAAAAGATTGACCAGCGTATTTAGCGAATCTTCGTTTTTTATTAGCTTTAAAACTTTAGTGTATACTTCGTCTTGCCCTATCGCCTTTCGGTTTTTAGCTGAAGATATTGGATGTTGTACTTCCTCTGGTGTTATATCTATGTCTCGGTTTGATAATTCTTCTGGCTGTTCGGATCGGTTATCGGTAAACAGATGTTCTATATATAGCTACAGCAGTCTTCTTTTATTAAATAATCCAGCCGCTTCCTTTAAGCGTTCGCGTAAATTGAAAGTGTCATGTTTAGCATCTATGTCTTCTATTTCTTGACATTGTTGTATTATCCAGTCTTGTTTTGCTTACCTTATCTTGTTTTTTCTTTCTCCATGATTTCATCGGTCATCCAAACTTTCTTTTTATTTCTTGTTTCGTCCTTGTCTAAGAGTGTTGTGCTTTCGACTATGGCACTTTTAACCTTTGTCCAGATCATTTCTGCATCTTGCTCGGTAGTCTCATTAATATCTTTATCTTTTTGTTAAGTTCGACTTTAAGTTTAGTTACTACCATGTTATCTTAAAGTTCGTCTAAACTGTCTGGTCTGGGTCGGTTATTTGGGGAACGATTTTTCTTGAGGGTACATTTAATGTTCGCCACCACTGGATTCTGATTCGAGCCTGCGTCTGCGCCAGGGTAAGTTTTTGAGACTATTGGCGATCTTTAAACCATAGTTCGTAACTGGTTGGAATCCGGTGTTGTAAATATCCAAAAATTAGATACGGACGGTTGCGATGAACAGACAGAAGTTTCTATCGCACATATTTTTCACGCGCTATTGATCAAAGTCATCTAATGCATGTTTTAGATATACGGCGTTTATGACTGCGATAAAAATAATGTTCTTTCTTATTATTTGTCGTGATTTTTGTTTACAAAAAAAAATTGGTGCAATGTAGATTACGAAAATGTAAAAACTATTTATTTTTTATTTAAATTACGTTAAATTATATATTTTGAGGGGGTTTTGTCATTGTTCAGAAAAAGCGTGACTGCCGTAGCTTAAACGCTACTCTGTACACCCTTCGACTTCGCATAACTGTCAGATACAACTATCTCAAGAATATGTTTAGATATGCGAGGTCGAAAGTTGGTCAGGCGGATATTTCCCTGGTACGTTGAATCTCTTTCTCTCAACAATAGTAACTATGTTATGGTCGCAAACACGGACCTAATCGTTTTGGAGGCCAAACTACGAAGCAGAAGTTGAAAAGGTATAAAAGTAGTCACCTTTATAGAAAGAATCCTCAGCGCGTACCTATCGCGTCTTATTTAACAAAGCCTTTATTGTTTCTGTGTGGCCATTTTTTCTTAGCTTCACGAAATTTTTATAAAAGTTATACAAAGAATATTATTTTTTAAATACAGGAAACTTAAATGTAATTGTTAGTTAAAAATTCGTCGTTTGACACCTTCAATAAAACCCTTTGTCGTGTATCGTAGGTGGATAGATAAACAGAAATTTAATACAATTAATAATCTTGAAATGTTTTTAATTGTGTACACTAAAGGATTTTCAAATAACTCGTCAAAACCCGAGGTCTTGATAACTCAGTTAGTTAGAGCATTGGATTAGTATTCTAGGGGTCCCGGATTCAAATCTCAGTCGAAACACTTTTTCTCCAATTTATCCTCTTAGTTTCCGCCCTCTACAACACAAATCATTTTTCTGCTATAATTTTTTTTGTGTTGAACTTTACAAGTGTTCAGAAAAATCAGCCTGAACTATTTTTAAATAATTCAAAAATTTTTAAGCGAAAAATCGGCAAAGAAAAGGAACTCTCCTATGTATCCTATTTGTAAAAAAGATTTCCACCGACCTCCATAAATAATATGGCATTAATAAATTTTGGGAGAACACAAATATCATAAATTTAAAAAATGGATTTTTTTGTGAGCTTAAATAGTCGACTGTTACCTTAAAAAATCTTTTACTGTGGTCTAGATAACCAAACGGGTTTGATGCAGAAATTCTCCCCCGTAAAATGTTATTAGATATTCTCGAGAAGCGTCCCGAAAAATGTTATAAGAGAGCATTTAGAGAAAATACGGTAGCGTAATCAGACTCGGGGAGTCGTATGTTCACCTTAAATAAAAACTTATTGGAAGGCTCATAGATATAGGAGAGGAGTAGAGATAACGCTTCCTACCTGCACGAACGTTGTCATTTGTTGGGCGACCATTGGCAGCTGCATCACGTCAAACTAACCTTACTTTTTCTTAAGTGCAAACGGCTGTTGACTTAATTTTTTTGTTTTTGAGGTTCATTAACAAAAAAATAACACAACTTACATATTAGACGAAATATTCTCATCCAACCACGTACCTAGTTTGATTGAAAGTCTGAGACAATGATGTGTTTAAAATTAACTCTGTATTTCGAACTTTCATCGTCTATATTTTATTTATACAAGACGTTTCGATCAGTACAATTTCTGATAGTCTTCAGGTGTAAACTATAATCTATTTCTAAGGCTACGTACTTATATGGCTTCCAAATATTTGGAATTTCAACACTTGATTTACTGAAAATACCCTGATTCTGCCCAATAAAAGCAGCATCAAGGAATTTTCGTTTCTTCCAGTGTGACTCCTTGTGCACAACCTTTGCTTCTGACCACTTCATTCGGTGTTGTGTTGTTTTGACCATGCATGTTCGGCGACTCGCGATTTCGTTGTTTCACCTCTTTGGGTATTCGTCTGATGTTCCTTAATCCTAATAGATGTCTTTTTGTTTTGCCTAGGTATGATTCAACACATTCACACGGAACTTGGTAAATGCATTCCTTATTTTGTTTGTTTTGTTTTACTAAGAAGGCTTCAAATTGTGTTATTAAATTTGAAAGCTGTTTTAATATTAAAGTTGTTCGCTACTCTTCAAACTTTCTCTGATACTCCTTTTATGTATGGAATTTTAAGGAATGGATTTGCCTGGTTTTGGTCTTGTAATCTCTGTGTCTGTTATAAGTTTAAGGCTGTTTCTTATTTCAATTTCCGAACCCTTACTTGATGTCTGAACTCGTCGGCGTCTTGTCGTGAAAGACGACTCTCTATGGAGGTGATGATATCGATAATGAGTATCTTCTTAAAAGCGATGTAAAAGTTACGTCCTTTAACAAGTAGTTTTCTTCTATGGGTGTCAGTGTCTTCTTTGATGCATTAATGATGGTTCTTACAGTGTCAGTGGTCGATTTTTGTGGCTGTTGATGGGCGAATTTCCTTTGGTGCTTCGCTTGCCAAGTCTGTCGTAGATGGTTGCAGGTTCGTGTAATTTTGTCCAGAATTGGCTGATAATCTTCGTCTATAGTATTTTCTCGAATTTCCTGAAACCGTTTTCCCAGTTCTTCCGTCAGCAAGGACTTGTTCCAGCAATGAAAGCTGATTTGGGATCGTATAAGTGTTGGCGTTATCTACAATCCGCTGAACTCTTTTTCCTGGAAATGATGCTTCAAGAGGATACGCAGCCGAAATAATGTTGCTGTCTCTTACTTGACATAGGAATTTGATGTGCGTGTCCCCTTTGGTACGCTTAATTAAAGTTTTTTCGTAGCCTCGAAAAAAATCGCTGATACCGGGTCCGTACCGGGATTCCAACGTTTGTTTAAAAGTTTAAGGCAATGATGTGTTTAAAATTAACTCTTTTTCTATATTTTATTTATTTATACACATACACAAGAAGTATCAGAGAAATTTCGAAGAATAGCGAACAACTTTAATATTAAAACAGCTTTTAAATATTATAACACAATTCGAAGCCTTCTTAGTAAAACAAAACCGGACAACAAACAAAATAAGGAATGCAAGTTCCGTGTGAATGTAGTGAATCAATCATAGGCGAAACAAAAAGACCACTATCTGTTAGGCTTAAGGAACATCAGACGAAAACCCAAAGAGGTGAAACAACGAAATGAGGAAGCGCGGAACATGCATGATCAAAACAACACCAAATGAAGTGAACAAAAGCAAAGGTTGAGTGATTTCCCATAGTATATAGGTAGGTACGTAGCCTTAGCAATAGATTGTAGTTTGCACCTGAAGACGATCAGTGTATAAATAAAATATAGACAATGAAAGTCCGAAACACAGAGTTAATTTCAACGTACCTAGTTGTTGCATCCTTTTATGGAGTACGACATCGTTTCAAAAACGGGGTGCCAAAGGCACAGTCTACATAAGATAAACTCAAAGTCTATTGAATAAAAGTCAAAGAAAATCGCAAAAGAAACAGAAACATTGTAGCTGCAACCAAAACAAGCCAAAATGGACGCGAGTCATCATCAGCATCAGAACCAACCAGGTAAACGTTGCAAGACAGTAAGGAAAACGTTTCCTCAGTAAAAAAAAAACAACGTTTTGAAAACGTAATTAAATGTTGCCACAGCTATTTGAGAAATATTTTTGCCTGTGACAATGTCAACGGCAGCTAAAAATACAGCATTTTTGCACATGCCTACAATTTCGTTTAAAATTTGACTCCCCTGGCAAGAAATGTATTTGAAAGTAGCAGTTATAACAAAATTGATTGATTGATGAATTGAATTGATCACTGATGATGTTTAACTAAACTACTATTCGTAAATACGCATTTTGAGGACTTACCAGTGGTCAAATCTTCGAGCGAAGTCCCGTAAACTAATGAAACCCGTTATATTATCTCTCAAAAATTTGTGATCTTCACTGTTTTTATTTATTTTTCTCTTGAGGTTATATTTACTCTTTTGACAGATTATCGGTTTATGCAATTTCGTACTCTTTCTAAATGGTTTTTGATTAAATAATTATTGTAATACCGTATTCGAACAATCCTGTTTACATAATATAAAAATAGCTGCTCACAATTTTTGACAAAAGTGTTCTTGACTAGGTTAATCGAGTTGTTCCGTGAGTTGTTTCGGGTATTTCTGGTGGACACCTAGAAACACAGATTTTAACAAACCGGTAAAAAATACTAATAAACAACCGCAACAGCCTAACTGCGTTTGACACTATTAGAAACGCGTAGGCTTCTTAACTGAGAGGTGTTTTGTATGTACATAAGAGGGCGCTATATTCGCAGCTGTCGGTTTGCCTTGGTATTAGTTGTATCAGTACCCTCTCTATACAGGCCGATCAACTCCTACCGATTTAGTGTCCTTTAATCCACCTTCGCAGTTATTTTCACTTAAAAGTGACAGAAAATTCATTAGTTTTCTGTCAATATGACGGAGAAGGTCGAAAAAAGACCACTAAAACGGTAGGAGTTGATTGGTCTATGTGGAGAAGGTATTGGCTGTATAAGTTGAAAAAGTGCTAAAACTTGTTCCTGTTTGGTCAGCTGAGATCAAGTTTTATTTTAACATAAAACAAGCTGTTATAGCACGTTCCTATATAATTTTGGGTGATGGCAACTTAGCGGTGACAGCTAAAAATACAACTTAAATTGAGCTAGCTACTTTACAGCAAACACGGAGCACAACGTGTCTAAAGCAGTGTAAAAGTTGCTTTAGTTAATGGCGATCGAAGAAGATTTTCAAGGGAAGTTACCATTAGAATGACGGCGCTGATAGTGTTTGCTGAAATTTCGATGCGAACTCATCGAAAATCGGTTTAATCCCTATTAGTTCCATTGGACGGACCAGAGATAAAGGTGCACGGGTAGAATGCACTGCGAGATACACTTTCGTGGCCAAACATAAGCGAGGTGTTGCCATTTTCACTATACCCTCAAAGAACCCTTGCAATATGTGTGTAAAATCACTTGTAAATTTTACACACCTATTAAAAAAGGCTCAATATGCACACCAAAAAAAAAAAAAAAAATTGGGGTTAAGATTCATAAACATTTAATTGGTAGGTTGTATGGTTATAAAGGTAAAGCTGGTTGCCTATCCTCGATACGTTCCAACTAATAAAATTTGCTTTTATTCAATTACGTGTAACGCTACGAATACTGATAATGATAAGTGTGCTGATTTGTTAATTGTGATACTTTTTCTACCTAATTACACTGTATGTAATGTAGTCATTACTCTTTTGATTTTAACGGCCCAATTACATCGTTAAACCGGCAACGCTGTTGGGTCCGTTTATTAGGCAATTCTTTTTCCGCATGTTTCTCGGAAACGGGACTTCCAAATGGCCTGAAATTTTGCCTAAATTGTTTATGGGACTATGTTTTTCCATCAAATCTTGGTACTTTTTTAAAATTTTGTTTATTTTTTGAAAAAAACTGTTTTAGCTTTTGTGGGGTTTCAAAATTGCCGCGTCCATATTACGTCAGAAACAGTCAGAAATACCCTTTATAGAGACCTGTAAAACTAAATTGGAAATATTTGTAATTTTCCAAATAATGAACACCTAATTTCAAAAACTCTCTAGATTGTATTAATAAGCTTTGTAATCCTCTTCCTCTAATAAAAAACAAATTGAGTATTATTTTCCTCTAAAGCTAAAACATGCGGAAATGTAAAAACATGGACTATAAGGGTTACCTATCAATATTAGTTATATGCCTAGCATCAAAAATTACTTAAATGGTTATATTATAGATACCGCCACCATCAAAATTAACCACCCACGTCTTTTTTTTGTGAGCTTACCCTAGGCATAGTTTCTAGTGTTCTCCTTTCCTAAATGTATTCGGCTAAGAGAGATCTAGCATATATACCTAGGTAACACCCCTTACCAGGAAAAAAAATTTATGCCATGCAAACATCGAAATTGGTCGACTCACTGTATTTGCAACTAACCAATGTCAGTGTGTCTGCCTGACATTCTTCATAACCTTAGTTTTGTCGTTTTGTTTTGGAGTTCGTCGGCCTGGTTTTTGTGTTTTATTTAATAATTTTTCCTTTGGTGAAAAGCTACTTTTTAGAACTCTTAAGTGGTCTGTGTGTATGATCATTTGACTAGTTGTCACTGCTCTCAATTCGATCACCTAGGTGATAAATAAACAATCCCTCATCTTCGGTATATACCTCGGTTATTCTTTTGACTGACAACTCTTTGACAGTAAGTGTGACGTCATTTCTCCCCACCACTCAAGAATAATGAATTAATGAAATAAAACGCTGAAATTCATCGGTTAGGTAAAGGAATGTATTAGGTTTATTTTTATAATATTAAAACGTGGAATACTGTTTATTTTATTACTGTTCTTGGCCTTTATTTACCGTCACTTTTTTGAATCCCATAGGCACTACTAACTTTTATCTGGTCCTTTTGTCCTTGAGTAGTCTACCGACTTGGGGAGTGTGTAACTAGGGCCGCCTCCGCGGAATACCAACCCCATCCGGCCTGGTTACCGACGTGAATGGTAGAGATAAGACCAAGTTACCTTTTACACTCTTCTCCGCTTCTTTAGCCTATAAGGTTTACTGTTTATTTTAAAGTGTATTGCCCAAAAGGCTACTAAAACATCAACTTGTGGGATCATATTATAAAAACCTACCATCATTTAGCAGAAGACTTGCTGTTTCGAAGTCGTTGACCTCGATCAATATTCCTAATCTTTCATAGATTACCACTTCTGAAACCCAACAACACTTATCAAAGTGGCGCACCAAGGGGGGAGGAGGGAGGTGAAACCCTCTCCCACCCCGAAAAGCCTAACGGTTACAATCAAATAAAAGCAGATATAAAATATATAGGGAATAAGATACGAGAGCCTGGACTTTAATTTTTAAGAAAAATCTTTAAAAAAATCATAAATTGCGCGCTTGTAAGCACCTGTTTCCTTGTATCAATTATGGTCATATTTCTACTTCAAATTAAGTTTTTTATTAATTATCCTGAACCCCCCCCCCCCCCCCGAAGTCAATTCTTGGGTGCGCCACTGCTTATCACAAAAAACCACCTTAAAAAGCTATAACCAAAAGTTGAAATAAAGTTCAGAGTGTGGTAAAATAGTAAATACCAAAAGCAAATCAGCTGGTCCGTCACAATTTCCCCTAATTCCAGGCTGAAAATCGCCTCTCATGCGCTATAATATGTGTGGGTTTTCTTTACCCACTTTCCTATATCTGTGGCAATTGGTCGTATGTTCACCTTAAATAAAAACTTATTGGACAGACTCGTTTAACCCCCGACGCGAAATTTCCTCTTCGCAGAATAGACAGCTTTTAAGTTCATACTTTATTGGCAAGTGATTTGCAAAAATTTAAAACACATTTTCTTACGTAAATTTTAAAAGTAAAATAGCTTTTTTAAAACCCTGTTTATTTACAGTGGCGGATACAGGGGGCGGACGATGCCGCCCCCCTTTGTAGTTTCCTCAACCCACATTTTGTTAAATAGTTTGCAAAATCACGAAAAATAATATAATTGTTAGGTTAAGTTTCACAAACCTTTGACTGCGGCGCTACGAAGTCGTTTATTGTTACAATTTTAGTTTAATTTTTGTAAAAATTTTTAAGCCAGATGTAAAAAACTGCGTTTTAGTATATTTTTCACAAAATTTTCATCTGCCGCGCATTTCTAGCAAGATTTTGGCAGGTATCTAGAATTAGGAACCGATCCCATTCCAACCCAATCCAATTTTTTTTCATAAGAAACGAAAAAAATTAAATCAACGGTTTTCAAGAATGTTCTGCTTAACTAAAAAAAATTTGTTACAATTTTAAGCAGTGTTTGTCAAGGGTATTTTAAACGTGTACATAGCAGCATATTTAAAATTGAAAAGTGATCCATTTTTTTTTCTATTAGAAAAAAATTGGTGCTAGAAAGCACGGATAGTCCACAATACAATCAATTATTTTATGTTGAAAAGAAATTAAAATATCCCAAAAACTACTTTAGAAAGATTTGAACATTATAACATAATTTTTGTGTAATATTTACGGAAACCAAAATCTGAAAACCTCATATCAATAGCTGCTTTAATTCTAAAGTTATGATTTTTTTATATATTTTAACGTTTTTTCAAATAACTCGGAAACTGTATATGTCCCACGTATCTGCCTTTTATAACAAAATTTGTAGTCCATATTCATGGAAACTTAAATCCGAAAACCGTCTATCGCTAGTTGCTTTTTTTCCAAAGTTACAATTTTTTTAAATATTTTATCCCCCTTTCCCCCTTCAACCACCGACCACCCTACCCATATATATAGTCCATATTCATGGAAACTTAAATCCGAAAACCGTATATCGCTAGTTGCTTTTTTTCCAGAGTTACAATTTTTTTAAATATTTTATCCCCCTTTCCCCCTTCAACCACCGACCACCCTACCCAAAAGTTAATTAGTTCATGGTATATATATATATATATATATATAGACAGACAGGCAACATACCGATAGACCGACAGACAACTTTGTTTTTCGTCGATTAAGGTGTTTTGGAACCTTAATAACTCATTTTTCATAAAATTAAGAAAAGTCAAAATTTCACGATTTCAATAATCCCTCATACCATATTGGTATGGTGGAATAAAAAAATACGTTGATACCCATAAACAACTGATTTTTTTTTTGTAAAACTAGAGCTTTTTGAAAATTTAATTTGTTATTCTCTGTTTTATGTAAAACCTAATCAAAACATTGAAAGAGTTTGTTTATAATCAAACGATAATGAATTTCCAGCAAAGCGTATTTGGGTTACTCTTATACAGACAAACAATAACGAGCATGTCCTGAAAGATTAATTTGGAAATTTCGCACGAAATAACGCAAATATCATCCAGTTCGGTTTTGCTTACATTTCCGGTGGCCGCTATGCAACAAGCACGAACTCTGATAATTATTTACCGGTTAGATCCTCTCAAATAATAAATATCTGAAACTGTAAAGGATAGAGTGTGTTTTAAAGAGCTGTGAGTCAGGAAATGGCAGGTAGGAGAACGCACTTAAAAAATCGCTTGGTAATTATTTATCTAGAAATTTAAGAAACAGTACGGTGCTACCTAATAGAGATAGGAGATGAAATAATTATGGGATAGGCAAACAAGTGACACTTATGTAGGTACCGGAACATATGGGGGTGCCGGGGAACGAGAAGGCCGACGAGCTCGACAGGATCGGGGCAAGCATCCAGCCGGAACCACTCCTAGGAACAACCAAGAGGCAATTGCAAAGTCGACTCAATAAATGGACCAACGATGCCATGCCACGAAGGGACGCTGGTCTGCTCACAGGAATCATAACAGGTCACAATCGACTAAAGAAGCACATGACCCGGATCGCAGTGGAAAATGATTCGACATGCCGGGCCTGCGGGCGGGCAGAAGAGAGATCTCGACATGTTATAGCGAACTGCGAGGCATACCAGAGGACGAGATACCAGGTATTCGGTTCCTCAACCCTGGATGAGGAGGACCTGCACATGCTCAAATGAGATAAAATACTGAAGTTTGCAAAAAGAACAGTAAAACCAGAAGAGCAGACTGCAAGTGGTGCAAGCGTCGGATTAGGGGCAGGCTCGGGGTATGGCCCAAGGAGGCCTACTTGCCAGGCTTCGCGCCGCCCCTTCTCTACTGGTTGAAAAAAAGCAGAATTACGGGAGAGGGGGAAAAAAAGAAGGTACCTCTGCAGAAACTTAAATCTAACTGTTGATTTCAGACGTTTTCATCATTATTAATAGTAGACTACTACTACTAATTCTGATTTTTTTTCAACCAATTATGTGGGTTTCTCTTTGAACCTAAATGAAACTTCGTTTTTTGTATTTCGGGCAAAATTTTGGTGTTATTAAAGACCAGTTTCGGCATACATGCCATCATCAGTAAATTCTAAAAACAGATACGTATTTCCAAAATTTTAAAAGTTAAAAATCTCTTAGTCAATAAAGTTAAAGGTACTTACATAAATTTTTGTATAAAACATGAACTAGAACATTAATTTTTCTTGCTTTGATTGATGGTGTCCGACTTTATACCATTTTTGTATGGCTGATTCAATTTTTATTCTTAAAGAGAGCAATTAAAAAAATTATAGTCAGTTGTAGCGTGTCTATTTTTGAGGTTATAGTGAAGAGGGATTTTGAAAATTTGATTTCCATGAAGGGAGATATATTTGGTAGCTTTCGTAAAATTTCGTATATCAATTATTAGATTCTATCAATCAATTATTAAATAGGACAGGATTAGATTGAGGTGATTCTGGATCTTTGGGAGCGTGTTTCTAGTAAGGATGAGAATTTAATGGAATGGAGTTCGAATAAGCGACGGGGAATGGGGTTGAAACTTCTTTTTAAATTTACCTATTTGTAGAAGCAATGATTATATTTGTGTTCCTTTCAATAGCGATCTCATAGTCCTCAATAAAATCAAGTCTTGTGTATTCTGAATTTGATAAGTGTTGCACTATTTTAGCATTTCTTATTAGGCTAAACGAGTTGGAATATTTGAGATGGTGACCAAAACGTGACTTGTCTGGTTTCTTTAAATGTTCGGTAATTCTTGTCTTAAAGTTTCTGCTTGTTTACCCTATGTAGGTTGTGTTACATGAGCCGCATTCAAGTTTACTTCACTTTTTTAAGGTTTTCGGTTTTTTCTGGTTGGCTATTGTGTGTGATCATTATGTTATTGTCTTGATTTTTTATTATTTTTTTTATTTGGTTATTTAGTTTAAGCTGCAATATTTGCGGTTTTGTCTAATTGATTGGTTCGTTTGTTAACTGTTGTTTTGTTGGTTGATGTTGACCTTGGTTGCTGTTGTGCGTTTTTTGATGTCTATGTAAGTCAATTCTCGAGCCGCACACCCTTCCACAGTCCTCGCACACCCAGTCTCCGGCAGCAGCCGGGTGTTGCTGGTCATCCATTCTTCCATTTTGTTCTCTCTTTTCCGTGTCTAGTCTACGCCGTATGCGTTGATTACCAGCTGTAGACCTTCCTCTGTATCGGCCATAACGACGTTGTCATCGGCATACTGCAGTTCGATTACCGAGGTCGTCGAGACCTTAGTTTTTGCTCGCAGTCTGCCTAGGTTAAGTAGTCCGCCGTCAAATCTATATGGAATTTCCACTCCCGGCGGTAGATGTTCCTCAACAAGGTGAATAGAAAATGAATAGAAAATATAGAGAATAGAGTGGGCGTAATAACACACCCTTGTTTAACGCCTGTAACGCCTGTAATCTGGAATGACTCTCCTGGTCCATCGTTGCTCAGGACTGTTGCATTCATATTATCGTGTACTAGTCTAAGAATTTTAATATATTTTTAAGGGCATCCAGCTTTTACCAGTATTTGCTTCTCTGTTGAACCGAGTCAAATGCTTTGACTAGGTCTATGAAGCCTATGAAGAGGGGGCGATTTTGTTCTCTTGCATTTGTCTGGCACTGAAGATCATGTCAGCTGTGCCTCGATTGGGCCTAAATCCACACTGTGTCTCTTTCCAGCAACAGAAAGCAGAGATATACCTCTTTAGTTTCCACATTGAGCCTTGTCGCCATTTTTGAAAATGGTAACTATAGAAGCGTCAGTGGTCCATATTTTACTTATTAGAGTGTGCATTTGGGAATTAAGTGCGGGACCCCTTCTTTCTTTGATGGCAGTACGATGATCTTTAAGGTAAGAGTTTAAAGCACTTTTTTATATACGATATTACCCATTTACCACCTCCCTGCCTTCTTCCCTACACTGCGCAAAGTTCTTTGTATAGTAGATAGAAAAAAACGAAATTAAATTAATCAAAAGAGAAAAAGAAGCATCCACCCTTCTCAAAAATAAAATCGTTTCAAAACTGCCAGCCACATTTAGAAAAAAGACGAAGTTAAATTAAAGAAAAAACAGACCCCTTTGCCATTTATTCAGCGGCTTTCAGTCCTCGTATAGCTTTGAATAAATTGATTAGTGCTCTTGTTAATTTCATTCAGATGTAAAATCCTGTAAAAGATTTTTTTGTTTCTTTTTGGTGCCCTTTTAATTGAGACCCTTTCTTGCGAACGATTATTCAAAACGGATTGAATTCTTTCAATTTGGAGAATCTTTTCCTCACGTTTAAGGGCCGGTTCCTCAATAGCGAGTTAATTTTAGCTCGAGTAATATACCTTTTAAATACCTTTTAAAATATTTAAAGTTTGGGTAAAAAATCAGTTTTCAAGGTGAGGGTAAGTTATCTTACCTGAGGGTTAACCCGAAACGCTATACATGTATTTGTACTGTCGCCAGCAAAAAATATGGTACCGAAAACTGGATCATGCACTGCAGCCTCAAATGAGCCTAGTGCCCAGGAAGAAGAAGATCGCAATTAAAACACAGATGATTTAGGAAACAAAAAAATACTGCAGACTGCAAAACATGATTTAGGCATGATACTTTGTCATCAACTTTGATTTGAAGCTTTAGTGAAAGCCATAAGAATAAAAAATATGGTAGAACTGCATATTTCTTTGCGGTGAGAATAACTCAAAGGATTTTCTTGAAAGATGCGGTGTTGTCTCTTGAGCTCCGAACTAAATGTCAAATCAAATCATATTTTTGCTGGAGACTGTACCAGACTAAAATCATTAAACATCGACAAAACAAAAAGAACATGGGATTGGTTTTAATTTATTTATCGTAGCGTCATGTGGGGTGTGGACATTTTTAAATCCATACTCGCATGTAGAATCCATCTTTTTCGATTAACAGCGTGTTCCAATACCCGCACACTAGGCATTCTTTTGATTAAAAAAGTGCGGCACTGGTCCAATTTTTGTATTCTTTTGGGAAAACTACGGCAAGTTTTTTTGTTCTTTTGACCAACTGACAAGACCAGTGTTGCCCTCAGTGCACATATTATTTATGCACCAGCTATAAGAGCTCGTTTATAAAGATGTCGGCAGAAGCACTTCGTCGTTAGGATTAGATGTTTTCTTATTTTCACTTAGCTTTTTATGTACGTAAGATGTGTGTTTTTGTTGATAAAAAATAATCATTTCTTGCAAGTAAATTTGTTAGATATATATATATTAAAAGTTGACCTAACTCATACTATTTATTATTTAATTGGGAATATCAATGCGCCAGTCGCATTCTATGAAGAATTCGCTATGCCAAAATTGAAATCAACCGAATAAAGTCCGACGAAAAGTTGGCTTCACTTTGCTCTCTCGTATACGCGCGGAAAGCTTCCATACTCAATATCAACAACTCTATAGTTTTAAAAAACATCATCTTGGTGCTGTGCCCTGGAATCTATTGTTTACAAACATTTTTTTTTAAAGTTGCCTTTTCATGAGATTAAAAAAAAGGGGCAGTTTCTATTTTAATAAATATAAAATTTTACATGTTTTTACAGTATTGTGGGCCCCTCAGGATGCGAAACCATTACATTGCAACTTAAAATTCTAAAAAAGTGCATATTCGATATTTTTGTATAGGAATCTCCATAGACCCATTTTGCCAAACTTTGAAAGTTCATATTTTTATAACCGATTGCCTAGGGAAAGTTGGCATGTTTTTACAGTATTGTGGGCCCCTCAGGATGCGAAACCATTACATTGCAACTTAAAATTCTAAAAAAGTGCATATTCGACATTTTTGTATAGGGATCTGCATAGACCCATTTCGCCAAACTTTGAAAATTCATATTTTTGCAACCGATTGTCTGAGGAAAGTGGGCATGTTTTTACAGTATCGTGGGTCCCTCAAGATGCGAAAACATTACATTGCAACTTGATTTTTTTTTTTGGTTTTGATTTAATATTCGGAGAACACTTATTTGGAAATAGTAACATTAAATTTTTCTCCAAGAATTATGGATGGGACCGCTACGAAGGCCGTATCGGTACTCATTTTTGTTACACCAAATTACACTTTTGTCCAAAGATTACAAAAATTACAACTAGATTACACATGATTACAACATATTACACATCGGATTACAACTATTAAACCTCATTACACCTGATTAGACCTGATTACATGTGATTACACCTGATTACAACATGACTACACATGATTACAACCTCGATTACAACAGATTACACTTAATTACATATTATTATAAAACGTTAACCACATTATTTGACAGAATTAAAAAAAAACTCGAAAAACAATAAACAAGAAAGTTAACATATTCTACGTTTTCTTAAGGTATTATATATTATGTTTACAAAATTGTTTGACAAATTTGTGATTCCGATCAATATTTTCGAGAATATTTTGAAATCTTATAGATCCAGTCAGGATACCCTAGAAGTTTAATGGAGAATTCCTGAATCACTTTGTTTTGGAGAAGAGAAAGTAAGAATGTCGTTTGTTAGCAAAAACTCTGTGCTTTTTGTTGCTTCTTGATTTTTTATGGGTTATTGTGAAAGAAACAACGTTATAATTATCATCTTAACGATCCAGCATACCAAAACGTCAACTGTAACTGTCAAAAGTATTCGTCAAATCTCAAAAGGTCTCTTTGGATCTTAAAAAAACACAACATTTATTGATTTAAATACGTATATTTATTATATAAACCTGAAAAGGTCAAATTAAAATTTTCGTTGAATTACAAAATTTAAAAGCACGATTTTCCTTAGATTTAGATGCAAGTTTTTAATAATAATTTTTTTAAGGAAACTAAGCATAAATTTCATTTTTATTGGGTTTAGATTATTTTTGAATGCCAAAATAGAGTACACCGAAAAGAATCGCAATGGTCATGAAGCAAGGAGAAAAAGACAAACAATTGGATTGCATCGATTTTTGTCCCTTTCGCAATTACTCCATTTCGGTATCCTAGATAGACATCGACCACTGGTATTCCAGGCAGTAGGGGTTTTTGTCTTGCAAGTTTTTGACCTTGGGGGCCGCCGCTCGCGCCGCCTCTTCGATTATACCGAAAAATATTCATTGGCAATGTTGAAGAGAATAAAATCTACATTTTATCTACATGAACACAAAGATGAAATTTTTAAAAAAAATATACAATTTTCGCCATTGTTTTTGTTCAAAAAAAAATATTTTTCAATAAATAAATGCCGAAGAGTGGGGATGGAAGTTAGAGGTAAATTGTCAGTTTCCTATGACCACGACAGATAAACCAGCCCCCGACGCATTATTAAAAATTATATTCTGCAACTGTGAGAAAGGGTGCATTTAACTTTTAACCTATAAGACATACAAAAAAAGTGTAAATACAGAAAATGTAGATAATTTCGTTCTTTTGTTGCAATTTGTTAGGATAATAAAGCTAAAAAATTGGTGCTAGAAAGCACGAATAGTCTACCATACAATCAATTATTTTATGTTAAAAAGAAATGAAAATATCTCGAAAACTGTAGCTTTGAAAGATTTGAACCTTATAACAAAATTTTTGGGTATTACTTACGAAAACCAAAATCTAAAAACCGCATATCAATAGCTGCTTTACTTCTAAAGTTATGATTTTTTTTATATATTTTAACGTTTTTTCAAATAATTCGGAAACTAAAGCTCCCACGAATTTGGAATTCATACCGAAATTTGTAGGACATATTCATGGAAACTTAAATCTGAAAAACGTGTATAGCTACTTGCTTTTGTTCCAAAATTACAATTTTTTTAAATATTTTATCCCCCTTTTCCCCCTTCAACCCCCCACCAGCCTATCCAAAAGTTAATCAGTTCATGGTCAGCCAATAGAGGATTTTGGTAACAAATTTGGTTAACATCGATTAAGGCGTTCTTAAGTTATCGTGTGTACAGAGAGACAACAGACCGACAGACCGACAGACAACTTTTTTTTTGTCGATTAAGGTATTTGGAACCTTAGGAACTCATTTTTGATAAAATTCAGAAAAGTCAAAATTTTACGACTCTAATAGTCCCCCATACCATATTAGTATGGTGGACTAAAAAGAGTTTGTTGCACATATAATCA
Organism: Oxystoma pomonae; assembly: GCA_963921995.1. Classification (NCBI taxonomy): domain Eukaryota; kingdom Metazoa; phylum Arthropoda; class Insecta; order Coleoptera; family Brentidae; genus Oxystoma; species Oxystoma pomonae. The sequence goes on along the minus strand of OY998169.1, from coordinate 74,500,096 downwards.
AAGATGGCGGCGCGAGCGGCGCTCCCTCAAGGTCAAAAACTTGGATTTTATATTAGAGTCTATCCGTCTATAGCATATTTCAAAATCGTTTATTCCCCACCTTTTGCAAGCCAAAGGCCTTTTTTTACCCACTTATTGGACTATGAATATTTTGAGTTTATATCTAATAATACTTATCTGATTGCATGATTAATAATTGCATAATTTGGTTCGACACCTCACTAAGGGCTGGATTTATTCTGAAGATCTTCTTCCTTGGGCAACCAGGGCAACCCAAATTCTTATGTCGAAGGAAGGAACCACTACCCAGCAAAATGTCGACAACGTCGGCAGTGTGTCGGTATCAGCAACTTCATTCTGGCCCGATGTTGGATAGATTGCGATTTTCAGTTTTCGGTCAATAATCGGCAACTGACGGAGGTCCATATTACTACAGTCGACTTTATGCCGACACCACTTTAGGACCGACGATGGTCCGATTGGAACATTATTTAATCGGTCGAAAATCGGCAACTGACGATGGCCCGATTTACTACAGTCGACTTTATGCCGACGCCTACTTTATCTGCTTTAGGGCCGACGACGGTCCGATTGGAACTTTGTTTAATCGGACGAGAATAGGCAACCAACGATCGTCCGATTACGTCACCTTAAAATTTTTAAACTGCCTAATAGTTTCTTCCTAGTATGTAGAGATGGCGCTAATGTCACTATGTTCCCTGTACAGTGGAAGATAATATTATGTATATAATGAGCAAAGATCACCTCTTTTGACACTTAAACCAGCCTGACTGGTCAAGCACCCGCATTATCGAAACTTTGTAGTTTACCAATGTCGGATCGTGTCAAGCAACCACCGACGGACCTTCATCAATCACCGACGTCGGGCCGCTTTGAGAGGCTGATTTGTGACCTTATTATCCTCCCATTATCGGACCGTTTTGGTTTGCCATTGTCGGGCCGCTTTAAGCTATCACCGACGGACCTCCGTCAATCGCCGACGTTGGACCGCCTTAGGAAACCAATGTCGGACTTGAATAGTTTACCGATGACGGGCCGAGACCAGCTTGCCTACGTTAGACCGACCAAATTAAGCAGTTATGGGCGGATGGTCGGTACCATGTGGTTAAACCATATCGGACCTTAATCGTACGGCGACGGTATGCCGATGTCAGCAAAAAGTAAAATTTACCATTGGTCCGACGGCGGGCTACAGTCTAACGCTGCGTCGGAAAACATACATTGGGCCTTCATCGCAAAGCGGACAAAAATTACGGCTGGTCCGATGTCGTAAATCGACGTCGTGCCGATTACGGCTAATTCGGCAATCGACATCGGACCGACAAAGGCCCGAGGGAACCATGTTTGCTGGGTATGCATACCGCTTTAATAAAATACAAATTCCAATGTGCATCAACTTGAAAGTTGCCCAATTAAGCCTTAATCATGACTAAATACTTATCGGTGTTTAAAATGGTCAATTTCTTTATTAAGATTTTTATTTGGTAAGACAATATAACTATGAAATATTAGACACTTAAAGTTGCACAAATAAAAAACCTTTTTAGATTTCACGGTATATTTTGGATGTATAGAAACGATATCGTAATTTTATAAAACGGCTGTAAATGTAAAACGGAAAAAAGCCAATAACAATATTTCTGCTTGACATTTGAATACCGAACATACAATGCCTACAAAAACTATAGCGGAACAAGTGAAATTGTGTGACAACAAGACGATTTTCCAAACGCTGGTCTTGTACAGAAGGAATTTAAAAAAATCAAAATACCCTTTTTTTTACTGTATAAATAAAAACTGTTTTCCACATTATAAAGCACGTTATTTTCGTTACAGGTGATTTTTTATTAACGTACCTATAAATATTTTTACTGCTTGTCGTAGAAATGTGAAACAAACAGTGAATTAATTGTTTTTTTTTTATCTAAGACATTTTTTTTGCCACTTAGTGGCTTTAACTAAAGCTTCCACTGGAATAAGTTGACGACAAAGCCTTATATCAGGTTTTATAATTTGCACGAGTTTTATTGCCCTAGGTTGTATGCGGGCACAATAATGGTACAACAACAACCACTACTAAGTGTCACTTGTAAAAAGATATAGAGATGGGAAAAAGCGCAAGATTGGGCTTTTTGTAAGTGTCTTATTTATCTGGTAATTTTTTATTATTTTTAAAATTACCTACCCCAAAATGCTCCAAAATTATTCAAAAAAATTACCTAAACGAATAGTTTACCGCAGGGCTAATGGTTAATTACCAAATGACGTTTAGCTATTGTGTAGATGCAGTATTTACCACAACCACTACGAAGTGTCAGATAAGCTTTACAAAATGTCCCTAGTTTCGAATACAAACATACAATCCTTTGACTTGCAAACGATTTTGATGGACTATTATAAATAAGAAACCCACACTGGCAAGGAGACCTTTTGTAGATTTTTAACAATCACGTATTTTATTGATTTTTTTTTTCATTCTTGAGTTCGCGAACTTTTCTAGTATCAGCCTTCTTTTTTCAATATATATACGTGACTTCAATAGAAATGACATTTTTGAACAATAAATGCTTGCATTGTGCCTTTGTTTTTCGATGCGGCAGACATTTTTCTTGTTTTCCTGTTTGGCAGAATTGATTCGATGTGATGGCATACATAAGTATTTAAAGGTACTCTATAAACGTCTTGTCTATTTTGCCTCTAAACGATGATCGCGGCAACGACGGCTAGCCTTTGCAGCGATATTGGTCTTGCGCGATAAACATTATGCTCAGTAAAGGTTTTGTGCTGTAATGTACCTGGACCGGTATTCTCGTAATACGTAACGTTTTGAAGTCGCTAAGCGAAACGAATAGCGAACAGCGCGCTCAGCGGCACGCTGACCGACGACTTTTCGTATTCGCTCTGCCGACCGTGCTGCCCTACGAGCAGACAGAATCAAATTCGCTTAGCACATCTTGGCATCACCGAATTTGGCATTTTTATTTCTTGTTAGACTTGTCGCTCCTTTTCTTTTTCTATGTGTAAGAAAGAGGCCATTACGTGATCGATTTCGATCCGTAGTTCAGAAAGGGTAAATCAAATGGTGACTTGCACAAGTGCATGTTGATCCTTTAAAAAATTACTTGATGGTTTGATTTAGCTCAGTTAAACCCGTCCTTTGACCCTGTGATATAAACTAGTAGCACTTTCCTGCACAGTGTGCGGGAAAATGTTTACCCCGAGACTTAACCGCACACCTACAAAAAAATTCCGGCACTCAGTCAGGGAAAGTGGTGTTTCCGGCACGGTCGTATATTAATATTGATACTTTATTATGTAGCATTTATGGTTAAAATGGTTTCACAATAGTTACTTATATATCTAGTAAGTTATACCTTTTAATTATAGTGAACATGCGTTTTCTACATTTTAAGAAACAGAAAATAAAACTCTAAGGTATTTTTTACCCAAAAAATAACCTAACCAATTCAACAACAAACACAGAATTCATACATCCACAAGAGAAACCTCGCGCGTGGAAAAATGTATGTTTTCATGGAACTGTTAAATTAAAAAAAGAAAATAGTAATTTTTAGTACATTTATGAATAAATAAAATGACAAAAGATAAAAATCATAAAAATGGTAATTAATGTGAAAAATGTGATGTTTCAGAAAAGTAAAGAAGATACAGACGAAAACACAGAAATAAAGGTAGTTACCTATATTGTTTGCTAATTATTTTTTATATCAATTAAGCTATTTATTTCATGTTTGCTAATTTCATATTTCATGAAAGCTTTTAGTTTATTTTTGAAAGAAAACAATTAATGTGGGCAGGAGCCTAACAAAACCAGATATTTTTTGGTACACATCCGATAAAAGATACAAAAAGCACCGCTGACCAATGGCTTTTTTTACCCTTGGTTTTACAGAATTGCTTCTATTTCTAGTATTATACGGATGCTCAATTATTTCGATGTCGATTTTAATAAGAAAAGTTTTTTTTGCAATTTTTTGGAAAAAAAAGTTGTCTTACATCGAGCATCAAATAGTAAGATTGATGTGTACGTGTTTGTCACCCGTCCCCAAGCTACTAATAGGAGATTTTTATTTTTCTAATTATTAATAAAAACGCAAACTGAAAAAACTACTATATTTTCTGCAGCACTCTACTACATATTGTAGGGTAGGAAAATCGTATGCGCGGAGGATAAAACAGCTGGCAAATGGTAGGTGTTTCTCAAACGGTCGCCACGCGCTGAGCGCACTTCGTCGACGCCTTGCGTTCAATATACGTGAATACCATTTTTGTTACTTTGGTCACGTGGTATGCGAATATTACGTTATCATACGGTCAGCGAGTACGAAACGCCGAGCATATTTAGTTACGAGAATACCGGTCCTGGGCGGTAAGTTGTTGCAGGCTAGTGGCTGACGCGGTAAGCGCATGCGCGTTAAACTTTTCGTGGTTTAGGTCGCAAATCTCTCTGCAGGTAGGCCAAATCCAAACAATACCGCAATTTTGACAAGTCTGTAACGTCAAAAAAAAAACTACCTATTCCAATGATCTAGACAACAAGCTGATTATTTTAAAAATTTATTTTAAGGCTATAGTTTCTCCCCAGATTTTAAGTAGAAAAAGTACAACTGGAAACGCCTTGTTCTTTAATTTTTAAATCTTTTGCCAGAGTGCACAGGGAAAACTAAACATCAGAATTAGCTGAAATTTGGGGTGATCATTTTTAAATGCTTAACAAAAATATCTGAAGGATTTTTCAAAATTCTTAATTATTTTTTCTTCAAAATAAAAGCTCTGTGCTGTCATCTATCCCAAAGCCTTAAAATAATTGCGGCTTAGAACAAACCCGATTTAAAAAAAAAAATAGGGAAATACTCACAATTTCCTTTGGATTACATTTTTCCTTTTTATATTTCCTTGTTTTCGCTAAAATAAAAACTAAGTGTCCTTTTTTCTAAAAGCCTGTGCACTACGGAAAAGAAAACCGATCAATCAATCAGACTTCATTGAATTTGGGAGACACACGCATTTCAAGTGTTGGCCGATAGATCGCAGAATTTATACGATTCCATGGTAACTGCAGGTGTTTTGTCAACAAATTTTAAATCGGGCCGCAGTGGGGCAGAAGAGTATTTTTACGTTTTCTGATAGAAAACCACTCGAGGTTATGTTTATCATTCAAATATGTGTTTTCAAAAACATTGTTCTAAAACAAATATAAAACCACTCCGCGTGTGAGGTCGCCCTCCGAAAAAGGCCTGGCGCTGCGTGGGCATTACCCCGAGTCTATCAAAGAACCAAGAGAACTTTACTGGCTCGCTGGAATTACTAGGAATTCACATAGAAACATTCGGCGCCCATAACCCCACATAATTTTGTTTTTATTTTGATTCAACCATTTTTTTTTAAATTTAAATTATTGCGGCATAGTTATGTGCAATTGTACTAGTGAAATCTTGGAGTGCAAAGCATAGATTTTATAACCTCGGTTTCAAAAGCACACGGATGCTTAAATACTAACAAAACAGGTTGCTAGTCGTTGACGCTCCTGTTTAATATAGAATACGATTATTTCATCTAGCGCCAGTAGCCGCTTTTTAAATCTGTATGCTTTTAAGTTAACAGGTTGTCGGTATCAGCTAGCGGGAGTGTTTCCAATTCAATTATAAATGCACCTGTAAATGCAACCTTAAACATTACACCCAGTTACTTTAATACGTAGTTGGGTAGCGTTTTCTTAGCAGGTAATTCTGCAATAAATGGTTTTCTTTTATTTTAGTATTTTACTTGGTTTTTTTTTAGCGGCGCAGAACTCGAAAAGTCAAAATACGTAACCTAATCCCAAATTTTTGACCCGGTGCTAAAAAATCTCTGGTGTCCCACTGTGGATAAGCATAAATAAAGTCTCCACGTTGCCATGAAAAATAAATTCATTGACGTAAAATTTTGCAAAAAAATCAGGTCGACATAGTTAAATTGATTTCCCGTACATTGTTGCTAAAAACAATACCCCAGATTGTAACTACGACCTTAACGTTATTTTTACTCGCAATAAATTGTCCTTAAAATAACCTCTGTGTTGGTTATTTACATGTGCAGGTCAAGTATGTCAATATAGGACTTTTCGGTTGAGCTTTCATTGGTGCAATTGAATCAGAACCTGGTTGAAACGACCAGGGCCCTAAAGCACTATGACGTCAGAGTCTCATGTTCGATTTGACTAAACGTATCGTATTTTAAGTTATGGCTTTGTTCATAATTGGAATAGTGAATAGTCATTGCAATAGTCTTAATTCTTGTTAAAACGCATGCTCTGTCACTATCTTTCTTGTTGATAACAGAGCGTGAGTTATAACAAAAATTACTATGGTCTATTGAAACAATTATTGAAATAACTATTACAATTATGAACGATACGTAAGTATACATTAACATAGGGTAGTAGGTTTATGTATTTCAACCAGAAACCATTCCCCCCAGTCACAATTGCAAGAGTATTTTATTTACATTTACTGGCTTTAAGTACGTGTTCTCTGCGAGTTTTTTCAATAAGGTTTTTTAGGTCTTTACCTGACGGATAAAATTTAAAAATAAATTAACTTCAATTTCTATCCATACTCCTTTTTTAATGGTTTTAGTTTTTCTTTGTTTCTTTAAGAAAAAATCAGATATAACCGCGAAATTATTTTTAGTTAGACCCTCGTAAAATTATATTATACTTTTGCGGACCTTGCGGTGTTTAAGAAGGTCACAACTAACCCATTATTAATACTTGTAGGCGATGAATACTGAGGTGACTTAGCAACCATTAAAAATGGGAAAATAGCGACATCAGCGCCAACGATGAAATGCCGAACTAAATCACACAAATAGTAGTATATCGTAGAAGTGATAAATTTTGACACATACTTATTACCGCCCTTCTCTATGGATGGCTCATGTTTCAAGGCAAAACCCTATGAGTTCACATAGTACTGGATTCACCGAATTTGGAGGTCACTTGTTATCTTTTATACATATATAGATATAAGGTAAACTCACCTATTACCGCCCCACTTAAGAAGATTTTCACTTTGTAAACAAATATTAAGCATATTTTTACTGTTTTTGTGTACAAAAATATGATATTAAATAACTAAAGGTTTTTTTATTAAAAAATATCGACAGTTTTATTAAAAAACCTAATTTAAATTAATAATTTTAAAAAAATCACAATTATACCGCCCTAATTTTTTTAAAAGATTTATTAAAGAAAATTAAATTTTTCTTACTCTTATCTTCAACAAAAAACTTAAAAATCGCTTTAAGAATACAAATAAAGGTCCCTATTTTTTTAAATTTATTATAAAAAAATGTATAAGTTTTAAATTTTATCTTAAATTTTTTTATGATTTATACTTTTTCATATTCAATAAATATTCAAATATTTTTGTGAAAGATCCTAATAATTTGGCATGGAATTATTTTGCAGGATTATTGAATAGAGTGCACCTAGAAGTTTTTCGTACTTAGATACACCAAGGCATATCCTTCAAAAAAAACTACCGATCAATTTAAGTACCTTTATTTTACTTTTTTTAATCAATTTATCCAAGCATCTTAATTATCACAAAGTAGGTTTTATTGTTCTTAAAAATTATAAAATTTTTAAAAAACTTCATATTTTATAGTTTTTTTCGAGGGATTCAGAGTAAGATATGTTCATATTAAAATATCTTGCACCGTGTACCGTCTTTAAATTTTATGTAGGGCGGTATTTGGAATTGGTGCAGCAGGTATAACCGCCCCCTTAAAATTTAAAAATGTTTGCAAATTTTTTTTTCATGTTAAAAAAAAATGTCAAAAAATAATTTTTTTCTAATAAAACTTAATTTTTTTTTACTAAATGAAATAAAAAAAAATTAAAAACACCTACATTTTGATTAAATGCGTTGCGAAAAACTCTAATTCTGCTCTAATAGGGCAGTAATGGGATTAAGTGCAAGATATATTTAACCTATTACCGTCCATTCTAAAAGCAAATAGTTTTTTCAAATTTTTGCATTATATTAAAATAGAAAAATGTTAAAAAAGTATTTTTATTAATAAAATTTAAGTTTATTTGACTAAAACAAACCAAGATTAAAATTTAAAAACCGGACTTATTAATTAAAAGCCTTATATAAAGCTTAGTTTAATTAATTAATTATACGTTATACTGAAAATAAAATAGTAGGACGCAATAGGGTTACTGCGTAGATTAACTCATGGTTTCAAAATTATCATCAATAGAATATTCAGTTTACTAAAGAAACAAAAAAGCTATTTGAAAAAAAAGAAACAATTCCCTAATTCCGCTCTAATATGGCGGTAATGCATACGTAATAGCGCCCTATTTTTATTTCTTATTTTTTGCCATCTTTCTTTTAAAATTTGCTAAAAAAATTCTTCTAAACGTATTGCTTTAAATCTATTTCATCAATTATTATAAATAGACAAAAGTTAATGATTTTTTTGAGAAAAACTCTTAACATAGTACGTGTAAATCCTTAACAAAATAATTGTATTCCGCTGTCACTGGAGCACAACCACTGACCCTTGACTAAATAAAGCTGAATCTTGCTTGCAGCCTTCGGTTAGCACCCCCCCCCCCCCCTGTATTTTTTTCTGCTTGCCTAATCATGTCTCTCTTGCAGCAAAGAATATTTACGTATATTATTTGCATATATTTTAAATAACCGTCTTGTAAAGGCATACATAGCTTTTTAGGGCGGTAACAGGTTACGATTTTACATTGGGCGGTAATAGGTGGTTTTACCTTATGTATATAAGTATACAAATTGTGAATAGAGTCTTGAGGTAAAAAGGGCTCTTAAACGTCACAGGTTCTTTTGAAATGGATCTAGAAGTGTGATCAAACGCTTTCAAGCAGCCTATCAAACTTCTTCGTTTTTTATGCAACGCGTGGGAAAAGGCGTTTCGAACGTCATATAAAATTATTTATACCCGGAATATTAAATCGTGGGTTGATTTTTATTGAATAGGGCTGTTTTATACCATGACAGGCTAAAATATCTGCAACATCAATGAAAATGTTTAATAAAATATTGAAAACTAGCTAAAGATCCGCAGCATTGCCTGCGGGTTGCCCGGTTTTTCCGTTTTTCTTTTTTTAAATCATGATAACTTTTGTTCCGTTCACCAATTTCGATAAAATAAAGCCTATGTCCCGCCTAGGACTCCAAGAGATCCAATAGAGATTGATCATTTATATGTACAGTCATTTTTTTATACTTTGTGATCAGTAAATAAAAACTTTATCTTAGAAACTATTTGTGATAATATTTTATATTGAATGACTTACAGAACAAAACTTAACACGGATTGATACGTAAACTATATTTTGAAAATAATTTTACTTACGACCAACCCATAATACCAATTTAACGAGCGTCCCAACACGACTGTAATGGACCATTTACGATGTTAGGATAATCATGAAGCTTAGATGGAAACCAAAGATAGCGTGACAAGCAATGAAGCACTAATTGACACAAAAATGTCAATTATTTTTCCATACTTTTAAAACAATCAATAATTATTACATATATAAATCCAATATAATTTAGTACCTAACCGAAAATAAGTCCCGTTAAATTGACATTGACATGTTTAAAAAGAAGGTTTTTAAGAGAAAACCTTGTTTTTAAAAAGATGATGAATGTATGAAAAGTCAGGTTATGAAGGTTGTTGACTTAAGAGTGTTCGCGTTTGATATTTTTAATAATTTCTGATATTTAATAACCCATTTTTTTTGGTCGTAGGTAAAGTATAGTACACTAACTCGCAGGTTATGGTCATTACACGCTAAGATAAATTAAGTCACTCGCCTGCGGCTCGCGTCTCAAACTTCATTTTCGCGTTTAATGATCATCATAAGATGCTGGTTATGTAAACTACTATTACTTACTATTTTTCTCAAAACATGTTAGGGTTAGGGTATTCAATGAAAACTGTTTGTTTATTTAAATTCCCAAGGGTTTACATGATAATACCGTTTTTGGATCTAAAGTCCCTATGGTTTACATGATGAAGTTCACATTTTCTAAATTGTTTTCGCCAATTCTTGCTCTTTCAGCAAAACTTAAACAAAAGCAACATGTTTTGTTTAATTTACCCTACACAAAAATATTCCCCGAACATTCGCTGAATGTTCAGCTAGGATATTGGGAACATCACCTGAATGTTCCCTCAAATCCTTTAAGCATACCAGGGGTGTTTAAGGAATATTCTGTGTCCGCAGTTTTGATATTCCTAGAACAACCTGGTAGAACATTCATAGAATATTGAAGAACCTTGAAGGAGGGGAAGAAATATGTTCTATCACAAAACACCCTAAAAAAATTTAAAAAAAGTTATTTAAACAGCGATGGGATTCAAGCCCTCAACCTTCTGTGAATTGTTTTTTTTTTACACAACGGATTTTCATAATTCTTTTTTATGGGATAAAAATATTACCCCCCTCCCCGAATCCTCCCAAACGGTGGTGGAAGTGGATTATGTTATTTGTTCTATGCGGGATAACTCCCAAACGGCTCAACCGATATTCATAATTAATTTATTATTGGAAATAAATATTAGCCTACCCCAACAAGTTTTTTTAACAAAATAAAATCTTAAATTCTGCTGCGTAAGCACGATCGTAGATAGAAAAATATTATTTCCTTCCATGGCAAGAGTTGATGATTTTTTTTAGTCCAACAACTAAAAATAGAGTATTTTTTTTATAAAAATAAATCTTGCAGGGACAGATAAAAATATCCCGAAAAAAATCTTTACCGCAGCTGTTATAATAAAAAAACGTTACAATATTGTGTGATATTTTTAGAACCTTGGTAGAGCATTGGTAGACTATCCTGACTAGAACATTCGCTGAATATATTACCCAGGATATTCCCAGAAGATCTCCTACATGTGCTATCAATGTGCAAATGTAAAAACATTTTTCTGCTTAGAATATTCTCTGACTGTGGGATCTAGGATATTCTGAGAATGTCTTTTAAACGAGCATAGGACACTTTTAGGACTTTAGTAGAGCATTCGTGGGATATTCTGCTTGTAATATCGTAATTACGTAATATTGTAATATGGCTGAATGTACTACAGAGGATATTCTGAGAATGTCTTTTAAATGTGCTATTTATGTGCTAAGTCAAATGTTCTTCGAGAGACATTTTCTGTACATTCTGGGAATATCCTGTGAATGTGCCAGGACATTCAGACATTCATAGCACATCGAGAGAATATTCCTGGAACATCGTCTGCTATTAGGATATGACATCATCATAACGTCCAAAAAGGCCGACATTTTAATCACGTGATTCTATCCGCGTTTACATAAAAATATTAGGATATGTTCTCGATTCGTTCCTGGAACGATCCCAAATTTTGACAAAACGAAATGGACTGAAAACAAACTCAGTCAAATGTATATGTAGTACTTAAGCACTTTAGTGTATCGTAATGGAACTGTAAAATTTCGTTTAAAAGTTAATATTAAATATTTCTTAAACAAAACGTAGCAGCTAATTAGGCATAAACTCCAAAGCCATAAAAATGTTTTCGCAAAATTCCGCAGATATTACTCAGAAATTTAGAGCACAAAGAAATTTATTCTAAAACCACGGAGCTTAATTAAAAATAAAAATTGTGAAAACGGTTATTCTGTGGTATTGGGCCAACAAACGTAGCGAGCTTTAAAACTTTAATTATTTTGCAGTTCTTAAATGCCTCGGCAAATTAAAAACTATAAAAGATAGCTGCAATTCCCGACACTACCAGTATAATAGATCGTGCACATACGGTGTAATTTTAATTTAAAATATTGTTTTTGCTTTCTAACTACTTTACACACTACACCCTGTATCACTTTCTTATAAATTAACCGAATTTTCTGAACTGTACTTCATGTTCCATAGCTTGTTCACTTGCTTATGGCTTTAAAAACAATCTGTTTTTTGTTGTTAGAGGTTTCTTTTAAGTGGGAATAGTAATTTACGTTACAAGGCAGGAAAATGGTCTGTTAAAGTACAAGTCTAGACGTTTACGGACAAGGCGCCGAAGGAGCCGAGACCGGAATTTCTAGACCAGTACTGTAATGACATTTCACAGCCGTGTATCATACAACGTTTTATTTCATACTGTTTTATATTTTATTTAATTAATATAATTAATTAAAAAGTTTGATACGACTGACAGCGACAATAAATAAAGAAATGTGGTTAAAAGTTTCTGGTTTAATGGATTGGTAGCTAAAGATAAATCCGAAAAAGTACCTGATGCTGCTCCTGAAAAATAATTCAAACTGCAGTATTAACGTTATTTTTATAGGTAAATTAATTTATTGTAATTTGAACTAATAAAAATTGTTCAGAAATAAGCCCGTGTTAGTAAAAACAGTAAATTTTTGTTTTAGTACGGTAAAGTTATATAATAAGATACTTTTCCCGTAACACCCGGTTCACATTGCACCCTGCATCAAAAAATGCATCACGTGACTCATATAATCGTGCATTGAAAACAGCTTATCTTAAAAAAATTAATTTTGCTTAAAACAAAGGTGACCTAGTTTTATTTTTGTTTTAAAAATTCAGTACCAGAGATACTTTTTTAGATGCTTTACCTATATTTTTTTTACTGTTTTAATTTTTTTTAAATTAAGGTTTATTACTAAGTTTTTGTCAACAAAATTACTTTGTTGGCTAGAATTATGTGTGGACAAAGCACTCAAGCTGGTGTAAGGATTTTTTTATGGAGGAGGAACTCCTCATAATAATAATTATTTGCACACGAAGGGAGAAAAGTGCAATGTGTCCTCCGCGCATTGTTTGATACCCGATGAAGGAGGGCAGAGGAATGTATCTAATTTTAGGTAATTCCATCAGTTATAATTAAATATTGAATTTTTTAAGTATATCATTTCGTAAAGTGTTTTTTTTTTGACAACTAATTTAATAAAATTATGAAAAGTAGATCCGAGAGTGTCTGCGCGGTAGAGGAAGGTATTGTAAACTAAACTCCCAAACTCCCGAATTATTACAGTAAAATTTTTATAAATAAGGGAGGTACCTCGAAAAAAATCGTATAGTCTAAAAGTAACATCTCGAAGTTTGTGTTTCCCCCACTTCTCGGGAACCATCCGCCATTTTGAAAAAACTTTGTAATTGATTTTTCTCCATTTCTATTCGTCGGAGGCGAAAAAGTATGAGAACAAAAATATTCGGTATAAAATTTTTAAAATTTTTCGTCAACTGCTCAACTTTCTCTAGTTAGTTTCCAAAAAGTTAGATGGCGCGGAAGTTACAAAACAATCAGTTTTAACGTATTTTGACCAACAAAAAGTTATTTTTTAAACAAACTTTTAATAAGAAAGTTGTAGATCTCGGAAAAAACTATAAAAATATGTATATTATTTATAATTAATTAAACATTCTCTCAACTACAGCAACTGAAAGTCGGAAAATTCTTTGAGAACCGCTTTCTGGACGTGCATGAAGTCGCGTCTTGTGGATTATATATTATTATTTATAGTAAGAACAGTAAAAATGAGGTATCAAATTAGAACTTGTGATGTGCGCTACACAAATGACCCGGTCTGTCGGCGTGAAAATTGCCGAAAGTATCTAACAGACTCACATTTAGTCGTTAAACTGATTTTTCGTAACTTCATCGCCCTCTATCTTTTTAAAAACTACAGAGAGTTGCACCTGTAACAAAAAATATTGAAAATTTTATGCCGAAGATTTTTGTTTCTACACTTTCTTGCCTCCGACCAATATACATGGAGTTTTTTCAAACTAGCGGATAGTTCCCGAGGAGTGGGGGAAACATAAACTTGGGGATTTTACTTTCGGATGCAAAACCCAAAAATACAAACCTAACGTACAAAAACCACAGCCTGTCTGGTTTTTATCGACTTCAAATGACAATTTTACTATACAATCATCAATTATGTAAAACCATTTTTCCAAATTTTGACCCCCCCCCCCCGGCAACACTTTATAAAAAAATTTTCAACCCCTTCCTCCTCCCTCTTACCACTTAAAAATACTTCTATCTACCCCTCCAACCCCTCTTGTCTCGTTTATGTAAGCGATGGATGGCCCGATACTCAAAAGGACTCTCGTAATGCGACCCCGGCTAAATGTCAGTCTGTCACAAACTTTCGGCAATTTTTATGCCGACAGACTGGGTCGTTTGTGTAGCGTACGTCACAAGCTATAATTTCATACCTCATTTTTACTGCTCTTACTATAAATAATAATATATAATCCACAAGACCCGACTTCATGCAGGTCCAGAAAGCGGTTCTCTTTAAAAAATCACTTTTTGTTGGTCGTTAAATACGTTAAAACTGATTTTTGTAACTTGGGCGCCCTCTACAGAAAGTTGGACATTCGGACAAAAATGTTGCGAATTTTTTGCCGAATATTTTTGTTCTTAGACATTTTCACCTACGACCAATAGAAATGGAGAAAAGTCGGTTACAGGGATTTTTCAAAATAGCGAATGGTTCCCGAGGAGTGGGGGAAACACAAACTTGGGAAGTTTACTTTTAGACCCCTAGAAAATTTTCACGTAAATCGCATCTTATATTTTTATATTAGATTTTTTAATATTTTAAATAAAATTTGTCCTCTGGATCTGATGGAAATATGCAGTTTCACTCGGTATATTCTCTATCAAAATATAACGCGTGCATGTCAGATTTCCTCCTCGGAAATTTTTGAAAATTTTGTTTTCAGACAATTTCTTTTAACAAATGCTTTCGTTCTTGACGCCAGAAAAAATCCCCTACCCCACGGGTTCGGGATTTTTTAAGATCGCATGCATTCAAGCTTTCAATAAAAAATTGGCTTCAAAGAAAATTTCCAAAAATTTCCTGGAAATTTGACATGCACTAGGTATATTACAACTGAAAATATCATTTTCTGACAGTGTGGTAGAAATAAATTATTTTGGGTAAAAAATACTGTAGACACTGGTCTATAAGGTGAAATAAACGCAACACCAGAATAATCCTGGCTTGGAGGATGCAAAGCGTGGCAATTAGGGGCGGGTGGGGATATTTCAAGCTTTATGGAACGAAATTAATTTTAAATGTTTTGTAATTTCGTACTCTGTTGGCTAATGCCCCTACAACAAACAGACAGACAGACGTTGTTGTCTTTATAAAACGTACTAAGCATGAAAACGGGGACATCACTGCATAAAGCTCTTTGTAATATTTAGAGGTTGTTTTCGTATGTTGGTTATATAGTTAGCTATGCCTTAGAGATCTATATGGTACCTTTCATGTCAATGCCAAAACTTTTAATTTATGTAACTAATTAGATGTGTGCTAAAAACATTTTTTTTTCTGAATTTTGGAAATTATGGTATTCCTCTCTTATTAAAATTCCACATCAATGCGTTTTTTATTGATTGTCTAATTTAAATCGAAATCTATTATTAATTTTAAAAAAATCAACAAAAAATTATGCCAACGATATCAATTCAAATTAGGTCGAAAAAAACCGTTTTAAGGAATCAATTCCCAGCGAACTGGGAATTATTTTAATACCTCTATTTGGTTCTAAAAGTTTGTAATCTGGGTTTGCGCCATCCCAGGTGGTGAAATTATTTTTCGGTAGCCCAAAACCGCTAAATTTTTACACTTTAAGTTTTTTGCTTGTAGCTGGAAAACGGTGCGTCGGACGGCAAATACTATTTTATTCAATAATGCAAAGGACTAAATTCTGCGTCGAACGACATTAAAAACGTCAAATTCGGATTAGTGGTGTAGCCGAAATCGAATTTTTAAAACAGGTATAATTTTTAATTTCGTTGAAAAATTAAATTTTGCGACGTCGTTTAACCTGGGAACCAAATATGCCCAAATATTTTCAACGCTACATTTTGTAGCTATTTTGTTACGGTTAAATTAATATTGCAGCTGCAGCCGTTTTCTGGAAAACGTTTTCTGGAAAACGGATGCAATATTAATTAATAAAAAAAATCTAGAAATATTTTGAAAACTTTTTATATGTGATTCCGTCAAAGAAGGCTAGCTGCAACATCCTAGCTTTGACATAACTAAAGTTATATACAGACCGCTTCAAGCTACTGCGAACATAGGGGGAATCAAGTCCAATTTATTCTCCGTGCCGTACGACCGAGGTGGATTCGAAGCACGCTGCAGTGTTATCTTTTGGAAATTCATTTTGTTTTGATTATTTTGTTTTATTTCTGCCTTGCTCGAGAAACAGATGGGTAAGTTCTTAATTGAAATAATACATTTTTAAAACTAAAAATGGATGTATACGAAGTTGCCGAAAAAGTGCAGATGGTCAAATGGTCAAATCGTCATAACCCAACACACGTTCGATATTGGTCGAGGGAAAATTTGCATGTGTATTTTGACGTAAGAACACAGTATCCCCAAAAACTAAATGTTTGGGGGGGGGGGTATTGTAGGGGAACACGTAATTGGGCCATTTTTTTATTAACGGCAATTGCAATTTGAATGGTCCTAGATACTTGGATCTACTGCAGCAGCACATTATTCCAACTGCTAGGCAGTTGTTAGGTGTAAGATTTGGTGAAACATGGTTTCAACAAGATGGTTGTTCCGCTCACAATGTTGGCCTTGTTAGGGAATATCTTGATAATGTATTTCCTAATCGGGTTATAAGTACACGGGGAACTATTTTATGGCTATCTCGATCTCCCGATCTTGCTCCTAATGACTTCTATCTGTTTTTCAAGAAGCTTTTCAAATTATCACCCCTAACATGCTTGGAAACGTTAGAAGGGGTTTTTATAGTAGGCTTGGATATTGTCTAGCCGAGCAAGGAGGACTTTTCGAACATTTGCCTTAATTTTTTATGACTGGGAGAATCTTTTTAGAATGTATTATTTTATTTTGAGAACTTGCTTTTATTTTGTTTCTCCTTATTATTTTCATTGTAATACATCGTCACTGATAAATCTGAGCAGTTGACAATAACACGCTCTTATTTATCAGTGACAAAAAATATGAAAATTACGTTATAAAAATTTGCGTATTTATTGACCAAATTCCGGTTTCATTGACTACGCTCCACACAGCACCGTGGTTAGAGGCGTACTTGAGTGTTGGTTGCTTCACTGATAGGCGTGCGGTGTCTCTGCATGTACGTACACTGGCAAATTAGACTTCTTTCGCCCTATGTTCGCAGTAGCTTGAAGCGGTCTGTATAGGGTGGCCCCTGAGCTTAGCGGGGGGGTCGTATTTTCTCGGAAACGGCTGCAGGACAAAATTAATTTAACCGTAACAAAATAGCTACAGAAAGTCTACGAAATGTAGCGTTGAAAATATTTAACCGACGTCGCAAAATATAATTTTGCACCGAATTGAAAAATTTTCCCTGTTTTCAACATTCGATTTCGGTTATACCAATAAACTGAGTTTGACGTTTTAGCTGTCATTCGACGCAGAATTTAGGCCTCTGCATTATTGTGTTGAATTGCATTTTCCGTCTAACGCACCGTTTTCCAGGGAAACCGGAAAAGCCCTCGAACGGTTTCCACGGCAAAAAATCTTCGACATGATTTTCGATAATTGCCCCATCCATTAATAAATTACTACAGATAATTAACAACGCTTTTTTAATACGTTTGGATTTTAGGAAAATTACTCTGCGGATCAGAAAACAGCAAAATCTTACTTATTTATGACAATCTGTCTTTTTCGAACATTAAATAAGAAATACGTAGATATATTATAAGGTAAAATGGGCTATTAACTGCCTAGTTAAGGAAGTTTTAGGTTTCCCTGCTTAAATTAGTATAAAGAGTTTATAGTTTGTGTAAATTTATTATTTTATAGGGTAAAGCGGGGAGTTATTTGGCAATTTCAACAAAAATAAAGATTAAATTAATTTTTTTTTATAGCAAAAAAATCATTTTCCGTAAAAAGTCGCTTTTTTCTATTACCAGCCATCAGAAAATCTCTTAATCTAACACTGGTCTAATTGTAATCTAATTTCGGCTTCTTGTCTTGTCGCAAAAAATAATTAAAATCGCATATATAAGTTGGACATATTTAAAGACAAACTAATTGCAAAAATATGCATTTTAATTGAAAAAAAGTACAATAGTTAAAATTTTCCATTTCGTCAATTTCTGGAATTATAAATAATCTCCTCTTGTTGATGGGCTGAAGCGGTTCTATATTGGACATTACTTCATCTAAATTGCCTCCTATTTTTTTTCCATTGCTTTTATGTAATAAGATTTTTTTATGTCTTCTGTTATATTTATAATTATTGTTATAATTATAATTAAACTGCTGGAAAAAGGTAAGTATACATTTTCAAATTAAATAAGTAAGAAAGAAAGGTGTAAACATTTTGTTGAACATTTTTGTAACTTGGGCAATAGTGTTTGATTTAAACTGCTAAAAAAATGCTTTTTAGTAACATTTTTTTGTGTAAACACTATCCAAAACATAAAAATAAAAGAGGTGTATTTTTACCGAAAAACTTATGGACCGGAAAAAGTTTTTCATATTTTTAAAGTGTTTCTCCTTAAATTTGAAACGCAAAGATTTTTTCTCGTTAAAAAATTAATAAAAATATATAAAACATCAGTGAGCCGTAATAAGATCGACGTCAAAAATATTAATCTAATACCGGCCTATTTTATTTTTGCGATTTTTACCGTTTTTTTTTACAAAAATGTAAAAATTGCGCCTTATTGAAGCCAATGAAATCAATTATACAGGGTTCCTAAGCAAATCCTTAGGGGGCCAAGCAGCCGTATATAAGACGCAGACAAACGGAAAAGCACATTAGGCAGAAAAGGATGAGCATGGGGCGATGTTGTCACTACATCTTACACGCAGTAAATCCATTCCAGGTTGTTTTTTTCTTTAAAAAAATATTTTTCGGCTTTTTATTTTGTAACCATTGTCTTTACGCACTGTTTACAGGCTGGGGACTGAGATACATGCAAATGCCTAACCTAAAGCGTTCATACACGGCCGAAGAAATCGACTGAGATATTTCCGTAGAAACTTTATCAAGCAAATAGGACGGGTTGACGCCTTCGAACGTCCAACCCGGGTTTTGCACTTTGATTCGAAATCAAAGTGCAAAACCAGTCAGACGTGGGGCCGTGCACAAATTACGTAACGGTGATTTTACCAATTTTTGACCCCCTCCCTATGTAATGTTTTGTAACGGTTTGGCACGCTACTCCCCTAATATTACGTAACGATTTCAAGACCACTACCCCCCCCCTCCAAAAAAGAAACTTTTCACTTATTTTCATTCCAAATTTTCTTAGTTTCACACAAATGCAAACGCTGTCGAAAACCCCCCTCCCCCCCTACGTAACTTTTTATAACCCCCCCTCCCCCTATGACCATTACGTAATTTGTGCACGGCCCCTGTAGTCCCAGTGGAGGAGGGCGAGAAAATTGATATTTTTTCTCAAAAATTATACTCTTTAGACCTATTTCTTTGCGTTCCCCAAATTACGTAATTTTCGAAAAAAAATTGTAAGCGGCGCCATTTTTATTTCGTGCTTTGTTTTTCTAACATTTTTGCGTTTGGCTAATTTAATTGAAAAATTTTTGCCTGCGGCGCCCTTTATCTTCTCACTCGAAACCAAGATCCCCCGTTTTAGGAAAACTGATCCCGTCTCTGTTTTTAAATTTCTTCGAATAAAAGTAGAGTATGACCATGGGGGAAATAATTTTTTTCTACGGTATGACGAAAATTTCGAGAAAGTTGAAGAAAAAAATAAAAAAAGTGGCAGAGCTCAAGTTTTTCGTAAAAAAGAAAACGTTTTTTGTAAAGAAACAGAGCAAAGTAAATCTTTTCATCCCTTTTTGGGTGTTACAAATATTGGCAGCCCCTTATTTTTCGCTTTTACCCTCCCGCTTGTTTTGAAGAATTGGTTCGCTACATGTTTCGAGATCATGTCATAAAACACCTCGAAAATATCAAATGTAGTGTAGGGCCAGCTTTATTTAAAATCAATAATATCGCAAGCAAAAAGCTCTGCAGGAAAAACAGCGCCGTTTATTGATTTCCTTGGCTGCTAGTGCTAGCTGCATGGTTTGGCCGTTTCCGGATAGATGTCACTAGTAGAAATTTAATTAAAAGCGAAGATATTTCTTTCTAATGTTAACAACCTCACGAGTTTATTGCTCAGTATCGTAAATAATGGACCCTGCCGCCTCCTTTAAGCAAGAAAAAGCTGTGGTTTGGACCTGAAAACATCCTCGATCATCTCATGGTGTTGCCGCCATCTAGCAGAATTTGCAGACATCTTGTCAACGGTTATTATTGCAACTATGATTTATGCTCACAATGAAAGAGTGGCGACAATTTTTTCTCATGAAAGTAGTCCGGAGATAATAACAAACTGGCAACATTGCTCAATATACCTGTTTCTTTTGTGCGCGCAGAACTTTCTATGCCCTTTCTGTTTGATTTATTGAAATCCTATCCCTAAGGAAAATCTTAGGAACCCTGTATATCCAATCAATCTAAGATCAACAAGTTATTGGAAGACTGCTTTTCATTGACTTTCTTTTTGCGAATTGTATGGGGAATATAAAAGGCGTATTTCTCCAATGCCTGTAAAACAACTTATGGGCCGGAAATAGTTTTATACATTTTTTGTACCTATATCTCCAACAATTCAAAAAAAAATCAATTTTTTTGTTAGGCCTTAAAAAAAAGGTGAGTAAAACTAATTGCGATTTTTGGCCATTCCGACCCAATGAACCGCAATAAGATTGAGGTTCGTAATCTTAATCCAATACCGCCCTTTTTTATTTTTGCGATTTTGACTATTTTTTTACAAAAAAATCTTTTATTAAGTGTGAAAATTGTGTTTAATGGACCTTATTGAATCAAACGAAATCACAAACATATTTAATTAGTCTCAAACCTACGAATTATTGAGAAAATCCGTTCCTCAAGAAAACACTTTCTATTGACTCTTTTTTTGTGCAAACCCATTTTGTAATTTGATAATATAATAGGCTAATTTTGTAACATCCGTCAAGTAGTGTGTGGGCCGGAAATAGTTTTATTTATTTTTTAAAGTATATCTCATAACAATGCGGAACAAAGTTTTAAGTTTTTTGTTATATATTAAAAAAAAAGTTAATTAAAAATAATTGGGAAGTTCTCAAATTCCGGCCCAATAAGCCGCAATTAGATCGAGGTTCCAAATATTAACCTAATACCGGCTTATTTTATTTGTACAATTTTTATTATTTTATCTGCAGAAAATAATTTATAAATGTCAAAAATATGTTTAATAGACCTTTATGAATCAATCAAAATCAAAAACATATCTAAATAGCCCAAATTTTACGAGTTATTGGTAAGAATTCCTTAAGACATAAACTCAAGTAATTTATTGAAAAAAGAGAAAATTACAATAAAACTGCACCTATTCGTCTCACTTGACACTTCTGGACTGGCCCTTTTTGATCGGCGGATGATAATTATATCATAGACTGGTTGCCATTCTAAGAATTTTTCGCGGGAAATAGGAATAATTCAGGCGCAAAGTTACTTGGGCTGAAATTACCTTACGATTTTGCATGAGCCGTTAATCACCCATTTTACCTTACCAATTGCACTTTTTAAGGTCTTTGTAACATAAATCCTAAATAAATAGTTACATTTTTATATAGTATTATTCGGCATTATTCTGAGAGATTGCAATTCGACTCCATACTTCAAAGCAAGGAAAAAGACGCTTGGAATTCATTTAAAATGGTTGCAATAATTTTTTTGGGAAACATTACAGCAGAAAATATTAAAGACCTGGTTACCCAACTTTTTTTGTGTTCCTAAAATCTAGGATGTAACATTGGCATTGCCATCACCCCTGCCTAATGTACGTGACGGCTCCAATATTATCTTTAATTTTGGTTTCAGGACATGCAGAAATCAAATCACACACCAGACACCCTCACCACACAACCAGTGCCCATCGTCGATCGACAAGAGCTGACATTAGGACAAATCTTAGTTACGAAAAAACCGGGCCCAATGGTCAAGAAATTACCCAAACATTTGCCAAGCAAAATACGAAAATCGTATTAGACTGCGCAGTCAATATCAATTTTAGGTAAGTTATTACCGTACAAGTATGACATACTATACACTCAGAAGGCCATCCCAAGTGAAGTGTCTACTTAGCTTTTTTTGATAGTGGTAAGTGAAGTTTCTATTGGCCATAAGTGGTGAATTCAGTAGCTCCAAGTAAAACGACCTACTTAGACCCGAGTTTGTTAACCCTTGGTGATTTATCTACTTACCAATATGCGATAAGTCACTTAACTTTCCCTCCGCTTAGGGTTAGTGAATTGTTCTACTAGTTTTTTCACCCTTAGTGCTTTACCTACTTACCAATATGTGACAACTCACTTAACTTTCCCTTCATTTACGGTTAGTGATTTTTTCTACTGAGGAAGTGAAGGCATCAAATATTGAAAAATCATGCGGAAGAATACAGACCGCTTCAAGCTACTGCGAACATAGGGGGAATCAAGTCCAATTTACTCTCCGTGCCGTACGACCGAGGTGGATTCGAAGCACGCTGCAGTGTTATCTTTTGGAAATTCATTTTGTTTTTATTATTTTGTTTTATTTCTGCCTTGCTCGAGAAACAGATGGGTAAGTTCTTAATTGAAATAATACATTTTTGAAACTAAAAATGGATGTCTACAAAGTTGCCGAAAAAGTGCAGATGGTCAAATGGTCAAATCGTCATAACCCAACACACGTTCGATATTGGTCGAGGGAAAATTTGCATTTGTATTTTGACGTAAGAACACAGTATCCCCAAAAACTAAATGTTTGGGGGGGGGGTATTGTAGGGGAACACGTAATTGGGCCATTTTTTATTAACGGCAATTGCAATTTGAATGGTCCTAGATACTTGGATCTACTGCAGCAGCACATTATTCCAACTGCTAGGCAGTTGTTAGGTGTAAGATTTGGTGACACATGGTTTCAACAAGATGGTTGTTCCGCTGTTGGCCTTGTTAGGGAATATCTTGATAATGTATTTCCTAATGGGGTTATAAGCACACGGGGAACTATTTTATGGCCAGCTCGATCTCCCGATCTTGCTCCTAATGACTTCTATCTGTTTTTGAAGAAGCTTTTCAAATTATCACCCCAAACATGCTTGGAAACGTTGGAAGGGGTTTTTATAGTTTATATTGTCTAGCCGAGCAAGGAGGACTTTTCGAACATTTGCTTTAATTTTTTTTTGACTGGGAGAATCTTTTTGGTTTTTAGAATGTATTATTTTATTTTGAGAACTTGCTTTTATTTTGTTTAAATAAAACGCTCTTATTTATCAGTGACAAAAAATAAGAAAATTACGTTATAAAAATTTGCGTATTTATTGACCAAATTCCGGTTTCATTGACTACGCTCCACACAGCCCCGTGGTTAGAGGCGTACTAAATACAAGGCGAACGGCAGCGAACGGCAGCGAATGACGATCGGAAGCCTGAGTGTTGGTTGCTTCACTGATAGGCGTGCGGTGTCTCTGCATGTACGTACACTGGAAAATTAGACTTCTTTCGCCCTATGTTCGCAGTAGCTTGAAGCGGTCTGTATATTCATCCGAATATTAATGCATGCCTATAATGATTTGTCAACGTATTACGATTATAAGAATTCGACAGTCCCATTTACAACGATCATTGTTCTATTTACAGGGAGATCATGATGGAAATAAGATAAAAAAAACTCGAAAAAAAATCGGTGACCGGAAACGAACCCGGTAACTCTTGGTTTAGAGATGCTTATCAATATATATCCACCAAACGCGAAAATTCTCTGATTAAGCCTTAATCATGATCAACACTTTTCAGTCGACCAATAAGAATCCGTCAAAACGCCCTTATTCCGCGGTTTCAACCTATTTTTTATAAGCGCATGGTACAGTGGATAAAGCATTAATCTATCAACCTGTAGGTTGTCGCTTCGAGCCCCGTCGGCGCGTCGCACTTTTTTTATTATTTGCTTTTATTTTTTTTTGTTAGGGGATATTTACAGCTCAAAAATATATTTTTTATTTTATTTAAAGTCATATTTTAGGAATTATGTGGTTTTGCGCTACTATAGATTTACTAATGGTTAGCAGATACTTCACTTACGGTAAGTTTTGACTTATGGTTAATATTTTATTTTATAAGGTTAAGTAGGTGAGAACACTTATGGTAAGTAGACAGTTCACTTGTCTCATATTTAAATGAAGTTTCTATTTGGGGTTAATGAATTCTTACTTAGGATTAGTGGATATTTTTCTCAATGTGCATGCGTGATCCAGTTTGCTCGCGCATAGAGGAGTTTTCGACTCTGCATTTTTTTCAGACTAACTTGATGGGTGAGTGATTATCGCTACGTCTTTTTTTAGGAAAATGTAAGGGCAGAAGAGCCGTTATATTAGACACTTAAAGTAAATATTTCAACGCATCGGTATCGGTACAAGTATCGCGTTCGAAATAAAGCCAAAATAGACTACATTTTTGACTTGCTCATGCCATGTTTCGAACGATGCCCGCTTTTTTGACGGGTGCGATGACACAAAAGCTGACAGTATCGTTACGTCCATCCCAACGTACGCATCGATTCCTGTTAGCAGTTATGTCATATGTCAAAGAGAGCATCGTTCGAAACATCGCATAAACAAGTCAAAAATGTAGTGTATTTTGACTTTATTTCGAAGGCGATACGTATACCGATGACGATGCGTTGAAATATTTACTTTAACAGTGGGATTTACTAAGATCTAAAATAGTACCCCCAACAGGTCTAAATATTTACACCTATGGGGGGTACTAAATTTTAAAACCCATTTACAAAAAAACACTTACCCATATAGAAAAGATACAAAGCTAATGATTATTTTGTAATGTTATTGCAAAATACCACAGAAAAACTGCTTTTTTCCCAAAATATTCCATATTTTAGGAGAAAATTCCTGAAAACTAATTTTTTTGACAGGTTTCAAAATGGCAAATGGTGAATACGCCAAAAATTTGGTACATACTAGCTTCGTCATCTGTGTTTGAGGTTATAAAGTTGATGATTTTTTAGACCACCTCTGGGGGGTGGTTTAAATTTATAGCCGCCAGAAAGGATTGTTTTGTGGCAATTGGTAATAAATTCCTTTATAATTTCCCTAAGCAACCATTTTTACAAGAATTAATTTACCTTATTTAATATCCCAAGTAGTTCATTAATCAATAAAACACCTTCAATTTTGTCCAGAGAAACGCCATATTTTGAACCCGTTTTCACCACAAAGAATATATTTATGAGGGCTCCACGAGGCAAAACAAACATAAGCGAAGGTTACTGATTATGAACGAGAACTGTCTCCAATGAAAAAAATCCAAAACAACTGTACCTATTCATTTATTTACAAACAGAACTGAAATTAAAACATTGAGTTTATCTAAAAGCTTAATCATCAAACAAAGCTTTCCACTAAAAAATCGCACTCAAAGGTCTTAACTCTGCAGCACCGAACCGTTTGTTGAGCCGACATGACTCCTTTGTGAACGCATCAGTTGGATTCAGGTCTGTTTTTAGCCGCATTTTTTTTCATGACCTACTTTAATGAAATATTTTTATTTGTAGTTTGCAATTATGATGGGTTTGAATTTGTAAAGCTTTTCATACTTTTGATAGATAAGAACCCCTTTTAAATGAATACAAATTTAATCTAATTCTTATTTTATGATTATATATCGAAATGGTTTTGTGACAGTGAGTATTAATCGCGAAAATCATTAAACAACGGTAAGTTTTGATAAGAGTAACATATAACGTCAATTTTAATTTGCTCAACAGAGTGTTTACCATTTAGATCCCCCCTTAGGGTTAAAAAAAAACTTCTTTTAAATAGAAATTTTCTTCTTAAATCCAAAAAAAGATTGTGCTAAGATGATTATTCACTAAAAAAAAACAATAAGAATTGTTCTCATAAATCAAACTATGTCGAAAACTCAAGGAAGTTGGTATAAAATGCCTAAAACCAACAATTTCACTTAAACTTAGGACCTGTCTAAAATAGGCCCTTTTAGTAAATTCCATTGTAAGTCTCTATTATCTCATAGTTATATAGTTATTATACAGAAAAAACATGCGGTCACACACTACCTTTGTATCAGTCAATAATAACACGCGCCATAGGAAATATTAATTAAGGTTTAAGTTGGGCTTTTGACAAAAGCTCACTTCACATATAAAGAACACATAAAAAGTTTAGGTAATACGGTTTTATCATCAGCAGCGAAATACAAAAATGATATTTTTTTTAGAGAGAGATATTACTTTATTAAATTAAAGCGTTTTCGTATTAGTCCATAACGTAAAAATCTTCCTTCCAATAATTCCTTAAAATGTCATGTTTGTCCCACTTTTAATATTAGAAATTTTTAAACCCCTCTATTATATGGATCATTGATTCTCTCTCTAATATGATTACCGAGATTGAAAATGTTATTACAAAGTATCTGAAATATGTTATTGTTGCAAAGAAAATTGATTCAATTTTGGGACAAACTGTTCGTATAAAACTTTTGAATTTCGTACGACTAAAATGCATTTCCGAAATTACATCTTTTAATAAAAAATATTTACTTGGGTTTTATCGAAATTATACCATTTGTGTCATGAAAAATAAAATAAGTTTTGAGATATTGTATAACTTTAATTCCTGTCCGTTTTGTTATACATGGCCATAGTTTTCTTGTTTAACAACTTACGATAAAAAAACTCGTTTATCAAAAAATTAAATAAACTGTTTTTTAAGTAGGTCGTATTTATGGAGGGTTGGAAGTTAACCCCTTCCCCCCAGGAGGTCTAACCCAATCTATTTTTTGACCTTTTTCTCCGGTTTGTGACGTGTGTTTATTGTAATATCTTAAATTTTAAAAATTATGCCTGCGGTGCTATGACCTCATTAATTGGTACAACTTTAGTTTAATTTTCAAACATTTTCATCACCAACATTCCAAACGTGTAATAAATGGCATTTTTAGTATGAATGCAAAGCATTTATGATTTGGCAAAAAATCTATATATACCACCGCAACCCACCCCATCTTGCCATCTAACCGAATCTCCGTTATCAAAAATATTTTACAAAAAACCTAAGAGATCAACATTATTTATGAACTTTTTGTTTTTTTGTCAAAGTTTCCGCGTGCAGCGCTACACCAATAAATATTGTTACAACTTTGTTTAATTTTAAGCAGTTTTTTGGTGAGAAACATTTGAAATGCGTAAAAAATAGCATTTTAGTGTAATTTTTTTAAAAATTTTGCCTGCGGCGGCGGCGCGGCGCATTGAAAGACTAATTTTAAAAAAGTAAGTATTTTTGTTTCGTACACACCAACTCATCATCTATTAAACCAAACCTCTACGCTCTCTTTAGTTCAAGAGCACAAGCAATAGGCACTATTTGAAAAATTTGCCATATATAGGTATTTAGTTGATTTTTATTAAAAGATGAAACCCCCCCCAGAAACGATTTCTGGCTACGTCACTGTATACTTCATCCTAAAAGATGCCAAAAAATTGATTTGGTTAACCAGTTAGAGGTAGATATCGCCAGACGGGTAAACGTATTTTTAATAAAATTTGATACTCTTGATGGCGGTATATTGCTTAAATATACCGCCAAAAAATTTTTTTTAACTAGAAAACAGGGTTTCAGTGCATAACTAATTAGCGAATAGGCTAAAAAGGACATATTTTTATCGGTTTTTTTATTTTAAAAAATTGCATGAAGACGTAAGACAAAAGACGATACTTTTTTTGAACTCAGCTAAAGTTTTTTGATAATAATCTAAAACCAACATTCTTTTATCAGTTTTAAGACTTGTAACAAATAATAATAATTAGCGAATAGGCTAAAAACAACTAATTTTTATCGGTTTTTTGCTTTTAAAAAATTACAGAAGCACGCTAGACAAAAGGCGATACCTTTTTTGAACTCAGCTTATGTTTTCTGATAATAATCTAGCAACCATATTTTTCTATCAGTTTTGGTATTTGCAAAAAATAATAATAACTACCGAATAGACTAAAAACCACATATTTTTATCGGTTTTTTGCTTTTAAAAAATTACAGAAACACGCTAGACAAAAGGCGATACTTTTTTTAAACGCAGCTTACATTTTTTGATAATAATCTAAAAACCAAATTTTTCTATCAGTTTTGGGAATTACAAAAAATTATAATAATTAGCGAATAGGCTAATAATCTAAAAATCACATTCTTCTATCAACTTTGGAATTTGCCAAAATTAATAATAATTAGCGAATAGACTAAAAACCACATATTTGTATCGGTTTTTTGCTTTTTTTGCTTTTAGAAAATTACAGAAACACGCTAGACACAAGGCGATACTTTTTTTGAACGCAGCTTACATTTTTTTATAACAATCTAAAAACCATATTTTTCTACACCACAGTTTTGGGAATTAGAAAAATTATAATAATTAGCGAATAGGCTAAAAACCAGATTTTTCTATCAGTTTTGGGAATTGCCAAAAATAATAATAATAATAATTAGCGAATAGGCTAGAAACGACATATTTTTATCGGCATTTTGATTTTAAAAAATTACAGAAACACGCTAGACACAATCTTATAACCACATTCTTCTATCAGGTTTGGGATTTGAAAAAATAATAATAATTAGAAAGACGTAAGACAAAAGGCGATAATTTTTTTAAACTCAGCTAACGTTTTTTAATTATAATCTAAAACCCACACTCTTTTATCAGTTTTGGCACTTACGAAAAATAACTTTAATTAGCGAATAGGCTAAAAACCACTTATTTTAATCGGTTTTTTGCTTTTAAAAAATTACAGAAGCACGCTAAACAAAAGGCGACCCTTTTTTAAACTCAGCATACGTTTTTTGATCATAATCTAAAAACCACATTTTTCTATCAGTTTTGAGAAATGCTAGAAATAATAATAATTAGCGAATAGGCTAAAAAAGACATATTTTTATCGGTTTTTTTATTTTAAAAAATTACAGAAACACGCTAGACAAAAGGCGATAATTTTTCTGAACTAAGCTTACTTTTTTTGATCATAATCTTAAAACCACATTCTTTTATCAGTTTTGGGATTTGAAAAAAATAATAATTAGCAAATAGGTTAAAAACGACATATTTTTATCAGATTTTTTATTTTAAAAAATAGCAGAAAGACGTAAGACAAAAGGCGATACCTTTTTTGAACTCAGCTAACGTTTGTTGATTATAATCTAAAATCCACACTCTTTTATCAGTTTTTGGACTTGCAAAAAATAATTTTAATTAGCGAATAGGCTAAAAACCACTTATTTTTATCGGTTTTTTGCTTTTAAAAAACTACAGAAGCACGCTAGACAAAAGGCGACACTTTTTTAAACTCAGCTTACGTTTTCTGATCATATACTAAAAACCACATTTTTCTATCAGTTTTGGGAATAGCAAAAAATAGTAGTAATTAGCAAATAGGCTAAAAACGACATATTTTTATCGGTTTTTTGCATTAAAAAAATTACATAAAGACGTAAGACAAAAAGCGATACTTTTTTTGAACTGATCTTACGTTTTCTGATTCTTCTTATACTAAAAACAACATTTTTCTATCAGTTTTGGGAATTGCAAAAAATAATAACAATTTGTGAATAGGCTAAAAACGACATATTTTTATCGTTTTTTTGCTTTTAAAAAATTTCAGAAAGACGTAAGACAAAAAGCGATACTTTTTTTGAACTCAGCTTATATTTTTCGATAAAAGTCTAAAAACCATATTTTTCCATCGGTTTTGGGAATTGCAAAAAAAAATAATAATTAGTGAATGGACTATAAACCACATATTTTTATCGGTTTTTTGCTTTTAAAAAATTACAGAAGCACGCTAGACAAAAGGCGATACTTGTTTTAACCGCAGCTAACGTTTTTTGATAATAATCTAAAAACCACATTTTTGCACCACCACAACACCAACCACAGTTTTGGGAATTGCAAAAAATAATAATAATTAGCGAATAGGTAAAAACCACATATTTTTATCGGTTTTTTGCTTTAAAAAATTACAGAAGCATGCTAGACAAAAGCGATATTTTTTTGAACTCAGCTTATGTTTTCTGATAATAATCTAATAACCATATTTTTCTATCAGTTTTGGGATTTGCAAAAAATAATAATAATTACCGAATATCAGTTTTCTGCTTTTAAAAAATTACAGAAATAAGTAAGTCAAAATGCGATATTTTTTTTAACGCACCTATCGTTTGTCAATAATAATATAAAAACCACATTCTTTTATCAGTATTGGGAATTGCAAAAAAAAAATTATTAGCGAAGAGGTTAAAATCGACATACTTTTATCGGTATTTTTATTTAAAAAAATGACTAGACAAAAGGCGATAATTTTTTAAAACTCAGCTTACGTTTTCTGATAATAATCTTAAAACCACATTCTTCTATTGGTTTTGGGATTATTATTATTAATTAGCGAATAGGCTAAAAACCACATATTTCTATCGGTTTTTTGGTTTTAAAAATTACAGAAAGACGTAAGACAAAAGGCGATACTTTTTAGCTAACGTTATTTAATTATAATCTAAAAACCACATTCTTTTATCAGTTTTGGGACTTGCAAAAAATAATAATAATTAGCGAATAGGCTAAAAACCACTTATTTTTATCGGTTTTTTACAGAAGGACACTAGACAAAAGGCGATACTTTTTTTGGACTCAGCTTACGTTTTTTGATCATAATCTAAAAACCACATTTTTCTATCAGTTTTGGGAATTGCAAAAAATAATAATAATTAGCGAATAGGCTAAAAACGACATTTTTTAATGGTTTTTTGCTTTTAAAAAATTACAGAAAGACGTAAGACAACAAGCAATAATTTTTTTGAACTCAGCTTACGTTTCTTGATAATAATCTTAAAACCACATTTTTCTATCAGTTTTGGGAATTGCAAAAACTAATAACAATCAGTGAATAGGCTAAAAACGACATATTGCTTTGCTTTTAAAAAATTTTAGAAAGACTTAAGACAAAAAGCGAAGCTTACATTTTTTTATAATAATCTAAAAACCACATTTTTCTATCGGTTTTGGGAATTGCAAAAAATAATAATAATTAGCGAATAGGGTAAAAACCACATATTTTTATCGGCTTTTTGCTTTTAAATAATTACAGAAACATGCTAGACAAAAAACGGTATTTGTTTTAATAGCAGCTAACGTTTTTTGATAATAATATGAAAACCACATTGTTCTATCGGTTTTCGGTATTGCAGAAAATAATAATAATTGGCGAATAGGCTAAAAACCACCTAATTTTATCGGTTTCTTGCTTTTAAAAAATTACAGAAACACGCTAGACAAAAGGCGATAATTTTTTTTGAACGCAGCTAACATTTTTTGATAATAATCTAAAAATCACATTTTTCTATTAGTTTTGGGTTTTGCAAAAAATAATAATAATTAGCGAATAGGCGAAAAACCACATATTTTTATCGGTTTTTTGCTTTTAAAAAATTACAGAAAGACGTACAGTTAAACTCTGATAATAATCTAAAAACCACAGTTTTATATCAGTTTTGGGAATTGCAAAAAATAATAATAATTAGCGAATAGGCTAAAAATCACATAGTTTTATTGGTTTTTTGCTTTTAAAAAATTACAGAAACACGCTAGACAAAAGGCGATACTTTTTTTAAACGCAGCTTACATTTTTTGATAATAATCTAAAAACCACATTCTTCTATCAGTTTTAGGATTTGCCAAAAATAATAATAATCCTTAGCCAATAGACTAAAAACACATATTTCTATCGGTTTTTGTCTTTGTTCTTTTGAACTCAGCTTACATTTTTTGATAATAATCTAAAAACCACATTCTTCTATCAGTTTTGCGATTTGCAAAAAATAATAATAATTAGCAAATAGACTTAAAACCACATATTTTTATCGGTTTTTTTCTTTTAAAAAATTACAGAAGGACGTAAAACAAAAGGCGATACTTTTTTTAACGCACCTATTGTTTGTTAATAATAATCAAAAAGCCACATTCTTTTATCAGTTTTGGAATTTGCGAAAAACATTAATAATTAGCGAATAGACTAAAACCCACATATTTTTATTGGTTTTTCGCTTTTAAAAAATTACAGAAACACGCTAGACAAAAGGCGATACTTTTTTTAAACGCAGCTTACACTTTTTGATAATAATCTAAAAACTACATTTTTCTATCAGTTTTGGGAATTGCAAAAAATAATATTAATTGGCGTGTAGGCTAAAAACCATGTATTTTTATCGCTTTTTTGCTTTTTAAAAATTACAAAATGCGATAATTTTTTTGAACAGAAGGACGTAAAACAAAAGGCGATACTTTTTTTAACGCACCTATCGTTTGTTAATAATAATCAAAAAGCCACATTCTTTTATCAGTTTTGGAATTTGCGAAAAACATTAATAACTAGCGAATAGACTAAAAACCACATATTTTTATCGGTTTTTCGCTTTTAAAAAATTACAGAAAGACGTAAGACAAAAGGCGATACTTTTTTTTTTAACGCACCTATGGTTTGCTAATAATAATCTAAAAACCACATTCTTTTCTCAGTTTTGGGATTTGCAAAAAATAATAATAATTAACGAATAGACTAAACATCACATATTTTTATCAGTTTTTTGCTTTTAAAAAATCACAGAAACACGGTAGACAGAAGGCGATACTTGTTTTAACCGCAGCTAACTCTTTTTGTTAATAATCTAAAAATCATATTCTTCTATCAGTTTTGGGATTTGCAAAAAATAATAATAATTGATGAATAGGCTAAAAACCACATATTTGTATCGGTTTTTTACTTTTAAAAAATTACAGAAAGACGTAAGGCGATACTTTTTTTGAACGCATCTAGTTTTGTTGTTTAAGTAGTAAGTAAACACTAACAAAGCTTATTTCAAAAAGGTTAGCAATATACATTTTTTTCATAGTATTTCTTTTTTTTTTTTTTGATTAGGGCTCACCCACAAATTATAAAGATTCATTCAACTGTCTCTGTTGAACAAACTTGATTTATAAGTTGGTTTCCTCAATTTAATCTTCCGTAAAAACATATTTTTTCTCCTTATAAAAATAATGATTTTTATACTTTTCAATTGGCAGTAACAAATTCAAGCAAAGTATTTGCAACATGCTGATGTTTTTAATGTATCATTTAAACTTATAAAACAGGATTAAGGTACGTAAATGAGTTTTTTTCAAAATAAAAAAAATTATTTTATGTTTCAGTGCTAATGTAAACAAATACTCTTTCCGCCAAAATTTCTGTCAACAACCTAACCTGAAAATTTCAAATTTGACTTCTCTCATTTTTCAAACCTGGTTTGGTTCAGTGGGTCACTGAGGTTAGGTTTTGTCTAAATAACGTACTGTGGCCCACTTTGTCATTTTGGATTAAGTTGTAACTTATAAGGGTTAAGTTATAATTGTAAGATAGGTGGCACTTAGAACTTAAGTTAAAAGCGAGAAAGTGACCCTGTATCTACTAAACCGCTAACTCTAATTTTATCTCCCTTTCAGTACTAGTATATGGCTTCACAACGGCCAAATAGTCCAGACAATTCTTAAAGACAACACAAACAACAAAAGGGTGCTGGGTCACAGACTTCTTGTAGACGCCACCGGAAATCTATTCATAGAGAACGTAAGGCTGGAGGACGATGGCAAGTGGCAATGCGAGGCTGAAGATGCTTTTGGCTTCGTCGTACAGGGCAAGTCTATTCAGCTGACAGTTCTGGGTAAGTAGAATAATAAACAGTTAAACTACCTTACTCAAAAGCAAGGCCTTTTTAATTTTACCATAAAATTAATTTTAGAGCCCTCGAGAAGCGCATAAATTTTGGAAAACGTTGGCATCTCAAAAAAAAGGATGTTAAATTCTTTAAGATTCCTTAAGTCATGAACCTACAGCTTTAAAAAGTAATAAACAATTTTTGCAAACCCTCCTGTATGCCATTTCTAAAAAAGTTAGGTTTGCCTTAGCTAGGGTTCCGATTCGTTCATATTTTTCTCATGCAAAAAGGTCCGGATCGATTTTTATAATTTGTTCGAATTTCAGACTAAATATATATTTTGAATATTCTTTCTGTGCCTGTGAATAAAAATATAGTTTTTTTGCGAGCTAATTTATATCATAATTGGTATTTTTTCGTTTCTTGAGTCTAGCTAAACCCAAGAAAATAGTTTTTTTTTTCTGGAAACAAAAAAAAAGTTGAAATTTGTTCTGTACTGCATCATAACGGAGAGATGCCTTGAATTCGTCACTTTTACATGGATTCCAAAGGCTCTTGGCTCACGTATGCACACTGTTAGTTAATAACAAATAATACAAACCAAAATCTTTAAAAAATAAGGTGTCCAGATATATAAAATTCTCTCATTTCACTATCTAAAACATACTTTTTTAAAAGTATTAAAAACAGGCAAAAGAATTATAGGTTAAATAGTTATTTACCTAACAAGTGCGAAAAGTAATAATTTTCCGCACGCATCGGCGTTTGCCAAAAGAATGCGCCAACGGAATATGAACAAGGCATAAGTTTGGTAAAGACGCTTTCCGCACGCGTTAGGTACAACATTTTTCCTACGAGCGTGAGGAAAATTAATAATATCATGCCTTGGTAAAAAAAAATTGCCCACCGAAAAAAAAATTTTCATGCAGGCTGTGCGGAAAAGTATCACTTTCGGCACTCTCGTAGAAAAAAATAATAGTTTTTTAAATTTATTGCACAAAAATTTTTAACACGTGCTCCATAAAATATACTGACCACAGCCAAAACTATACTGGCTAAATTGCTTTTTGATTTGATCAACGGCAGTTGACAGGTACCCCTCGTTTCCGCGGTACGTCATTTGCGGCATCTCTTGCCCTGCGGCATCTATGCGGACTTTACCCTACTCAGGCAAAATCTTTCTACTGGCCTCGTCAAAAATTAAAACTAAAGCATTCATTGGAAGCTCAAATTAAAACCAAATTTAATTTTCTTTGAATAATTTAGCGCCTTTACAAAATTAAAATACCCGAGAGCTTGGTGGGCCTTTATGCTTCAAAGTGAAACTGGCTAAAAATGAGAAAATTAGAGTTTTCAAGTGGAATTTTGAGAAAAAGGGCGGTATTAATTAAATTGATTCCAAAGTTAATAAATCTTTGTTTAACTATTCAAATTTAATTAATAAATATTACTAAAACTAAATTTAAATTCCTCAATCAGTAACGTAACCATTAATAAGGCACAACCACCATGTGATATATCAGTTATTAACAATTATAAATCACAAGTTAACTCTTCACCTCCTGATAAAAGAACCGAATCCTCTAATTCTTCCAAATTTATAAATAAAATCGAATGTTCTATCTGTGGCAAACTTTTTCAAGGTGAAAGGGGTCTGATAGTTGTATTTTAAGTAGAGAAGAAATAAATGAATATTTAGCCGAACTTAGATCTGCTGTCTCAGTAGTTCCTGTATAGCCGACAAACTATCATGCCTCTTAAGAAAATGTACGTCCGAAAATTCTACCCGTTCATGGTTTAATTTGTTCCTGTTCCCCTATGCTGTTTTAACACTTCCCGAAAAATCAAGAAAAATTAAAAAGCATTCTTTAACTACTTTGATAAAACAAAATCTTTCAATATGGATAAAACAAAAATTTCTATCCAATAAATTACTTTAAGATTTTTACTAGTACCTAGACGACGGCAGCCTTACTGGTGAGCCAGAAGTTGTTTTACATGATTTTAAAAAAATTCTTAAAGAATGTTCTTCTTCAGGCCTTCAAGTAAATTTAAAAAAATGTGAATTATATTCTGTTTCTAAAGATTTTAATATTACTAATTTTGTTGAACAAAATCCTGAGCTTTATTCCATATAACAAATAGATAAAGAAGACCTAGCACTTTTAGGAAGCCCTTTTTCTCCACGATCTACGTTTAACTCTTTACAAACGAAAATCAATATTTTTAACAAACTATCAAAAAAACTATGTTTAATTGATTCGCACTTTGCCTATTATCTTTTAAGACGTTCTTCTGCAGTACTTCGAATAAGCTATTTACAACGCTGTGCTCCTTGATGGAACGTCCCAAATCTTTTATCTGATTTTGATAAAAATCTAAAAATAACGTTAGAAAATATTACCAACTGCCATATAGGTGACACTGCTTGGTCTCAATATAACAGTCCCCAAAAATAGGAGCCCTCGGCATTCGTGATGCTTCTAGTCTTTGTGTTTCGGCATTTCTTGGCTCAGTTAATGATGCTTCCAATCTTCTTAGAGCTATCTTATCATCCGAAATTTTAAATTATCTTGACTGAGATTTTAAAGAATCTTTTGATTTTTTTACTTCTATTTCTGGTACCAATAATATTCCTTTCAATAATCTCAATCGCCAAAAAGATTTTGATAATATTATTTGTCGTTCTAAATTCGAAGCAATTTTTAATTGATCCAGTAATCCCAAAAATCATGCTAGGCTTCTAGCTCTGCAAAAACCCGAAAGCAACGCCTGGCTACAGGCTCTACCTTCATCTGGACCAGGGAATCTTTTGAATGATTCCACCTTTCGTATTTCCATCTCTTTACGTTTGGGTCGGCCTCTGTGCGAGATGCACGACTGCACTTGCGGCAAAACTGTAGACATTTATGGGCACCATGCCTAAAGCTGCTACAAAAGTGCCGGTCATTTGTCTCGCCATGGGTTGCTCAATAACATTATCAGGAGGGCTCTTGTATCTGCAGGAATACCCTCAGTGATTGAACCTACTGGTATGTGTAGGGGAGATGGAAAGCGAGTGCATGATCTGTCCTTGTTTTCCTGGTGCAGATGAAAATCCCTGATTTCTCGACTTATCTCGACAAAACATCCAAAAAATCAGGAGAAGCTGCACGTGTCGGAGAAGCTAGAAGCCAAAGGGTACATTTTTGTACCCTTCAGCGTCGAAACTTTGGGACCCTGGGGTGAAGAAGCTAAATCTTTTGTTAATAAATTATTAAAATTAATAAACAATAAAAACGCAGATTGCTCATTAAACAACAAATAGGTCTCGCGATTCAACGCGGTTACGTAGCTTCCATTCTAGGAACAATCCCAGACGACTCTTGTTTAGAGGAAATTTTTTATTGTTAAATTTTGTTTTGAGCTTCACAATTTTATTTATTTCTTGCATTCTATTGTTAAATTAATCAATGTTTACTTTTCAAATATTTGTAGTATATTCTAGTATTTTAAAAAATATTACCTACTGTAATTTAAATATTTTTTGAGCAGCAAAAAGAAAACATCTCCTTATAACACGTTGAATGCAGGATCGGTCCCTAAGGCCCGATAGCCGACTCTGTTGTGTTTGTTTATACTTAGGTTCTACGCACACAGAATATTTAGAATTGGTGATCCAATTTGAGAAAATTAAATATAGTTCGCCGGAGACCGTAACCGGTACAAAAGTATAAATCGGCCTTTGGGGACCACCGTAACAGCACCCAATTATAAAAACATTTTATATTTCACTGATGCCGAATTAAAATACTTGCTTTCCTACAAACAGAAGATTAAAGCTGCATTTCTAAGTAAACCTGGATTTTTAACTTTGCTTATTCAACACCGAGGCAAACTAAAATTCCATTAATTTCCATTTATTTATTATGCATTCAATTTGCGATGCACGTCTTTAACAGATTGCGATGGCATGGCATCCAGCTATGGTTCTATAATTTAAACGGTTTGAATTTTTGATCAAACCCCACTTTAAATTTGTACAAATAAACTTTTTTTTATTAATTAATTAAAACTAGGATAAGAAAAAGCAAAATTGTAGGTTGTCAATATCTTACAGCGGGGAAGCTCGCCATTTTGGCACAACCAAAAACCATCTAATATAACATAACTATGGGATTATTTCTCTTAAGGCCACAAAAACGGCATAGATTTGACCACACTGCTTTGCTGTTTTTGAGCCAATCTTTACCGGGCAAAATATCGGAAACAAGAAAACGGAATCTGTTGAAATTTGGCAGGAATGTTTATTTTTGAATTCCTCACAACTGTATCTAGACAGTTTTTTGCTGGACTCTATCATTTTCGAAATAAAATAAACACGGCTAACAATAGTCAAAAATCTTACCTGACTTTTTCTTTAGCCTCGTCGATAATACAGAAATCTGTAACAGCAATTTTTATATTTTTTTATTTTTGAATAAATACACCAAATTTTGAAAAATCCTTTAGATACGGTTGTAGATTTTTATAAATCCTATTATCTGATAACAAAAAAGTTATGATTTTTTTCTTTGTAAGTAATATTCTGCCGGAATCGTGATTGAGAAAAGATGATCTAGCCAAGTATTTATATGAATCCACGCGTTCGACTTGCTGCCCATTTACTTCTAATATGCCTCGGATGTTCTTTTCCTTGATTATGACCATCTATTTTGTTTTTCCAACATTTAAGTTAAGCCCGAATTGCAAACTTTTGGCAGCAATTTGAGTCAACAACTCTTGCAGGTCTTCCAGCGTGTCCGCTATTATGACAGTGTCGTCGGCATATCGTATGTTGTTGATTTTTATGCCGTTTAGGGTTAGACCCTCTTCCCAGTTATAGATATTAAACAACAGCGGAGACAATATACAACCTTGTCGTACTCCTCTTCTTATTTGGACCTCTTCGGACAGTTGGCCATCAATCTTTATTTGAGCAGTCTGATTCCAGTATAGATTAGCGATTATTTTTAGATCTTAGTCATCTAGACTAACTTCTTTTAACGATTATATGAGCTTTTCGTGTTGGACTCGATCAAACGCTTTCTCATAATCTATGAAACAGGCGTTTACCGGCAACGACACATCCCTAGACCGCTGAACTAAGACTTGAATGCCAAACAAGGCCTCTTTTGTCCCGAACCCACCACGAAATCCAAACTGCGTGTCGTCCATAAAGGTTTCGCAATTCCCATAAATTGTTTTGTGGATAATCTTTAGAAATATTTTTAACATATGGCTCATTAGGCTGATTAGGTGGTAATCACTACACTTCTTTGCTGAATGTGTTTTAGGCAGTGTAACAAAGGTTGATTTTAGCCAGTCAGTAGGGATTTTATCGCTACGATAAATCAAGAGTTTAAACAAAGTAAATTTGGAATGCTTATTGTTGACTAAAAAGAAATGCCAACATTCCGGATGTTGCGTAAGTTCAAAAACATAATTTTAATTTCTGTTTTCTGTCGGAATTATGATTAATAAATTAACAGTGTCTTTCAAAATCTCCTCTCAGTGTAAATAATAAAAAAAAAGAAAATGTAATTACCATTTTTTCCAATCAAAAATCCTAATTTAAAATTTAGATTGCTAAAAGTATCTTAAAATACACTTCAGGAAAATTTGCTTTTATACGAAACGGAGCCGTCATTAATTTTTTTCCGAACCGAATTATCAAACCCAGTTCTTGTCCGTCTCAAATGTATTTTTATCCTTGTCTGTTAAACGGCAATAAAAAAAATAAAACAAGACGGGTGAGTTAAAATTTAACAAACGGACTGAATTCAGGTGGCTGAAAATTACCATTATAATTGGGACTGCCGAAAAGTAATTAAAAAGTTATTAAACTTTTTAAATCCGAAGCCGTGAAAAGATGGGCTCGAAAGATTCCATTACGAAATATTTTTTCGTGGATAAAATATAATTTTCGGCGCGACCAACGCACAGTGATCGATTTTGAAAGTACGCCGGAACAGTACTGCGATCTACACATGATTTGACAGTTCTTGTCTAGGGTCCCAAAATAGCATGCATATTGAAAAAGGAGCCCAATGGCTAGTAAATGAGAGCGAAAGAGATAATAAACTTGAGAAACCGGTACACTGTTGCCGATGTCACCCACAATTAACTAAAAGATTTCCAAGTAAATTTAACGAAAAAATGTTGCCTTCAAAGGGCATAAAACAGTGATTATGAGTATTTTCTTATTTTGTTTTTTGAAATTAGAATCCGCTGAATTAATTAAAATACCCATTTATCCACAAACTTCTACTACCGATTGACGTTGCTCTTTGAATAAAGCTGTGAAAAGTCTTAGCCTGACCTTCCATAAACATTTACGCTAAATTCCCGATTCTACGAGACAATTTATCGTAGCAATCGCGCGGTCTCGCGAAATAGCTTATTAAAATAAATTTAAAACAAAATTATACTTTAAAAAAAAAATAATAAATTTTTATTAAAAATAACTTTTAAAGGACAAGCTTATGCACTTAAAAGTAGAAAATAATTTCTTTAATCAATTAAAAATTTTAAAAAAATTTATGAATAGCGAGCTGTCCCTCAAAAAAGGTAATGGTAACCGTAGATCCGGATTTCGTACTTGTGGTGCTCATCAGTACGGTGCTAGGAATTATGATGAAAAAATGTGACACAGGATTCATGTAAAAGACAACCATCTATCAAATTGCAGAATCGGCAGATGTACCTTTAATTTGAAGGAAAATTAAACGTCTCTCTGGAGACAGATATAATTATCTTTACAGATATTTCAAGCTCTGGAGTTGATAAATTAAAAAAGAGATATAGTGAGGATGAATAAATAAAAAAATTAATGAATAGCACCGTACTGATGAGCACCACAAGTGCGAAATCCGAATCTACGGTTACCATTACCCTTTTTGAGGGAAAGCTCGCTATTCATTGATTTTTTTATTTTTTTTAATTTATTATGTACGGGTGGTCCAAATTCGAGGGGCCTCTATAGCTTTGGGCTTTTGCAGCACAGTTAGCCCAAAACTAATATACATTTTACGAGCTCGATTTTCAAGAGAAGTCGAAAACTAAAAACCGCATTGAGATATGTCAAAGCGTTTCTGAACTACAGGGTGATTTTTTATTTGTAAAGATAGAGATTTCCATTAAAAACATTTCTTGAAGATTTTTTTAAGACAAATCTACCTGTTTCACCGATTTTGTGTTAAAGCCTTTAGTTCACGAGATAAAACAAAAAGTTACATTTTTTAAAAGGGAATACCCCTATTTAAAAAAAAAATAGTTTCGTAATAAAATTTCCTGTTAAACGATGTGTCATACACCTATTTTTATTAAGTAGTTAAACAGATATCTGCAATTTTTAATAATTACCATAGTAGGCTGTGTTTAACTCTGACCTATGCAGTTTTAGGGTATCTATCTAGGTAGCTATGATCAAATAAAAACAATTGCCATGATAAACGAGGCCAAGTGTCAAAAGGGGCGTCTTTATTAAGATATAAAAATGTTTGAAAACTTTGAAAAGTACGACATGATAAAATGTTATTTTTAAAGTAACGAAAATCGAAAAATATTCTTGAAGTTAAAACGTCATCTACAAGAATACGCATTTTTTACAAAACCGCGGCCTAGGACGTATAGAAGCCTAGATAGAGAGTTGAAAGAACTAACGGTTCTAGGAGAAATAGAAATTAACCCGAATACTTCCACCAGAACTATGGAGAGAAACACTGGAATTCCACACAGCAATGCCGTTCGGGTGCTTAAAAAACACAAGTTTAGCCCTTATCGACCCCGACGGGTGCAGCAATTACAGCAACAAGATTTTGCTCCAAGACGTGCATTTTGCTAAATAAAAGCCAAGAAGACCACGATTTTGCCAGAAAAGTTATTTGGACGGATGAGGCAACGATTTCTAGTGATGGAATATTCACCAGATATAACTGCTATTACTGAAAACAGCCAAATCCCCATATTATGGTGACACAAGCGAATCAGGGAAGGTCCAGTTTTAAGGTATGTGTAGGCATCTACAGAAGACATATATTTTTGATGGAAATTTAAATGGCGAAAGATACCAACAAACTTTAGAAGAGCAGATGATTCCGTTTATCGACAATTTGCCACTTCAGCAAAATAATGAGCTATACTAACTTTCAACATGACGGTGCACCTCCTCACACTGCACGAGACATTACTAATTTGCTAAATATTGTGTTTGCCGAAAATTGGATCGGAAATAAAGGTCCTATATATTGGCCGCCCAGGTCTCCAGACCTGACCCCTTGCAACTTCTTTTTGTGGGGGAGAGTCAAAGAACTTGTATTTCGAAATCGCCCAACTACTAGAAGGGAATTGGAAGAGGCACTTCGTACTGCATTTAGAAAATAGCGTCAAGAGAAGATGTAGGATATGTTTACAAGAAAACGGCCGTCAATTTAAGCATTTGTTTTAGAATTAAAGAAAATTGTTAGATGTAGATTTTAGGTATTACATAGTTTAATTAATAAAAATTTAAAATAAAAACTTTTAATAATTTTATTTTTGTTTATTATTTTAGGTTTGGTAATTATAGTAAACTAGAAGTTAAAGTTCGAGGTTGCTGTGTCCCCTCGTGTCGTAGCCAACTTGATTTTGTATGAAAAAAAAACAATAAAATTTTATTTACACATTTAGGGCGCGTACAGCTCCTACTATGGTAAATATCAAAATATGCAAATATCTTTTAAACTATTTAATAAAAATCGCTGTATGGTACATCGTTCGACAGGTAATTTTATTAGAAAACTGATTTTTTAGAAAAATTGGGGGTATCCCATTTAAAGAAACATAACTTTGTGTGAGATCTCGGGAACTAAAGCTTTAAGAGAAAATTGTTGAAACTGGTAGATTTGCCTTTAAAAAATCTTCAAAAAATGTTTGTTAATGAAAATCTCTATCTTTACAAATAAAAAAGTTGTAGAAGGCCTTTAAAATCGCACATTTTTGAGAATAACCCTGTAGCTCAGAAACGCTTTGACATATCGCAATGCGGTTTTTAGTTTTCGACTTCTCGAGAAAATCGACCCCATAACATGTATATTAGTTTTGGGCTAACTATGCAGCAAAAGCCCAAAGCTATAGAGGCTCCTCGAATTTGAACCACCTTGTACTTACGCCGTATCTTTTGAAATGTATCCATGCAGATTTCATCCCCGTCGGCCTTGCACCATTTCACGATTTTTTCGAATTTTAACTTAAGTACCATCATTTTTTAATATTTTAGAACAACGAACATCCACGTGTAAAGGCTAAAAGCAGCAATCTAGCGGGCAGTGTTGCCAACGGGAAAACAGTGAAAGATCCGCCCAAAACAGACAAAAAGTCCGAAAAAGTCCGATTTGATTAAAGGTTTTGACGAAAAAAAAAACACTGCCAAAAAATATAGTAATCCTTCCCATAAAAGTGTTTTTTTTTTTTAAAGTAAGGCAGTGTTGCTAACGCGAACTTAAAAATTCTTCTTTCGATTTATTTTATGGGTTTTTTTGTTGTTCACAAACGTTTTTGCGAGCAACGAAATCGTCACGTGGTCACCTAATTAGATTAAGCCTGACGATCACGTGGTACTCATTTCGTCAACTTTCGGGCACCGCGATGTTGTACTCATAGACACAATATTCGGAAATCAAAATGTCTCTTAACAGTCCGATTTCATTTAAAAAGTCCGTAAAAAGTCCGATGGAAGAAAAAGTCCACAGAAAGTCCAATTGATAAAAAAAAGTCCGCAAATCGGACTAAATTCCACCGATTGGCAACACTGCTAGCGGGTATTAGGTGTTTCAAAAAATCCCTCACCAGGAGACAGCGACGGCTTCCGAACGCGGCCGGTGGGAGCCAATGCTGGGCTTCTAATTAGGCTCCTCTAGTTTGAGTTTATGTGCTCCACTCACAAACCTTATAACCAAAAAAATAGACTGCTAATGCTTATGGGTTTTCTCCCAATAAATGACTGCCTCATGGAAGTGACAGTTTGGTGTTATTGGAACCAGAGTAAACCGACTTGAGTAAAATTTGTTGTGGTTGCAAACTCAATATTTTAGTATTTGATGAATATATAACAAGCACTGCTTGACGAAATTTAAGAAAAAATATAAAACCACGGTTTCTTGAGTATTTAAAAAAATTTATTTAGAAAACTGTTCGAATTAACTAGATTTCAAAGGGGCAGTGTAAACAGTGTCATGACGTGACAACTTATTTTCTCTTTATGCACGTTTTTGGTTGGTAGCACTGCGTTTGACGGTCTTGACGTTAGTAGATTCGCCATTTTCTTTATTTTCGTTTTTTGGTTTTCGAAGATTTTGCTTTGGATAGACGTCTGTAAAGACGCGAATCCATAGTAACCGAGAAG
This sequence comes from Oxystoma pomonae, assembly GCA_963921995.1. Classification (NCBI taxonomy): domain Eukaryota; kingdom Metazoa; phylum Arthropoda; class Insecta; order Coleoptera; family Brentidae; genus Oxystoma; species Oxystoma pomonae. The sequence continues at coordinate 74,455,785 of OY998169.1, read as the reverse complement.
AAGATGAAGAAGTTTTTGCTTAACGTGTTGTGTTTTTAATATACTTTTTCTGTGCCCTTTTGCATCATGAAGTGCTTTGTTGTCGGCTGCAACAACAGCAATTCTGCGAGTGGAAATACGTTTTCCTATCACAGGTAAGGGTAAATAATTCCTATTTTTGCCAATTTTCTTTAATACTTCTGCGATCATTGCCTGTATTCTGAAAGGCCCATGAGGTGGTTACAGCTCACCAGTGTGGGGAATCAACATTGTTGACAGGAGAAAGAAAGAAACATAAATTCTTTAAAAGAGATTTGTCAAAAAATTGCAATACTTAACACTATGAGCTTAAAAACTTATTTAATCTTAATAAATTTAACCTTATAGTTCTTATAATTACTGAGATAGCAATAGTGTCCCATGTTAATTAGGACACCCTGTATTAGCAGTATGCCTTATGAAAAAGGGTTTATTTTTCCTAAGGCAACCATGTTGAATCGCTCATCAGCTGATGGCAGTATTATTAAGTATTGTAATAATGAAAAAGTTTAATTATTGTTTTTCTATTTCTTTCAATAGGTTTCCACCAGATGCTGCTATTAGTAGAAAGTGGTAACTGAGCATTTGAAGAGACTCTAAGACTGTTATTAAATACCAAAGACTCTGTTTTGACCAGCTTTTAGTTGAAGCAATCATTAAAACATACAGCACTTTGAGGAGTCATAGCTCTGCAAATAAAATTAGTGAAAGTATATCTGGAGAAAAGGTCCGAAAAGTTTTAACAAAACTTGTATTGTTTAAACAACATGTTTTATATATTATCTTTAATTAAAAATAAGTAGTTTCTGTTTGTAAATAAGTTACTTTTAAGTATTTTTTGTATTGTAACTTTTTTGATGGTATTTTGTAAATAATTATTTTCTACAAATAAAATTTAAGGCTGGGTTTATACAAGCAAATAAAAATTAAAGTAACAAAAATTAAAATAAAAATAAATAATTTTGGTCTATACAGCTGAATAAAAATAACTTTAATTAATAATTTAACGATCCAATTTTTAATTTTCTTGTAGCTGTATGTTTATGTATTGTATTGTATGTTTATGGGTTGAGGGATCTTGTTAATGAAATGTCCTTTTTTTGAAGTGCCAATGTTTCACAAAATTTATATAAAAATAAATTTTGCAAAACGTCGGCATTTCAATATATAAAAATAAATTTTGCGAAACATTGGCATTCCAAAAAAAGGACGTTTTATTAACCAAATCCCTTGACCCATACACATACACCTTCTAGAAAATAAAAATAACTGAACCAATCAGCACACAGCTTCAATAATTGAAATAATTAAACTAAACTCAATCATACTGTTTTCTTAAATAATAGGTATCTGCCTAAACCAAACCAAAAAATGAGTGAGGTTATGAGCAAATTTTTTTCAGATAATAAAAGTTGCCCATCTTCCTATTTTTATTTCTGCTGTATAAACGCCTACACTATTTCCCATAAGCTCAACTTTTATTTGAATTATTATTTTTATTTGCCTGCATAAATAAAGAGTACCGACCAGACAGGGTGATTTTTTTTAAGGGGTCATTCATAAACTGGTGTAGATACTTAAAGAAGGGGAACTTTTTTTCCTAAAGATAAAATGTACTTTACCCATTTAAAAAATTCATATTTTAAGGGAAGGGGGGGGCTATTATTTAAGATTATCGTTAAAAAAATTGCAAATTTATTATGCCAGAGCCTTTTTTACAATTAGCCGCGTCTAGTGTTATTTGTGCTTCTCAGTTGGTAGTTATAGGGATTTTGGTGCATTGCCAACTGCTTCTGGCACCAAACTGTCAAATACATGAAGCAGTCATTTCTTAAAGCAACATTATCAGTCTATTTTTTTGGTTATAAGGTTTGTGGCTCCACTATCGATTGATTGTAGAATATTCGCGGCTGCTTTCGATTTTTCAATCATCATGGATTAGGGTTGCCAACTTTTAATTTTGATTTAAAATCGGTACATTTTCAAAAACGCTTACAAAAGAAATAAAACAATAAATATTGATGGTTTTTTAATTTACAAGCTAGCAAAGAAATTTCAATCGAAATAAAACAAAGTAATAGTATATTACATAACAAGAAAAGAAAGTGACAAATTTCACACGGACGTGAATATTGTGAACGAGTAAAACAACACGCGAGTGTAAGAAAGTTACTTTCTATTGAGTTTTGTACGCTACATTTCCTACGAACACTGTTGATTGTAGTATTTTTTGTAAAAATTGGTCTTTAATTTCGCACAAATCAAATGAAACTGCTTTTTCGCACATGTGCGCAAAAAATTTCTGCACACGGGTGAAACTTAACGTTTTCTAAGGATGCAAATCGTGTGAAATCCATTATTTTCATACGTGGTCGTAGGAAAACAATAGTTAAACTACACAAAAACCTGTGGCCCAGATGGTTTACCAGTAATTTTCATAAAAAAACTGTCCAATAGATCATTTTCAACAGGAGATTTTCCGACAGCTTGGAAGATAAGTTATGTTACCCCAATATTTAAAAGGGGAGATAAGTCAAACATTAAAAACTACAGAGGTATTTCAAAAATTCCTTGATTTCCTAAATTGTTGGAATCAATAAAATCGCACCATATTTAAAAAACATAATTATAAACCAACAACGCGGGTTTTCAAAAGGTAAATTATCAATTGCTAATCTTTTGATATATGAAGAAACTTTGTTGGAAGCCTTGGAGAGTGGGTATCTGGTAGATGTCATCTATACCGATTTCTCCAAGGCTTTCGACAGGATCGCTCATAATCTAATACTTGATAAACTTAAAGCCATGTGTATCCATGGCTCGTCTTTCAACTGGTTTCGGATTAATCTAACTGCTGTCTCCGCCGAGTTTAACGTTTTGCCAGGTGTCCCTCAGGGCGGACATTTGTCTCCATTGTTATTTAGAGCATTTATAAATGATATATCTTCCGCTTTAGAAAACTGTAACTTTGTACTTCTTGCTGATGATCTAAACTTCTTTAGAATTCTAATATTTGGAGGATTGTCATCTTTTAAAACAAGACTTGAATGGGTTTTCGGCATGGTGTGAATATTACAATTTATCCCTGAATGTTAACAAATGTAAAACTGTATATTTTTATAGAAAATTAAACCATATATATACTTATCGGTAGGATAACTCCAATCTGGAGAAACCTTGCAGTTATCATGCGTGACTTGGGTGTCTTTTTTAATAGAAAACTCAGTTTTGTTGAACACATAGATATTATTGCAGATAAAGCTATGAAATTGCTAGGATTTTTGTTTAGAACATTGCAATTGTAATGTCAATTCTAGAATATGGTTGTACTATTTGGTCTCCATATGATGAGATTCATAAAGATAGTTTGGAAAAAATACAAAGAAAGTTCTTGCTCTTTATATGCTATAAATTACACATACCTATTGAGTCAATTAATTATGATCAGCAGTTGAACTTAACAAAACTAGACCATCGTAGAAAGTACTATCATCTTGTCACTCTGTTGAAAATATTAAATAATGTAAGTGACTCTGTACTGAGTTACTATCAATATTCAAGTTTCATGTGCCATCACGGAACACAAGAAATCATAAATTATTTGCAACTCAACATCATCGCACTAACTATGATTTAACTCCCCGATCAACAGACTTAGTAGACTCGGTAATGAACTGATTAAACTGATGTCGATTTTTTTAACACTGCATTGCCAACAGCCAAATATTTCAAACGCGGCTAAGAAAAAAGAAAGGATTTATAGTTAACTACTCGCCAATAGATATGGGATTCTGATTTTAATTGGAAACTTTTGGTGCCGATTTCGCTCAAAACTTTTCGTCGGAACATTTGACGTACTGACAAGGGTCTTGTCAGTACGCAAGACATTTTGCTCCAAACCGGGACAGTCCCGACAAATCGGGACGGGTTGGCAACCCTATCATGGATCTACCCTTTCTCTAATTTTAGTTTTTCATTGTAATTTAAATTAGACTGGACATATTTTCAGTTTGGAGTATTTTATACTCAGATTGAATTACAATAATGAAAGTCCCCCAAAAAAGATTAAAAAATCACTCTTATATTTAACTCAATTTTTTCACTTTTCTGAAAAAGTTCACTCCAGCCGATTTTTTCCTGGTCAATAAGATTTTTAGCAGCAAAAACTTTTGGCAAAAAATGTTTGTGAACGGACCCTCAGAAATGAGAAGACCCCCTTAGGGCACCTTGTTGGAAAGCTTAACGAAAGAGAAAAACGTTCGCGTAATTTTTTTTGACATTTGTCAATCCAAAAACAACTCAACTAAGATTTTTACCAGCTACAATTTTCGGATTTTTTTTTGTGAAGGAACCCTTAGAAAGAGGTCTATTCACATACAACTTTTTTTTTAATGAGAAAAGAATTTTATAATATAAAATTATAAAATAAAATCTGAATAGAATTTATGTAATGTATTAAACAATGGTGAAAGCTTTACAATTTTAAACGTATAAGGACTTAGTTTGCCTCTTTCTTCAGATGTTGCTTGTTAATTATATGCCATAATTTGGCAAGCCAAAAATGAAACCTTGCACACCCTGCTTCCTTTCACTTTACTAATTTTTACTTACTAGGATTTAACTGAGTTATTCGAGAATCCTGGGTGCTTATTCTTGAAAGTGAGAGAAGTGAGCGCACCCGGGGACCATACTAGAGAGTGACAAAAAAAAATGTAATAAAATCAAAATTAATAAAGAGTTCTAGAGTTTTATTCTACTCCCTGGCTGAGTTCTCTTACATTAAACTAGGGGAACGCAGCATTCCCTCGATATATCATTTGATTTTGACTACTCCCTAATTCGTTCCCCGGGAGAATTTTGCTCCATACACCCCCCGACAGTCAAGAATAAGCACCCTGGGATATGAGTAAATGAAAAAAATATTGCCTGGGGAGGTACCATCAAATTATCCCTTCCTTCCACAAAATAAAAATGACATACATTTAAAAAATACAAAAAAATCTGGAAAATTTTTATCCATTTAAATATTATTATTCAGTAACTCTTTTTGCAGAATTTATTTTCTATATGTCTTATATTTCATAATTTGTGTCATTTAAATACATTACACAAACAAATAATACCCCATTCAGTAAAACCTTTTTTCTAACTACATCGTTTTATAAAAACATGTTGAACAAATGTTTACTATATTTAAGCAACCCCTAAGGCAACATTATATCGACAGAATTGAGCTAATAAAGTTATAGTTGGTAAACAGTGATCAGCGGTCGTAATAAAGTAAATAAATACATTCTTCAAGCGAGCGTAGCGAAGAATTAAACAAAACTCAAAAAATAAAGGCACAGCTTTGCTAAAAATACAAACTAAAATTTATGGAGGTTGAGTTTTATTAAACCTAGCTGAAGACACAACAGCTTCGCCTGTGGTTTTACCCGTCTTTTCTCGTTTTTCTTTATTTTCTTTCTTTTGATTTTGATAAAATAACACCTTTATCCTGCCCAGGTCTCCAAGGAAGCCAGTAGTATTATTACTATCAAAATCCGTTTAGCAGCTCTTACATGATGCTGAAACAAACAGACAAACAGACAGATAAGAAAATCTAAAAATTGGATTTTTGGTATCTGTACGGTTAAAAATTAAGTAGGTATCACTTAAAACACTTAATTTAAGAAGGCTGTATATCCAAGTAATCTGACTCTTTCTTAGGTTTATGTCAACTCTTTTGGAAGGTAAGTATAACAAAATGTATGCTGGTCAAGTGGTGTGTGTGTTAAGTAGTAGTAGTAGTTCCAGGAATTGACGACACTTTTTTAGATCCTATATCTTGCCGGAAAATAATCATTATACATTTCGTTTAGGCGTTACCTTAACATAGCATTACACAAATTCCTGTAGGATTAAAGTACTTACACACTGTATAATTTTTGCGATTATAGAATATCTTCTCCAGCCAAGACCAAAGGAAATTTTAAATATTAAGAAAAGATGTTAAATACTATGTAACATTATTTGTTATATTTTCGGCAATTTTGCAGGGAGAGGGGGTCCACCAATTTTAAAAAAATATTGAACAAGTTAAACTGTATTCTAAAATGAGTAAAAAAATATTTTGTACTATTTATTTATAAAATAACTCGTTCAGTATTATCTACAGAAAACAATTCAATGCAACATTCCAACAGTCTAAAGGCACCTTAATATAGCGAAAATTTTGGGTGGTGATAAATCCAGCCTCTAAAATGTAAATCACCTGCCAGTATTTTTTTCTGAATACATTGATTGCAATTTATTTCTAGGCTTTTTGATACATAAAAGACCTACTCAATAATCTCTGTAATCAGCACCGTTATATAAATTACAACATCCAACACCATTTTTTCATTTTCAAATAAATGTTTAATTCGAAAAAATCCCCAAACGAGGCTTACGCGGACACACTATTGAAAATTTTGCATAAAATAGAATTAAAAGGAGTGCTTTTCAGTATCAAAAAGGGGACCATGGAAAACAGTAAAAGTATAGAATAGCTTCAGCTGCTTTAAAAAGTTAATGTAGGTAACTGTATGTACTCAAAGCTTTTTATTTCAAGTCTATGGGAAGGCTCGGTAACACCTTATAATTAGACGACAGAAAACGTAACGGTAGCCCAAATGTGTTTTGTGTTTAAGTCCCTCCAAGGTATTTTTTTTAAAATACTTTCTTAAACAAAATAAAGATAACTACGAAAATCACTTTTCTTAGGGAGTGAAAGCCAAACCATCTCGTAAACGTAACGTAGCTCTAAAATCCAGCGTTCTCATTCGTCAGATCTGACAGAAGTTGTCAATCGCACGTCGAGCGAGACTGATTTTCATGAGAAACGAGCGCTAGCGCGCGCTAGGGTGGTGTGTCGTTACGTCACGTCCTTCGCCTGACCCAATAGCTGAAATCGCGTTAGTCGAGGTGGAAACGCCTACCTCTACCGGTTTTCACCAATGAGAGCGCTGGATTTTAGACCTACGTTACGTTTACGTGGTGGTTTTTCTTTTAGTCCCTATAAACCAAAAAGCGTGCTTGCCAAAATTACATTGTTTTTGTGGTTAACTTTATTTTATTTATATTTACTTCTGTCAAGTCACTTCAAAGCTCCCGTCAAAGTATTTGTATTTTTTTTAAAAGAATTTTTACAATTTTTACTTTTTGAATAAAAAAGATGAAGGATGTATTGATTTATGGGTAAGTGTAAAAACGGTTAAGACACTAAATCGAAATAACTTTCTTGACGGCTTGTCAAATAATTCCTAATAAGGATTTTGGTAGTTATCTTTATTTTGTTGTTATTTAATTTTGTCACTCCACGTCAAAGTATTTTGTTTTTGGCGAATTTTGAAAAAAAACAATTAATGGTTCCTTTTTTACTAAGCAAAATGCAGAACATATTACTTTATGAGTAAGCGTTAAAACAGTTGGGAAAATAAACCGAAATAACTTTATTTTGTAAGGCTGGTCAAATAATTGCAAGGGCTAAGGCCGGTATTATGGTGAAGCCATGATGATCCTTAAAATAATTTAATTATATACCTGTAAAATTATTTTTAGATGTGCTTAAATACACTTATGGTAGGACACGTTTTTTGGTAAATTTAAAGACTGTGAAGAACTTTGATTGAAAGAAATTATTACCACCTTATGTCTTACACACTTTATGCTTTGAAAAATCATATGCACGACACCACTCAAGATGACAGACAGATGACATAACATAAATTTTTATTAAATAATTGCCTTAAATTATTTTCATCTTTCTCTAAAGTACTTTTTTATAGCCTGCTGTCTCTCTTCAACAACCTTAAATATTTTTGCATATCACTAAAATATCTTTCCATCTACCTCTAAAATTCTGCCATCTCTCTCCTAATATTTATTATATCAACAGAGAAAAAATGTTTTTTGGCAGTACTTTTTTTGAACCCTAAAAAAACAGTGAAAACTTGAAAAATTTGAGTGTTTTATTCTAGAAATTGAAAATTTGGAAGGAAAGCTTTAAAATGTGAGCAAAATCGTGGCATAAAAATGTGAAAAAAATAGTAAAAATTGCATAATCAAAAATGCTACTCCTTAAATTATGCTAAAATATTTTAAGCCTTATATTACCATCATGGCTTGACCATTACACTATAAAATTTATTTGTCAAAGATCTTTTGTAAAATGTTTCATCAAATATTTTTTATAAAAGATCATTGAAAAATAAATTGTATAGTGTAATACAGGCCTTAAGGCCACGCCTTTTACTACTACTAGTATTACTACTAGGAATATCATAACCTATAAAACGTACCACCTATCAAAATGCACCTGACATTTCAATTAATAAAATATTTTTATAGATAATTCTTAATTCATAGAACTTTTCTGTCAGATCCGTACACATAATTCAGAACTATGGATTTTGTCAGTCTAAGGTTTTTGCCTTTTTGTAAAAGCGTTCGCTAAAATTAAAGTAATTTGAACGAAATGTAGTTTTAGTTGTCCCAGAACGGTGACAGTGGATTCAATTAACCAGTCCAGTCTCTATTGTGTCCACTTGCATCCAGTCTATTTTATTACAACTTGTGCCAGACTGTATTATTTAAGGAAAGCGTCCAGTTTCATGAGTTCAAAAAAAATATCCAGTGGAAACGACAAAGTTTATATTTTTTATATAAAAAAATCGCTATGCACCTTAGCAAAAAACTTTCAATTCAAAACTGTACTTTTTCTTTAAAAAAATGTAATATTTTTCGTGAAATATTTGAGTATAAAAGTTTGATTTTTGATGGGTTGAAAATTTCATATTAGTCTCTCGCTATCTAGATGCCCGACCCAAAAACTAAGTTGGTTGCGCCTCTTTACAAAGTCAAGACAAATTGTTAATATGTTGATATGACGGTTGGAAAATGATATCGTATAAACACCACTAAAACCGTTTTAAGCACTCAGTCGATTTTATTTTAGAGCGATTAAATAAAGCGATTTGTCGCTTTAGAAGCCATTTTGGACTTTTTATAAACACTTCAAAACGCTTAAGCGTAAGAAACGTAAGGAAACAACGTAAAGAAACACTCAACCCTGGTTTTCCGAAGAATCTGCTGTTAACTAAGTTGTTTTAATAATTTTTTCTTTAAACTGACATATTTAATGACATTTAATAAAGGGTGTATATTCACTGGGAGAAAGCGGTTTTATTTAAAACGGTCTTTATATAAAAGTGCTTTTCGGTGCGTATAAACATAGTAATTCTTAATAATTACCTTGTTTATACGGGCCTCTTAAAGCGCTTTTTTATAAGAACCAAATTGATTTTATTTTAAAGCGATTTAAGAAAGAGGTTTATCGCTTTAAAACCCATTTTAGGGTCGTTATAAACACATTAAAAACGCTTTAGTGCATTTCTTCCAACCTAAAGAAATACTCGACCCTGGTTTTCCAAAAAATCTGTTGTTAACTAAATGGTTTTATTTGTTTTTTCTTTAAACTGACATATTTAATGACATTTACTGAAAGACGTATCAACTCTCGGAGAAAGCGATTTTGTTTAAAACCGTACTTATATAAAAGCGCTTTTAGGTACGTAAAAATGTAGTAGCTGATTAGTACGTGAGTTTACAATCGCAGACTCTGTGGATACCCAAAAAAACTCGTTACAATTATACCAGGCATCAAAGGAGTCATCTGTTTCATTCGATTTTGCGTTTGATGAGCTTTTAAAAAAGAACTGACAAAAAAAAAGTAGAATACACAGCTACATCAGGATTTACAAACTCCAAATTTCAATTTATGGTGTCTTACTTTTAAAAAAATGAGGCCTATATAACCTAACTATTTTTTTTAATGTCAAATTTTGAACAAATGGACGCAACTCTCATGTTTTATCTATTTAAACAAAAGTTATAGTAAGTTGAAAAAATATGTAATTTTGTGATTTTTTCCAATGTTAAGCCCAAACCATCATAATCTAAAAGCTTATAACTTTTTCATTTCTCAGTCGATCTAATTAAGTGATACGTCAATATACACATAAATAATGAGCGTTTGTGCGAAAGCTTTAGAGTTTGTTCATTGTCGCACACAAATTTTTTTCAGGAGGGGTGAAAATTACACATTTCTTCAAAAATTTATCACGTATTATCTTTTTAAAAACCCAATATCTTTTAAAATGGAGCTCTTATGTCAAATGTTATGGCCACCCTATATTTAAGTTAATTTTTTTTAACTTTTTAACTCCTAGGTTTTTTTTACAATAATTTGATATTTTTTAAAGATAACCAACCTTTCTTCAATAATGGTGGATTTTTTGTAACCTTTAAAAAGGCTATGCCGGTAAACTCAATAAACCATTAGTGATGAAGTACGATTTACCCAAACATTGTGCATTCCCTGCTTGTTGAGTAATGTTTAGCTTTTTTTTACCTGTTCGGCTTGAAACAATAAAAAAATTGGATTCTATGCAGGAGTATTGGGTAAATTCGGCGATTTTTCCGAAATATCGACTAGGGATGATTCGACTAAAAGTGGGCCATATGGATCTCATATTTGGTCATTACCTCGAAGTGATAACAAGTATGTGCTTTATTAAAATTCATGCAACTAATTAGATCCGTGCTAAGAACACTTTTTTGTGTTCTGGAATTCCTCTGTTATAAAAGTTTCAGGGAAATGAGTACCACACGAATTAGTTTTTTTGGTGATTTTCTAATTTAAATCAAATTCTACTGAGACTACTCAACTTAAGTTTAACATAAATAAAGTACCTATATTTTTTTATTATTTTAAAACAATTAACAAAAAAGTTGTGTCCATTATATTGCCAGCGTTAATATTCTTGAAATCAGGGAGAAAATAATTTTATATCCCTGAAACACACAGAAGCACCCCGTCGAAGAAATTTGTTTCTACTGGTTTTTAGTAAAAGAAATAAAAGACACCAATTTTGAACGCCTATGGTTTGTCAAACCAAGAATTTATCAGACCCTATTTAATAAAATGTTTCGTCGTAAGAACAATTCACCATAAAAACTGCAATTTGTTAAACCAATTTTTTATCCGAACCTTATTTCTTCAAACCCACTCAATAACAAATTCGAAATTTATAAAACCCGTTTTGAATCGAACTATTGTTCATCAAACTCATTTAATATCAAACTCGTAATTTGTAAAACCCATTTTTAATCAAACCCGAAATGTGTCAAACCATTATTTTTCAAAACAAGAATTCGTAAAATCCGTTGTTTATCAGAAATTTGTTTTTAACTGGAATGCAAGTGACATCTATTCACAAACTAAACGCAGCTCCACCTGCGTATACGCTTCCCGTTCATGTATTATTGGCGAATGCGCAATCAAGTTAGCAGAAATTTCTGATAAACAATGGGTCTTACGAATTCGGGTTTTTAAAAATAACGGTTTGACAAATTCCGGGTTTTATTAACAGTGGGTTTTACAAATTACGAGTTTAATATTGAATAAGTTTGGTGAACAATGGTTCGATTAAAAACGGGTTTTCTTTTATTAGGGATATTTTGGAACACTTAAAATTTTGACAACTTTCACAGCCGCTGTGGTAGTGTTTAACATCCACTACCACTACCACTCATCGATTTTACCAGAGTTTTTGGAACACCTTAAAAACTGTCACTCGTAAAAAAATTTAAAGATGAGAAAAAATAAAAAAATTGGCTTAATTTTGCAAAGTAAGTGTTTTATATATCGGAACCTGGTGATATTTTATTGTTTTTAAAATTAATTTTGCCAAAATTCTCTAAAATTAATCAGAAAAATAACAACAACCACAAAGAAGTGGATTCGTAGCTTACCGCAGTGGTGGTGGTTAATTACCACAATGGAATGACGTTTAGTTTATGCGCAGACGCAGTAATTACCACAACCACTACGAAGTGTCAGATAAGCGTTCCAAAACATCCCTATTTAATTCTGATAAGCCGAGGGCATCCCCAATTTCTATTTAAAATACTGCTATTATTGTTAAATATGGGAGAAATCAGCGAAATCGACCAATGGCTATACATAGTGACGATAATTGAAGCGTTCCCTTTTTGTTTTTATCCGTAAATAACGAGATCTACAATTAAAACCAAATTTAGATTGACATTATATACAGGGTGTTCATCTTAAAACTTCCCTCCCAAGATTCACCTATGTAGGGTCTGATTTTAGAGAAATCCTTGAAAACTTGGAAAAATTTTGTCTATCCTGAATTTTATTGTTACACGCACCCCTTGGAAGCGTAAACTTTAGCATTATTTTTTGAATAGGGAAAGTAGGTCGAGTGTTACCTTATTTTAAAGATCTTTCGAATGTCTTTACAATTACGTAAAAATTTTGAATTTTATTTTTGAAATATTCACTTTTACTGTTTGATGGACGAATGCAAAAACAGTTTTTTTCACAAAATAATTTTTATTTTTAAAAAATCCTGGGACACGTCGACTTTGTCTTTATTAAAGATACATTTTATCATTGCATTTTTTTTGCTTTTCCGGCTTGAAACATTAAAAAATTGGATTCTATATAGGGTTAAAGGGCAAATTCAGTGGTTTTTCCGAAATATCGAATATGGATAATTCGACCAAAAGTGGGACATTTATTAATATTATATCAAATCAAAGTGACAATAAGTACTTTATTAAAATTTATGCAACTAATTAGATCCGTACAGGAATTAGTTTTTTAATGATTTTCTAATTTAAACCAACTACTCAACTTAAATTTCATATAAATAATGTTTCTACATTTTCATAATTTAATCCTATATACTATAAAACAAACAAACAATTTAATTATTCTTAAAATCAGGAAGAAGACAATTATTTCCCTAAAACGCACAAAAGCCCGCCGTTCAAGAAGGTTGTTTCTATTGGTTTTAAGTGAGGGAAATAAAAGATACAAATTTCTATTTAAAATACTGTCATTAGTGTCATATTTGGGAGAAATCAGCGACATCGACCAATGGCTACACATAGAGACAAAAATTGAAGCGTTCCCTTTTTATTTTATTTTTTTATATTTTTTATCCGAAAATAACAAGATCTACAACTAAAACGAAATTTAGATTGACATTATACATACAGGCTGTTAATTTTAAAATTTCCCATTCAAGATTTACGTATGTAGAGCCTGATTTTAGAAAAATCCTCGGTCACGTCGATTTTTTATTTAAAGGACACATATTTTGTCTATCCTGAAATTTTTCTTACACGCCCCCATTGAAAATGTAAATTTTACCTCTTTATTTTGAAAAGTGAAAGAAGGTCCAGTGATACCTTGTTTTGAAGGTCTTTCGAATGTCTTTACAATCGCGTAAAAATTTCGAAAACCCATCGATTCGTTTCTGAGATATTCACTTTTACAGTTGCCTGGACCGATGCAAAAATAGTTTTTTTTTTTACAAAATATATTTTTTATTTTTTGATAAATCCCGGACAAGTCGACTTTATTTTTATTAAAGATACATTTTATCATTGCTTTTTTTCTTCTGTGGTACATTCCTAGGAGGAGTGACATTTATCTACACAATGTAAGTTTGTCAAAACGAATCGATAGATTTTCAAAATTTTTACACGGTTGTAAAGACATTTAAGAGACCTCAAAACAAAGTATCACTCGACCCACTTTCCCTATTCAAAACTTAGAAGTAAAGTTTACCTTTCGAAGAGGGTGCGTGCTACAAAAATTTTAAGATAACCAAAAAGACTCTAAATACGTAAATCTTGTGTGAAAAGTTTTCAAATTAACACCCTGTACCAAAACTTGTAATGCTCGCAAGTAAATTAAACATCCAGGGCTGCTTGCCAGCAAACATGGTTCCCTCGGGCCTTCGTCGACCCGATGTCGATTGCCGAATTGCATGACGTCGATTTACGACATCGGAACGCAGTATTTTTTGTCCGCTTCCTAAAGTTTTTCTAAAGCGGTCCAACGTCGGCGATTGACGAAGGTTCGTCGGTGGTAGCTTAAAGCGGCCCGACAATGGCAATCTACAAAGTTTCGATAATGTGGGTGCCTAACAAGTCGGGGTGGTTTAAGTGGCGGAAGAGGTGATTCTTGTAGAAAAGTACCACCATCTTGTCAAGTCCGCATTCTCTAATATTATCTTCCACTATACAGCGAATATAGTGACATTAGTGCTTTCTCTACATACGAGAAAGAAACTATTAAGCAGTTTAAAAATTTTAATGTGACGTACCATCGTCTGTTGCCGGTTATCGACCAATCAAACAAAGTTCCAATCGGACCATCGTCGGCCCTAAAGCAGATAAAGTGGTCATCGGCATAAAGCCGATTATAGTAAATCGGACCATCGTCAGTTGCCGATTCTCGACCAATCAAACAAAGTTCCAATCGGACCATCGTCCGCTCTAAAGCAGATAAAGTGGTCGTTGGCATAAAGTCGACTATAGTAAATCGGGCCATCAACAGTTGCCGATTCTCGACCGATTAAACAACGTTCCAATCGGACCATTATCGGCCCTAAAGCAGATAAGCTTTGCGTTGGCATAATGTCGACTATAGAAAATCAGGCAATCGTCAGTTGTCCATTCTCGTCAGATTAAAGAAAGTTCCAATCGGACCGTCGTCGGCCTTAAAGCAGATCAAGTGGGCGTCGGCATAAAGTCGACTATAGTAAATCGGGTCATCGTCAGTTGCTGATTTTCGACCGATGAAACAAAGTTCCAATCGGACCATCGTCGGTCCTAAAGTGGTGTCGGCATAAAGTCGACTGTAGTAATGTGGACCTCCATCAGTTGCCGATTATTGACCGTAAACTGAAAATCGCAATTTGTCCAACATCGGGCCAGTGTGTAGTCGCCGATGCCGTTAAAAAAATTTTAACACGTCTAAAATTGCAAAACTGTCGGGAAAGTGTCGTTTGGGATTTTCAAAAATACGACTAGTTACCTTTTATCCATTTTCTGATAAAGATCTAAAATTTGGCTGAATATAATTTACCAAGTTTTTTACTTTAATGCCAAATTTTAGTGTTTCTTTTGGGACTACAGCATAGAAAATGTATAAAATTGAAATTTAAAAAAGTACATCTTATAAATAACACTAAAACTATGATTCGTGTGCAGTTTGTTTTTGAGACATATGCATTTCCATTCCACAGTACCTTTCTCGTAGAATCATCTATATATTAAGGATTACCAAATAAAATTGTGGAAAACCCTCTTGGGGATGTTTGTCAGATATATTGGAACGGGGATACTGCGGCTGTATAAAGCATTATTATTTAAAAAAAAAGAATGAAAAGTACATTTTCCGGGGATTGTTTATTCTGGAAATATAAGGATAAGAAGTAGAGGTGTTATCGTCCACTCCCTTTGTTATGAGTCCTCCAAACAAAAAACTTCGTCACCTTTTTGGAAGAAACCACTTTGTTACAAATTTTATCCTGCCGTGCTATTTTAACTCACAACATTATTTTTGACGATCCCCCCCATTTGCAAATGGGCTGTATTCACTCGGAGAAATGAAAATAGCTTAAGATGAAAAACAGGTTAAATTACTATGGTAAAGTATCCAACTGATCTTCGGCATTTTTCTAGTATTTTTTTGGCTGTATCAGATTAGGAATATTTTTGTTAGTTGCAGACCTTTTTAGTTATTTATTATTTATAAGTAGAAAAATTTCCAGGCCTACTGTGGGAGGGGGAGGGGGTGAAAAAATCGAGTAGAACTAATCTCCAAATTTGGCTTGTGTTTTGATTTTTACCCTCGGGAAGCGCTTTTGCCTGTTAGTTTCAAGAATAACTTCTTGATTTTGGCTTTCGAAACGTAAAAAATTTAACAGCGAGAATCGGGTTACACAAAGTCAAACTATGCAGCACAGTTTTGGAGTTCTCACGCCAGATGCGGTTTATGCTCAAAGTTAGTTCTAATATTATTAGTTTCAGCCAACACTCTATAAAGGTAATTAGGGCTTTGTTTCGGTTTTTGGGTATAGTGTGTTTGAAGGCTTAGTTTTTGTTAATTTTCGTACCCAGGTTTTATTGTATTTCTAGTTATACCTAATTGGAAATAAAATAAATTACGGGTATAAATAAAAATATGGGTCCATTGACGATTTTAAAATTAAAGAGTACTTTTCTTAATCCAAAACCAAAACTAATTTTTCATAGGTTTTTAATTATAAAGCAACTAATAAGTAGAAAAAAAAACCTTTTACGACTAATGACACAACTGACGAAAAATTATTATTTTTTGAATAAAAATTTTTACATAGAAAAAAAGATACGTGGCCTTCAAGATCTACTGGATAGTCCAGAAACCTACAGGCCTGTTTCATCCTTGTTAGGAATCATCAGGGCAACATAGGACTGTACCTGGCGTATGAAGCATAACATAAGCAACCACACCCAGCTAATTTAAACAGCTTTCGTCGTCAAATAACACGGGATCTTGCATGGCCATATGCAGCGCACCGCCTCTCTGAAAGAAGACCGTACAAAATACAACGTTCGCAGCAACTCCACTCCCAATTGGAGTTTATACTGCATATAGCCATGCCAGATCCCGCGTTATTTGCTAAGGAAATTGTTTGCTAGGCGTAGTTGCTTGTGTTATGCTTCATACGCCAGGTACAGTCCTATCTTACCCTGATGATTCCTAACAAGGATGAAACACGCCTGTAGGTTTCTGGACTATCCATTAGCCCTTGGAGGCCTGGTCGTAATGAATTGAAAAGCAAAATGTGTGTCCGATAGACCAGACCAGAAATTTATCTTTTTAAACATTTTTACTTCGGACATGCCAAAAATGCAGTATTATTGATTTTGAAAGTAATAATAAACTTACCCTATCTGTAACGATTTTTCGATCACTTTTTAAAATTCGTCAGTGACGTCATTAGAAAAACATGGATGCTTTGACAAAGAAGTTTATTTTCAGTGAACAAAAGCGATATTTGCGAACACTGGGAAAAATATGTGGATTTTTTTTTACAATTGCATCAAATTTTAGCACAAATTGGTCTTGGATTTACACTAAGAATAATCTGTATAAAAATTTAACATATCGCTTTAATTACTACATAATTTGATTTTTTACCAACTTGTAAAAGCCACAAGCCGTTCCTATGAAGATGGGTTTTCAAATGAAGAACAATTTTCTTGAATCAAGAAGTTTTGTATTCTTTTAATGCAACTGTCAATATTTTTTTGCAAAATTTTGTGCAGTCGCATTAATTGACTTCTGTGTTCTAATAAATTTTAGTTACAGTATATAATTTAATTTTTCAACAATTCGCAAGAAGACTCAAACCGTTTTATTCGTTCACGTCTTACACTCTAGAAAAATATTGCGCCCCATAAGTACCTCATAAAAGTTTAACGGTGTTGTGGAGTGGTTACGACGGACGCATCAATATAGAAGCAAAAAGATAAAGCATTTCGCAAATCTAAGACTAAAGCTTTGATTACATAACCGGTAAAGATGGGCATCCTAAAGCTCATAAACGACCCACACTTTTTCCGGCTATCAGCCTAGGCTGTGGTGACATTTGCTGTGGTCATATAACTATGAGATAATATATCGTAGCGATAGTAGACAGTTAAAGTAAATATTTAAACGCTTCGGAATCGCTATACCTAAGGGCAGTTCTACGGTAACGGTCGTTACATTGGAACTATGGTTTTATAACTTTCTATGTATTATTTGGTATTTGGCAATAACAATACAAAATAATCATTAACTTTGGGTCTTTTCTAAATGGGTAAGTGTTTTTTGAAAATTGGTGTAAATATTTAGACCTGTGGGAGGTACTATTTTAGATCTTAGTAAATCGCATTTTAGACTAATAACTATTATTAATCTGAGATCGCACTGAAAGAGTTTTGGCATAAAACCTGCCTGCTACGCTATATCGTCATTGGGTTATTACAATTTTACTTAAATTTTAAGGAAGTTTTTTCATTAGCTAAAACGTGTAAAAAATGGAATTTTTAATATAATTTTCTTACAATTTCCACCTGCGTCGGATTTATGACATAATTTCCTATTCCTTTCCACATTCTAAAAAGAATTTCACAAAAAATATGAAGGAGATCAACATTTTTAAAGGATTTTCCTTTAATTTAAAAAAAACATGATTAACTGACAAAATAATAGTATAAATAAAAGCAGTTTCTTTTAGGACCATTTAAAATTTATATAGAATAAGCATAATTCTTTCAACATTTTTTTAAATTTTGTGAAGTTAGCAACATGCAAAATATGTAAGTTTTATAAAGTTTCTTTTTATAATGTCCTGTTTAAAATAAATAAGCTGTTCTTTACGTTACTAGACCGCAAAAAGGAACTTTGGAGATACAAAAAAGTTTACAGGGCGAGCCGTAGGCGAGACCTGTAAATCTGTGGAGACCTCTAAAATGAGTTTTCAATCATGTATCATACTTTTTTTTCAACCAACTAATATTGTTTTATTTTTAAACCTATAGATCATTATTAAATTTTATAATTTAAAAATAAAAAAATGATAATAAAAAAAATCCAAAAGAAAAAAATTAAAAAAAAAACAATTAAACATAAATTTAAAAAAAAATAAAGAAAGTTTTAAAACAGTCTCAACCAACTTAACTTGCCTCTTCTTCCTTTTGCGGTCTATGTTTTATTTTCCGGTGCCATATTTGTACCCATCTTTGTAAAGTTACACTTTCCGTACAAAAAGTTGTACACGGAAAGTGTGTAGTTTCTGGTCTGTTGAAAAAAAAATCGTTTTTTTTTCCTAATAATCTACGTTTTTAATATACAGCGTGAATTCTTTAAACGGAACGGTGCTTCTAGCGGGTTAGAATTTGGTTGAATAAAAAAATCCAAAAACACGTCAACTGAGGTTTTTAATTTCCTTTAATCGTGCTATCTTGGATTTTTTTTATGACATATTTTTTACGAGGTATGGCAAAAAAATATATTTTTAACACCCTGTATATTTTGCCATTTTTGAAATCTGCAAACAATTATCTCGTCAGCAATACTACACAGTAGGATCTATCTTTTACGATAATCAAGATATTTTTATCTAAATCTGTATGGAAAACTTCGATATTCATTCAAATATCTCCCGTAAAACAGGGCATAGACAACAATTCCATGCAAGTTTAAATGCCTCTATCTTGGAAACCATAAGAGATAGAGTATTAGTGTGTGGTATTGTCAAAAAGATAATTTTCTTTAGAATTCAAATATATCAAACTATACAGGGTGTCCTATTTCAAAAAAAAAATGTTTTGACATTGGGGTAATTCCATTGTAACGGGTGTTACGTTTTATGTTTTTGACATCCAATTTTATGTTTGATGTTGATAAGTTATTACAACAAAACTCGAATTAACTCATGTGGTCTTGACAGATGAAAATCTTTATGCAAAAAACTCACTAGGAATCACCAGAACAATGTATTTTAGGGAATCGAATACATGTAACGGATGTTATTTTGTTTTTTACGTTTTTTCGACATTGATATGGTTAGGTTTAGTTTTCATAAAAGTTAGCATAGCAACTAATATATTTTTTGATCTTAGTGTATAGCAGAAAAGGCCACCAAAGAGGTTTAATATATTTTGAGTTTTATTAATTTTTACTTCTTTTATTTTATTTATCCTCAATTTGTAACGGGTGTTATGATTAGGTGTAACGGGTGTTATATAGTAAATTCGTTTTTATGTTGGATTTTGTTTAAAGATTTTTTCGGCCAAGAATGGTAAAAATCAATTGCAGTTAAGGACGTATGTTCTATATAATACACCAAAACTACTTTTATACATTGTTATGTTAGTAAAAAAAATAAATAACTACATGGAAGGAATAACATATTAATTTTAGTATTAATTAACGAGAAAAAAAAGTAAGTACTAACATAGTACTAAAAGATGGTTACAATACTTTAATTTGGGTCCTTTGAAGTTCAGATTTGTGGGTGACTGCTGACAATATAACATTGGGCCCATCATTTTCAAAATAATGCTTGGATTGTATGTTATCTATGGCTCTGAGACCTTGCCATCTTGTTTCTAAAACGGGGGTGATTTCTTTTATTTGGCTCTCTGATATATAGAATACCAAAAGTCCCCCAGCATTCACTGAGAGGAACTCAAAGCACTCTTTAGGAGTATTTAATATTACTTTGTAAAAGTACACCAAAAAATACTGTTGAAGAAATTGTGAAATACTTTTAAAATTATAAAAACGTCAATCAAATTATTTACTTACTCAAGCAATTGTTTTATATTATGTCAAACACTGAATATACACAGCCTACTATGACTACTTTATTTTTGCAAGCAGTTTTATTTTTTTTAAATTTACCTGTAATGGGTGCGACAGTATTTAAATACTGTATTTTTTAAAATTTCCTTGTGGTGACTAACATTTTTTTTTGATACTGTCGAAGCGTATATCATACTTTTTGTAATGATATAGTTTCGTATAATTTTTGTATTTGCGTGTTTAGTGAGAAACACTTTTTTTATTTTTTTGTAACGTGTGTGACATATAAATAATAATGAGTTCTTTATATTTATATTTTAGGTACTAACCACTAGTTCCTTTCAATAAATAATTCAATATGATATATCTTAACGTGTAAGCTAGAACTCATTGTAAACAAAATTAAAATTGTCTGCATTATGAGCCTTTAAGCTTTTTTAAAAGATTAAAGTAGAATGCTAAAAAAAAGTACATCAATATAGGCAAAGTTTTGGTTAAATATATCATTAGAAGTATTATTCTCTTTATTGGGGTGGATATTATAAAGACACGACACAATTGAGTTTTGTGAAAATAAGGTACATTTCTGTGGAAATACCCATACCTCGTTAAAAGATAGCACGATTAAAGAAAATTAAAAATCTCAGTTGACGAGTGTTTGAATTATTTTGTAAAACCAAATTCTAACCGGCTAGAAGCACCGTCCCGTTTAAAGAATCCACCCTGTATAGCCGTACCATGGCAATGTAGCCATTTACACTTTTTTTTTAAATGAAGGTCAACTATTTTTTTGTATGTTCTCTACTTAAATGTGAAACTTTATCATGGACTAATTTGTAGTTATTCATCATAACCTTGTTCAAAAGTAAATTGCTTAGCCTTAGCTAGCCTTGTATTAACTTACATTATATTAATTATTTTCCTAGAAAGTGCGAAAAGTGATACTTTCCGGCACGAAAAACTAATTAGGCGAACGACGTGAAGCAAAGTTCCTATAATTTTGAAGAGCGGGATAGCCATATTACACAATTCTTAAAAAATTGTAAATATTAAAAATTAATTAAAAAACTGGAGAACTGGTGCATTAACAAAGCCAAAATTTAAAAAAAAATTTATCTTTTTATACTTTTTGGAGTATTTTTTTAAAGTCGACTTTTGTGTTGGAAAAAAATCTTTATTTTTGAAAGTGTGCGTTATTTTTTTAAATAGCGGAGATTCGCTAGGAAAAATTTCTCATGGAGTCAAACCTTCGCGAGTTCTGCACCGTTGTGTTTATAGATAGAATGATTACATATGCTCCAACAGTCAAGCAGCCCTAAAGGCACTTAGTGCACCAAAAGTTGTCAATACTCTGGTGGAAGAGTGTGTGGAAGCAATGGAAAAAATGAGCAAAAGCCAAGAAGTTATAATGATGTGGGTGCCGAGCAACGAAAAGGCGGATAAACTCGCCTGGTTTAGGACCTAGGTTTAGGGTTTAGGTACCTAGTACGTCGGGCCGGAACTACTGCTAGGTATAATAAGGAGGCAGGTGCAAAGTCGACTCAGAAACTGGGCTAATGATGCACTGGCAGCATCCTGGTAGAAAGAAGCAGGATGCAGACAGACCAAGGAATTCGTAAACCGCCCAGATGTAGCTCGTTTAAAATGACTCCTGGAAGGAATAATGATCGGATATGACCGGCTTAATAAGCATCTGACTGTCATGAGGATAGGGAATTACTCCATCTACCGGGCGTGTGGAAGGGGAGAGGGGACATCCCGGCACAGAGTGCGAGGCTTACTTATAGTACGTTTATATCTATATTTTCAAAGGATGTGTAAGAATGTTTAAACTTTTATGACATGACACCATGACTATATTACAATTAAAAGAAAAATAATTTCGATCTATACGTCCCTTAGGGGGGCGGTAAATGAATTTGTAATAAAAAAGAGAAAAATCTAGGCATTGCCCAAGCTTTTCAATTATATTTGTTAACTTTAAAAATTGACCCAATATTTTACCTTTCCTTTGCTGCTTTTTAAAGTATTTCCCGATAAAGATTAAGCTACCCGTGACCTTTCTAGCATAAAGGTTACCAAAACATATATTTTTTTGATCTGCAGCATCAGGTACTTTTTTTCTTATGTATATGTTGCCATTTTTCGAATAAACTGTAAATATGCCTTTTAATCTTGGCATATTTTGTTAATTTTTTTTTCCAGTAACGTGAAAAATTCACTAATGGAAAATTGTGAAAATTATCCTCAAAAAATAACAAAGCATCTCTCGCTGGAATTTCTACAAACTTTATGAGATTTTAGTAAAGCCATATTTTTTTTATTTCTATTTATTTCCTTTTAGAGCTGCTATTACGTATGGAAAAAAATCGAGATGCCAAAGCTAAGCTAGAGAGGTTCTTTTTTATCCATGCTAGTTAAAAGTTTGTACGAAAATCGCATATCAGTCTGGATGATGAACAGTTTAGGTGATACTGCAGATTTAAAAAAAAAGAACGATTATTTCGGTACCTTTTGTGCTAAAAAGGTCACGGCTAGCGTAATCTTGACCAGGAAATATTTTAAGAACCAGCAAAAAAAAAGGTAAAGTAATGGGTTAATTTTTAAATTTAATAAATATACTTTCGGAATTCAACCCCAAAAACCAGAACCAAGGAAATTAGCTTGTAAAAAAGTTGAAAAAAACTGAAATTTCATTTTAACAAAAGCAAATACTTTTTTAAATAAATCAATGATTTGGAATTCTGGAAATAAAAACCGTTTTGAAGTGGGTGTTTCGGTTTTCGAGATATTCATGAAAAACTTGAGCAATGCTTGGATTTTCCCCTTTTTTTAAAAAATTCAGTTACCGCCCTCTAAGGCACGTAGACCGAAATTATTTGACTTTTAATTGTGTCATGGCGTCATGTCATAAAAGTTTAAACAATCTTACACATTTTGTAAAAATTTGAAAGAAATAAACGTACTATTAAGGATGAGGCACCAGATACTGGACTTTGTGAAGAGACCCGGAGAGCCCGCCGCCAAACAGGTGGAGCAGGTGGTGGATTAGTGGACTGGCTCAGGGGTAAGGCAAACCGGGACCACTAGGGCATACTTGCCAGGCCTTGGGTGGCCGTTTACTACTATTTATAGAATGTACTAACCTTGGCAAAAGTTGATACCATGGTCATTCAACGATCTTTACTTTTAATTGCAAAATGAAACTTCAAATAAAAAGTACTCGCGCGTGGTCTCAAGTGTGTCATTATTAAAGTCTGAATTAAACTTTCTTATACAGATGACACTTCTTTTACGAACCGAAGCAATAAAGTGATTTTTATTAAGGATAAATTAAATCAAAGTGTATTTTGTATACGAATTGGATCAAATTTGTACAAAGTTCTTCACACATTTTAATGCAACTGCGGCCACTGTTTTGCCTTGTGTGCACTGTCAATAATTGAGATTTTCAATAATATTTTTTTTATTGTCTGATTGAGTTTATGAAAGGCCTAAAATAGGAGTTCCCATCCATATTCCTGAATAACAATTAGGAGTTGTCTCAATGACAATGCATTTAAATCAGTAACAAAAGTCAATTTATTAAACCAAAAATAAATAAAATCTCGTTATTAATTAAATGGCGGCTGTCGATGATATAAAGAGAGTATTTTTTAAGACGATACTACGTGTCATTCAGGAATATGCATAAGAACTCCTATTGGCGCTACGTCAGTTGCTTTCTATGTAGACATCCATCACTAGTAGCTTGTACTTATAGTATTTTTTTTCAACCTTGTAGTAGCTTGTACTTATGGTATTTTTATTTCAACCTACAGGATTGATTTAACTGTTTTGAAAGACTGTCGCCAGTATCTAGTAGCTTTTATTTTTATTTGTGCCTTCACCTTAAGCGGCGGTGTCATATTTTTACAAACGCTTTTACGTTAGTTAAGTTAAAGTTAAGAAAGAAAATATTTTTTTAAAGTAATTTGGGCTACAGTCGGGAGTGAACCACTTGTGTTATTTTGTAATTTTTTTAATTGAATTGCGTTATTTTACATAAAAAACCGCGTGTCTCAAGATATTTTTTTGGCTTGTTTCTTTCTAATGTTATTTTTGTAGGGCTCGGAGTAAAATAAATTATTATTTCTTAAATGCTCCTGTACTTGCATAAAGAACACTATAATTTGTTTATAAAAAATTCTCTGAAACGCATTAGTCCTTTATTATTAGCTAAAAAGTATCCTCGTGTATGTACCTCTTGCTACCAAAAATTACACTTTAGCTTGTTTTAGCCCTTTATTGGTTTTTATTGACATAGAAAATTACCATTTTTGACGGATATAAATAAAGATAAAGTTATTTATTATTTATTTGAGTTATTTCTTTCATAATTTGCACTCGATGTGTAAAAATATCCCAGTTTTCTTTGAAATAAGTAGGGCGATTTCGTTAAAATTTAAAACTAGTTGCTTTTGGCAGATTGAAATTAAAATATTTTCGACACTCGTGTATAATAATTCCTCGATTAGGTACAGACAAGAGTACAACGCGAAGTCTTAGATAATCATATGTAGATATAAGGGTGAATATCAAAAAATTACCTCTTTTTATTGATGAATTTTGCAAAAAACTTAAAATGGCTAAGAAATAAAAGAAGTAATTACATGTGTTGGTAATTTAGTTGGATTTCTAAAAAATATAGTGGCAATCTAGTTTTCTTAAAAATCTTGCTCTCAAGTGACGTTTATATTTTCGTGCCAGGAGAATGAGAAAGTGACAGAATAATAACGTAACAATAATAATAACAGAATAATAAATAATACATAAATAAATAAATAAAAAATAAATAATAAATAATAAATAATAAATAATAAATAATAAATAATAAATAATAAATAATAAATAATAAATAATAAATAATAAATAATAAATAATAAATAATAAATAATAAATAATAAATAATAAATAATAAATAATAAATAATAAATAATAAATAATAAATAATAAATAATAAATAATAAATAATAAATAATAAATAATAAATAATAAATAATAAATAATAAATAATAAATAATAAATAATAAATAATAAATAATAAATAATAAATAATAAATAATAAATAATAAATAATAAATAATAAATAATAAATAATAAATAATAAATAATAAATAATAAATAATAAATAATAAATAATAAATAATAAATAATAAATAATAAATAATAAATAATAAATAATAAATAATAAATAATAAATAATAAATAATAAATAATAAATAATAAATAATAAATAATAAATAATAAATAATAAATAATAAATAATAAATAATAAATAATAAATAATAAATAATAAATAATAAATAATAAATAATAAATAATAAATAATAAATAATAAATAATAAATAATAAATAATAAATAATAAATAATAAATAATAAATAATAAATAATAAATAATAAATAATAAATAATAAATAATAAATAATAAATAATAAATAATAAATAATAAATAATAAATAATAAATAATAAATAATAAATAATAAATAATAAATAATAAATAATAAATAATAAATAATAAATAATAAATAATAAATAATAAATAATAAATAATAAATAATAAATAATAAATAATAAATAATAAATAATAAATAATAAATAATAAATAATAAATAATAAATAATAAATAATAAATAATAAATAATAAATAATAAATAATAAATAATAAATAATAAATAATAAATAATAAATAATAAATAATAAATAATAAATAATAAATAATAAATAATAAATAATAAATAATAAATAATAAATAATAAATAATAAATAATAAATAATAAATAATAAATAATAAATAATAAATAATAAATAATAAATAATAAATAATAAATAATAAATAATAAATAATAAATAATAAATAATAAATAATAAATAATAAATAATAAATAATAAATAATAAATAATAAATAATAAATAATAAATAATAAATAATAAATAATAAATAATAAATAATAAATAATAAATAATAAATAATAAATAATAAATAATAAATAATAAATAATAAATAATAAATAATAAATAATAAATAATAAATAATAAATAATAAATAATAAATAATAAATAATAAATAATAAATAATAAATAATAAATAATAAATAATAAATAATAAATAATAAATAATAAATAATAAATAATAAATAATAAATAATAAATAATAAATAATAAATAATAAATAATAAATAATAAATAATAAATAATAAATAATAAATAATAAATAATAAATAATAAATAATAAATAATAAATAATAAATAATAAATAATAAATAATAAATAATAAATAATAAATAATAAATAATAAATAATAAATAATAAATAATAAATAATAAATAATAAATAATAAATAATAAATAATAAATAATAAATAATAAATAATAAATAATAAATAATAAATAATAAATAATAAATAATAAATAATAAATAATAAATAATAAATAATAAATAATAAATAATAAATAATAAATAATAAATAATAAATAATAAATAAAGAAAAGAATAATTACAGAATAACAGATCATTTATTTCATTCTCCTGGGCACAAAGTAGACAGGAGAATGAAAATGCCAGGAGAATGATATGCCAGGAAAATGATAAAATACATCATAAATATTTTTTTTGTAGGTAAATCGCAAAATTAGGATAACTGGTTTACACTACTAGGAACAATAACACATTACCTTATTTAAGACATACAAGCGTGTTTCAAATAAAAATTTTGGTAAAAAATGATTCAGGAGAATGAAAATAATAAATATACTATTTTATGATTTTTCACTTCCTTATTTTATTTTGGACAAACTTTAATTTGTTATAAAAGGCAAATCGAAACAAGAGAAATTTAATGTTATTTTGAGTTTTTTAGAACGAAGAAGTTATGGGTTGGATGCAGAAGCAGGCAGTTTTATAGTGCTTAGCAGAGCCAGGAGAATGTGAGGGACAATTTTTAAGTTATTCCAGTGCGTATATTTTTTTAACATTATATTCTACTGTTTTTGCCAGGTGCAGATGGGATCAATATGAATCTAAACTAAATCAAACTTCTAATCTATGGGAACATTTTATGGGGAAAAAAACTTACCCGGAAGAAAGTGAGCTGAGGACATTCCAGGAGAATGAGATTGGGGCTGTATTTTTTAAAATAAAATATTGAAAACATAAAAATGAAAGTAGATTTTCCATTTTTACAATCAAATCTCTCTTCCTAACCACATCAAAAAAAATTTTCAAAAATCCCTCGTATTTCCAAAGTAAAATGGTAGGGACAACTAGAGAGGTAATTTTTTGATATTCACCCATAAATTATAGTTTAACGCTCTTTCATTTCCATAATTGTATCATTCACGTTCTGGACCACTATGCGCTCGCTTGTTCTACATTCTATGAACAGTTTATAACCAGTGTATACATTTAAAACTAGATCGCAACATGCTCCAAAATTATTATTATACAGGTAGCTACAGTAGAAAAAATGTAAGAGACACCACTAACCATTTGAATTTTTGAGCACTGTGCCTACTTGTTGGAAAGCTATATTCAAAATAGTACAAAAGATCGTTTTAGGTGTTCATATTTGTGCGTTGGGTCGGTTAAAGGAATAATTAAATTCAGTTTCAGCTTATACACATGCTTATTCCCCAATCTTGAGGTGTCGGAGTTTCAAAGTGTGCCTTACAGAGAAGTGAAAACAAAACCTGACATCCGGTTAAGCTAACATCGTACATTGTACATTTCTAGAATCCACATGAAACTCCCTTAATATAAATGAAATTAAATCAAGAATCGTATTATACATTAAGGAAAGACGATCCTTCAAAAATCAGTAAAATTTCAGTTTTTTTCCGAAAATTTACAAAATTAAATATTTTGTTTGGAGAGACATTACTCAGAAACTGAAAAAGTAATTCAAATTCTACCAAAACACAAAGAAATACCGAAATATTTTTGCAATACAAGAGTGTATTTGTGGCTCCGTTATGTCGAAATTCATCCAAATTCCATGTACTCGAACACAGCGTGCAGGGCAACCTTCGTGTCGGCTTCATGAATAAGAACTGAACAAAATTGTGACAGAACCATTTAAAGAATATCATGTAGATTATTTTGGTGTAAGAAAATTATCCACTCAGTAATTATGCAATATGGAAAAGAGTGAAAAATGGATGACTTTTTCTAAAGGTGCAATTTTTAGAATTTTCCCTGTTCCATGATTTTTGATAACCGCTCTTCAAAATTAGTCATAACTATTATTCAATTTAGACTTTTTAGAAAGGTTAGTTTCTGCTGAATATCATAAAATAAAAATTTTCTAAAAATTATCTTTTGTCTGCGCCACTGACTCCAGACGGGGGTGATGAAATCAAGAGTTTTTAACCGCACTACTAAAAATAACAAACGCGAACTCTCTTAAGTGAACCACCTTCATAACCTGAAATTTCAATGACGTTCTATCTAAAATGTCAAAACAAATAAGGTTACTAAGGGACTTTTCATATAACTTTTTAAAAACAAGGTTTTTTTCTTAAAAATAAATATTTATTGTTTTCAAAATATAGAAAAATAATTCCCATTTTTGCGTGAATTAGTGCTCTTATAAGATAAAGTTTCATCGCTTGTCGCGCCATCTTGTGGTTTACGTCTAAACTTTATTATTATTCTAGGACCGTAAGTGAGCCATTAAAATAGGTAAACAATATTATTAAATAACCCTTAATTACCAATAATTATTTTAAATCCAAACCTGTCCGAAACATTAAATTTACCAGGCAAGTTTATCCAACTAGGGTAAACTACAATTTATTAATTTGATATGACAACAGCAGTGGATAAAAGGCAAAATCTCAAAATCTAATTTTATGGTTTGCTCAAAAATCTTGAAATCTGTTTTCTTCTCATCTCGCGTTACCAATACTAGGAAAGCGAGAGACATACCTCTTGCATGCAATTCCTGGTTAATCGCTCCATGTCCAGCGGGCTTAAAGGTAAAGGTTTAAGTTTTATAATTATAAAAAGTCAAATATCCAAAACTTAATGTTTCGGGAGTATATCAGCCTGCCGCATGAAAGGTCTCGGTTCAAATCCCGGCTAGGTGCATGGATATTTTGTGTATGTCTTTAACTTTGTAAAAATCTGGGCTAAAACTGGGCATTGATCCTATAATGGATGAAGTTACTGTAAACTTACTAACTTTTTGTTACTCTCAAATTTTATGTAGCTAACATAAATAGCATTTGACTATATAATTATGTTGCCTTTAGAAGAAAGGAAGTTTTTTTTTATTTTTAAACTGGGACTTTCCATCCATTATAAAATAAACGTCCAGTATTTCCAAAGTGAGTGCGTCGTTTCGCCGGGATTCGAACCCGGGACCTTCTGTGCGGCAGGCAGATACGCTACCCGCTGTGCCACAGAGGCCGACGGAAGGTTCTTTTTTGCTTTCGGTTATTTTAATTTTGTCCTTTTTGATATTGGAGGATAGCTGGACTTGCGGCAAGGCAGCGTGAAATCCGCTGCATACTAACCACGTTAAATGTCTTTCGACGCGGGCTATATCACAAGCGAGGTTTTCCGCATTATTAGATCGCGAAAGCTCGTTAAAACGGACAAATTGGCGTAAAACAAGGAGCAATTAGCGCTTGTATAATTATTTATGACTTTGTTGTTGTCTTGGAGATCGTCAATTATTTTTTAATTGCATTTAGTTTTTGAGTGTAACAACTGTAAAAAAACAGTTGTACAAGTAGATATAAGTAGACATCTGCACTGATAAAGAATTCAACTTAAATTTTTTATCAATTCATAATTTATACATTATACATACATATTTTAATAGATTCTATACATTCACTGCTTTAGAGGGAATCTGAACGCTAAAAACCTTAGACTATGGGAGATTTCGGCGCGCTATACCTATATAGAGATGAATATACAGACCGCTTCAAGCTACTGCGAACATAGGGCGGAAGAAGTCTAATTTGCCAGTGTACGTACATGCAGAGACACCGCACGCCTATCAGTGAAGCAACCAATACTCAGGCTTGAGATCACCACTCGCATGACTTTCCTTTGGTATTTAGTACGCCTCTAACCACGGTGCTGTGTGGAGCGTAGTCAATGAAACCGGAATTTGGTCAATAAATACGCAAATTTTTATAACGTAATTTTCTTATTTTTTGTCACTGATAAATAAGAGCGTTTTATTGTCAACTGCTCAGATTTATCAGTGACGACGTGTTACAATGAAAATAATAAGGAGAAACAAAATAAAAGCAAGTTCTCAAAATAAAATAATACCAAAAAAATAATAAAACCAAAAAGATTCTCCCAGTCAAAAAAAAAATTAAAGCAAATGTTCGAAAAGTCCTCCTTGCTCGGCTAGACAATATCCGAGCCTACTATAAAAACCCCTTCTAACGTTTTCAAGCATGTTAGGGGTGATAATTTGAAAAGCTTCTTCAAAAACAGATAGAAGTCATTAGAAGCAAGATCGGGAGATCGAGCTGGCCATAAAATAGTTCCCCGTGTACTTATAACCCGATTAGGAAATACATTATCAAGATATTCCCTAACAAGGCCAACATTGTGAGCGGAACAACCATCTTGTTGAAACCATGTTTCACCAAATCTTACACCTAACAATTATAGGATATATATATTATATAGATATAAATATTATAGGGGTGTGTTGGGTTATGACGATTTGACCATTTGACCATCTGCACTTTTTCGGCAACTTCGTAGACATCCATTTTTGGTTTTAAAAATGTATTATTTCAATTAAGAACTTACCCATCTGTTTCTCGAGCAAGGCAGAAATAAAACAAAATAATAAAAACAAAATGAATTTCCAAAAGATAACACTGCAGCGTGCTTCGAATCCACCTCGGTCGTACGGCACGGAGAGTAAATTGGACTTGATTCCCCCTATGTTCGCAGTAGCTTAAAGCGGTCTGTATACGGGGTGGATTCTTTAAACAGAACGGTGTTTCTAGCGGGTTAAAATTTGGTTTTACAAAAAAATCCAAAAACGTGTCAACTGAGATGTTTAATTTCCTTTAATCGTGCTATCTTGAATTTTTTTTATTTCATTTTTTTACGAGGTATGGCAAAAAAATATTTTTTTAAAAATAGGACCCTGTGTATTTTGCAATTTTTGAAATCTGCAAACAATTCTCTCCTCAGCACTACTATCTTTTACGGTAATCAAGATATTTTTATCTAAATCTGTATGGAAAACTTTGATATTCATTCAAATATCCCCCGTAAAACAGGGCATAAACAACAATTTCATGCAACTTTCAGTGCCTCTATCTTGGAAATCATAAGAGATAGAGTATTAGTGTGTGGTATTGTCAAAAAGATATTTTTTTAGAATTCAAAAATGTCAAACTATACAAGGTGTCCTATTTAAAAAAAGAATGTTTTGACATACCTCGTAAACAAAATGACATAAAAAAAATTCAAGATAGCACGATTAAAGAAAATTAAAAATCTCAGTTGACGTGTTTTTGGATTTTTTTGTAAAACCAAATTCTAACCCGCTTGAAGCACCGTTCCGTTTAAAAATCCACCCTGTATGTATAATATGAAACAAAGACGCGACAACCTCATCAAATTCAAGTTTATTAAGAAGAATGGGAATATCGGTCACGTATACTGTAGCATTCTTTGGAGAGAGATGCACCACAGTTAGCAAAAGTATTATTTTCAAAACAAAAAATATATAAACTTCGCAAATCCTCATTTTTAAATGCCGAGGGTATCCTAATCAAAAAGAAGTAGAATGCTAAATCGCAAACGTACGATTTTTTGTACAGTCGATGAAACAATAAATTTTCATATAAAAGTGTGCCTTCAACCTTCTGTCACCAAAACATTATTTCTCCCGCCAATTTTGTGTGATCCAGATTCTGAGGCATCATGGGATAGTGAAAGGTGGAAGATCGGAACCAAAAATTTCAACAGAAGTTAAATAATGCTTTTCTTTAGGATTAGGTACTTATAGTTACAAATAGCTAATACCTTTACCTGGTTTAATTTTGTACCTATAGTACCTTTGCAAACATTGCAATTGATACATTTTAGTGTAGTACGTAGGTATTATTAGAAATTAAAAAATAAATCAGTCTTTCAACTTTTGTGCTCGTTTTACCCTCTGTAACATTTACAAAAAAACCAAGCTCAGGATAAATTAGTCCTGCTTAAAACGCACACATTTTTGGGGGCCAACCACTGGCAATTTGACGGCTGGAGAATGGTCAGTTAAGAGCCGATCTCTGGAAAAATCGATATTTTCAGAACAAAAATTTCCTGCCTTCTTCTAATGAAAGATAAATAGACAATTTGAAGAAAGACAGAAATAGCACCTTTTAACAGACATTTAACTTTAGAACATAGCAAAAACGTCGATCACTGGCGAGTTTACCCTATTAAGATGTCATTAATTTCTTTGATACAGTCAACAAAATAATAAACTTCTTTAAAAAAATCTATTTCTAAAGTTAGATTAAGTCTAACAATTAATAGAAATTAAACGCAAAGAACCCACAAAAATGTAGTACGTTACTACCCAAAATATAGTACTACACCATATACTACTAACGAAAATACATACCAGTATTAGAAAGCTTCAACAGAGTGGTGACTAGCTATGTTGGGAATTTGTTTTTGGTGACTAGCTGTTTTGTAAATAGTTTGGATGTAAACTATGCCATTTATGTACTGCAGTTTGAAGCAGAGATAAAAAAAGGCGAAGCTAAAATATACCCCCAAAATATGCACTGTTATACACCATATCCCAGAATTTATCGAAGTCATAAAGAAACCAGTCTCATTATTCGTTTAAAATGTTCTGCAAGTATTTTAACTTGAACAAAAACTCATATCGATATATAAATAATTTAATACTTAATCAGATCTAACTTAAGTTGTTTTAATCAAATTAAGACCTATAACACCTATAAAATAGAAATAGATATTATTCCACTGACAAAAAAGCTTGTTACTTAGTATGAATATTGAAACGTATTGATTAGTTGCCTGTACAAAAAGTAGATCAGAAGGGAAATTTAAATAATATTCTATCTAATATACCAATACTTTCACAAAATATCAGTTTTATGCGAGAAAAAATAGACGAAATAACTTTTCTCTCTAAAATTATTATTTCGCCGACTGTACCAAAAAAAGTACGTTTGGGATTTTGTATTCTACGTTATTTTTATGGGAGGACCATCGACATTCAAAAATCAAGGGTTGCAAAGTTTATATATTTTTTGTTTTGAAAATATTCCTAACTGTGGGCACCTTTTGTCCTTGTTTATTCATAAGCGTCAAAAAATTTATAAAAAAAAACTGTTTACTCTTTTGTCAAATGTGATAGTTTGTTGTGATGTGCGCTGTCACTATACTGCCGTCGCCTTTAACAGAAAGTAATTTTTTAACATAACATTTTTCCATATTTTTGGACTTTTTTTTTGGAGTAATTGTAACAGTTTAGGGCTAGAATATAACATAACCAAACAATTTCAGTTTCAGTGACTTTAAGAAGGTTTTCGCCTCTCTTTTCCTTTAATAAATGTTATTTATTAATAAATATACAGGGTCCCTA
This sequence comes from Oxystoma pomonae, assembly GCA_963921995.1. Lineage (NCBI taxonomy): Eukaryota > Metazoa > Arthropoda > Insecta > Coleoptera > Brentidae > Oxystoma > Oxystoma pomonae. Next base: position 74,421,878 of record OY998169.1, on the reverse strand, counting down.
GTAGACCTTGGGCCACCGATTGGAAAGCCTCCCCCCACGTGGGGTTTTTGGGTCATATATTTTTTAGTTGCTATTGGTCTCTAGTTTTGATTGATTGATTGATTCGTTTGTGAGTGTGCCAGTATGGCACTGACCATTGCGACCACTATTGGGTCTATGGTGGCTCACTTTTAACATTTTTGGTTGCTACAGAATATTCAGCACCTTAAAGAGTCGATCTGTGGTTTACCGAAGATACGTTGACGCTGACATGCAATGTCCGGACATTCACACAGCAGTCTCTAGTTTTAGGTTTTACTTGTTTGTCACTTGGCAATTACAGTGTATGGGTACCCAAGGTGTAGAGGAGACCTTTCCCAAAAAAGAAGTCAAAAATAAGTCACTACGGAAACTTATAAAAGACTATTTTTCCTTGAAAAAATGTCATTTCAAAAAATATCGGTTTATTAGTTCTTAAGATATAATAAGCCCTTCTTTTTTAAAGTGGTCAACTTTGAAGGTCCATAACTCGGAAACTAATAACCCAATTTTTACCTCCCTTTGGGAATTTCCAGTAGAAATATAACTCGTGCATGAAATATTTCCGGAAATTTTTGAAAATTTTATCTGAAACCAATTTTTTTAACAAAAGCATGTTGGTAAGGGATTTTTTCTTTGGTGCGATGCACAAATGCTTTCTTTAAAAAAAATTGGCTAAAGACCATATTTTGAAAAACTTCCATTAGGAAATATTTTATGAATTTGTTATGTTTTGATCGGAAATTTCGTGAGTTGATAAAAGTTTATTTAGGTAGTTGCTAAAAAGTTGATTTTGATATATTTATTTATTTAAATAATACCCTACTTTCGTAATTTCGTTGATATCATTTAAAGAAATACTACCGAAACGGGTAATTTCTGTTTTTTATTTAAAAAGTTCAAAATGACTGTGAAAACGACGACCAAATCGAAACAGCAGGTACTTTATGTACTGTCGCAATTGTGTTTTAGCTCCTTAACAACTAATTATAATAGCCTACTACAGTAAATTTATGCTAATTTAAAATTTTGACAGGTCGACTGATTTGATGTTTGGAAACTATAAATGTCCAAAATGACAATTATCCCCGGGATATTTCCAGATGCAATTTTCAAAACGGATGCAATTTCCACTTATCAATTTTTTAAAATTTTTGTGTAAAATTTCCAGTTAAATTGACACTAGGGAAATTTCCATCTAAAATATTTTTTGTAAGTGTTGCTCACTGGAGAGTAATTAACCCATTGGACTTAACTACACCATGCAGTATTTAAATGGAAAAATGTTTCCGTGATATTTGGATGCCGTTTAAGTATGTTACACTAAGAAACATTTTTTTCCTACGACCACATAATTATGAAAATTATGTATTTTACACGATTTGCATCGTTAGAAAACGCTAAATTTCGCCCGTGTGCAAAAATTGGTCCTTACATGTGTGGAAAAGTACTTTTCCGCACATATGCGGTTAACCAGTTAACAGGTCGGTACAACAGGCTTTTCCACACATGTGCGGAAAAGCAGTTTTATTTGATTTGTGCAAAATTAAAGACCAATTTTTACAAAAAATTGTGCAATTCTTCAGTGTTTGTAGGAAAAATAGCGGACAAAACTCGATAGAAAGTAACTTTCTTACATTCGCGTGTTATTTAACTCGGCTAGCGCCTCATTTACAACATTCACGCTCGTGTGAAATTTTTCAGTTTCTTCTCTTGTTATGTAATATACTATTACTATGGGCACAATCTAGGCTCTGTGACAGGGGAGCCGATTCTTCAAAAACCGTCAGAAAATCTCACCTTTACAAAAAATCTGACAATTTTTAAACACAAGTTTACACTAACAGCTTTTTTGTCAGGACTTATTTGCTAATATTCCTTACAATTTAGTTTATCAATACTGTTCCAGTAAATAAAAAATATGTCAATTTTAATTTTTGTAGGCAGTTTTTTCAAAAACCCTTTCTTTTATTTAAAAATGTATTTTATTAAGCTTATTTTTGTGTGTAAACCAACCTTTAAAACTTTTAACATAGAAAAGTCACACAAATTCTGTCTTCCGTTTTATATGGTGAGAATTTTCGACACTTTGGTCGCAATTATTGAATATTTCGCTGTCACTGTTCAGAAAAGTCACACAAATTCTATCTTTCCTTTTACACGGTGAGAATTTTCGACACTTTTTGACGTTTATTGGTACGCGTAGTAACAATTTAGCTCCGCCTTAAAACTAGTCCTGCAGAATATCCTTAAAATATTAAATTACCAAAACGTTAACGTTAAATAAATATTAAGGACGCTGTGTTTTTATTTTAAATAAGGCAATAAGTAAAAATCGCCACTTTTCTCAATTGTGACAGGTGAGATTTTCATTTCTAAAGAGTCGCGCAGTCAAACCATGGCCGATTTTGATTAAAAGATGTCAATTCCTACTAAGTTGAGCAAGCTAGATCCAAAAATGAATACCATTTGACAGCTGTTAATTCCTGTCAAAATAACGGCACCTATTTTTTTTAGTTTTTGATATTTTGGGATATTTGACCTATTATACTTTTGAAAAAAACCTGAAAAAGTGACAGCTGTGGAGACCTGTCATTTGTTTTAACTCAAAAGAAGTGTCCAATTTAGATTTTTTTAAATTTAAAAACAGTTAAGGTCATCGTTACAAACTGGGGAAATAGTTTTTAGCAACACTGCGCGCTTTTCGGTAATTACCATAAAATTCCAGTAATTCGCCAAATAACCTCGACCGAACACTGGAAGAGTACCGCGATCTATATTACAACCCTTGAACTATGCATTTATCTATTGAACACAATCAAATAGAAACACTAAGAAAGAAAGGTTTATCGATCATTGATTTCCCTGGCCACCCCGGCCAAGCATTTAGAAAAAAGAGGACCTAGTTTCTTTTCGCTTAGGCCGGAATAGGTATTTACGTCACTAGACCGGAAAATCGATTTTTACGGGTCGACGCAGGAAATTTACAGTACCAGTCGCAGGCGAGTCCTGTAAACCGGTGGAGACCCTTAAATACACTTTCCGGTCTGAAATTGTATGTACTTTTTTTACCTACCACTTTCGTCAACGCCTATCCGCGTTACGTAATTTATGAACAGTCCTCTAATAAGAAAATGTTAGCCTTCTGTTCTTGTTGGCTAAATAGCCATTGCCACTAAGGCCAGTAGTTTTTAAGATCAAAACTAAATAAAACCAAGTAAACTTATTTGGTTATAAATGATTTTTATACTTTTAACTTGTGCAAAATTTTAAAAAACATTAAAGCCTATTAGCTTCACATACCTAATTCAGTGATGACTGACGACCAGTTATGGCCGACCATGGCCAACTTATCAAGCAAAATAATAATAAAACAACTCATGAAAGGCAGATTTCTAGGTTTTTCCTTTATTTACCTATATTAAATTTATAGTATACTTAGTAGTAGTAGTAGAGAAGGGGCGGCGGGAAGCTTGGCAAGTAGGTCTTCCTGGGTCCTTTCTGCGTTACCCCGAGCCTGCCCCTAATCCGCCGCCTGCACCACTGGTCTGGCAGTCTGCTCTTCTGGTTTTACTGTTCTTTTTGCAAAGTCCATCATTTTATCCCATGTGAGCGTGTGCAGGTCCTCCTCATCCAGGGTCAGAGAACCGAATATCTGGTATCTCGTCCTCTGGTATGCCTCGCAGTTCGCTATAACATGTCGAGATGTCTCTACTGCCCGCCCGCAGGCCCGGCAGGTCAAGTCATATTCCACCACGATCCGGGTCATGTGCTTCCTTAGTCGGTTGTGACAAGTTATGATTTCTGTCAGCAGACTAGCGTCCCTTCGTGATCTCTCCAGAAGCCACTTTTGTCTGGCTACATCCGGGCCCTTCACGAAGTCTCTGGTTTGTTGGTTTGTCTGCATCCTGTTCCTCCTCTCCAAGCGGTCGCCATGGCATCGTTGGCCCATTTATTGAGTCGACTTTGCAGTTGCCTCTTGGTTGTTCCTAGGAGTGGTTCCAGACCTAGATACTGGGTGCTTGCCCCGATCCTGGCGAGCTCGTCGGCTTCTCCGGTACCCGCACATTCCTCCACCAGAGTGTTGTTGAACTTGGGCGCCCTTAGTGCCTTTAGGGCCGATTGGCTGTCGGAGCATATATAAACATGCTCCTGCGTACCGTTCTTTATTTCCTCCATGATTGCAGCCATTATTATAACATACACCTCTGCCTAAAAGACCGTGGCTTGCTCTCCGAGCGGATAGCTTTTTTGAACCTCCTGGTCTTCTACGTAAACGATCCTGTGGTTTGCTTCTCCGACAATTTGGACCCGTCAGTATAGCAAATCATAGCGTTCTCCTCGAACTGTTCGCGGAGGTTTTCACTCTGCCATATTTCCCTGTCTGGGATGACTACTTTTTATATATATTATACTTGCTTTGATTTTTACGAAAAATATGCCGCCAATACATCTTCATTAATTTTCTTAACGTTTTTTAATTCGCACCAGTTTATAAGCGCATCAAAGTTCCGCTGATAGCGCTGTTTAGAATTTTCAGGCAGCAAATCGAAAGTTACTCTAAAAGCAGCTTCTATTATTTCCCCCGGATTCAACTCATTTTATAGATCTGAGTCTATTTTTGTAAACTAAACTTTTGAAACCAATTTTAAAGAGCTCTTTTAGATGTGTCAGAACTGCCAAAAAAACGAAAATTAAAAGCTGTCAACAATAAGTCATAGCCCACTTGGCCAAAAATGAGACCAGAAAAGGATCAAGGGACCGGAAAATTGAACAAAAGATCCTTTCTTGAAATCGTATGGAAAGTGGCTATTTTCCAGTCGTTTTAAAAAAATGTATAAAAAGGAACAATTTAATCCAGAGAATTATTGATGAGATAAGATTTTATCACATGGATTTTATTTTATCGAAAAAAAAATAATATTGAAAAATATTTAAGATATCTTTGTTAAGTATTTGAAAAAAATAACCTTGCATAATTTCAGCTAAGTTTTCCCTGGACACCCCCGCTAAGTTCCGGAAAAATATCCGGTGAGAAGCTATAGCCTTAAATGTCCAAATGATAAATTAAATTTCATAGTCTCTCCTTAATCGATACATTTCTATTGTTTACTGCGGAAGCGCTCCAATGCGACATTGTTTATATGACCCATAAAGAGGAAAACAATTGCCGCTCAGAGTAATAACGGTAGTTTACTTTTACGAATACACCTAACGTAACCAAATAAGGGCACTAACCATATTATTTACAGTAAACAAACAGTTCAAGTTCCACAATGTTTTTTTGCCATAAATTTTACAATTTAATTGGCTAAGCCACACGGAAAAAAGCATATACTGGTACCAAGAGGATATATGTTGATCCAAGAATAACTTCGTTTTATTAGTCCTCAATATCATTGAATCCTCAATATTATTGAGTCATTGCAACTTGGATAAAATAAAATAGATGGATATTTAGGCATTTTTAAGGCAAGCATAAGTTATTTAAGGGCACAAAAACGGCATAGATTTGACAACACTGCTTTGCTGATTTTGGGCCAATCTTTACCGGGCAGAATATCGGAAACGAGAAAATGGAATCTGTTGAAATTTGGCAGGAATGTTTATTTTTGAATTCCTCACAACCGTATTCAGACAGTTTTTTGCTGGAATTTCTCATTCCCGAAATAAAATAAACACGGCTAACAATAGTCAAAAATCTTACCTGGCTTTTTCTTTAGCCTTGCCGATAATACAGAAATCTGTAACAACAATTTTTTTATTATTTTTTTATTTTTTGAAAAAGAAAACACCAAATTTTGAAAAATACTTTAGATACGGTTGTAGATTTTTAAAAATTCTATTATCTGATAACAAAAAAGTTTTTTTTTTTTTTTCTTTATAAGCGAGATTCTGCCGAAATTCTGAAACGCCAAGGTCACGTAATTTAGTAGGCCGAAGGAAACTAAAGTGAGTTCGATTGGAGTATTGGAATTCAGGTTCCGCATAGCCACCTGTCTAATGGAACATTCGGTCGATAAATTGACACATGTCAAGTAATAAAAATAATACGGAAATTTGTTATTTTTTTGATGCTGAATAATGATTTTTTTTTATTATTTTTAATTTCGAGACATTGCAATCCATAAAGCATGAAGCCGAGCTTCAAAACCTTTTATAGAAGCATTAGTAAATGGTTACTTTCCTAATAAGTTTTACTTTTCCTTACATATGGTGTTCGCACCGTGTTCTAAACATTGCACGATCTCACTCGAAACGGCATTAATGATGCCACCTAATGTTGATCTTTAAAAACATAGCAAAGCAGTGTTGTCAAATCTATGCAGTTTTTGTGGCTTTAAAGCAAATCCAAGTAAAAGAGACTATTTCAACCAATAATTTTTATACTTAATCCGAAACGAAATTAATACTCCAACTAGGAAAAAGAATTACTTGAATTAAAGAAATAGTATCCTTTATTCTACCAGATTGCCTGCATGGAACAATAATTATCATACTTAATTCAACAGGAAATTTTTCTTGAATCAAGAGATCCTGTCTTTGATTTAACCAGATTGTACTTTCAAACCAACAAATCAAATTAAACTGTTACCTAAACAAAACTATAACATAGAATCTAACCACTAATTTAATAACATGTTGAACTCGCACATACTTTACATATCTAATAGAACATGGTTCTCCAATAAGTACTTATTTCTCATCAGAGTCTGTGGGAGATATGTTATAGTCCAATTTTTTGATGAGGGGACTGACGTCAATTTTGTCTCTGAAAACGTATTTCTTTGTTTTTAACAGTTCGCATGTCAAATAATTTGTTATTGTCAATTTAAAGTAACAGTTGAAACAATCAACGACATGTCTTTTTTTTACATATTTATTGTCGCTATCTAAACCCTTACTCTTGAAATTTTAGAATAAGCAAATAGTTGTTCGAAGTATTTAATAATGGTTATAGAAGATTAATATTGTTTTTAAGTATAGAGCTATTCTTAAACACAGTATACCATTTTTGTGCCCTATGCTAAACCTACAACAATTTAAAATATAAATGAGGGTTATCAAAAAGAATTGATTGCACCGTTATAATTTTTATAGACAGGAAAGAAAAACAGATTTAAATGAAATTTAGTTAAAAAATAGGGTGTGACTTGTATTGAAACATAGACCACTTTTTATTTGGCATTTCGGTTAATGACAGCTGTCAAATGACATTAGTTTTGGATATTTCGCTAGTAAATAATAATTATTTATTGATTGGTTTAATAGAAAAATAAATTTATTTACAATATATATGAACCATTCCCAAAAAATTGTTTTTAGATTATTTTTTTTTGAGTTGGACTTTAATTTAGATTTCGAGAGATGTACGTCCAAATATCAGTCAGCTTTAAAAGTGGTTATTTACTGAGATATAAGATGTACAACTAAATGTCAAAAATCAAATTAAATTTCATATAATCAAAAATGTAATGTGTAATAATTGGAATGAATAAAATATTATTAGACAACCAGGCAAAAAAAAATTTAAACAAAAAAATTAATAAAAGTCCACGTTAGTGATCCACTTAATTGATACATAACATTTTAGCTTGTAATCTCTATGTTAATAGTTTTCTAACTCAGTAAATATACAAAATTATCTTATGCAACCACATTATTTAGAATAATTTAACTTAAAATTACTAGAAAAAGTGTCCATGTAATAACTTTTAGTAAAAAACATAGTTCCCAAAATAACAGAAACCAAAACAAGATTACCAATTATAAGCGAACTCATAAATGTGTAGAGTCCATGATAGTGACACCCTATAAAAACATTGTGCAAAAATGCGTGGTATAATGTCTTCCTAGGCTTGCTGGATACTGCAAGTTCCAGAATTGCCTAACTAATATTTTTTGTTTTCGTTGGTTAGTTTGCGTAAATATCTAACCACATCGTTGCTGGAATTATTTTTAGTGTTTTTGTTAAAAGAGAAAATTATGAAAGTCGGCGAAGAACCGTCCATGGTAGTGATATTTTGGAACGGAAATTTAAGAAAAAACAGTGCACGTTTTAGAGATCATTTTTACTTAAAATAACATAAATAAAAAATCCACAGCTATTGAGAAAAGTACCGGAGATATCCAGTTGCCCGTTTGAATGAAAATAATCATTTGAGCAAAAATATTGTTTCAAAAGTCTCTCAAAGTTTTTCAAAAGTTTTCTATTTAATTTGAAAAAAATGCTTTTAAGCTGTGCTTGCCATCAACCTAGTTGCAAAAAAATAGCATTTTAGTATAATTTTCTCAACATTTTTGCCTGCAGCGCCTTCAGGACATGATTTTAGCCAAAAATCAATTGACACTAGATTTCATCGTAATTCAACTGACTTTTTTCGAATATTTCACAGAAAACGTAAAGAGACATAAAAAATGTTGTTTCATTAAAAATCTTATGCCCTGTTTACACTAAGCAACGTTTCTATGCATTAAATTTTCTAATAACAAGTTACAAGAAGACGCAAGCAGATTGTGTCTTCTTTTAACATGTTAGTGTGAGAACAGGGCTTTAGTTTTCACACATACTATACCCTTCCAAAACAGTGCTATCGCCTCTGCCTTTTATAAAGATCTGGAGTGTCATGAAAAGGTGCAAGTGACCTTAAAAAAGCATGTGCCAATTCCCGTCATTTGAATACGTATCCGTCCTGTTATGTTCTTTTTTCCATTTTGAGAGCAGCGCGACTTACCCACTATTGAATTGGAAATATAACAATTGTCGGCTACAGCTAGCATATACGGCAAATTCGAGAAGGGGTTAGGATATTTTGGAAAAGCGATATAATGGTGGCTTTTTGAATGGATCCAACCATTCAGGTGGAATTTATTTGATTAGAACTGCTCCTTTGGACGGCATAAACCTAGGATTAAACCGACAAGGGCGTATGTGCTGTAAAGGGACTTTTCTATATATGTTAAGTTTCATACCAAAAAACTCAATACTCTAAATTCTTAGAAGTCTGAATGAAGATTTATTATTTTCGATCTGATGTTTGGTAATTTTGTTGGGAGTGTCCCGATTTGGAGCAAAATGTCTTGCGTACTGACAATACCCCCGTCAGTACGCCAAATGTCCCGATGGAAAGTTTTCAGCGAGATCGGCACTAAAAGTTTCCAATTAAAATTAGAATCCCATATCTATTGGCCAGTAGTTAACTATAAATCCTTTATTTGTTCTTAGCCGCGATTGAAATATTTATCTATTGGCAATGTAGTGTTAAAAAAATCTACAATAGTTTGTTTGATTATTACCGAGCCTACTGCGTCTTTTGATCGAGGAGTTAAAACCATATAGTTAGTGCGATGATCTTGAGATGCAAATAATTTATGATTTCTTGTGTTCCGTAACGGCACATGAAACTTGAATATTGATAGTGACTCTACAGTGTCAATTTTATTATTTATTGTTTTCAACAGAGTGGCAGGATCATAGTACTTTCTACGATTGTCTATATTTGTTAACTATGTTGGGAATTTGGAACCTTTGGTTGCACTAAAACAAAGCTATGATTGTTTCCACAAACCAAAACTACACTGTTTTGCACTCGACGCCCGTTTCACTAACAACGTTAGCATCATCAGGAGACGATAAACAATAAACTAAATTAACTTACGCTCTATCTTATATACAATCTTTAAGTGGGCGGAGTTAAGACTAACTTATCGTCTCCTGATGATGCTAACGTTGTTAGCTAAACGCGCGTCGAGTGCAAAACAGTGTAGTTTTGGTTTGTGGAAACAATCAAAGCTCTGTTTTTATTTGTTAAGTTCAACAGACTCATTAGCCGGTCATAATCAATTGACTCAATAGGTATGTGTAATTTATAGCATATAAAGCGCAAGAACTTTCTTTGTATTTTTTCCAAACGATCTTTATGAATCTGATAATGTGGAGACCAAATAGTAAAACCATATTCTAGAAATGATCTTAGAATTGCAAAGTAAGTATTTCTCAATGTAAAAATGTTGTTTACGTCTTCAATGTTCTAAACAAAAATCCTAGCAATTTCATAGCTTTATTTGTTAAATTGGAGTTAACCAACTGATAAGTAAAATCTCTACAAAAATAATTCTCTATTTATATTGCTTGGCGTCTTTCAGTTAGATTAATCCGAAACCAATTGAAAGATAAGCCATGTATACCCATGAATTTAAGTTTATCAAGTATTAGGTTATGATCGACCCTGTCGAAAGCCTTGGAGAAATCGGTATAGATGACATCTATCTGATGCTTACTCTCCAAGACTTCCAATAAAGTTTCTTCATATATCAAGAGATTAGTAAAACTAGCAATGTATGTATCTTTCTATCTAACGAGATATGTTTGTTCGCGTGGAATTTTTCGACTTAATTTTGACCAACTTCCCGACATCCGATCGGCTTCAAATTTGGCAGGCTTATAGTGTTGCGACGACAACACAAGAATATAGTATGACGAAATTGACAGCTCCCCCTACTCGAAGAGGAGTGGAGGGGATTACAGTTGAAGTACGCCCGATTTCGTTGAAATTTGGTGTGTTGGGGCACTTAGTAATGGAGATAACAAATTTCTAATCACATTTAAAAAATTCAATATGGACGATTTAAGATGGGCGATTTTCGGTCATATTTTTCAACCAATTTTTTACTGACTTATCCACATCCGATTGTGTTCAAATTTGGTATGCGTTTATAGTTCCAGTGAAAATACAATAATACGGTATTCCTCCCTCTAACGACGGAAGTGGAAAGGGAAAAAGATTTAGTTTATTTGATTTCAATCAAAATTGGCAAACAGGGGTTTTTAAGGAGGGGGATTATGAATTTTTGATCCGATTTGAAAATTTCAATATGGCGGATTGAAAATGGACGATTAAGGGTACAAATCTGAAAAATAAGGGTATGTGTTTAAATTTGGTATACGTTTATAGTTCCGGCGACAATACAATAATACGGTATTATTAGGTACACACTTCCCTGTAACGAAAGAAGTAGCGGGGGGAAAAGATTTAGTTTTTTTTTTTAATTTAAACCAAAATTTGCAAACAGGGGTTTTTCGGGAACGGGATGTGAATTTTTGATCAGATTTGAAAATTTCCATGGCCGATTCAAAATGGACGATTTAGGTTACAAATGTAAAAATTAAAAAATAATTTTTTATTAAAAAAACTTTTAAGGAACAAGCTTTTATTAAATGTACTTAAAAGTAGAAAATAATTTTTTATCTTTTTTGTACCATAATAAAAGCGATAGGCGTAAATTAACAATTTTAACTTTATGGTGATAAAGAGAGAACTACAAAAGAAGAATAAACATAATACTTTCATCTAAAGAAGCTGAGAACGGGTGAGATTGCCATGCTTGCCAAGCCTTGCCAATAAGTTGTAACCAGAGTTTATAGGGCGAACCTTTAAACATTGGGTTGGACGGGACAAGAAAAACCGAAACTTAATTTGAGTAAATTCTTACTTTTACATATTTCTAATTTTTTAGAAAAATGCTTTATCATGGCTTTTCCAAACTAAACTAAAGGCATTGGAATTAAAGGAGAAAGCATGTTTTTAACATTTACGTTAAAAATTATTGAGAACCATGAACCAGTTAAGCTTTTCTTTTTGGTTGGATGGGACAAAAAGCACAATAATGGGAAAAATATTATTTGCCTTAGGTCAGAAACTGTTTGTATATTTCGGCATTTTTACATACCACCAAAAAAATGTTATAGTGGTTTTATAATTTGGAGTTATTTCAAGATTTTTAACAGAAACCAGTACATTGTTAAAGCGTTTTTCTTTTTTTTTATAAAATTATATTTGCCTGAAATGGCCCTTAGGTTATAGAGTAATACAACTGTTTCTTAGATGAATCGTCGATGTGACCGATATACGACAAAGTTAAAATTTTTAATTTGCGCCCCTCGCTTTTTGTATGGTATAAGAAAGATAAAAATTATAAAAAGCAGGAATTTGTTTTCCGTGAAAAATAAATAAAAAGAGAGGTTCGTGGCATATCGGATACACATTTTGCTTTTCAATTCATAAGAACCAGTCCTCCAAGACTTAATGGATAGTCCAGAAACCTACAGGCCTGTTTCATCCTTGTTAGGAATCATCAGGGTAATATAGGACTGTACCTGGCGTATGAAGCATAAAATAAGCAACCATACCCCGTAAACTTAAACAACTTTCGTCTTCAAACAACGCGGGGTGTTGGATGGCTATATGCAGCGCACCGCGCCGCCTCTCGGAATAAAGCGAAAAGCAAAACGTTAAAGGATGCAAATATCAATAAAAATTAAATTTGCGAGCATGACAAAAAAAAGAAACCTGCGAAACTGTACCGGTTACTGAAAGAAAACCGTTCAAAATACAAATTTCGCAGCAACTCCACACCCAATTGGAGTTTATACTACGTCGCTTTATATTAAGACTCAACAACAATCACTCCAGAGGACGCTTGCTGCGCAAAACAAAGCCAAGTAAAATTAAAAAATGAATTTGTTTTCCGTGAAAAATAAATAAAAAGAAAGGTTCGTGGCATATCGGACACACATTATTGTTTGACGACGAAAGTTGTTTAAATTCGCTGGGTGTGGTTGCTTGTTTTATGCTCCGTACGCCAGGTACAGTTCTATGTTACCCTGATGATTCCTGACAAGGATGAAACAGGCTTGTGGGTTTCTGGACTATCCATTAGATCTTGGAGGCCTGGTCGTAATGAATTGAAAAGCAAAATGTGTGTCCGATATTCCACGAACCTTTCTCTTTATAAAACATTATTTTCTACTTTTGAGTGCATTTTATAAAAGCTTGTTCTTTAAAAGTTTTTTTTAATAAAAATTTATTGAGATCTTTCATCGGACGAAAAGTATTAAACCTTAAACGTTCATAACAGCATAAAACGCTCGAAAATCATAAATATATACTACTTAGTTAACCTTTTCAAAAATTAGCAAGCTTTTATTGTCGATGCATGTGCCTTCTGAAATAGGAAATTTCTTATTTGTGATGTCAGATATCGAAAACAAACTATGAGAGACGCCAAAAATACGATTTTTTTTCGTTTATTTCCGTAGGTAAAATACATACACAAAAATAAAACACGTATTTTTCGTGATACGGGCATTACGCGTCGTGACTTTACGACTACTTAAATTTTTATGCGCTCTGCTGATTTGCACACCCTCAGCACTTCTGACCGGAAATGTTAAAAGATTCGGAGACGGCTTTATCCGGCGAGCGCATCGACGTGCTATAGCTTTCGATAAAGGAAGTAAACAGAAAGTAGCACGTACCTAATCCTCTTTTCCTTCTGTTTTAATATAATAGAAACAGAAAATGCCTTTTTAACTAAGTATTCCCGCTTTTTGCAAATCGTGTTTAAAACTGGTTTACTATATAAAATGTAGATATACAATTTTTTATGTCACTTATAAATAATAAAGGGTGGGCCAAAAATATTGCACGCTTTTGAATTTGCTATAACTTTTGATCGAATCGGTCGATTTTAAAATGTTTTGAATTTTTGGAAAGAAAAGACATGAGGCTTTTCAGATCCGGTTCAAAATTAGACATTTCCTAAAAATCCAAGATGGCGGACCGTTTTAATTAACGCGAAATTTTCACACTCCCTGCAAAAAAAAATATGTGCGGAAATGGAGAAAATTTAAGTGATTGTGACAAAAGCCTTATGTACTCTCTTTATACCAAGGCATTACTTAATTGAATCGGTGAAAAATATTTTTTTTTTGTATTGAGTGGAGTTGTTTACTGTAACTTTAGATAGAAGTACAAGACTTAAGGCTTTGAAGTTGTGGTTCAAAATTTAATAATTCTCAAAAATCCATGATGCCTGACATTTTTAAATAATGGGTAATTTTCACCCCCCTCTCTTTTTTCCCGAAAAAAAAATTATGTATGCATCATATATGAAGTCATAACTATGATATAAACTAAATGCCCCTTTGCTTAAAATTTGCCTGTTTCTGCAGGACAATGTCGCAAATTTTATTAGGCCCATTGAGTGACCCGATTTGAATCTCGTAAACAGCCATTATTGGGGAGATTTAGAAAGAGAAGTGTACAGAAATGGCCGCAGCTACGGTGACATTAACGAACTGGAGTCCCATCGAAGTTTGCCCCAAAGAAACATTACCAATGCTTTTAATAAATGGCGTAACGATTTCCGTACTGTCTTAAGAAAACATGGGAATCAGCTTAGAAAATCTGAGTAGCCCATCCAAATTATTATACGTTAACTAATGGTTATTTTTATTTAAAAGTATAAGTGTGCAAACAAATTTATCAAAAGTATAAGTGTTTGATGATTAATAACAAAGTAAACTCAGCTTAGTCTCGGCCAAATAACCAATACATGCCACTCTAGCTAAAAAATCAGTAGTTTAAAACCACAGCAATTTTTTAAATTTTATTACAAGTCACAATTTTTATTGAAAATGCTGGAAATAATGAATCTAACTTGTTTACTTCTTAACTGATTTAAGCAAGTGATACCTCCATATACCTAGCAGAGATGGGAGATCGAATGGCCTTGATTTTGTTTTTTAACTTTTTTAGGGGAGTGAAATTACCCAATGGTTAAAGCTGTCCGCCATCTTGGATGTTCGAAAAATGTCAAAGCCGCAAGCTTTGTTCACTCAAAAATGTAAAAATGTTTAAAATCAAGTAATCCGATCAAAAGTTAAAGCAAATTCAAAAACTGCGATTTTTTTGCAAATGACAATGTCGAGTCCAAAACCACTTATTTCAGAGGTTTATAGTTTTCTTATCTCTCAACCGATTTAATTAAGTACTACCTTATTATAGAAAGCTTACATACATTTTTTTTGCAAGGGGGGTGAAAATTACCCGATATTCAAAACGGTCCGCCATCTTGGATTTTTGCGAAATGTCAAATTTTGAACCGGATCGGAAAAGTCTCGTATCTTGTCTTTCAAAGAAGTTTAAAAAATTTAAAATCGAGTTATTGGATCAAAAGTTATAGCAAATTTAAAAGTGTGCAAGATTTTTTGCCCACCGTATATTATTTATTTTTTAATCACAAATGCACTTCTTTGAAATCGACTGTACCCACCCCTGTTGTATTGGCACAGAGCTTTTTGAGCATCATATCAAAAAATTTAAGGTTAAGTTAACATGTTTTATTATTTTTAACATTCGTGCCACTTTACGCCATCATTTTTTTTTTGGTTAATTCGCTGACCCCAAAACAGGCTGGACATCTTACCTTATCACACTTAAAATCGCAAAAAAAATTGATTTTAAAAATCACCCTACAAAAATACGATTTTGACGCTTCAATCGGATAAATTCTTTGACTGTGACAATAAAATTTCCATTTAGTTTCTGTGTATAAACATCAGCCGCCATATTGTACTGTTAACTGCAAAAAAAAACCGGAATGATTTTAAATAGCTATAGCTTTGTTAGTTTTTTACGAGTGATAGCTCTATTAAGAGCGCCTGAAATTCCCCTTCGACAAATTTAAAAAAGTTGGCGGCCAACTTGAAATCAAAGATGGTGGTCATTGTCAAAATGAAGCATATATTTCAACTGGTTTCTTTTGAAAGAATTCACTATTTAAAATCTATTCTTCACCAAGACGATCGATATATCGCTTATTAAAATCATTTATGGACTTTAGGATTTAGACCTAAAAATTTAGAAGAAGTTCTAGTGCTCTTTATATGAATAATGCATATATTCATATCACCGCAACTTTTGTACTTCTTAACCGATTTTAATGAGTGTTAGATCGTTTGATCAAGAATTAAATTTTCCTGCAACGCCAAAAAAAAATTGTCCATCATTTTTGACTTCAAGATGGCGGATCTTATAATCAAAATTAATTTCGTTTATTTTTATGGAACCCACTCAAGCAAAGTATCCAGAATAAGACTCAGAAGTCTAGTCTCTGCCGAGTCGATCGACATATCGCTCATTAAAATCGGTTTGGTACTTTAATATTTACACCTAAAAATTTGGGAGCAGTTCTAGTGTTCTTTAAGTAATGAGTAATAAAACCGCCCAACAGCCTAGTCTCTGCTAAGGCGATCGACATATCGCTCATTATATTCCGTTAAGTTTTCTTGTAAGAAATAACATTAAAAAAGCGTCTTTCGCGAGTACTTAACCTCTTTTTAGCGTACTTTGTATACATTCAAAAGTTTGTAGCTAACAAAATTACTTTTTCAAAATTCTGAATGACTCGATGAGTCTTCTGGGTTAAATGTCTTTGTTTAGAACTAAGCTACTTTTGAATTTCGAAGTATTTCCTGGCTCACCCTGTATGTATACGATACCCAAACTTAAGGTATAAAATGTTAGCTGTGATCCGTAGAATAACATAACAAATAAATAAGTGTTGCCCGATTTATAGTTTCTTTGGTAGGACAATTTGGGGGCCGCCGTAGACCAGTGAACAGCGTCTTAGCCTGCAGAACAGAGATCGCAGGATCGGATCTCAACAAGTACACATTGCTTGACAAAACACCGAATGCGACTCGAGACGACGACGGGCGGCCCCACTTCTCAACAGCTCCGCAGTTAACGTTGTGCATAGAGTAACAACAAACGAGGTAGAAGTAAGCGGCACGATTGACACTGCACCAAAAACTTTGCGGGACTCAAAGGTAGACGGCCGAGGACCTCGCCAAACTGGGTAGAGGAGACTAGGCGGTGACCCAAAAAAGGACGACCTGGACTTCTCCGAAATCGGGACTCTATGGGACGCGACTGGACTCCGACAGATTTGGTAGCGGGAGTCGACAGAAGGTGACTTGGAAGAGGCGGTACCACCTTCGGGTAGCAAGACCACTCCAAAGAGATGCATCTGAAGACTCTGAAGGCGACCTCGACCAGCGAAACCGGGACCTAGATTTTCGGGTCAACCTATATGACTGCGGGCTGCTGGGGAGAAAAGTCTACCGTCAACCAAGTTCTGCTAGGACGGTAGCGATGTCAGTTAGATGCAAGTCCAACATGTAGCAGAACCACCCTTCGGAGGGGGTGTAAAGCCGGCAGTCCACTGTGTATACTTGCTACGCAATCTAAAGACCCCTGCCCTCGACAAAGAGGTGTCAGGCAAAATTAAGTCCTCTTAGAGAAAGAAAACTGGCATTCTAAGGGGCAAGTGCATCAGTCGGGGGTTCACGGGGGGTATGCAAAAAGGGTCCATTATGCGCCCATCTACTACTACTAAGGACAATTTGAAAAGGTCAAAAGAGCGTATTTCGTATGTTTTGACGTACTCTGTACATATTTAAAAGTTTATCGCTCATGTTGCGCGCATCCTTTTTAGGATATCAAAAACCATTTTTTTTTCGATGCTTCTACAAGCGTTAAATGTGGGGGAATTTTGAGCAATTTCAGGCGTATGTTTTGGCTTACCCTGTACACATAAATGTAGGTCATTATGTGTTGAATCAGAAACCCTTATTATCCTATTTTTAGTTTTGTCGCAAACGAAGGTTAAGTTTATTTGGTAAAAAAAGCGTAATTTATAGCTCACCCTGTACATATTGGGGAAAGGGTCCCTGATTAAAATTGCTCATTGGGACCACCGCTGTAAGATATTAAAATATTTAAAAAAAAAAATAAGCGAAACACATCCCCCATAAGAAAATGGCAGGGTTATTTGTCTTTCACCGTTGATCTATATAAAATTAAAATATTCCTCCCACTTTTTGAATTGGTAATGGTCCAAACTCGACACCGCGCTTCTGCAATTTAAAATGTTCTTTATTCTATACATTGTGAAAAGTTAAAACTTGCCAGCTCTGAATTTCCAATATGTAAATAATTTGTCCTTAGAGTACTGTACTGAACATAGAAAGACTAGCACCACAAAGTACATCCCTACGAAACGCAGAGGTGGAATTCTTGATGAAACGAAATGGATATCTTTAAGATGATATTGATTTTTTGGAAAAAAAATTTATTAAAATTTTTTTTTAAAGAACAAGCTTTTGTTAAAAGCACTCAAAAGTAGAAAATGTTTTTTATCTTTCTTATACCATAATAGAAGCGATGGGCGCACTTTGAATATCGTATTATATCGGTCACATCAACGATTCACCTAAGAAACAGTTGTATTATTCTATAACCTAAGGACATTTTCAAAGGCTTGGCGAGCACGGCAATCTCACCCGTCCTCAGCTTGTTTAGATGAAAGCATTATGTTTATAATTCGAATAGAAGAAGAATTTAGTTCTTCTTTTGTAGTTTTCTCTTTGTCAGCGTAAAGATAACATTTTTTATTTGCGCTCATCGCATTTATTATGGTATAAGAAGGATGAAAAATTATTTTCTACTTTTGAGTACATTCAATAAAAGTTTGTTCTTTAAAAGTTTTTTTTAATAAAAATTTACTTTTTTTAAATATGTACCCTAAATCATCCATTTTGAATCCGCCATATTAAAATTTTCAAATCTGATCAGAAATTCATATCTACTTCCCGAAAAACTTTCCTCGTTAGAGGCAAGTGTGTACCTAATAATACCATATTATTGTACTGTCGCCGGAACTACAAACGCATACCAAATTTGAACACACACCCTTAATTTTTAGATTTGTACCCTTAATCTTTCATTTTGAATCCGCTATATTGAATTTTAAATTTTTAAATTTTGAATCTGTTCAAAAATTCGTAATCCCCCTCCTTAAAAATCCCTATATGCCAATTTCGAATAAAATCGAACAAACTAAATCTTTTTCCTTTTCCACTTCCCTCGTTAGAGAGAGGTGGGTACCTGAGAATACCATATCATTGTATTTTCGCCGGAACTATAAAAGCATACTAAATTTGAACACAATCGGAAGTCAGTTAAAATTGGTTAGCAAACATTCGTATTCCTTATCCTCAAAAGCCCCCGTATACCAATTTTGGTTAAAATCCGACAAAAATTAGGTGTTTTCACCCCTCCAATCGCCTCGTAGGGTGGAGGAGTGCCAAATAATGACACATTATTGTATTGTCACCGAAACTATAAATGCATGCTAATTTTGAAGGCAATCGGATGTGTATAAGTTAGTTTAAATTGGTTAGCAAAAGATGACCAAAAATCGTCCATCTTGAATCCACCATATTGAATTTTCAAAGTTATTTCCATCCCCAAGTGCCCCAACAGACCTAATTTCAAAGAAATCGGGCATACTTCAACTGTACCCTCCTCCACCCCCTTCGAATAGGGGGGAGAAGCCAATTTCATCACACTATATTCTTGTGTTGTCACCACAATCCTATAAGCACCCCAAATAGTAATTTCTAGTCATTAACTATAATTTTTTAACAAGAGTGTAATCAAGTTTTGAACTGAGAGTGTAACAGAGAGGTGTTAAAAACTAAAAATGTTTTACCTTAAAATAAATTTAACTAGTTTTGGCTTAAATTATTGTTTTATTTGTGTATCCTTTAATAATCTGGTCGACAAAAAAAAATTCTTGTAACACAAAGCTGAATAGCATATTGTGGTAGAATGGACCTATCCAAATACGAAAATGATAATAAAAAACAAGTAACAAGTAACGTTTTCTTGGTACATTTATAGTACCACATTTATTGTTACTATCTATTGAAAAAATAATTTAATAATTTGTTAACAGTGTACATTGACAATATTTATATTTTTGCACCTACTAAACATACCTTACATGTAAGAAAAACACAGACATTCAAAATATTAACTGAACCCACTAATATTTTTTCCTCTTATGAGGGGTCGTACCTTCTCTTTTCAAGAACCAACAGTAATCATCCATCATGGCTGGATCCCATCGTCGTTGATAACGGATTTCCATTATCCTCATATCCTAGTGGAACCTTTCACCCTGCTAGTCACTGACAGCCTCCAAATTTTCAGGAAAAAATGACAGATGGAACAGTTAATTTTCAATTACATTCGGGCACAAAGCTATTTATAGGCATCTAAAAGTTCATCAACTAACTGTTGGTAGTTTGCATCCATCTTGTTGCCCTGAGTTCCTGCGTTGTAAGCTTCTCCGTAAAGTTGACATCGTCCAGCAATTTTCTGATTTGTGGCGCAATAAAAAAGCCTTTCTTGAATTTCGCATCACTTAACTGGGGAAAAACTTGTCTTAGGTATTTGAATCCATCACCGTCTTTATTCATTGCTTTCACAAAGTTTTTCATCATCCCAAGTTAAATGTGAAGAGGAGGCAGAACATTTTTGGGCTCTACAAGAGGTTCAAACTTTGAGATTCCGGTTTAAATTTACTTATTTCTGGCCAATTTTTTACTACATAATGCTGATCCACTGCACGACTGTCCCACAAACATAGAAAACAGCAATATTTTGGAAATCCTCCCTGAAATCCTACTAAAATTCCTAAAATATTTAGATTCCCACCTATTAACGAATTTTCCATACTGTAGAATGCAGTAAACGTAGCATTTATTTTCCTGAAAGTAGTAATTTTGGTTTCTTTGGCTAACAAGTTCCATTCCTTAAGACGGGAACCAAGAAGTTCTGACTGTTGCTTTGATAACCCCAAAATCACGTGCCAAATCATTTAACTCACTTAGAACAATCAAATGTCAAATCTCACCAGAACTGGGACCTGGAGTAAAAATATGGTCGGTACACTGTTCCTCGGAGCTGCCTGATGTTGCGTTGTCTCCAATATCTTCCAAAACAATATTTTGCGGATTTAAAGGCGCACTGGACACTGGTAAATCTGCATTATTAGGAATCTTCCCTTTTTGGAATAACCTTCAGTCTTTGTCAGGCAAAAATAATAATCGTCAAAATGATTAGTGGGTACTCGCCATACCATTGGAACTGCAAAAGGCATGCTTTTTCTCTTCCCCTTCATCCACTCCACCAATGACACGCTACAACTAACACAGCAGATCTGCTTCTCTTGATCTCCAATTAAAACACCAAAATATTTGAAGTAGGCTTTTTTAACATTTTCAGAAAATGGTCTAGCTTGGGATTTTACCAAAAATTCTCCAAAAATGTAGCAAAATCTCTCAGGAGAAGTTTTGCAATTCCGGCGCGTTTGACTCAACATTTTCTTTCTTAAAAACACTTTTTTATCTATACACAGAGAACCACTCACTTCGAAACTCAACAGAAGACTAATATTTAATGTTGATTTTACGTATAATATTGAAACAATACAGTTCAGGTAATTTTTCTGTTATAAAATGCATCTATTTTAACCTTCCCCTAATAAAATTAACTACCTGCTAATGTAAAATGGTCTAATTAAGCTATTGAAAAACGGTACGTGTTAGGACTTTCTGAATATTTTTTCTAATATTAGAAGGGTATTTACATTTTAAAAATAATGAAATGACCTGTGTTAGAAAAAGCTTGTCGACGAGTGAATTAATAGTAGTAGTTAGTAACATTATCGGCTACCGATAAGTCCCTAATATTTATTGTTATCTGTCTTACCTTAAGGCTCTAAAACTCTAAAAATTTGCCAAGTTTTATTCTTACAAAGCGCAAGAGAGGCCACGGTTTTCCAAAGAATATAAAATAAGGAACATTTCCTACTGCTTATGCATTCTGGTTGCCTTCATAATTCATAACTTGCGCTAGTTGCCATGATAATGTTTAGTTTTAAGGGTTAGTATGTTAGAGATTCAATGGCGGACATTCCATATTTTATAAAATATTTAGAAAAGACGTTAAAAATAATGAAGTGGATATCATTGTATACCAAAAATACCGATAAAGACAAAAGAGAGAGAAATATTAAGAAAGGAAACAAAAAGCAGAGCTGAAAAGTAGTGCATACATTATCACTTTGAATGTTATAAATTTGAAATTTTTACCTAAAGGGTTACGTTGTTATCAGTCGATTTCTTATAATTTGAAGTTTTATCACTGAATTTAATTTTACTTTAGATCCTTTATATTTATTTTAGCCCATAGTTTTAATTTCATCACTCAGAATGAATCCTTAGTTTTATGAGTAAAACTTCTTTCTGCTGGTCTAATCCATAAGACCTTTATCATTGAGACTTAATTGAATAATCGGGGATAAAAATCCTGATTAAGCAAGCACCTGTTGCAATTGATGGCCTTTCGTCCTTTTCCTGACTTATAATGGCTATAAAAAAAAAACAAGCTGAAACACCACTGTATATTCCTCTTAATATCACGATTTTTATAATCTCTTGGCAAAGTCTATTTCAGCGTTAATAGCGAAGTTTTCTGAATTTTTAAAACTTCCTTAGCGTCCTAGGTGTAACATAAGACACTTTAAAGTTAAAATTTCGAGAAAGAAAACAAACTTTCTCTCCTTGGCGTTGTCGGTGATAACGCGAAAGTCAGAGCTAAAGAAGAAAATGTTTTGTTTTCTTATTTTGTTTCCGAATAAATAAATACCAAAATTAAACTATGTATTTTTTTTACTGTTGCTTGAAGGTGGTAGAAAATTTTGAACTTGAGAGTGAACTAGAGTATCGAACTTCCATTGTTTTTATTTTTACTTTTTCACAACGTTTCGAATACTTATCTATCTGTAATCATCATCAGGTGATTACTAATAAAAACTAAGGCTACCTAATCTTATATACTAGCATGTGTTCTGTGAACCATAAAATTAACTTGTGTCCAGTGAACCATGAATTTTACACTTCTGTTACCTCCGAAAAGTGTGGGTTTCCAAATATGGTGAAGCTTAAACAAAAGATCAAAAGATCTTGGGTGAAAAAAAAACGAAAATTCAAACTTGGATAAGCATCCCACAAGGAACACCCAAAGGAACAAAGTTAAAAGAGAACTGAATAAGTTTTAATTTTCTTTTTTTTCCACCCAATATCCTTTGATCTTTTGTTTTTGAATTCTTTTCGGTTGAAGTAATTTTCCCCGCAATGTTGAGCTATTTTCGATCCAGTTATATCCCCTTGTCGAGTTTTGCATTTGTGTCCTGCAAGGCACAGTTCTATGGTATTTCTTTTACTGTTGGCTTCTTAGGGTATATGGAAGTTTGCGACTCGTACATGCCAGGATATGTTAGCAATACAACATTCGGTCGACCTCCATAGGGTTGGTGTACGTTTTGGCGTTTGCAGAGAACTTGATTTTTAAATTTTTGTACTATTCCTCAACGGAAAATAATATTTTTTTAAATGGTGTGTTTCTGTACGGATGTAGCTCCCTAACCAGTGAACCGATTTTGATGCGGCTTTTTTTCGGTTGGAGCCTATCCTTCGGGGAGTGTTCTAAGCTATGTTCGACAAAAAAAGGCTTAATAGTGCCAGAGGTAATAAATAATTATTTAATAGAATAAGAACTGACCGAATATTTTTGTAATTTTGCATTTGAAAGCCAACTACTTAGTCACCGTCACCAACACGCGGGCTGTGCGCTCTACATAAACATGGATTTATAGTGTGTCATTTTTCATATTATATAAGAACACAGTATTTAGAAAAATATGAACGGAATATAAGAATTAATATATCATCGCTACTACTCGAAGGATGTAAAGGAGAATAATAAAAACGGTATGGTATTTTTCAATTTAACTTTTAAGAATTTAAATTAAATTTTATAAAACTGCTTGCCTACTTAATTCAAAATCCAATTTTTGTGTAGGCACCATGAAGTGCCCTGATGAGGATTCCTATTCTCGAAAGTAAAAAACAAAATGTGTTAAAATTTTAAGAAATTATGCTGAGGCGACAAAATTTGGCATGAATGTTTATTAAAATCTCACATTATGACGTATAGTACTTACTCAAAGTCCCTCCCTAAGGGTCTCAACTCTTGACTTTAAACAAAAAAAGAGGAAAAAGCCAAAATAGATTGTAGTAGTAGTAGTAGTAGATGGGCGGCCGTACGCCTGACAATTAGGCCGCATAATGAACTCTTTTTACCATACCCCCCGTGCACCCCTGACTGATGCTCGTGCCCCTTAGGATGCAAGTTTTCTTTCTATTAGAGGACTTAATTTTGACTGACACCTCTTTGTCGAGGGCAGGAATCTTTAGACTGCGTAGCAAGTATACACAGTGGACCGCCGGCTTTACACCCCTTCAGAAGAGTGGTCCTGCTACCTGTTAGACTTGCATCTATCTAACATCGCTACCGTCCCAGCAGAACTTGATTGACAGTAGACTTTTCTCCCCAGCAGCCCGTCGTCATATAGGTTGACCCAAAAATCGAGGTCCCGATTTCGTTGGTCGAGGTCGCCGTCGGAGTCTTCAGATGCATCTTTTTGGAGTGGTCCTGCTACCCGTAGGTGGTACCGCCTCTTCCAATTCACCCTGTGTCCGCTCCCGCTACCAAATCTGTCGGAGTCCAGCCGCGTTCCATGGATTCCCGATCTCGGTGGAGTCTAGGTCGTCCTTTTTTGGGTTACCGGCTAGTCTCCTCTACCCAGTTTGGTGGGGTCCTCGGCCGTCCACCTTTGAGTCCCGCAAAGTTTTCGGTGCAGTGCCAACCGTGCCGCCTACTTCTACGTCGTTTGTTGTTACTCTATGCTCAACGTCAAATGCGGAGCTGCTGAGTCGTCGTCGTCTCGAGTCGCATTCGGTGTTGTGTGAAGCAATATGTGTATTTGCCGAGATCCGATCCTGCGATCTCTGTTCTGCAGGCTAAGACGCCGTTCACTGGTTTTCGGCGGCTCCGTTGTAGATTGTAGAAAGAGTCGTTTGGACTCTTTCAGCCGCACGACACTGCTTCCTTTGCAGAAATGTTGTGCATGACTCTATATCTTAGTTCGTGTCCAGGAATTTAAGGCTTCTTCCAAAGGAAGCTATTTTCTTGGGGGATAGTTGGCCCACTTCATGGATAGCTGGCAGAACCCCCTCGAGGTTCTTAAGCCTCCTCCAGAGTTGGGCAGGGCATTCAAAGAGTAAGTGTTCAGCAGTCTCTCAAAATCTGCAGTGCTCACCTTCTGCTCTTCCTATTACCTTTAGGTGATAATTTACCGGACAGTGTCTGGAGAGCAGTCCGACGACTCTTATGATGTCTCTTCTGTTTAAGTTTATGAGCTTTTCTGCTCTTTTTTTCGATGCGGTGATGAACCTTTTTGCCTGTCTTAGTCCTGGAGTCTGTCTCCAGTGTTTCGACAATTGGTACTTTTCTTAATTGTTGAGTTCTTTTAGAACGTGGCTTTTCATGAGTCCACAATAGGGCTCTGGGCCATAATATGGCGTTTCAGCACCTTGTTTTGCGAGGGTATCTGCTTCCTCGTTGCCCGCTATGCCTCGGTGTCCTGGTACCCACATCAATGTTACTTGACTGTGGATTGCGAGCGCTTTTAGGGTTTGTTTGCATTTCCAAACTAGTTTTGACGCACATTTATATGTGTTTAGGGCTTTTAAAGCCGCTTGACTTTCTGAGAGTATAAAATAAAATACGAAATACGTTACTTACTGAGGCTTAACGGAACCCGCTCGGTTATTTTTTGCAGCCAACCAGATTTGTTTCTGTGCAAAAGCTGCAGATGATAATTCTTGTTTTTATTTAGTAAAGTTTTTAATTTTAACAGAAATTGTTTTTACGTGGCAAAAGAATACGGTTACGGTAATTTGTGTTTGTGGATTAAAAACTCTTTTTAGCGTCTCAATTACGGTAATACTGTAAGCAAATACTAGCTACTAACTATCTAATAAGTCTCCTTATCAAGTTAGCCCCTCTCTCTCTCTCTCTCTCTCTCTCTCTCTCATTTTGATTAGTCTGCCTTCTAGCTACTTCGGCCTACTCCGCTCCATACTGCGTTTTACCTTAATCTTACCAAATTGTGTAATTTAATAATAAAAAGTCAAAGTAGACTACCGACTGCCCCAAAATTAACCTAGAAAATAGCTAAAAACTCTTGTGGAGCGTCAGGCATGCGCAGTAGATTTTTGCCTTTGGCCTTGCTAAAGTTATTATTGTTACAAATTTTGCCATCCTTGCGCTGTTATAGTATCTTATAATTATATGGGTCTACCACACAGTACTATGGAAAATACAAAAGCGAAAACTTACGGGTAAAAAAATGGCATTTGAGGATTCTCGTAAGAGCCGTATGCATACTTGTTCCGAAGTCTTCCTCCTTCCTTCGTTAATTACTAACTAACTAACTAATGACATTTCGAGTGAGATCGTGCAGTGTTTAGAACACGGTGCGAACACCATAAGTGAGGCTAGCCTTTCTTTAGCAGATTTTAAGTGCGGCTTTCAAGTTATGGTGAAGGTGCCAATAGATCTGTCACTGTTTCACTTTCTGACAGACAAGGTCAAATTTTAAAATCCGCGCGGAAAAAAAGCTTATGGAAGTTCAGCCTTAGAAAAGTGGCCGGTGGTTATGCGAAACCTGAATTCCAATACTCCAATCGAACTCACTCAGTTTCTCTGGGCCTACCAAATTCCGGCAGAATCTCGCTTATAAAGAAGAAAACCATAACTTTTTTGTTACAGATAATAGGATTTATAAAAATCTACAACCGTATCCAAAGGATTTTTCAAAATTTTGTGTATTTTTTTCAAATTTTTTTTTACAGATTTCTGTATTATCGACGAGGCTAAAAAAAAGTCAAGTAAGATTTTTGGCTATTGTTAACTGTCTGGATACGGTTGTAAGGAATTCAAAAATAAACATTCCTGCCAAATTTCAACGGATTCAGTTTTCTCGTTTCCCATATTCTGCCCGGTAAAGATTGGCCCAAAAACAGCAAAGCAGTGTTCTCAAATCTATGCGGTTTTTGTGGCCTTAATGTATATTTTTATGGTGAAAGATGTAGGGAGCCTTGGGGAATGATTATTCATTCGGCCCTAAAAGCTTGAAATTAACTTTTTTAATTTTAAGAATCGACACCCTGAAGACTGCTTGGTCATGTTAACAAGCGAACTCCTTGTTGAAATTGTGCCGGCTCTATCAGAGCTCATTTTATGTTTCTAGAATAGGGAATCAAAAAAAGGGTCTCAAATATTATCGTATAGTAAAACGTCCTGAGACAGACCATCAAGAGATCTCACATTGCCACGTTACTGCGGTGACTTTTGCATACAAGCAGACCTTTTCGAAAAATGTGGGGTATTGCTGACGCGTGACAAGAAACTTATATCTGAAGATAGCCAGGTTAAGTGGCCATAAAACTAGGACGTATCGGTATAAAGTTCAGGTTATGACTGCGGCAGATGCCTGCCTAATGTGACATTTCTGGGGCGTTTATTGGATTGGACGTAAACGGAATATATTTTAGCAGGCCATAACTAGAGGTCCAAACTTAAAGTATGAAAAATTGTCGCGTACAAGACAGAAGATGCGGGTATATATATATATATACATATTTAATTATTGTCTTCATCTACACTTGCTTTCAAATAAAACTCATACATGCATTTTTTCCTATGCCAAAAAATTTAGCTTTTCATTAGTGTATACTATTATAAGGCACCAGCAGCTTATTATGCCTTAAAATTCAGTGTGACATCCTTAAAAATGCCACAGATCAACATTTACAAAAGTTCAAATTATCACTCGAGTTATAGAAGACGGCTGGTCTATAAGAAGAGGGGCCACCCATTTTGGAGTTGATAAAATGTCGACAATGCGATGGAAAAAGAGCTGGATTGTAAATAATTCTACGGATAGGAAAGATGGATCACGACGACCAAAAGTAAGTTTTGAAGTGCAAGATGAGAGACTTACTGACCATCTCAGACAAAATTCTTTTTCAACGTCGGTTGAAGCAACTAATGTAACATTATTTCCGGGTTCTTTAGCAACAGTAAATAGAAGAGTATCGAAATCAGAAGTCTCTTGTCGAGTTGCTGCAAAGAAGCCTTTTTTAACAGAAGAACAAAAACAGGTCAGTGTGATTTTTGCACTGAACAACGTTCTTCGTGATAATGACTTCTGGGAGAGGGTGGTTTTCACTGACGAAAAAATTTTTCAATCATTTTGAAGCAGTTTTAGTTTATTGTCCACCAAATTCTAGATTTGAACCCGAATATACAAACCAAATTAAAAATGCTGGACATTTTTGTCTAAACATGTGGGGCTGGTTTAGTGCTAGAGGTTTGGGTTTTTTTTTTGCAGAGTCGAAGGAAGATTCAATAGTGAAGGATATATTGAAATCCTTGAAAATATTATGCTGCCATCTGTATAGGCTTTACATGAAAATAATGACTTCGTTTATCAGCAGGACAACTGTCCAGTAAAAACGGCTAATGTTGTTCGCCAATGGTTTCAGAATAATAATATAGAAACACTTCCTTGGCCAGCCAACAGCTCTGACCTTAACCCAATGGAAAATATATGTGGTCGAATAGTTAAAATAATATACCAAGGGAATTGGAGACCACGAAATGCTAAATAGTTAAGCGATGCTATTTTTCGCGCATTGGATCAGCTCTCAGAAGTACATCAGTATTTTCAAAATTTAACCTTTTCAATGCCCAGACGTTTGCAGCTTGTAATAGAGAAAAATGGTGATCCTATTAAATACTAAATTATTTATTTTAGTTCTTTTTTAAGTTAGAATAATTAGTATTAAGTTTACCATCGTTTTTGTCCTAATCCAAGTTTCCTATTAGTCGAATTGTTTTCAATCCAGCGCTGTTTCCATCGTATTATTGTTATTTTATCAACTCCAAAATGGATTACCGCCCTCTTTATAGAACAGGCTTCGTCCGTTACTCGAGCGATAATTTGATATTGTTCAATAAACACTTTACTAGAACATTATTTTTGCTGATTTTTTAGTATTATGCAAAATTTAATATAAAAATAAGGTTACATTTAATTTAAGTAAGTACCTTTTTTAAACAATATGACAAATTGTCGTACTTTTGAAGTTTTTAGGCATTTTAGCTGGTAGTCCTTATATATTATACACTTTTAGAAAGGTCAATTTTGTGACTGCATGTATGGATTTTTTTTTAAATCAAGTGTACATATATGATATGATGATTTACCATATTTTCTACCCCCTTGACCTTTCTATTCTATTCTATTATGTTATTATAGAGATGGAAAAAAAATTTGTGTACAGAAGTTGCATATTTTTTGTTAACCCTGTATTTTTTTTAAATTTAGAATGACCTTTATTCCTGATTCCTAAAATATACAATAATAAGTAAAAGGAAAAAACTTTCACATAAGAGTAATGTGTTTTTCGACACAAAGCGGTGAAGTGGAGCATTGCCAGCATGGATTTTTAAGCAGTAGACAAAGTAACGTTGCCTGCCGTTCAGCAATTTGGCGACCAAAGAGAGTTTACTTTCTCTGCCTCAGAAAAATCCGGCCAACAGCAAAGCAGTA
This sequence comes from Oxystoma pomonae, assembly GCA_963921995.1. Classification (NCBI taxonomy): domain Eukaryota; kingdom Metazoa; phylum Arthropoda; class Insecta; order Coleoptera; family Brentidae; genus Oxystoma; species Oxystoma pomonae. The sequence goes on along the minus strand of OY998169.1, from coordinate 74,392,577 downwards.
TTCATCCTGGAGACTACTTTAGGTGTAGGATTATTGTACTTATTGGGCTAGCCATGCTGAATATTAAGGCACGACGTGTCGATATTTAATTATATCTTTTTCAAGCCTAAAATGGACATGTTCATGTAACACTAGAAACTTAAGTGATAGTTGTAAATAAGCAGATAATACTTAATTTAATTATAAAACATTGCTAGTAGAATGGTACTTGGTCGGAATGTTAGGATAATACCGGACGCGGTAAAAATTTTTTGTCTAGTTTCCAAAAATACAGATTAAAAATTTAAAAAAAAAATGTTTTTTTATTTATTAAAATTTATTTAGGAACTTTTAGAGGAATAAAACAACAAAATTGCTTCCGGGGTCTTTGTTAATCTTTTCCAATAATTGGATTCAACATCAAGAATTTTATTATGGCCCGTGTCAAAATGGTGCTGTGAAAGTGCAGTTTTTTCAGCCAAGTATCTCTTTTCATTTTTGCAGTCATTTTTGTGTTGGTACAACCGTTTCTCTAAGTACTGCTTAGTCTGCCCAATATAATGTTTTCCACATTGACATGGAATATCATAGATAACATGAGACCGGTTTTTCAAAAGGAGTTATATCTTTTATTTGGCTAGCATAAATCCCTCAAAATTAGAAAAAAATGTAACAAAATTATTGCCATGAAAACATCAATAAAATACGCCATTTTGAAAAGACTTTGTCAACCCTCTGTGTCAAAGCATAGAAAAAATGATTGTTGAGTTGACCCTCGATATTTAGGGTTTTGTAGAAATCAAAAATGTCCATTTGCTAATTTCAAGAGTTTTCAAAATCTAGGGTATTAAAAAATATCATGTAAAATGATGCAGCACATGCATTTTAATTAAAGACCTTCAAATACCTTTATGATTTTAATAGTAGTTTACATAACAAGCATGGCATGATGGTCATTAAACGGGAAGGTGAAGTTTATTTATAATTTATAGTATATAATTAATAATTTATCTGACCGTGTAATGACCATAACATGCGATATAGTGTACTATACTTTGACTACTACCAATGAAAATGTCACCATAAATATCAGAAATTAATACAAATATCAAACGCGAACACTCTTACACCCGGTTCCCACCCACGACTTTTTCGTGCGTGCCCGTTCACGCGTCACATGACTGTCAGAAACGACGGAAAATCTCCCCCGTCAGAATTCTGGAAAGTGGCGATTTTTACTTATCGCCTCATTTAAAATAAAAACAGGGCGTTCTTCATATTTATCCTAACGTTGTCAGAAAAACTGCGTCATTTTTTTGATAACATTTTTTAAATTTAATATTTTAAAGATATTCTGCAGGACTAGTTTATGGCGGAGCTAAATTGTGACTACGCGCACCAATAAACGTCAAAAAGTGTCGAAAATTCTCACCATGTAGAAGGAGAGACAGAATTTATGTGACTTTTCTGAACAGTGACAGCGAAATATAATATATATAATAAGCTTAATAACATACATTTTTAAATTAAAAACAGGGTCTTCAGAAAAACAGACTACAAAAATTAAAATTGACATATTGTTTATTTACCAGAACAGTATTAAGAAACTAAATTTTAAGGAATATTAGCAAACAGTCCTGCCAATAAAGCATTAAGTGTAAACTTGTGTTTAAAAATCGTCAGATTTTTTGTAAGGCCGAGATTTTCTGACGGTTTTTGAAGAATCGCGACCCATGTGACGCGTGAGTGAGCACTCACGAGAAGGGCGTAGGTGGAAATGTTGACGTCAATGTTGCAAATATGGATAGGTCTAAAAGTACGTTTACCTACGATCAACAAATAATACTAATTTTACGACCATCTCAACATGATTTTAATGGCTCGTTTACGGTCCTTAGATAATAATAAAGCTTATACGTAATCCACAAGATGGCGTGACCAGCGATGAAACTTTATTTTACAAGAGAACTAACTGTTGTTTTGTTTCTAGTAATTTAGATTTCAAACATGTTACTCATATTTTGAATAAAATATTGCGTGTTTTATTCGCTTTCAGGTCGGCTGTCTACGTGATGTCTCGCAGACAAAGTTCTATTTTGCCTCCTTATAAAATAAACTATTTTTGGAATCAGGAAAGAAACCTCATTCTAAATTTAAACTATCAACTATTTGGAATAAAAAGTTTAAGTCAGAATTTCTCAGTTGGGATGACAGCTGCTTATTTTTAAAAACATTAACAGTGGGATTTACTAAGATCTAAACTAGTAACCTCTATAGCTCTAAATATTTACACCTGTGGGGAATACTAAATTTTAAAACTAATTTTCAAAAAACCCTTACCCATACAGAAAAAAGACAAAGTTATTGCAATCTACCACTGAAAAACTGCTTTTTTTTCAAAATGTACCATATTTTAGGAGAAAATGCCATAAAACTAATTTTTTTTTACAAGTTTCAAAATGAAAAATGGTGAATACGCCAAAAATTTGGCATATAATAGCTTCATTATCTGTGTTTGAGGTTATAAAGGTGGTGATTTTTTAGACCACCTCTATGGGATGGTTTAAATTTAGAGACCTCAGAAAAGATTGCTTTGTGCCAATTGGTAATAAGTTCGTTTATAATTTCCCTAAGTAACCGTTTTTATAAGGATTACTTTACCTTATTTAATATCGCAAGTTGTTCATTAACCAATAAAACCTTCAATTTTGTCCAGAAAAACGCCATATTTTGAAACCGTTTTTTGTACGAGGCAAAACAAACATAAATGAAGGTCACTGATTATACACGAAAAATATACCAAACAAAAAAAACCAAAACAACTATACTAATTTATTTACAAACTGATATTAAAACATTGAGGTTATCTAAAAGTTCAGTCAAAAAAACTTTCTTTACTCAAAGCCCACTTATTCCAAAGGTGTAGCTTTCATCAGTAGACACTGACATTTCGACAGTGACAGAAATGAAAACAAAACTTGCATTTTGCAAATTAATCTACTCCTTATTTTATTATTACCCATCTATATCGTTGTGTGATATCAAGTATTAATTAAAAAAATTATTTAACAAGGGTAAGTTTTAATTAGGGTGGTATATAACCCCAATTTTAATTTGTTTTACAGATTCTTTGCTATTTAAACCACGCGTGGGTTTAAATTTTGTAATTTTGTTTCATTCAAAATTAAAACTTCCTTTTAAATCCAACCAAAGATTGTATTAAGATGATTATTTAATAATTTATTTCATTGATTCGTTTGTGAATGTATTATTTAGTAAGCAAATTTATGAAAATTCTTATAAATCAAACTATGTCCAAAACTCAAGAAGAGTTGCTTTAAAATGCTTAAAACCAAAAATTTCACTTAAACTTGCGTCCGTCCGGACCGTTCTAAAATAGAGTAAACCCTTTTAGTTAATCCCACCGTAAAAGTTTACAGAAAATTATGCAACAAATGTACTTAAAATGTTTTTCAGCTTTAATATAAGGTAGATAAGGATCGGTGGAGAATATGATAAATCACCCTGTATGTTTTATACAGTTTTTTTATTATTTTAAGGGATATCGCCCTTTTTAAATGGAGATTTGTATTCGGCAGAATTGCCTGATTTTTTATATGTTGTAGTACTCGTCTTAAGAAGATTTTTGTTTCATTGCTCCAACTCTCTACCCCTCCCAAAAGTACCCGAAAAGGGACGTCAAAATTGTCGAAATCGCACTTTCGAGCAATTTTTGAATTATTGTACTGACTTTATTTGCAAACCAACCAGAGTCTAATTTTCTTTTTTGAATTTGCCCTGACTATCTTTTTATCAATAAAATTGTAAAGGTCAAAATTATCTGATTTAAACGAAACTTTCTCTAAATTATAAAACTTTTCCAAGACACCTAACTGTGACAGAAAACTTCGTTATTTTTTGTCCGATTTAAACAAAACATTTGTTGCACATAAAACTTTTTCAACAATATCCAATTTTGATCCAAAATTGACACATGTCAATAGCCATCTTACAAGGGCCATATGAAACTTTGTTATATTTTTCCCGATTTAAACAAAACTCTTTATACATTTTAACTTTTTCTAGCATTACTTAAATAGGACGCGAAGTTGGACAATTGTTGAAAATGCTTTATGTACAACAATAGTCTTGTTTAAATCGGACAAAAAATAACGAAGTTCAATATGGCCGACGCAAGATGGAAACTGACATCTGTTAGTTTTCCGTCACAGTTAGGTATCTTCGCAACGTTTTATAATTTAGAGAAAGTTTAATATGGCGAATCCAAGATGGCAGTGCAATTTTGATGAAAAAAAAATAGATTTTGGTCGGTTTCCAAATAAGGCCAGCACAATTATTCAAAAATTGCTAAAAAGTTCGAAATTGACAACTTTGACATCACTTTTTAAGTACTTCTGGGAGGCGTAGAGAGTTGGCGCAATGAAACAAAAATCTTTTAAGGACGAGTACTTCAACATATGAAGAAATCAGGCAATTCTACCAAATACAAATTTCCATTTAAAGAGGGCGCTATCCTTTCAAATATCTTTGCTGTGTTCAAAGTTTGTTTTCAACAGTCCAAATAAAACACTGAAATATTTGTTTATTTTAACGAGAATCAGATCACTTTTTCTTGGATAAACCTGTAGAAAAAACTTTTGAACAATCAAAATCGAATATTCAATCTACGTGCTGATTCAATAGATTCACTGAAAGAGGCCCTATTAACACTCCCAAGCAAAGACTTTTGTCTAGTATGTTTAGTCTATAGTCCAATTTTTTGATGAGCAGACTGACGTCATTTTTTCCTCTGAAAACGTAATTGTTGTCAACAGTTCGCATGTTAAATAATTTGTTGTTGAAAATTTGAAGTAACACTTGAAACAATCAATGACATGACATATTTTTACAAATTTATTGCCGCTGTCTAAAACAAGGTATCAAATAGAGATCCAAAAAAATAAGTCAGTCCGCTCATCAAAATTGGACTATATTACGACCATAATATAAGGATGTCCAAAAAAAATCAAAGACTTGTTTATATCTGCATATTGCAGTTGTCCGATTTTTATGGTTGACAGTTTTTCCAAAATATAAGACATTAGGCTTTCTCATCCTGTAGTAAAAGTTCGCGTTTTGTTAAAATAAAAGATGACTGATGCATTTAAAAAATATTTGACCCCTCTGCAAAAAAGTTGTGTGCGACAGTGCGACTATTAAAAATTCCTGTGTTATAAAGCCACATCCTTCCGATTTATACCGAGGTCTCATTCATTAAAATCGGACAAGAACTCGAAGATATAGTCTGGCAGACTAAGACGGTGGGATATACTAAAAAGGTTTAGTCTATTTTAGAACGGTCCTAGGTTTAAGTGAATTTTTTTTAAAAGCATTTTAAACCAAACCTCCTTGAGTTTGGACATAGTTTAATTTATAAACAGAAATTTAATAAATTTGTTTATTGAATAATCATCTTAACACAATCTTTTGTTGGATTTTAGAAGAAAGCTTCAATTTAGAAGAAAATAAAATTAAAACATTTAAACCCACGCGGGGTTTAAATAGTAAACACTCTGTAGAAAAAATTAAAATTGGGGTTATATGTCACTCTAATTAAAACCTACTCTTGATAATTAATTTTTCCAATTAATTCTTGATGTCACACAACGATTTAAATGGGTAATAATAAAATAAGGAGTAGATTAATTTTTTATTTATTTAAAAGGTGTTTTTATTTATGAAAAGTATTAAAAAACTTAAATGAAAGTTTCTTTACAATTTTGTCACTGTCGAAATTACCGCTTCGTTCAATCACAAACAGCGAGTTCGGATCTTTTACCTCTGCTTGCACCTTAGCTTGCACCAACCTGTACTGATGAAAGCTACAGCTTTAAAATGAGTGGGCTTTGAGTAAGGAAAGTTTTTTTGACTGAGCATTTAGATAACCTCAATGTTTTACTATCAGTTTGTAAATAAATTAATATAGTTGTTTTGGGTTTTTTTTGTTTAGTATATTTTTCGTGCATAATCAGTGACCTTCACTTATGTTTGTTTTGCCTCATAGTGCCCTCATAAATATATTTTTTGTGCTAAAAACGGGTTCATAATATGGCGTTTTTCTGGACACAATAGGAGGGGTTTTATTGGGTAATGAACAACTTAGGATATTAAATAAGGTAAATTAATCCTTGTAAAAATAGTTAGTTAGGGAAATTATAAACGAACTTATTTGTTTCTGGGGGCTATAAATTTAAACCACCCCCCCTGAGGTGGTTTAAAAAATCACCATCTTTATAACCTAAAACACAAATAATGAAGCTATTATGTGCCAAATTTTTGGCGAATTCACCATTTGCCATTTTCAAACCTGTAAAAAAAAATTAGTTTTAGGACATTTTCTTCTAAAATATGGTGTATTTTGAGAAAAAAAAACAGTTTTTCAGTGATGCTTTGCAATAACAATACAAAATAATCAATAACTTTGTGTCTTTTCTATATGGGTAAGTGATTTTTGAAAATTGGTTTTAAAACTTAGTACCCCACCCCACACAGGTGTAAATATTTAGACCTGTGGGGGGTACTATTTTATATCTTAGTAAACCTCACTGAGAATATTTTTTATCGCAATGAAAATTAGTCCCAAAAACAATGCATTATTCAAAAATTCGTATTTTATTATTTAAAAATGCATTGTTTTTGCAACAAATTTTTCTTTTCCTATTCATAATATAGGGGTAAAGTTTACCCCAAAAAAAGGGGTGCGTGCTACAAAAGTTTTAAAGTAGCCCAAAAGTGTTTCCCTCCAATAAAAAATCTATGAAAACTTTAACTTTATATTTTGAATAGAAAAAGTGGTTCGAGAGAAACCAAAAAGTGTCCTCCTCGAATAAAAAATCGACGTGTCCAAGAATTTTTCCAAAATCAGACTCCCAATAAGTGAAGTCGCCTCTATATCCTTCTAGTCTTACAGTTTAGGTTTCTGCTAGGAATCTATTCCTATTTTAGGCACCGTTACCGTAGAATTCGCAGGAGTTGCCCATGCTTGTTTGAAGCCTTTATATCGATAAGAAAATCCTTAATCGTCTCCTTTATCTCTCTCCAGTTTTAGGCTTCTCACGTTGGAAGTGCTATTTAAGGGATATTTTGTGACGATAATTCTAATGATACGGGTAGATTGGGTTTAAAATGGGGCTAATACCTTTAAGCGTTTCGTTTTTTTGCAAAGGTTTATTTCTAATTTAGAATACGCTTAACCTATCTAACATTATAAATAAATAAACGATGCTAAAAATTAATTTTGCCTGAGAGATCCCTGATATCCCTAGAGTATAAACGTTCCATATTTTGCTGAGATGTCCTCAACGAAATTTTGAATTATGACGTCATACTACTACTTCACACAGTTTACACGTGATTGATTGCGAATTTAACTTCTTCAAACAACACGTTTTGTTGAAGAACAATAGTGTTTATTTATGGACTAAACAAATGGAAAATATATGCGTAAATAATACCTTCGCTGTTATTAAATTTAGGTATTTAGGTAATATTTTCAGACCTGTACGTATGTTGTATATTATTTTTTAATCAACAACGGGTTAATACTGAGTTTAAATTAGCTAGACTTCTCCCTTTGAGAATTAGGCTAATTTTCCCCATATTGTTCATTTAGTTTTAATTATGACATTTAAATTAATAAATAAAGTTAAATTTTTTTCCTGATTCTCAATAAAGGCAAATATTAATTATAATTGTAGAATGGTTTAATGATCCTATTTTTATTATTTTGTTTTTGAAGGTGTAGGTTTATGGGTTGAAGGATCTTATTAATGAAACGCCCTTTTTCTGAAATGCTAACGTTTCGCAAAAGTTGTTTGCTTCTTCAGGTCTCTAAAATTAAATGTACAATAAAAATAATGTGGATTTAAAAGAATCTTAGTTAATAAAATGTTATTATACAAGCAGAAAAAGTTTAAAAAGTAAAACTTTGAATTTTTTATTTTTTAGTATAGGTTTGAGAAGTTTTAATATTGAATGTACAATAAAAATAGTGTGGATTTAAAAGAATTTTGTGTTAAATAAAAAATGTTATTATATAATCAGCAAAAGTTTAAAAAGTAAAACGTTAAATTTTTTAGTTTTTAGTGTAAGTTTGAGAAGAATGTGAGAAAAAAAACAAAAACAAAAAGTAAAAAACAGATTTACATTCAAGACGGCCGTTCCATATGTCTGTTTTTTACTTTTTTTGGTTGATTTTTATTCTCACATTTTTTACATTTGATTGTTGTTATTGTTGTATGGTTATTTTTTGCCTTCTCAAACTTATACTAAAAAATATAAAAATGTTACGTTTTCCTTTTTAAACTTTGCTGGGTGTATAACATTCTTTTAAATCCACACTGCTTTTATTGTACATTCAATTTTTAAAATTCTCAAACTTATACTAAAAAATAAAAAATTTCACGTTTTAGTTTTTAAACTTTTGCTGGTTGTATAATAACATTTTTTTTAACAAAAATTCTTTTAAATCCACACTATTCTTATTGTACATTCAATTTTCGAGCCCTGAAGAAGCAAATAAATTTTTCGAAACGTTGGCATTCCAAAAACAGGACGTTTCATTAATAAGATCCCCCAACCCATAAACCTCCAAAAAAAAATTAAAATAGGATCGTTAAACCATTCTTTACTGGGTGTATAATAACTTTTTTTTTGTTTTAACAAAAATTCTTTTAAATCCACACTACTTATAAATACTAAAAAATCAAAAATTTAACGTTTTAGTTTTTAAACTTTTGCTGGTTGTCTAATAACATTTTTTTTGACAAAAATTCTTTTAAATCCACACTATTTTTATTGTACATTCAATTTCTCAACCCATAAACCTCCAAAAAAATTAAAAACAGGATCGTTAAACTATTCTACAAATAAAATATAATATGCTTCCTAAAAGCTGGCATATTTTAACCAAAGTAATTTTTTATCAGATTTTTTTAGTGCTCTTTGCTGTGCCCAAAAAAGAAATTTTAGCGAAATAAAAATCGGTCATTTCAAATTTTTGGGTTAAGGTACCAGCATGTTTTTTTCATAGATATTTATTATTTAATTTTAATATTATATTTTTCAGTGTTTTGCACCACGTTAATTTTAATTTTTGTTTTTCATTAACGTTCCCCATGCTTTTGTAATTTAATTTTTGATTTCGCTAACGCACATAAAGTTGTGTGTATCCAGGGTTCATAAATTATTGTTACGCTTTCCATTTGGATAATTATTTTTTTAATAATTCGGTTTATATTTATCATGCAGCACTGCTATAGACTTTAAATCATGGTGTATACGTGGAAATATTTAAGGTCAATCAAGCCACACCCCCCCCCCCCCGAAAGATATTCGAGTTTTGATATGCTTATAATTTCGAAAAAATTTCGAACTAACTTTGAACCACTTTTAAAAGTTTTGAACCACAATCCTTCCTGGTTTTTTTTAATATTGAAAATGGGGGGTGCAGCCGGACGTCAAGCTACATCCCCTCATTTAAAGCAACTATCCCAAAATTAGGAAGTAATTTCGAACTCCTACTATCACCAAAAAGAATTTCTAAAAACCCACTAATAACCCTTTTTTTAAATATGGCGGGGGGTGCAGGTTGACGTCAAGCCACCCCTCCCCCCCGAATGATATTCGAGTTTTAATATGATTATAATTTTGAACTAATTTCGAACTAATTTTAAACCACTTTCTTTCCTGATTTTTTTTAGCTTGACGTAAGGCTGCACCTCCCATTCTGAATATTAAAAAAAAAACAGGAAATTTTTTTTTTTCGTGGTTCAAAATTAGTTTAAAATTATAAGCATATCAAAACTCGAATGTCTTTCAGGGGGGGTGTGGCTTGACGTCAACCTGCACCCCCCCCCAATATTTTCTAAACTAAAAAAAGTTGCTAATAGGTTTTTGGAAATTTTTTTTGGTGATATTAGGAGTCCAAAATTAGTTCTTAATTTTGGGATGGTTGCTTTTAATTTTTCTGTACGCTTTAAATGAGAGGGGTGTATCTTGACGTCCAGCTGCACCCCCCATTTTGAATATTAAAAAAACCAGGAAGGAATGTGGTTCAAAATTTTTAAAAGTGGTTCAAAATTAGTTCGAAATTGGTTCGAAATTAAAAGCATATAAAAACTCGAATATCTTTCGAGGAGGGGGGGGTACAAAAACTTTCAATATAGGATTAGGTACCCATGCATAATTTTTATGGTTTGCTGTTTCACCAAATACTTAATATTTGTAATCGCGTTTATAGTTTATTTTCAGTCAGTGACCTTACCACCACTGGACATTTTCGGTGGGACTTTAGAACGGTCCTAAGTTTAAGTGAAATTTTTGGTTTTAAGCATTTTAAACCAACCCTCCTTGAGTTTTGGTCATAGTTTGATTTATAGGAAGAATTTTAATAAATTTGCTTATTGAATAATCATCTTAACACAATCTTTTGTCGGATTTAAGAGGAAATTTTCAATTGAGAAGAAAACAAAATTAAAAAATTCAAGCCCACGCCTGGTTTAAATAATAAACACTCTGTAGAACAAATTAAAATTGGGGTTATATGTCACTCAAATTAAAACTTACCTTTGTTAATTAATTTTTCCAATTAATTCTTGATGTCACACAACGATTTAAATGATTAATAATAAAATAAGGAGTAAATTAATTTTGTATTTATTTAAAAGGTGTTTTTATTTACGACATGTATTAAAAAACGTAAATGCAAGTATGCAAGTTTTTTTTACATTTTTGTCACTGTCGAAATGTCAGTTTAAAAATATTAGCGCTGCGCGCAATCACAAACAGCGAGTTCGGATCTTTCACCTCTGCTTGCACCTTGGCTTGCACCCACCTCTACTGATGAAAGCTACAGCTTTAGAATGAGTGGGCTTTGAGTAAGGAAAGTTTTTTTGACTGAGCTTTTAGATAACCTCAATATTTTACTTTTAGTTTGTAAATAAATTAATATAGTTGTTTTGGGTTTTTTTGTTTGGTATATTTTTCGTTCATAATCAGTGACCTTTACTTAATTTTTCTTCTTTGCTTCGTAGTGCCCTCATAAATATATTTTTTGTGTTGAAAATAGATTCAAAATATAGCGATCAACTTGGTATATTAAATAAGGTAAACTAATCCTTGTAAAAGCGTTTACTTAGGGAAATTATAAACAAACTTATAAATTTAAACCACCCCCCTGAGGTGGTCTAAAAAATCAACAACTTTATAACCTCAAACACAAATAATGAAGCTATTATATGCCAAATTTTTGGCGTAGGTATTCACTATTTGCCATTTTGAAACCTGTCAAAAAAAAATAGTTTTAGGACATTTTCTTCTAAAATATGGTGTATTTTGAGAAAAAAAGCAGATTTTCAGTGGTATTTTGCAACAACAACTCTCAATAATCAATAACTTTGTGTCTTTTCTGTATGGGTAAGTGTTTTTTTTTTAAATTGGTTTTAAAATTTAGTACCCCGCACAGGTGTAAATATTTAGACCTGTGGGGGGTACTATTTTAGATCTTAGTAAATCTCACTGTTTAGTTTTTGACCTTTGTTATTTTCTCGTGTTTTCAAATTGATTTTTTTGTGAAAGTTTTATCTGATATCCAAATTTTTTTAAATTGGTTTTCTAAAAAGCTATGGTTTAGTTATTTGCAGACAGTTACTAATATCATATTTTTGAAGAGAGTATAATTTTTTTTTTAATTTTTAAAATTTTAGCAGAAAAGACGTTTGGTGATATTTGGACATCCCGGTTATCGCGGTTAATATTAATGGTAGAAAAAATATTTTACGGTAAGATTTTAATAATTTCGTCTAACATTAACATCAACTTTCCTATTTTAAATTGAACAGCCTGTATTTTTTTTAGTTTTGTTTTCCTTTCTTATATCAAAAAAGATAAGAAAAACGTTTAAAGTCAAAAGTTGTTCAGTTTTTTATGGACTTTGTATATATTTTGCCAGAAAATGTTAAATGTAATTTTTATGTCACATGTATAAATAACTATACTAAATTAGGACTACTATATTTTTAAATACAAACGACAACAACAACGACAACAAAAAATTTACTAATCTAACAAATGCTCGAATACATCACCTTCAATACAAAGTTCATAATGCCTTCTTAGGTCAGAAATCGTGTTGATTATTTTATGTCTCAGATTTCTATTGATATTAATTGCTTCATTATTTCCTCGATTTTTAACTCTAAGATGTTCGGGCGATTTGAGTAAATAGTCTCCTTTAAATTAAATATGGTCCCATTTGAACCAAGCCATATGGGATAATTTCGATTTAGAAAATTTGTTATTGCTCGAGTATTGTGAATTGATCCCCCGTCCTGCTGCCATATTATTGGGTGCTTTTGGATATCCAATGGAAGGTTATTGATGGAATTTTGTTACCGAGGAAATTTTAACGGAATAAGATATTTAGCAATTTGGAACGTGATATTGAAAATTCAATCAATAACCTTCAGCAGTAACAAATTTTCTAATCAAAATTATTCCATATGGCTGGTTCAAATGGGACCATACCATAGCCATCAAACTCCCCAGATTTAACACCCACGGATATTTGGTAGGAGACTATTTACTCAAATCGCCCGAACACCTTAGAAGAAATTGAAAATCGAGGAAATAATGAAGGAATTAATATTAATAGAAACCTGAGACATAAAATAATGGTGATGTGTTCGAGCATTTATTAGATTAGTAGTAAATTTCTTGTGGTCGTTGGTGTTGTTGTTCGTATTTAAAAATAGAGTAGTCCTAATCTAGTTTAGTTATTTATACACATACATAAACTCAACAACTTTTGTTTTTAAATTTTTTGTATATCTTTAATATTAACGGCACTAACGAGAGTGCAAAAATCCATCAAAAATATGCAATATCTTGAAAAACCATTTACCACACCTAGACAATTGATATATTTTTGAAATACAAAAGGAAAACGTAACTTGACAAAATTAAAAAAAAATTAAATGCACACCATTTAAAATAAGAAAGTTAATGTCAAAATTTGACATTTGACAGCTTTTGTCAAAGTTTTCAATAATAAAATTTCGACAAAATTATTAAAATCTTACATTAAAACATTCTTTTTATCTCTAATATTAACGGCTATAACCGGGGTGTCCAAATATAATGAATCACCCTGTACGCTATTGATTCATATACTGATGCACTAATTAACCGGTAAAATGAAATGATTTAGCCCGAGTATAATTAACTTGGCCGTAAAAGGCACTTTATTTTCCCGTTTTGGCCTAATTTAATTTGATTGCAACCCGAGTATATGTGTTGTGGGATCCATACTCTACATAATTATGTAAGGATAGAGATAGCATTGCTAAATCTACTCGTTTTGATTTCTCAAATGTACCTAATTATTTTTACTTTAGTAAATAAATTGAAAAAAAAAATATTATTCATTGTAATAATTAATTATTGCGTCACTGCAGTTGAATTATGGGGAATCATGGACATTTTTAAAACTACGGGTATTAAATTTTCACGATTGGGTGTTTTCTATAATTTCACGACCCCGAAGGATGAGTGAAATTTGCAAAGAAAACACGCATGTTTAAAAAATTATTTGGTTAATTTTGAAGCTCGCGTGGTACAGGAGATTATTTTACGAGTGAAAACGCGAAAATAAATAATATGTTTACTAAACGGTTTACTTTTAACAATATTTCGTTGATTTCTTTCTCTGTATACCAGCTCCAAAACAATTCATGTTGCCCAATAGCAATTCAGTTTTTGCAATAATAAATTACCATTTTTCATTTACACACTTTTCCGCAAAAAAAAATTTCTCATGCCCTGGCCATTTCTGCTAATTTTTATGTAAAATGACATCCTGAATCCAAATATAGCTCTCGTGTTCTTCTGCCCCCCATCATTTTTAGGGGAGCTCCCTCCTCTCTTTATTTTTAGAACTTTCCGATAATATTAATTATTTCATAGACATGAATTTAACATTATTTTAGCTGTAAAAAAATGATAAATAAAAGTAGTTTTAACAACTAGTGCCTAAAATATTGCTTTTTTACAGGCGTTGGCCGGCGAGGTATTTAAAAACGCGAGTAAAAAAAGCACAGTTTAGCCGCGAGTTGTTTAAACTAGTTATCAAAAAAATCCAGGAAAAACAGGAAAATACTTTTAAAAATCTCGAACGAAGAGCACTTCTCGCAACACACCATCTTTACACTATAAATCAAAGCGGCTTTTTACTTGGTGACGTTCATTGTTGCGACATTTTAATCTTTGACAGTTTGATATTTTGAGGATGTTTTTAACAGTATATTACAAAACGAGAGAAGAAAGTGATATATTTCACACGAGGGTGAGTGAATGTTGTGAACGAGGACTATTTCCGACGCTTCTACAAATCATAGCCATTTTCGTGACTAGATCAGAAAACATTTTCGTCTCACAGAAACGAAAATCAAATTGATATGCGTGTGAGATACAAAACTTTCTGAGGCATTATAGAGTGCAGAGTTGGTTACTTTCGTGTGTGGTCGTAGAAAATAGTTATTTACCTAAAAAGTGCGGAAAGTGATACTTTTCCACACGCGACGGTAGTTTCACGAACGACGCGGACCGGAGTTCGGGCCAGCCGACAGGTACAAAATTTTTCCTAGTTGCATAAAATAGTTATTTAAATTTTATTTTAAACAACTAAAAAAAATGCGTGCGGGAAAAAAATTTTACCGCACGCCGTGCGCGAAACACACAGGGTAAATCCACTTTCGGACGACGTGCGGGAAATGAAATTCTAGCACGTGAATGCGTGCGTTAAATTGCGGGAAAAAGCTATTCCTTCGAAACCAAAGGTTCATGGGCGACATTTTTCTAACCGGTTGTAAAACTTTCTCGCAAAGGGCAGTTCCGTATGATGCTGTTCTATTCATGAAGGAAGCGCTCAGCCAATATCTTCTCCATATAGGCCAATCAACTCCTACCGTATTAGTGTATAATGGATTTTCTGTCACTTTTGAGTGAAAATTGCGGCGAAGGTGGACTAAAGGACACTAAATCGGTAGGAGTTGATCGGCCTGTATGGAGAGGGTACTGGCTCAGCAATATATACCTTATTGCAGGCCTGTGAGTAGAGCAACAACTTTTAAGTCAGCGCAAAGCTGAAATATGTGAAAAACAAGTGAAAAAAAATGCAATAAAAACAAAAACAATCGTGTTTATTAATTTTTTACAATTTGAGCGGGAACCCCCCTTTCAATCAGAAATAATAATTTAAAGGCCAAACTAATACTTTTACTCCCACCAAACTATCGGAAAGCAGCAAAAATAGGTAGGGGAGTCTCCCCCGAAAACAGAGGATGATGGGGAGGAAAAGAAGATCATATTTGGATTCAAGAAGGCCAGTATTATTAGTGTAAATCTTACCACTTGATATAATTCAAAAAAAGATATCGGAGGAAATACCACTGAAGCTTTAAAATTGCCAATCCTTTTTCACAATTGCGTGAGTGAAAAACTATTTGGGTGATTTTAAAGCTAGAGTGGTATTTAAGGGAGTATTTCCCGAACGAAAACTCCAAAAACTGAATGATAAAGAACCCTGCCATTTTCTTATGGGGGATGTGTTGCGGTTTATATTTATTATATTTAAATATATTATAAAGGAGGTCCCAATGAGCAATTTTCGTCATTGGCACTTTCTCCAATATGTACAGGGTGAGTTATAAATTAGACTTAAAGTTACAAAAACAGCCGTTTTTTACTAAATTTAACCTTTGTTTACGACAAAACTAAAGATAGGATAATAATGGTTTCTGCAGATCTGATCAACACATAACGAACTGCATTTCTGATATTATTACTAATGTCCGTATGCGTATAGGGTAAGCCAAAAAATAGAACTGAAATTGGTAAAAATCCCTTATTTTAGAAGCACTTTTGATGCTTATAAAAGCAGTGAAAAAAAAATGGTTTTTATTACCACAAAAAAGAATGCAAAATGAGCGATAGACTTTTAAATATATACAGGGTGTTCCATTTTTGATGGGATTGAATGAGAAACTCCGTTGTTATTGAAGATAGAGACATACAGGTTGCGCATTACTGTCGCACTTTTTTGAGCTTTAAAAAACGGTATTAACAGATTTATTCTGTCCCTTGTGGTTTTTGAGCTACAAATGATGATATCTCTCTTAATTTAAGAGATAATTGAGTTTTGTGAAAACATTTTTATGGCAACAGTTTTAGAAAAACACAATGGTCTGTTCGAAATTTTATTCCTACGTTTCACTTCGTAGATACCATCATCAGGATAAAAGGTAAATACGGACCAAAATGTTTTACTTAATATTTTAGTTTCTTTTTAAGTTTTTTTGATAATAAAACATAAGTTTTTTATTTTGTAGTTTCGATCCCGAAAAAAATCATCTTCAAGGCATTTTTTTTTCCGGTATGGTCCTGTCCCCTTTTAGTTTTTTTTTGAGACCATTTTATTTTTATATTGAAGTATTTAGAAAAAAATATTTCAAAATTTAACAAAAAGGGGTTTATAAAAAGTTAGGCATTTGTCGAAGCGCATGTTTTTTTTCAAAAGGCTTATTTGTCTTATCAATACACTTTTTTGTTATTAAAATTGGTAAAGTTATAGCAAAAAACAATTGGTCCGGTTTTTTTTCGGTTCACCCGGTATGTTTATATAATATATCTTGGTTGTCCAAGTCTACTATATAACAGTTAAATTAATATATAAAATAAATAAAT
The DNA here is from genome assembly GCA_963921995.1 of Oxystoma pomonae. Lineage (NCBI taxonomy): Eukaryota > Metazoa > Arthropoda > Insecta > Coleoptera > Brentidae > Oxystoma > Oxystoma pomonae. Next base: position 74,375,798 of record OY998169.1, on the reverse strand, counting down.
ATAGTTAAATAAATAAATGAAAAAAAAACACTGAAGATGATTTTTTCCGGATCGAAACTTCAAAATAAAAAAAATATTATTTGATTATCAAACACTCTTAAAAATTAATTAAAATATGAAGTAAAACGTTTTGGTCCGTTTTTAACTTTTTTATCCTGATGATGGTATCCATAGACCATTGGATTTTGCTAAAAAAGTTGCCACACACGTGTTTTTACAGAACGCAATTATCTTCTAAATTAAGAGAGATATCATCAATTGGTAATTCCGACCATTTTTCAACTTTCGCCTTAATTAATTAATACCATTTTCTAAAGCTCAAAAAAGTAAGGGAATAATGCGCAAACCGCATGTGTCTATTTTCAATAACAACCGAATTTCCCATCGAAAATGGGACACCCTGTACAAAGTACTCCACAAGATACGAAAAACGCTTTTTTAACCTTTTCAAATTGTCCTTACAAAATAACTACCAATCAGACAACACTTATTTATTTGTTATGTTACTCTACGGACCACAAATAACATTTTGATCGGAATTTCGGGTATTGTATACATACAGGGTGAGCCAGAAATACCTTTGAAATTGCTCTAAATCCCTTAGTTCCAAACAAAGACATTTAACGAAGAATAGACTCATCGAGTCATTCAGAATTTTGAAATAGCTATTTTCCTAACTAGTGCGCAAAATCGATTTTTCCGCACGCAACTGTACAGTACAGACAAAAGGTTTTCGCACGTGTTAGTAACAATTGTTTTTCTACGAGCGTGAGGAAAATACACTGAAAATAGTTTTTTAACATTTTTATTTATATTATAGTTTTCAGAGACAATATGATGAACAGAAACTTCGAATCAGTACAGGTTTTTTGAAATTTGACATATCGGTGCGGAAAAATTTTTCCACACCGTGCGGAAAAATTTTTCCACACCGTGCGGAAAAATGTTTCGACACCGTGCAGAAAAATGTTTCGACACCGTGCGGAAGAATGAATTTTCCGCACTAAAAATGGTGTGGAAAATGCGATTTTTCCCATGCTCATCGGAAAAAATAATTTGGTTAGCTACAAACTTTTGAATGTATACAGAGTACGCCAAAAAGAGGTTAAGCACTCGCGACATACGCCTTTTTAACGTTAACTCTTTCTTACAGAAAAACCCTTAACTAAGCAACGGAATTATTTTGATAAATATGATTTTACAGACCAAAACAAACATTTTTACATTTACACCTCTTTTGAATATATACGTACTTTACTTTAGTAGTAATAAGATTTTAATGAGTTTGTTTATGTCTTTTAAAAAGTTTTTAATTAAAAGTGTACGTGTACTTGTTTAAAATAAATACCTTTTTACCCAAAGGTTACGTTTATTGACAATAAAATAGACATATGGAACGGCCGTCTCGAATAGCCCTGAAGAAGCAAATAAATTTTTCAAAACGTTGGCATTCCAAAAAAAGGACGTTTCATTAATAAGATCCCTCAACCCATAAACCAACACCTCCAAAAAAATTAAAAATAGGATCGTTAAACCATTTTACAATTAATACTAATATCGTTGTGTTTAATCAATTATCCTATCTTTAGTTTTGTCGTGAACGAAGGTGAAATTTATTAAAAAACGGCAATTTTTGTAAGTTTGTTTAATTCCTAGCTCACCTTGTACATATTGGGGAAAAGTGCCCAGGACAAAAATTGCTCATTGGGACCCCTCTATAACATATAAAATAAAAAAAAATAACCGAAACACATCCCCCATAAGAAAATGGCAGGGTTTTTTACTAGCCGTTTTAATTTTAAAAACATTTCGTCGATTTCTTCCTCCGTAACCGCTGCAAACCTATTCATTTTAAAATGAAGACACAAACAATTCAATGAAAAACCTGGTCACCAGCGACAACTCAGTTTTCGTTGTTTTAAGAACTAGATTGATGGTATCTTGAAAACTAGATATTCGAACCCTATGATATGGAGTATCTTCAAAAAGCAAATTTTATAAGGATTTCAAATTTTGTATCAAAAACAGGAGATCGCACAAAAAAAATTAGGATTGCCCCAAAATTGGCCCTTCAAAAAATAGCTGCGTCAAAGAATTTAATTTTTCCATTTAATTATAGCTACGGGTACCTCTATCTCAAAAATATATGGTTCAAAGTTTATATATTGTTTTTCTTGAATTTGTAGTTTAGGCGAAATGTGCTAACATAAGAAAAAACTCTTATCTTTGAATAAAACCTAACTTGTAATTTTAGTTATTGTTAAACTTTTTGCACTAAAAAATATGCATTAATTTAAGAATGATCCAAGTGTCCTCCAGGGGCCTTAAACTCAGAAATCTTCCCCTAGGTTATGCCTATATACCTTGATTCCTGGCCCTGCTTAGGGACACTTTAGTTTCACAACTTTACTTGTTGCCTATGTGGGCGTGACCTCCTACTCAACCTGAATTGGGGAGTATGTTACCTTTTCCTTGCTTCCACGAGATATTCTATTAGATCCGGCCTGGTTTCCGGCGTGAATGGAATGGCAGGGTTTTTTTACTAACCGTTTTAATCTTAAAAACATTTCGTCGATTTCTTCCTCTGTAACCGCTGCAAACCTATTCATTTTAAAATGAAGACACAAACAATTCAATGAAAAACCTGGTCACCAGCGACAACTCAGTTTTTGTTGTTTTAAGAACGAGATTGCAGGTATCTTGAAAACTAGATATTCGAACCCTATGATATGGAGTATCTTCAAAAAGCAAATTTTATAAGGATTTTAAATTTTGTATCAAAAACAGGAGATCGCACAAAAAAAATTAGGATTGCCCCAAAATTGGCCCTTCAAAAAATAGCTGCGTCAAAGAATTTAATTTTTCCATTTAATTATAGCTACGGGTACCTCTATCTCAAAAATATATGGTTCAAAGTTTATATATTGTTTTTCTTGAATTTGTAGTTTAGGCGAAATGTGCTAAGATAAGAAAAAACTCTTATCTTTGAATAAAACCTAACTTGTAATTTTAGTTATTGTTAAACTTTTTGCACTAAAAAATATGCATTAATTTAAGAATGATCCAAGTGTCCTCCAGGGGCCTTAAACTCAGAAATCCTTTCCTAGGTTATGCCTATGGGTACCTTGATTCCTGGCCCTGCTTAGGGACACTTTAGTTTCACAACTTTACTTGTTGCCTATGTGGGCGTGACCTCCTACTCAACCTGAATTGGGGAGTATGTTACCTTTTCCTTGCTTCCACGAGATATTCTATTAGATCCGGCCTGGTTTCCGGCGTGAATGGAATGGCAGGGTTTTTTTACTAACCGTTTTAATCTTAAAAACATTTCGTCGATTTCTTCCTCCGTAACCGCTTCAAACCTATTCATTTTAAAATGAAGACACAAACAATTCAATGAAAAACCTGGTCACCAGCGACAACTCAGTTTTTGTTGTTTTAAGAACTAGATTGATGGTATCTTGAAAACTAGATATTCGAACCCTATGATATGGAGTATCTTCAAAAAGCAAATTTTATAAGGATTTCAAATTTTGTATCAAAAACAGGAGATCGCACAAAAAAAATTAGGATTGCCCCAAAATTGGCCCTTCAAAAAATAGCTGCGTCAAAGAATTTAATTTTTCCATTTAATTATAGCTACGGGTACCTCTATCTCAAAAATATATGGTTCAAAGTTTATATATTGTTTTTCTTGAATTTGTAGTTTAGGCGAAATGTGCTAACATAAGAAAAAACTCTTATCTTTGAATAAAACCTAACTTGTAATTTTAGTTATTGTTAAACTTTTTGCACTAAAAAATATGCATTAATTTAAGAATGATCCAAGTGTCCTCCAGGGGCCTTAAACTCAGAAATCCTTTCCTAGGTTATGCCTATGGGTACCTTGATTCCTGGCCCTGCTTAGGGACACTTTAGTTTCACAACTTTACTTGTTGCCTATGTGGGCGTGACCTCCTACTCAACCTGAATTGGGGAGTATGTTACCTTTTCCTTGCTTCCACGAGATATTCTATTAGATCCGGCCTAGTTTCTGGCGTGAATGGGGTGGTAGGATAAGATTACATTTGTAAATTTTTTGATTATTTTGATATATCCTTGAAAAAGAACTGTACCTAGCGGCCACTATGGCCGGTCCTATGGTTACATCATTTCTTTTGAACATTACGGATAGAACTAAAACCCACAATTTTATTTTATTAAAAACTGTGATGCTGCACAATGTGGCAGACATAAAATAATTTTATCATGTTAGTTCACGAAACAGTGCCCTGGTTTCGTGCGATAAATTTCTGTTCAGATTTTTCATTTAATAAAAATCCTTTGTCTGGCTGGCCGGCACACATTTCCAAAGAGTATCCAGGGCGAAATTTTAAATTATTTTCTGTCGGCTCCCGGGGGATGCAAATGACATATATATTTTTAAAATATTTCTAGTCAACGTTTCTTTCAAACGGTTTAAAAGGGGATCTTGTTAAAATTGATCATTTTAATTTATACTTTTTTATATCTGTACTAGAAAACTGATACTTACATATGATTGTGTTACATCAGGCAATAAGCAGTGGTAAGTAGGTTTTTGCCGAACGCAAATTATTAAATTGCTAAGCTGACGTCATTAAACCATTCTTCCATTATTTTAACTAGGTTAAATCAAACAAGAATAAAGAGAAATATGTACTTACTGCAAAGAAAAAGGTCAAAAGTTTATTTTATGCACTTCAGGGATTAAATAGATACTTTTAATCCCTCTTATTAGGAACTAAAGTGACACTTTTGATCTCTGAGGGATTCAAAGAAAATTTATTCCCTAAGGGATTAAAAATAAATTTAATCCCTCAGCTTAGGGATTAGAAGTAAATTTAATCCCTCGGGGATTAAAAAAAAACTAATCCCTGGAAAATTATAATTAAATTTATGGCAAGTCAAGCCAAACAGCACTTGCTCTTGGCCAAGATTTCATTCTTAGCACCCTTTCTTGTAGTTGACGAACCATTTGGCGTAGAAATAATGTAATCTTAACAAAGATTTTTTCCTAAAGTGCATAAAATAATATATAAACCTCGGGACTAAAGTATATATATATATATATATATATACAAACCTTTCGCCGCGGGATTAAATGTGGCACTTTATTCCCTAGGTTTATAATGTACTATTACCCCACGCATGCCCATTTTGGAGAATAGACAATAAACAATATTTGTGTTACCTTTTCCAAAAAATAGGATTTTCCGCCGGAGCAACACGTTGGCGTTTTGAAATATTGTAGTTTTTCAATAATTTTTTGTTCAAAAACAATATTAATTACTCACAAAAAACTTTAACTTGCGTGTCTGTAAGTATCCTGAAACATATTGACTTACCCCTTGTTCATTATATTTTAATATTATCCGTTAATAATAGGAAATAATAAGACAAATATTTTGATGGGTCTACATAAATAAGTAAAGTGCCAAACTTAATGTTCTCAAAATACATGGCTGCCTTGTATATATAGAGTGCTTCAATAAGACGGCCATTGGATTTTTCCGGGAAGAGTTTTAGAGCCCTTATAACTAGCCTTTGGGAAGGCCGAGTTGAACAATAATTATTTACCTAACAAGTGCAGAAATTTATACTTTTCCGCACGCACCAGCAAGCCGTAAGTGCGGAAAATACTTTCCGCACGCGTTAGGTACAACATTTTTTCTACGAGCGTGCGGAATATCAAAATATTTTGTCATTATTTTAGTTAACCCTAGCAGATTAAAAATTAAAAAATAGTCAAAACTGCGAATTTTATGTTTTATCCTCAACAATAAGCGTGCTCAACAGCGTGCGTGTTTTTTGCACAGTGTGTGGAAAAGTGGCACTTTCCGCACGGACATGAGTGTGAGAAAAGCGTTTTTCCGCACGCTCGTAGGAAAAATATTTTTAATAAAAAGGCACGCCCTTAATTTATATAAGTTTTCCAGATAACGTAACGTATTTTGTGGAAACGACTGGTATGTCGTTTTGCCCACCATGTCATTATGTATACCGTTTCTGAACTTTAACCGCAAGAATTGAACGAAATTTTGCCTTTTTCCGAGACGCCTCTGCACTATTTTAACGTCCGAAGCGCAAATTTTTTAAGCCATATATTTTAAAAACAGCTTTCTACTGCATGCACAAACGCGAAAGAAATTTATATTTTCCTGAAAAATCACATTTGCGTGTAAAACTTTGCCCAGTAGATATCTTTCACTGAATAGCATCAGGATTTTCTCATATCGCACGGAACATTAAGTTATATAAAAATTTTGTTAAAAAAATGTTTAACTCAAAAAAACTACTCGACGGCCAGTTTTACACAGGGTTATTAAGTAGAAGTAGGACGTTTATATAAAGTAAAAAATCTAAAATAACGTAAAAAAAAACATTAAAAAACGGCATAGATTTGACAACACTGCTTTGCTATTTTTTTGAAAGATCAACAATAGGTGGCATCACTAATACCATTTCGAGTGAGATCGTCAGAACACGGTGCGAACACCATATGTGAGGAAAACTATAACTTATTAGGAACGTAACCATTTACTAATGCTTCTTTAAAAGGTTTTGATGCTCGGCTTCATAATTAATGGATTGCAATGTCTCGAAATTAAAAAGAAACAAAAAAAAAACATTATTCAAAATCAAAAAAATAACAAATTTCCGTATTATTTTGGTGGCTATGCGGAACCTGAATTCCAATACTCCAATCGAATTCACTGTAGTTTCCTTGGGCCTACTAAATTATGTGACCTTGGCGTTTCAGAATTCCGGCGGAATATTGCTTATAAAGAAAAAAAACCATAACTTTTCTTGTTATCAGATAATAGGTTTTATAAAAATCTACAACCATATCCAAAGGATTTTTCAAAATTTGGTGTATTTTTTTTGCTGTTACAGATTTTTGTATTATCGACGAGGCTAAAGAGAAAGCCAGGGAAGATTTGTGACTATTGTTAGCCATGTTTATTTTATTTCGAAAATGAGAGAGTCCAGCAAAAAAACTCTCTGGATACGGTTCTGAGGAATTCAAAAATAAACATTCCTGCCAAATTTCAGCAGATTCCGTCTTCTCATTTCCGATATTCTGCCCGGTAAAGACAGCAAAGCAGTGTTGTCAAATCTATGTGATTTTTGTGGCCTTAAACAAACAACCAGATAAACAAAAAATATAAAGTATATTCAACACAGTAGAAACATTTCTAAAGAAAGTGATTTTTGATAACTTTTTGTAGGGAATTTGTTATATAAGTTTAGAGTTAGTGAATTAGATCAGATTGCGATTTTAACATTTTGTGATGTGGGATAATGAGTCTATCAATTTTCATTTAATAAGAGTGATTCTTGCTAGTTCTTTCTTCTTGCAATAAAGTAAAATATATAAAGATGCATGGAAAAGAACGCCTATTGTTTATCAAACCAGAAATTTATCAGACCGTATTTAATAAAATTGATTGATTTATCATAGAAACTGCAATTCGTCAAACCAATTTTTTATCCGAACATATACAATAACAAATTCGAAATTTAACGGACCCGTTTTTAATCGAACCATTGTTCATCAAACTCGTAATTTTTGTAACCCATTTTTAATAAAACCCGGAATTTCTCAAACCATTATTTATCAAAACCGGATTTCGTCAAACTCGTTATTTATCAGAAAATATTTGCTAAATTGATAACGCATTCGCCAATAAAACTTACATGAACTGGAGGCGTGCACGTAGGTAGCGCGGCGTCACGGCGTTTCGATACATTTGTCGTTCTATAAAAGCATTCACAGGTAGTGTTTAATACTTTGTGTATAGATGTCGCCACTTGCGTATACGCCTCCGGTTCATGTAAGTATTATTGGTGAATGCGCTATCAATTTAGCAAATATTTTCTGATAAACAACGAGTTTGGCGAAATCCGGTTTTTATATTTAATGATTTGACAAATTCCAGGTATTATTAAAAATGGGTTTTACAAATTACGAGTTTGATATTCAATGAGTTTGATGAACAATGGTTCCATTAAAAACGGGTCTGTTAAATTTCGAATTTATTATTGAATGGGTTTGATGAAATAAGGTTCGGATAAAAAAATTGGTTCGAGGAATTGCAGTTTCTGTAGTGAATGATTTTCTGATTGAATTTTCTTTTACTTAACGGATTTGGTTTTGCACATTCTGATAAACCGTAGTCCATGGCAAAGGCATGATTCTGTGTTTTAAGAACAGAAGATTACAGTGTGATCTATATTTTTGCACCGTGTAAGAATCTTATAATTTTCTTTTGAAGCTTAAAAACTTTAATTGCGGCCGAATTCTGACCCCAGAGAGGTGTGGCATATATCTTAGAATAAAATAATGCAAATATTAAGTCTTTAAAACTGCAAAGGTAAGGAAAGAACGCAAACTTCTTATTAAAAATATAACGCTAGATAGCTTGTGGTCGATAGTTACTCCGAGTAGGTTTATCTTTATTTAACAGCATTTTATGGACATCAAACCGTGATTGAACCCTGAGTAGAGATTGATCGGATAACTGAAAGTTCGCCAAAATTCAAGCTTTGATCTTTAAAGCTCGAGTCATCTGCAAAATTTGTGCAGATAGTTGAAATCATATGTTGCACCAAATCAATTATATAGATGACAAATAATAAAGGGCCCAAAATTAAACCCTGAGCTCAGCTCATCAGACCACCATCTGGCATAGACTCGTTAAAAGAAACAATTTGATGTCTACCACTCACATAATTTCTAAATAAGTTTAACTCACAATCTCTTTTTCGATAAATTTGTTATTGTTAGTACAGAATAGACAAATATTTTAGTTAGTGCTGCTGGAGGCACACTTCAAAACATTTCTCCAGATTTTTAATTTAATTTTGTGTCACCTTATATAAAACTTTAACTACACTCCGTACTCCTAGGTGCCCCACCCCCACGGTTCAGTCTGTGAGAGGGGAGGAGGAACTGTTAAATAATAAAGCAAAAAAAAAATAATAAAACTCGCTTTAAATTTGCTGAAGTTATGCCTCCCAAAGTATAGCAAGATTTAGAATATGGCGCCTAACTGGATGTGTCCTGCTCACAAAATGGTGTAACAAAATTACATTTTATTTTATATTTTAAACACAGTTGTGTATATTTTCTACGCAATTGTGTAATAAGTCAATTTTTAGTTACACAACTCTTATCAAAAAGTTAATCCATCAAAGTCGAAAAACATTACTGACAGGTGAGCCCTACATTTTCAATATGGCGTTGTGACGTCACATGGGTTGCAGTAGATGCAGTTGGAAATTTCATTTTCTCTATGATTAGATGTAGTGTTTTTAACAGTTTGATGTTTTTTCTTTAAGAGTAAACTAGAGTTTCGAACTTTCATTGTGTTTATTTTTACTCTTTTCTTTGTTATTAATCTTTTTTGCTAACATAGAACATTTTTTTTGTTACTTTTCAAAATAAAGTATATTTAAAAAGAAGTTAAATCGGTTACATCAACCGAAAATAATCTAAAAACAAAAGATCATGGCAATTAATTGCCTTAGGAGCATAATCCTATTGGAAATATTAACACGCCAGGACGAATCCGTATCAGGTAACTTGGATAAATACCAGTACGGAACGATGCCTATTTGTGAGTGATTCAAAGTTGGAAATCAAAGTGTATGATATATGAGGGAGGGTGACCAGTGGAACCACTGACGAGCTCACGCTGGTTACCCAGAGCGAAACATCCTTTAATCATTTCTCTTTTCACTTTGGTCCTTTGTGTGTTCCTTGTGGGATGCTCATTCAGGTTTGGATTTTCGTTATTTCCACCCAAGAACTTTTGATCTTTTGTTTTTAGTATATTTCAATACATATTTAATTAAAAAAATCAAGTTAAAAAAAACACTTTTACTTTCTCTCCGGCATACACTGTTTAATAAGTTTTTGCAATTTTTACACACAAATGCTAAGGAAAATTAACAAACATTAAAAAAACTAAAATGACGCTACCGTGTTGCTAATAAAAAACCATAGATGGCGTTTCAATATGACGGCCAGTCAAATAATCGGCTCACCTGTCAGTATAGGTGCCTGAAACTAGTGCCACACACCAAATTTCATCATAATCGGATAATATTTACACCTGCATTATCTCTGAAACTACTTAGCCTATTTTCATAGAATGTAGCTAATAGTGTAGGGGCATATGTCGATAATTTCTATCCCGTGGGATTTTTTATGAAGGAGTTTTATGACTATGTGGGATTAATAGATTTTTAGTCACACAATCAAGTGTAACCGGGTGTTAAAAAATACAACTTTCGCAACCGGGGCATGATTAGAATTGATTCCATATAATTCGAGGATGAGGATTCCAAAAAAATCATTTTCAAGGTAATCTTATGACCTTGAAACTCGCAAAAAAAAGATTTTTTCCATTTCCTCTTCAAAAAATCTTAATATTTCGTCGTTTTGTCAGACCAACTTCAAATGTACCTCAAACTATTAGGCATGTATGCCAAATTCGATCCTTAAAAAATACCCCAGTAAAATTAAGATACTGCAAAAATAACATACTAAAGGGCGCTATTCATCAACTATTAAAGCGAAGAGGACCAAATTTGATAGGAGAGATAAGAGGGTCAAGTCCAACAATAATGTTAACAAAAATTTGGTTCAGCTATGACGCATTTCAATATGGCAGCTGATATATCAAAATGGTGACTTATAACCACATTTTATTTTATCGAATTTCGTAAAAAGCAAAAATGACAAGGTGGCCATCAATTCTTGTTGACTTATCGCCGCTTACTATGAAAAAAAAAGTTTAGTTGATGCATGACCTTGATTGACCTTAAAAATACCATGTACAAGTGGAAAATCAGCTTTTTGTAGTGTTTTTTTTTCAATTTGCCACTACGCAAATCTTTAAGTGTCGGAGATGAAATTAACATCTTAGCCATAGATAAACACTTCATTTTAAACCTCGCTACCATTTTTCTTGATCTGGCGGCCTAGATGTTGGCGTAAAAAACGTTAAATTATGAAGATTTTTTTAAGAGAAAATGGCAAAAATTGTATTTTTTGCGATTTTCAAGGTCATTTGAGGTCGGATGACCTCGAAAGTGATTTTTTTGGAATTCTCGTCCTCGAGTTGTGTGAAATCGAGTATAATCGTGCACCGGTTGCAAAAATTATATTTTTTATGATTTTTTGACCGCCATTTTGGAAAATGGCATCTAAAACACATGGTCCAGAATATGGCAATGTATATCTAACTTCTGCTAACTCTCTTATAGGTAATTCAAATAACTTTGTTGGCTAGACAAGTGAGTAGAACATAAAATTCACAGTTCCGAAAAAAAATTAAAAAAATATAGGTCATTTATAACGGAGGATAGCATAAACATCTGGAACGCCAGTTAAAAAAAATAGTAGGGAGCTATAAAATGAATTGTTAATCTAACGCTAACATATTAATTTCATCTCCAGAGCTTAAAGTTTTTGCATAGTGGTAAATTGCGATTGACACTACAAAAAGCTGGTTTTTCATGTGTACATGGTATTTTCAAGGTCAATCAAGGTCATGGATTAAGTAAACTTTTTTTCATAGTTAACGGCAATAAGCCATCAAGAATTGATGACCATCTTGTCATTTGTGCTTTTTTACAAAATAGGATAAAATAAAATGTGGTTATAGGTCACCATTTTGATATATCAGCCGCTAAACCAATTTTTTTAAAAAATAATATTGGCCTTGACCTTCTTATCTTCCTTACCAAATTTGGTCCTCTTTGCTTTAACAGTTGATGAATAGCGCCCTTTAGTATGTTATTCTTGCAATATTTTAATTTTACTGGGGTATTTTTTAAGGTCATGAAGCTTCAAACTGCTTCAAATCCTAAGGATCGAATTTGGCATACATGCTTAAAAGTTTGAGGTATATTTGAAGTTAATCGGACAAAACGTCGAATTATTAAGATTTTTTTGCGATTTTTAAGGTAATTTAGGGTCGGATGACCTTGAAAGTAATTTTTTTGGAATCCTCGTCCTCAAACTATATGGGATCGAGTATAATCATGCCCAGGTTGCAAAAATTGTATTTTTATGATTTTTGGCCACCATCTTGAAGGATGTTGTCATATCAATCCTTTCTACACGGATCCGAAAAAAAACACCCGGTAAAACTTGATTGTGTGACTAAGGGGCTATCAATTCCACATAGTCACAAAAAGATAAGATTTTTTGAAGAGAATCTGGTTTTTTGCGATTTTTAAGGTCATTTAGGGTCGGATGATCTTGAAAGTAATTTTTTTTGGAATCCTCGTCCTCAAACTATATGGAATCAGGTATAATCATGCCCCGGTTGCGAAAGTTGTATTTTTTATAATTTTTGGCCGCCATCTTGAAGGATGTTATCATATCAACCCCTTCTACACGAATCCGAACAAAACACCCGGTAAAACTTGATTGTGTGACTAAGGGGCCATCAATTCCACATAGTCACAAAACTCCTTTATAAAAAATTCCACGGACTTACACATGCCCCTTCACTATAAGCACACTTCCTGAAGGATAGGCTCCAAACAGAAAAAAACCGCATTAAAATCAGTTAACTGTTTCAAGAGCTACATGTTACACACACAGACATAGAACTCAAACTTATAACATCCCTGTTTTTACTAGGGAGTTAAAAAACCCTCTGTCTGGTTGTTTGTAAGCCAGAAGGACAGAACATTAATAGTTAAATATTAAAACAGATCCCAAAATGTTCTTTCCAGTAATTTTTTTGATTTTTTTCCTAATCAAGGATATTTTCTCAGGGATATTTATTAATGTGAAACATACGAAATACACTTTTTTGACCCTTTACTCCGGTTTGTGACGTGTGTTTGGTGTGATATCTTAAATTTTAACAAATTTTTCGGCGATGCTATGACGTCATTAATTTTAACAACAATTTTAGTTTAATTATACGAAATTTTTGTCCCCAGCTTTCAAAACGTATAATTTTAGTATAATGTTTCTTAAAATTTTGATCTGCGATCACCGCAACCAACCCCTTCTAAAATATTTTTCAAAGTTTTCGTTTTTTTCCAATTTTGTTTAATTTTAAGCACTTTTTTTGCCAAAAACATTTTAAACGCGTAAAAAATAGCAGTTTAGTATAATTTTTTCAAGAGTTAATTTTTAAAAAAATCCGCAAATGAGCCTAGACTTAATAAGTATTTTTGTTTCGTACTCTCCCCTCCCTTCAATTCAAGAGCTCAAGCAATAGGCACCTACCTAATTTTAAAAAATTTGCCATAGTTGATTTTTATTAAATGATGAAACCTCCCATTTCTAGCTACGCCACTGATAAATATCCTGACATATCAGCTTGATTTGATCGAAAATCCGATAGAAAGGAGCAGTCTCTCTTTAATTTTTACCAATCGCAATAGCAAACTGTCACTTGTTGTGGGAAAGTCAATAAAACACAACCTAACATTTCAGTCTGCAGCTTCGTTCTCTCGGTGGCACTCTACTGCTTTGTACTAGTGGAGATTTTACAATCGAAATATGATAAAACAGCGTTTGGCTTTAATAATCTGCGATAGAGTACTCCTTTCTATCAAATTAAGAATAAAGCCGATTACTTTTCTATGGTTAACTTCGCAAAGACAATTTAAAGGAATATGAAGCAGTGTCCGTTTCGAGGCAAAAGAAAATCAAAATGATTCTTCATATTGACAGTTTGGTTTCCTTTTTACCAAGAAAACTACTGCAAGTCCCAGTTACCCTGCAATAAATATTGTAAAATATTTTTCTCTGTTTGTTTCAAAACCAAAACTTCCCAAATCCCACAAGAGCCATACATAAAGCGTGCTTTTTATTTTTTTAAATCGCTCATCTTGTGCAGAAAAACTACTGACTAACCTCGCATGGAAATGGCCTTTTTAAGACAGAATTCCACTTACGTAAGAAATATAAATGCATGTTCTACATATCCGAAAGCGCTTTCCGTATTGTAGTCGGATAAAAAGCTTGACGTATATCTTGCTTTTAGCAGAGAAATATGCTTAGCGGCTGCGGTGGAAATTTATGAATATTAGGGACTTATCGGCACGTAAAGTTGGCATAGCCTGAATTTAATTATGTTATCAAAACAAATTTAAGCAGCATGCTAATGATAATTTTATCATCAGTTTTTTTACAAAATTTTTAATATGGCTATCTTTGTATATTGGAACCAGTTTTTGAAAAAAAAATAAAATAATTTCGTCCAATCAATTTGGGTACCGAAATGGTATCTCCACTATCTTCTTCTTCTTTCCTGGCTTTCCACCTCTGGGTGAGTCTGAGCCTCATCTAATATTTCCCTCCATCTCCCACGATCCTGTGCCTCGACCTGCCACTGCTGGACTCGCATCCTAGATAAATCTGCTGCAAAAGCATCCTTCTATCTTTTTCTCGGTCTACCCATTAATCTTCGGCCATCTGGTCTCTCAAGGAATACTGTCTTTAACAGTTTGTAGTTTTCCGATCTTACTACATGACCTGCTCATCATATTCGATTGGCTTTTATGTGTTTGACTAAACTCCTGTTATTTCATCTCTTTCAAACAACATTCTGAGAACTTTTCTTCCAAACACAAGAAACTTATTTATTTCCCGTTGATTAAGGGTTCAGGTTTCGCTGTAACTACCGGTCGAATTATTGCCCTGTACAAAGTTAGACTGGATTGTCTCTTTAACAGTTTGGATTTCAATATGTGAGAGTTATTTCCCGCCATTATTCGTGCTGAGACATCTTTTTCTACTCGATTGTCGTCCGTGATTACCGTTCATAGGTATTTAAACTCCTTAACCACTTCAAAGTTGAACTCATTAAGGGTTATATTCTGTCTGATTCGAGGCTTTGGATTCTTTATCACCAGCATATATTTTGTTTTTTCTTCGTTTACTCGTAGGCCCAGATATCCTGCTTCTTCCTCTAGTTGTGTGTGTTGGTGTGTATGTCTATGTCATGCGCAAAACCTTTTGTTAGCTCCGACGATATTCTGCTAACTGATGTTACACTGAATGGCGTTGATGTTCTGTTTTCTACCCTTACCTGTGCATATAAGTTTGTTACCCACATTTATGTCCGCTTTAATAATTTCCTTGATATGCCCATCTCTAACATTGTCAGCCATAACCTCCTTCTTTTTATGGAGTCATATGCTTGTCGGAAAACTCCCAGTTCTTTTCTAATATTTGTCTGATCCAAAATATTTGATCCATCGTTGACCTTGCAGCACGAAATCCGCATTGATAGTCGCCGATAATATCTTCCGATAAAGGGTCAGCCTCCTTAATATTATAATTACTAGGATTTTGTGTGATGTGTTGGTAAGCGATATACCTCTATAATTTCGTTGTTCCTTGCTTTCTTTCTTATGTATAGGTATAATGACTTTTCCGTTCCACTCCTTAGGTATTTTCTATTGTTTCCATATTTTTAGAATCATTTCATATATTTTTTGGTGTAAAACGCAGTCTTCCTCCATTTTTTAGCAGTTCTCCATCTATAACATCGTTACCTGGCACTTTGTGTTCTTTGAGAGATGTTATCGCATTCTTAACTTCTTGAAGTGTTGGTAATGTCTTCTTCCTCTGTGTCACCTTCAATATTTAGTAACTTTTTAAAGTACTCCTTCCATTTTCCGACAATTTTCGTTTCCGTCATTATTAGCTCGCCTGTTTCTTTTCTCATGGCTTTTGTTTCTCCAACGCTTCCACCTTTTCTTACTCGCTTTACTTCCCTAAAGAATTTCCGTACTTAATTCATATCTCTATTTCTGTATATTTCCCGTATTTGATGCTCCTTCTTCTTTTTAGCTCTAAGCAATTGTCTTGTCTTTGTTCTTGTCCTGTGAAATTCTTCTTTCAGCAGCATTCAGTCGTTTCTTGGTTTTCATTTCTAGCGCTTCCTCGCATTTTCTGTCAAATCAGCTCCCTATGAGCGTTTCTTACTTCTTCTATGATTGTTGTTATTTCCTACCATGTTTCCTCCAGATCTATGTTGTCCTCCTCGTGTCTTAGACAGTCAAATTTGTTACTTATGGTTACTTGATATTCAACTTCTTTATTTGCTGCTTGAAAGGCTTCTTGGTCTCATCCTGCCTTTTCCCTCTACACTATCGACCTGTGTCTCTAGTAGACTACATGGAAGCAGGAGCATTGCCTACTATTATTTTTTGTGATCTTAGTAGGTCATGTGATTGCGTCGATCACGACCTTTTACTTAACATATTGAAGTGTTTTTGAATTGAAAATAAGGAAAAAATTTTTTTTGCCTCATTTTTGAATCCAAGAAGACAGTATTTCAGTCAATGATTTCTCAGCCGATTATTATCAAAAAGAGGTAGTATCTTCTGAAATTATTGTTACTTGTTTTGGGGCCCATACTGTTTATTTTGCATATAGAGGACCCCAACTCTGCAGATAGAGACAGTAAATTGGTGTGTTATTAGGATGATTCTACGGTTACTGATAAGATTGAACTAGAAAAAAACAACTATTTGAGATTTCCCTTTCCGCAAATTAACAAATGAAGATACGGATTCTTTCGCATATATTTGAATCACAAACTTAATTGGAAGAAGCATTGTGGAAAGATGAGTTTTTTCGGCGAACATCACACTTTCTATTTAGAAATCTAAAAACGGTTTGGAACAACAATAAACTAAAAATAATATACCATTGTCAGGTTGAATCCAGTTTACGTTCTCCAGACATTAGACACTTCAAGTGGGCGCAATATTCTGTCTTACTTTTATCTGTACAAAAGCAAAGACTTTCGGTCGAATGCAGAGTCCAATCTCTGCGGTCTATCGTTGAGCTTTTTCTTCAAGGTCACGTCTTTAGCATGTATTATGTTCAGACATGACGCTAACCTACGTAGTATTGCGTGTGCGGTAGGTTGCAGCGAGTTTTGCCGACGGCAGTCAAAAAAGTCAAAAAATCAATAGACAACCGGCCGAACCAAAAAAAGGAAGATAGAAATATGTGGTTATAAATGTAAAAGACAGAAACATCCGAGCTAAAAAATTTCACGTACACCGCTGGGCACCTCGTACGTGTCATGACCAACTTAAAGTGTCTAGTAGCAGTGGTGCGCCCGGGAATTGACTTCGGGGGGGGAGGTTAAGGATAAATAATAAATAAAACTTAATTTAAAGTAAAAATGTGACCATAACTAGGCTTCTAGGGGGGGGAAGGTTAGTCCACTCTCCCTCTCGGTGCGCCAGCGCTAAAATATGTTTTGTTATCACATTCGGGAAATGAAGATTTGTTTGTCTCTTTAGTTGTCAAAATCCTCTTTTCTAGATCGAGTAGATCAGAGCAAAAATTAATCTGCCTATCTTTTTTTTCTCGCTCAGTTTATTTTTGTTAACGACAAACGTCATTTCCTAGTCCTACGAATCGTTGTCTGTCAAAAAATTTAAGGAAACTTGAGCCTATTTAAGTCTTTTGGCCAATGGGTATTTCTCAAGAAAATCTGTTACCGACTTAATTGCTGATCTTGCCTCGCTTGAAAGATGATAAGGCAGTAGCCACCAACTGCCCATATCCGGAGCAGCGGAGATCTCTAAAACAGGAGAAAGCGTATGCGTACGTTTATTTTGACTTACTTTCTAAGTCAAATTTCAAAAATACTGACGCTATACGGTGCTGATTTTAGCATAAGTTTAATTAAAATTGGGGTATTGCGATCTAAAGTTGTCAAAAAACTTTCCACGCATAATTTTTTTAAGATCTACCGCGACGGGATGATGAAATTTGACAGATAAATATCTTCCTACTGTTTTCAGATTTCTTACCGTTGACGAGATCCCCATAAGTTTCATTTTTCTCACATATAAAAAACTCAACTCTGCAACTGAAGAGCAAATTAAGTAAAGACCAATATATAACAGGAATTTCTAAAAGAAAGTTTCTCTTAAATAATACCGAAAACATAATAAATAAAACCATAACAAGTTTTCTTGCGTCGAGACTTATAAATAGGTAGTAGTTATACTTACTCACATTGTTCCTAAATTTATTTAGCATTATCTGTAAAATTACATTGCTCGATTCATAATTATTAAATCGTTAAAATAATTGCAAATAAATTATTTATGACGGAAATATTGTGGTATTGATTTTAAAGTTCAACATTGCAGGCTCGTAAATTAAAATCACTGTTTACTATTGGCACAAGCAATTGTTGTTCAAATTTCAATTTTACAACAAAACTCTTGTTTTGAAAATAATAATTATTAATGAAATATAGCAGTTGAAAACTAAGAAAGGGAAGGTATGGGTGGATAGCGCTTGTTTTATACCAAAACTAGCTATTGCTAGTGATGGGCGATATTTCTATACCGGTGACATTTATCGGTTACTACCGGCGAGCTAATTTTTAATTTGGTCACTATTAAAGTATAGTCACAGAATCGGCAGTTTTTTTACATTTGAAAATATTTGATATACTATATGTATTGATATGCCAGCGACTATTAGTCACTTTAGTCAGTAATAAACAATAAGATAAGATTAAGGTACAGCGAAAGTCGGATATAACGACGGCAAAAGGGCCAATGAACAAGGGTCGTTATCACCAGTCATCGTTATTAAGAGACTTACATACATAAATTTTTTCTTTTCAATAAACTTTCAATTTTACGAAACCCTTTTATTACTTACCCTGAAATCAATCCTATACGAATTACATATGGATCTAATATAAATTTTACTTATTTTAGTAAAAAATATGTAATCTGTGTTTGTTTTTTGGAACGAGAGTTGAAATAAATCGATTCCACTTTTTTCTCAATGAAGCTGGTTGCGTCTAGAAGCATTAAATAAAATGTAAACAAAGAACATTCATTAGGTCCAGGTAATTCCCTGTACTCCCCGTTCCGGTGCGGTCATTCCCCAAGAATAACTTGTAGCCATTGGTTACAAATTATTTCTGGGTGAACGTTGGTCGTTATATAAGGGATTTTCGATTTAAGAATTGGTCCTGGTTCTAGTTGACATTATTTTCTTTCTTCTTTCTTTAAAAAAGACTACCTATAATTTTGCAAAATTTTAGAGTTATTACCAACCTCCCAGGCTGGTTCTAAAATTTCGTAACCGGGTTGCAACTGTAACGTGATTGTTTTGAAACGAAAGGACCGGTTTCGGTTCTGGTTCAACCAGAACTAATTATAAATCCAAAATCCTTACAAATGAAAAATTATTTTTGAAAGGGAGGCTCCCTCTCCCCACCACCCCCCATTAAATCCTGTCCATTTAGGTAGTCGAAGACCCGCTTTGCCTGCGTTTTTCCACGGTTTTTTGGTTTGGTAGGTAGTTTTTGCGTGATGCTGGAACAAACAAACAGACAGACAAAAAATCTAAAAATTGGATTGGATTGTTTGGTAAAAAAAAATTGACAAAAATTTTCAATGTTTATAAAGTTCTACTTGGAAAAACTATTTTATTATTCGTCAGTATAGAGATATAGAGAGATACGCGAAAAAAACCGAAATCTTTATTTTTAGTTTCTATTTTTCTGCGCCATTATTCTTAAAGCTGTCAAAAACGCCGAAGACTTTCTTCAAGTTAATTTTTTCTCAAGGACACATGCTTTTTTTCTCCTGCCGTTTGGTTCATGAAAATAGAAAGTACGAACTCTGCCTTTTGTTTATGTTCTAATTTACTGCTTAAATAAAAATGATTAGGTTAAAAGTATAATCTATCCGAATTTAAAAAGTAAGAAAACTTATTGTAACCGTATGCAACAATAAAATCATTTAATAATAATAATAATAATAATAATAATAATAAAGGATGACAGATATTTTAAAGCCTCATTTTGACAAGTACCTGACGTTTTGCGTGCATCATCAGCTCAAATTGAAAGATTAAAAAACAAAGAAAAAAAAGTATTTTTAAAATATTAGGTAAAGTTATTTTGTTATAACAAAATGTCAAAAAAACTGTCTCCAAAATATCTTGAGTAAGTCTCCAAAATATCTTGAGTAAGTTACAACAAAAACTAAATTTGGACTGATGATGGTGAATAAACCCAAAACGTCACGTGACTTGTCAAAATAAGCTTGCAAAATGTTATCTGTCATCCTTTATGAACCAAACGGCAGGAGAAAAAAAGGATGTGTCCATAAGAAAAAACGAACTTGACAGTGCTCCTGTCACACTAAAATGTTAAGTCTCAAAAACGAACCTCTTACTAGGTATATCCTAGAAAAGTGCCTGTAGAAAGTTTTAAGCGTTTTTTAGAAGCTTTAAGAATAATGGTGCGGAAAGATAAAAACTAAAAAGAAGATTTCGTTTTTTTTTCTACCTCTCTATCAAATTGCGCAACTTTGCGCTAATTTAAACCATTTCGTATCTCCTACCGTTTAGGAGATAACCACAGTGAGCATCGAATTTGAAACACCCTGTATGTATAACTTTTAGGAAAAGGCTATGAAAACAAAAATGAAATCTTGGCCAAGAGCAAGTGCTGTTTAGCTTGACTTTTTTGAATATCTTAAGGATTAAAAATGCTAATTTAGTCCCTGAAAAGAGAAAGTAAACGTTCCTATTTAATCCCTAAAATGCATAAAAATGTTTTTTGTTTGTATGGTAGGAAGAAGATTTTACCCAGTCTTTCATATCTCTGGTTGAATATCGGTTACATTAAATAAATTGATTTGTCATGTCATTGTATCTGATTAATAAGTTTATAAGTATATTAATGTGTTACAATGTCATATAAGTATTATATAGTATGAAATAAATTGGTTAATCTTATAATTATTAGAAATTATTTAACGACAAGGATATTTTCATTGGGCAATATATCTGGTCAAATTGCCAAGAAATTTTTAGAAAGCCAATTTTTTAACAAAAGCTTGAGTGTATGCAATATCAAAGAATCCCGAACCCGAGGGGTGAGGGAGTTTTTCCGGCATCATGCACGAAAATTAAAAAAAAATTGGCTGAAAACGAAATTTTCTAAAATTTCCGAGAAAATTTCCAGTTATTAATATGCACAAGGTATATTCTCTGAATAATTATCCTAAAACAGATCATCCCACTAAATTTTTCGGAAAATATAATTAGGCGTTTTTTATCTAGCTTTTAAATGACAATTATAAAAAGAATAAATTTAATTAAAAAATATTTTTTTATAACAAGTTTTTATAAAAGAGCCATAAAAATTTTTTCCATAAAAAGGGAATAAAGTTCCACATTTAATCCCGCGGCGAAAGGTTTGTCGCCCGACCATAAGGAGGGCTACAATTCGCTAAGGGATTAAACGGCACTTTAGTTTCGAGGTAAATATACTATTTTATGCACTTTAGGAAAATATATTTGGTAAAATTACGTTATTTCTACGCCAAATGGTTCCTCAACTACAAGAAAGGGTGCTAAGAATGAAATATTGGCCAAAAGCAAGTGCTGTTTGGCTTGACATGCCATAAATTTAATTATAATTTTCTAGTGATTAGTTTTCTTTTAATCCCTGAGGGATTAAATTTACTTCTAATCCCTAAGCTGAGGTATTAAATTTATTTTTAATCACTTAGGAATTAAATTTTCTTTGAATCCCTTAGGGATTCAAAGTATAACTTTAGTTCCTAAAAACAGGGACTAAACGTACCTATTTAATCCCTTAAGTGCATAAAAATAATATTTAACCTTTCTGATACCATAAACAATTTGGGTGCATTTTAAGTTTGGTAATTGCTTCTAATCTCGACACCAAACTTGTGATAAGGGCCTTTTCATTATTATATATTTTGTCCTCTAGGTTAAAGTTCCAAATTTAATTTGCGGCCATCGCTTTTATTATGGTTTAAAAAAAAGGGTTTTTATGGATTGCTATACGTGCCCGCTGGCACCATTTTTTAGTCCACCATACCAATACAGTATGGGGGACTATTAAACTCATTAAATTTTGACTTTTTTTAATTTTATCAAAAATGAGTTACTAAGGTTCCAAAACACCTTAATCATCGTAAAAAAAAAGTTGTCTGTCGGTCTGTCTGTATACACAGTAACTAAAGAACGCCTTAATTGATTTTAACGAAATTTGGTAAAAAAATCCTCTATTGGCTGACCATGAACTGATTAACTTTTGGTTAAAGTGGTGGGGAGTTGAAGGGGGAAAAAGGGGGATAAAATATTTTAAAAAAACTTTAGCACAAAAGCAAGTAGCGACAAACGGTTTTCAGATTTAAATTTCCATGAATATGGACTATAAATTTTGTTATAAAGTCCAAATTCGTGGCAGCTTTTGATATGAGTTTTTCAGATTTTGGTTTTCGTAAATTCAAAACTACAGTTTTTGAGATATTTTCATTTCCTTTCAACATAAAATAATTGATTGTATGATGGACACTAAATCATATTTTTAAAAAAATATCCTTATTTATTTTATACTTTCTTCTGACTGATTTATATATTCGTAATGCTTACCTAATAAATAATTGTCAATCAATCAATAGATCAAGCTACGATAACATCATTAAAGGGCTAGTTAGTATTGGAATTATCGTATAAATAGGATGATTGATGCATTACTCACCCCTCGTGAAATTCAGGTCCCACCTGAGCTCTTTACCTCGCCTTAAGATAAATAGGTTCAATTAAGCATTTCATACAGGGAGCGACCTTACGTTTTACAGCCACTATACGTGACCAACTACTGTAATGTATGCCACCTGTAAACGAATACAGTGCCAAAAGCTGTTGGCTGTGCACAGATTCTCTCTGATTCTTCTGTTTACAATCGACTTCAGGCCATGAGCTCCAGCATTCAAATGCTATGGGCAGACTCTCTTAAAATAAATAGGATCATTAGAACTGGCGTGTGCAGCCACTACGGAACCAACTAGTGTAGAGTATGCCATTTTGAGTCCCACGAGACCGGATTAGACGACAAGGTTTACATGGACAGCCAGGCTGTTTAAAGGCACTTTGCAAACCAGTATACAATGCAAAAAGGAATGGTTTAGTTGTGCGCAGACTCCTTCCAGTAGAGAAAAATGAGGTTGAACTTTTAAAGGTACTATAGGACACATGGGGTTCTCGGGCAACCAGACGGTATACCAGCTCGCAAGAAAAGGTTCTGCGCAGCCATACGTTGGGTTGAAAGATTATCTGGGTTTTACTAGATTCCCTGTATGTATGATATGATATTATGATAAAACCAAAAAATAACAATTTCAGTGACTTTTATGAGGTTGTCGCATTTCTTTTTCTTCAATAAATGTTAAGGGTGGTTCATGGTTAAATTCCTTTTCCGTAACTTTTGCTGTAACTTTACCCTTTTCTTTTTAAAAAGCTGGTTCATGCTAAAATTCCTTTTCCTTAACTTTAGGAGGTTGACACACAAAATTTGGGGTTCTTTTGTCTTACAAATGTGAAAACTTTAATGTATCAGCGTCTCAGCATAGCTATTCAACGAGGAAGCGGAATCAGCGTTTTGGGGACGAAAGAGCTTGAGGCAGAGGAGCCCAAAGAAAATTAGGTTCCATGATCATTTTTATTATTCTATCTTTAAATAAAGTAAAAAGTTAAAAAAAAAATCAATTTGGAGGTTAATAAAACATCAACAAATATTTTTCCGCTCGCACTTGCGCAACGCGATTTTTCCGCTTTTTTTTCCGTAAAAGTTAAATATTGTCCAACTTTCAAGTTTATTCCTTAAGGCTTAAAGAAAAAGAGCATGAACATCCTAATCTGAATACATGAGATTTAATAATTGCTAAAGGAAAAAGATACCACCTCACCTCTAGCTTTTACCAGAGGATAGATGAAATCAGCCATCACAAAATGGACACACACAAGACTAAATCAGGAGTGGTACAATACAAGGCATTTTAGGCAAACCAGAGGGCGCAAGGGAATAGAGCAGGAATCCTAACTGGATACTACGCGCCCCAAAAAGCACCTGGCAAGGGTAAAGGTTGACCAGCACTCAATATTCAGAGAATTCTGGAAGGAGGGCAAACCTCATTCAACTACTTTTTAGGATGTGAACATGAAGCATCCTGACTTTTATCCAAAAGATAAGAAGATTTAACTACTACTTAACAAAATGCAAAAAGTGATACTTTTCCGCACGCGAAAGGAATTGCATATACAACCAGGGTACAAAAGTGACACTCTGCAAATGCGAAGTACGCGATGTTTTCTTCTTGCGTAAAAATTAGCTTGTTAGTTTTTACAGCCAATCAAAAGCTGGGAAATGTTTTCTCATCTGAAATTTATAGCAAAATGGTTGGCTCTTTGGAATTTGTTTTTAAAACAGAGCTTAATAAAAATCAAATAACCATTTAGTTGTAGCTTTGCTTTATGAAAGATTCTAGAATCAATAAAAAGCAAATAATTTACCAATTGGTTTTGCTTTTTCGGCTAAGTTCGGCTAGGGTCGGGTTAGGTCAGTTTGTCAGTCAAGACGCCATGACTGTTTATAAGCTTGAGTACTTTTGCGGTTTCAACTTATATTTTTATGATTTCTGAAACGTAACGTTAAACAAATCATTACCAAAAACTGCAAAAATTTGGCTGGAAAAAGGTTTTGTCAAGCGTTTGTGCTACTTTGGTTCTTTTTAGATTTTTGTATTTTTTAGGAAATATAAAGGAAAATAAATTTTTCTGGCACTTTTGTATTGCATTTCGTCTATACTCTTAGTCCCTATTTCTTTGTACTAAAAGTGCAGTTGAAGCAGTTTCGAGCGATGTGTGTATCAACGTCAACCACTTTGCAATGACATCGAGATTCCTTTGTAATTAGAGTACCGTTAAGTGCGTATAAACCAAAGAAATATACTTTTATCCCTCGACGAATTGAAAAAAATTTCATTTTAGTCCCTTGGTGCATTATGTACCATTTACGGCATTTTTAGGATTCATTTAGCGCCTATTCCTTATCCACATTAGATATGCTTGCTGCCTGTATAGGTACATCTGATATGAATATTGATTATAATTATTTGCAGGCATCCTGTAAATATAGAATAGAATAGACATTATATTATACATCTCAATTTGCTATCGACTATGAAATCGAGTATTAATCAAATTATAAGATGGGACAATATAGGACGTCATAAACTACTGAGACAAGGATAATGCGCTTAATGTTACGAGGGTGCTAATATAATTTGTTACTAGACATTTATATCAGTGTAGATTTACATCAGGAATTCTGCAACGCAACCTTATGACGCCCACTGATCCCCAGCGCCTCTCATGGACGGCTATTTCTTTATTTGTCTAAAAATAGGGATATTCGCCAAAAAGTTGGATTTTTCCAGTTTTTTCATGCGGCGTATTAAGGGCACTAAGTTTTTCCTCCTAATTTATGAGAGAGTCATCGACCACCATATTTAAAATCAACATCACCAATTCAAAAAAAAATAAAAAGAAAGGTGCGACTTTTTTAAAACTCATATGATAACTAAAAAGTATAAATTAGCTAATGGCTTACATACTATTCAGTAAATTTTAATATTTTGCTGAATATATAGACGCTACGCGTCAAGACGCTAGAGATGTAAAGCCACCACTCTTGGGAAACAAAGTGCAAAAATCCGGATGATAAAAGATGTAACGAAATATATTTTTCCACGTTACTTTGATATAGAGATGGACTGTAGTATGGAAAGAAAACATTATAACGATCTCAATAAAATTTCTCAAACATGTACAAACAAGAAAGCTAAAGTCCGGTGTGTTGATGAAGTATTTTTGCTCCAAAATGCAATACTTAAGTAATTACCACTGTTATAATTTGACTTCAGCTTTCTTGTTTAAACCTTACCGATTGATACTTTTGTGTAAATGATTAGTTCTATGTAAAACGTGTTACCCCTTCATACAAACTTGTATCATATATTCTTCATCCCTTAAAATTTGTTGTTTAAGTAATCAACTTAGTTGTATTACATATAAATATTATCAACCCATTTTAGACACAACATTTTCGAGGGTAATACGTAATAATGCGTGGTTTCTTTGCCAATTTCACTCCTCCTGTGGACTCGTGAAATTATAGAAAACACGCAATCATGGAAAATTGTCGGTAATTTTAAAGCTTTTCTATTTAGGGGATAATTTTACAATTGAAAACAAAAAAAAGGATGAATTAATTAATGAATTTACTAACCGGTTTACTTTTAATAACACTTCGTGGGTTTCTTTCTTGGCAAAAAATAACCACTGTATGTTTACAAAATTTGCCACCACCTGACAAAACCAAAACAGTGAGTTGGAATAAATGCCATATCGTTCTAGACATCACAGAGGGAAAGCGACGGAGATATGTAGGATGTGGACATATAACTATGAGATAATATAACGACCCTCCCCTTGCTTTTTCCGAGAAAAATGCGTACAGATAATAACTGTCCCAATCAGGTTGGCCTGGAAAAAACCCATAGACGAGGAGTGTAATGGGCAGGCGCGTCGATTGCCTCATTAGTGAAAGCAACTGACAACCATCTGACAGCAAAAATGTAGGTTTATGTTTAATATTTTTGTTTACTTTCGGAGAATCTATTAAAATAGTGGACACTACCGGAAAAAAAATTAAAAAACTGTTGTCTACTGTTTCCTGTAATAATCACAGAAAATACCGCCACAAAATTATAAAACACAAATACTCTACAATAACATAAACAAAATGGAAAAACTATACTTTGTCAAAAATGTAAACTTTTCGACAATGCCCAGTTTTCTCAGGAAGTGGGTTCGGCACTTGGGGCCATGTCTTCGTGTAACGGGTTTACCTTGTAGATTGAAACCTTCGAGTAAGGTTAAACTTGCGGTTGGAGAGATTTTATCCATAATATAATAAATAAATTCAATTAAATAAAATCAAAGTTTTCGGACAGATGATGTCGTTGTCACTTCCAGGCATGGAGTTGTTAGTGCATGCGCAGTAGCATTTTAGCTTATGGTCTGGTGGCCCAAACAGTTTCAAAGCCAACCGCAATTTTGAATTTTCTTCTTTGTTTTTCAAAGTTATTTTCGTTACACATTTTGCGGCATTTGGGCCGTTGTAGTATCTCATAGTTATATTGGTGTGGCGCAGTCGCGAAAACAAGCCTAAATGAATAGGTGAATGGCAGAGGTTTTGCCGCGTTCATTCTTGAACTGTGAGCGTGCATTTGATGTGCTTTGGCTGTTGAGTGATCGATTCCTCTGGCAGCTTCGAAAATAAGATCAAAAGATTTCTCAGATAATAATATAACCAAAGTCTCCGTAAGAATCGGGGTATCTTTCCTTTATTTGATCTAAGGTTTCTTCCGTGTAACAGCTCCATAACGATTAATTTTATGGAATTAGTATAATAGTCAAGGAAAAAATTATCGGGGTATTTACACTAATGCTTAAAAATTTTATTGCTTAAAAACATCACGAGTTAATGTTATTTCATAAAATGTGAAAAAGTGAACAAAATTATCTGAGAGCGAAAAAAAAGCATCATACATAAGTTTATGTTATTTTACAAAATGTGAAGATGAACAAATTTATTTGATAATTTTTATGCACAAGTGTAATTAAACGAGGAAAGTACACGAATAGATATGGAAATGTCAAAACAAAAATTATACCAATGCAGTAAGCAATGTAATTTTAACATGTGTTGCCAAAACTGACAGGTTTTGACGTAATGAAAACAATAGGAGTATGCAATTTCTGCTGTAAGTTTGTGAAAATTGCACACCTCTAATGTGATATTTACAGTATTTTCCACTCAAAATTTTGTTATTCTACGAGCGTGCGGAAAAGTTACTTTTCCGCACGATTTTTCGTTTTGACAGTTGTACTTTTCTACAGGATTTTTACTTTTTCGCACGATTTTTAACGTAGCGCACGTTGTTCACTTTTTAGGACAATATTTTAATTCAAGATATACTTTAAATCAAATTACTATCTATATGGGTACTATTTTTCATGAAGAAAATTCATAGCCTTAACCATGAAACTTAAAAAGTCACATGCAGGCACTTTAATAAAAAAAAAACGTGCGGAAAAGTCACTTTCCCCACTAGTACAGTTGGGCCAGTACCGCATTGTTTTCTTTATTCTTTTGAAGATTTCATAAAATCTTTTTGCACAATTTTTACCTAAAAATAATTGCTGTATAATAATAGGTAAAATAATTGCAGATATTATGTGCTTTAGTGCTTTGCCTGTTTTAGTATTATTTAATGCTAAAGTATAACTGGAAAATAATATTTTGAAGTTGATCTTATCCTTAGCAGTAAAATCTTCGAATTACTGGGCAAGGTCATCCCATATCCTCCAATCATTCTGTTTTATTGCCTAATATCTCAATTATACAGGGTGATGTAAAATTAATCTCAAATATTTCAATAACAGCAAATATGAGTAGGTGTCCATACCAGCGTGTAATGGGTATTTTTTAAACGTATTCATATATACTTATACCTAACGCGTTCAAAACAAAGCGAAAAGGCACTACATTTTTGACTTATTTACGCCATTGTTCGAACGAGGCTCGATTTTATGGTGGAGGCGATGACCAACAGCTGACTTCAATCAAAGCGTGATTGCATCGTGATATACGCAACGAGCGTTTTAAACAAGTTAGGTATAAGTCTACGGATACGTTTAAATAATAGCTAAATGCTCCTAAAACTATTTTTACTGGAGTCTAATTTTTAAAACCAGTAAAGGAAACACTCGTCAGCCAATGTACATCGAAATACGTTGGCAGTTCAAGAATTCAGCCCCAACCTCGCGGCGCTTTTTCTGTCATTTAAGCACAACAACTAATCTATCTTCGCGATGTCTTCATCCCTGTCGCGATGTAGGTGGACGGAGGAATTAGCATTGCACCTGATAGGAGACTGCGATGGTCATGCCAGATTAAGGCAGCAGATATGGGGTGCCCCCCCAATAAAAGAGTAGGAGCTACACTCTCTAAGATGGGCTGACGTGCTGACCTCTGTAAGGAAGGTAGGAAGGCCCGGAGAGAGAGAGGCAGGACGTGTAGAGGGAGTGGAAGGATAAGGGTGTGAGACGGGATATGGGCGAAATGCTACTCATCCCTGTCGCCCTTCAACATTCAGAATAATATGGAACTCATACTTACCAGGTCGTTAGACCTCCTGGTGTATCAAAGTATAGTTCGTGCAAGCTCCGACCCTGTAGGAGGGCGGAGACGTCCCGGCACCTTATTACAGATCATCGTCAAAAGTTCAAACGTAAAAAAAATTAAAACATATTTTTTAGAGATTGGTTTTGAATCACAGAACAACACACTGTATACACCGAAGCTAATTTGATCCCATAAACAAAAAGTAAATAAACGAAGTCAATTTCATCAAACGGCCTGAACAGCCTTATACATAAAATAAACGTATCTACATTTCTCAAATAAAGGAAAAAGGGTCCTTGTCAATTTAGTATAACTTGAACCCATGCAATAACCGAAAACCCCTATTTGAAAAGAAATTGTCTGCATTTTTCTCTTATCTGGTTCTTCTTATTATTAAGGGGCATACATTTTTTGTATTAAATTCAATCTCTAAAACGTTTAGGAGTTATTTAAGTCACAAGGAAGGAGAGTAACAACTTTCCCCCGTGGATTGTTTGACGTTTTCAGGAAAAATATGCATATGGCTTTCTCTCCACCATCACATAATCTAAAAAGTAATTTAACTCTTATGGTTTTAGCACCCTTTGACTAGAGTCCATGTATTCAATTTGATAGATCTGATATTTAAAGAAATAATTTGACATACTACCGCTGCCATATTAAAGGTCACACTATCATCGCTGAGCCAGATTCTATCATCCAAATTTGGCAAGATCAAATCTAGAGAAGACTTTTGAAGGGTTTACCCAACTTGTCATATTGATAATTCATAACCTAAAAAAAAATTTATTCAGAATCATAATAATGTTAAATCATTGTATAAAGAAGTAAATGCATTATTATCAATAGAGATTTTTACCCAAGTTTTCGTAGTTTTAATGCACAATTCATAAGCACAGTGCATAATAAGTTGGTTAACTTTAATTTCATGCACTATCAATATAAAAAAAAAATCCATGTCAAAGGCCAAGAAAAAATAATGGTTGGTTGATCTCTAAATAGAAGTGATTGATTTTAGCTGATATTAGGAAACAGAAATTTAGGAAGAAGGAAGAATACCTAAACTATTGAGGGTAGGTAATGAAAAACATTTTTTTGTTCTTCTTGTTTGTCAATTTGGTATGTATATATTATTATTATAGAGAAAGTGCAATAATCAAAATGTTAATTGACTGACGTCATGTTGTTCCACTCTAGAAAACTTTCTTGCAGCTCTAAATAGGTCTAAATAAAGAATGGAAAAATATTTTGTTAGTCGCATACGTTTGGGGTGGAGGGGGTCAGTCGGTGAGTGGGGAGCAGGCACGGCGAATAAGGCAAAAAAAATTGTCAAATAAAATATAGACTATAGCCTTATTGGGACTCAGCATGCTAGCGATACTAATGTTATTAAATATAATCGGTTTAGCCATTTTACCTCTAACATATATACTGTAACTCTAATAATAATGATGTAAATCGATTTTTTTTTATTTTCTATTCTAGATCACACAGGAAAGAAAAAACATGAAAATTATAATAAATTCTGTTCAATTTAATACAAAAATTTACAACTATATCCAAACCGATTTTCCCAAATTCTGGTTGCTTCTTGTATCTTCCGTAATGAGTATACAGAAAACGGTAAAATATTTGCATGGAAATGGTAAAATATTTGCATGGAAGTGGTAAAATATTTGCTATCCACTTTGCATTTTACCTTTTTTGCTCCTGCGAAAAAAGCTACTTTTTACCCACAAAAATGCATCGAAACGGTAGCAGATAAAATAGTAAAACAATCATAATTTTGTTTTCGTGAAACCAAAGGTTCCAAATTTCCAACATAGATAAAATAGTGAAAAAAAAGTAAATAAAGAAACTACGCGACTGCTAGTTCTAAATCGACTTTAGTACATGGAATAGAGAAATATTTTTCTCCAATTAAGTTCGTTAATTTGACTATAGGCATGCGACTGCAATAGTAAACCCGATTTAGAACTGGCAGTTTTGGTGTGTCTTATGATATAAGACTTTAACTCCATCCCGTAGGTACTCCTTAGAAGTATAGGAAGAAGGAGTAGTGCGGTCAGGAGAAATGTGAGATGAGTCGGATGGTCACTGCCAATAAAGCAAAATTTGTTTAATAAAAATCGATTTATATTTGAGGAAGTTATGCGTCCAAAATCATATTAGAATTAACAATATGGCGCCTAGCATTTGCCATATTGCTGTTTTTAAATAAAATAAAGCTTATAGCATTCTTAGGAATATCAGCTTTTCAACAATACCACTTTTATCAAAATCGGTTCAGTCTTTTGGTCTCTATTGTGGCACATATGTACATACATACATACTTACATACATACATACATACATACATACATACATACATGCATACATACACATATATACATACTCCATCCAACTCGAACAATATTACCCTCGTGCTATATAGGCAGTCGGGTAAAAAACTTTTTGAAATAAAAAAAATGGTCAAGTTTTCTGGAAAGTGTTGTTTGAAAATTATTTTTGACTTTTTTGTTTAGTAGCTAATCCAACCCAACTTTGTTTACAGAAAACAAGAAAGCGATCAAAATTTTTGGAACGTTTTCTGCTTAAGTGAAAATTACATATAAATAAGTATTTTTTCCCTACAAAGTAAATAGACCACCCTTTCCTCAAAAAGAGCTGTGTCTGCCCCTGACTTGTCAAAACCCTGTCAAAAATTAACCAGGTTCAACCAGAACCAGGACCACTTGTAAATCGTAAATCCTTTATAGGTCGAACGAATAGGATTATTATTAAATGTTTACTCGTTTTAATGTTAATAACAAAAAAAAGCAACTCAGAATTAAATTATGTGTATCCTGCAACAAAACCTAGCGCTAAGTAGAGCGAACATTATCAGTTAAATGCCCCGCAATTATACTTAAACAGGTTTCATAACTTCATCGATATAGCACAACAGTAAAACGGCGCAACTTTAACAACTACACTGCTAACTGCGCGCCATTGTCGTTAGCAAGAACGTATTCTTAATCTGATAGGGGATTCTGGAGCCTTAGAAAAAGTAATGGTGAGATTTACACAAGACTTGTACCCTGTTAAAAATTACCAGCAAAGGATTTTAGTATTTTAGCAAATTTTGAATCAAAATGAGTCAACAACGCGACTTAATTAATTTAAGTTAATTTAGGGTGAAATTAAGACAAGAAAGAATATTTCAGTCAAAACTGATTTAATTTAACTCATAATTGAGGACATTTGTCACTCAATGCCCAGTGTCGACTTGTTTTAACTCTAAATTTTTTACAAAATATTTAATTAATTAAATAATTTTAAATTAAAGGTATCATTTGGTTAATCTGTTTAAAAAAATTACCGTCGTAAGGCATTATTTTACAAAAAAAAATCGAACTTACCTGAGACACTCCTCAACTAGCAACCAATGTTTACGCTGCCAAAAAAACCACTTCAACACTCTTAAAAACTCATCAAGTCTTGATAAGATTTTAAGAGATTTTATTGGTTTGAAGAGACTTGAACCGGCAAAAATGTATGCCGCATGAAAACTGACAAGTTCTTATGATGTTTCATGAGAATCATTTTAAAATAATATCTGACTATTGAAAACTCACAAGATTTCAAAAGATCCTTAAGACAATAAAATTTCATGTTTAGATGTTTTACAAGATTTCATTATGTTACACTAGATGCATGATATTTCATGAGGTTTAGCAAGAAAGATTTTGATGAGATTTTACAAGATTTTACAAGTCATAAGTAAAAGAATGAAAGTTTTTAAAAGACTACAAGATTTCATGAGAAATAGGCTAAAGGGTTGTGAAGATTTAACAAGATTATATAAGCATTAAAGTGTAGAATATAGACATGTAATGCAGATTTGACAAGCAAGATGAAAATTTAAAATATTTTATGAGTACCTATAAAAATAAATTTAAAAGAATATATTATAGAGATTTATAATTAACAAAATTTTACTATAGCGAGAGATTTTTGAAGATTTCGTAAGTTTATATCAGACACAGATTTCATGAGGTTTAGCAAGCAAAAACATGTAAACTTATCAAAACCAGTGAAATCTTATCAACTTTTTTCTCTTAAAATGTGCTTAAAATTGCTAAAAACATGTGGATTTTCTCATTTAATCTCATGAAATCTGATAGAAGGTCTTAAAAAACTGCTGAAGACATGGGCAATCTCATGAAATCTTCTCCAAACTGCTGAGAACATGCAAACTTGTCAAAACCATTGAAACCTTATCAACTTGTTTCTCTTAAAATCTGCTTTAAACTGCTTGTTTTCTCATGTAATCTTGTGAAATCTGATGGAGGATAGGTCTTTTAAAAACTGCTGAAAACATGTGTATTCTCATAAAACCTTGTGAATCTTATTAACTTTGATTTAAATTTTTGTTCAAATCTGCTCAAGTCTTAACAAAACCAGTAGAAGTAGAACCTTTAAAATACTGGTGAAATCTTATCAACTCCTATCACAAATTCTTTTAAAGACTTTTCAAAACTCTTAAAAACTTATTAAGGTGCTTATGCACAACTCATGATGTTTGACGAGTTTTGAATCTCTTTCCAACATTGAAAGTTAATGAGATTTCACCCGAAAGTGGTGTTTCATAAACCGCATGAAATACTGACCAAAACTCCTGCGAATCCCTATATAATCCGTCTTTACCATAAGCTCATTGTTTTGTAAACTTTCAAAAAAGTAATTGAATGTTCAACACAACCACACTTTGCCCTCAACGTTTTCTCTTGTTCCGATGGTTTTTTGGATCAATTTTTCACGTTTTTATTTCGTAAAAAGGTTGAAAACTCATTAGTCATCGAGTAAGTACAAAATAAGTTCTAAATTTTTGATCATTTTTGGAATTTTAATTTCGAAAGTTTTTTTAATATTTATGTTGGTTTAATATGTATTTTATTTTGTCATTTTACAAATATTTTCACCTTTTTTTGCTAGGCGTTTGACATTCAAACCTTGAAAATGGGACAGTAGTCCCGAAACGCGTCAGTTGACTTAAAATAAAAAATTTTTGCACTCAAAACATCTTTATTTCATAATGAACCTTCCGGAGTTTTCAAATAATGAACATGAAGGTATTAACTTTAAATAAATCTAGATATTATGCCTTTGTCACATAATTTTTTTTGAATATTCGTACGAAACCAGCTTTCCTTAGAGAAGTTTCACTTTGTTAAAGATTTTCAAAAATAGGTAAAAAAAAAATATTTTAATTTAAATGGTTCGCATCTTTTCGCAACTTTTTGAATTTTATGATTTTTTTTATTTTAATGTTTATAATTTATATAAATACCGACGTGGCGATAAAGACCAGCACATTCGCTGTTTAATAGGACAAATTTAATTTTCCCATGTTACTTAAAAACCCCTCCTCAGTGGTGCACCATGAGTGGAGTGAATAATACATAAAGTTGCGCATTCGCAATTTGATAGGACAAGTTTAATTTAGTCATATATTTCCTGACTTAGAAACCCTTCAGTGGCGTACACTTTAGGTGGCTAAGAGCTCGAAATTTTTCTAAAATAACAAAAAAAAACGATGAATCTCTTAATTTATTTCACCCTTCCGGACCTACATTATAAACTCCCTTTTTCCCTTACTCTCGTTAAAAATCTCCTTCACCCCGATTTACCACAGATTTTCTTGTATGTCCTTATTTTAGTAAAAATGTAATAAAGTAATAAAAAAAGGTTCGTGTGTCCAGGCACCCTGTTTATTAAATGAAATATCCACCTAACTTTGTCAAATTAATGATGGATTAATAATTTTTTGTCAAAAATAAATACTTCTGAACAATCATATAGTTTTGTCTTACTGGATATTTAATTCCGCCCACTGTACGATGCAGCGGCGGCAACGAAATGGGCATGACATATTTGGGTTTGATTTTTAATATTCTCACTAAGATAATTACTGTAGTTTGTGAATATGTGCACGGAAAAAAGCTCTTGTTGGAACAAAATTATTAATCTTGATCCAAGAATAGCTTCATCTTCGATATCCTCAACTCTGGTTATTCTTTATCCAAGTAATATCCTATTTTTAAATATAATGCATGACTAGCGTTGAGACAAGTGTAATTTATATGATAATTCAAATATAGGTCTGGACTTATTTTAAGACAATGTGGTTTTTTACTTTAAGCGGACGCTATACTTAATTCAAATTTTTTATTTGCTTGTTTCGAACACTGCTTTAGGTTGTATTGATATCAAATGCTATTCGAACGAGAATAACATGTTTTTAACGCAAAAGTAACTATACTTCAATTAAATAATATTTTATACTTACTAAGAAAAAATTATACTTACCTCAAATAGTTCTTATACTTGACTGAAACCGACCTTATATTTCACACCAATTGTAATTTTGAAAAAAAAGTAGCATATATATAATATATGCTAATATAATAATGTTATTTTACTATAACGTAGCGTAAACCCGTCACTTGCAAAATAACCCTTCTCCTATAACCATGCTAATTCAGTCCCGTAGCAGAATCAAATCAACACGATTATTGGTTACAAATTTTCAAACAACAGACATTTCCATGTGCGGATTATATGGTGTACTTCCAGTGCCGAGTTTCTGCGGCTCACACATATATCAAAAAACTTCCGCAAGCTGCCAGCTAGATGTTATGACCACAATTTCGAACCAACTCTCGTGACAGCACGCTCTTAAGCGCTCTTACAAAAGAGACGGTCAAGACCCTGCCAAACAATAGGTGCTTTCGCCACTTCATCCACACTTCTTAACAACCGTGGGTACATAATGTTTCTCCTATTAATATAAGGGAAGTATTTAACTTTTTAGACGTTTAAACTAAAGATATAGGGTTATAGTTTTACCTATATTAAATAATAGATATTAAGATAAAAACCTAAAACTGAAGGCCGTTAAGTCTTTGTTGTTACCATACCAAACAACAAAGAGGGAGAATGGATTAGCCAAGCGGTCTTACGGTGCGATTCATATTGGGATATTTCTTGTTTTTAGTACAGCTCTTCTTATTTTAAAACTAACTTAGGCTTTATAGCAATAATAAAAGGACTTAATCCAAATTGAACCTCTGCAGTTAAACTAAGTTTAAAGTATGATTCAATAAATTCGTAACGTATTTTAGGTCAAGATTTATCTTTTTCTTGTGACAATTTTTTTTCGACTTTGTTGTAATATTTTTTCGCTTTCAAAGAAGAATTTCTCGTTTTAGTCCAAGTAAACTACCTGTTTTTTGAAAGAATAATAAACTCTTATCGGTTTACTTCTAGAAGTTATTCTAGAAGAGGTTTGGTTTTGATTTAAATTACCGCCTCTTCCTATTTAAAGTATATTTGGTTTCTATTAAAGTATAAGAGCCTTCGTAGATCAAGAATAGGTAATTGCTTAATTCTAATAATCCCTATTCTTATACTAAGAATAATATACTTAAAGCAAATGTAATTTTTCAAGAATAGAGCTATTCTTAAATATAGAATAGATTCTTTTCCGTGTGGGTACTTACTTTATAAAAGAAAAAACGTTATACATAACAAAATAAAATTATAAACGAAACCTATCTCAAACCATAAAACTTACGTCGATAACGCTTTTTAGATTTTTCTGAGAAGTATGACAGGTAATTTTTGTTGTGTTCTTTAGGAGTTAATTTTTTTTGGCTTTGCTAATGTACCCTTTTTTATTTATTTTTTTGACACATAGTTTATAGTAATTTTTTGGTCCTGCATACCAAATGGTCAGTATTGCTTGCTTCAGTTATCTCGTATTTGAATTTGTTGGAGTAGTTTAGTTTAGCCTTCTCTTGATTCTTTTACTATTCTACAAGAGCAAACTGCAAAATCTTGCGTGCTTAAAATGGATTCTAAAAGAAAATCTGTTTTCCGAGTGTTTTAGTTTTGTAGTTTAGCCATTTTAGGGGTTTTATTGTTTTGATAGTTTTATCAGGCCAACCACAAAGGAAAATCTTAAGCTTTTAGCACAATAAAAGATAATATTCCTGAATTCTTGGTTACTATTGTATATTGTTAACGGTTGTTTTTTTACTAAATATTATGGGTTTAAGCAACAAAAATTATGTTAAGGTTATGAAGAAGACGGGTGTTAACTCTGGAACCAAGAAACCGATTTTGATGCGATTTTTTTCGGTTTGAAGCTTATTCTTCTGGAAGAGTTCTTAGCTATGTTTAATAAAAATATAGATAATAGGCGTAAAATCTGAACCGTTGATCCTATTACAATGAATTTATAGATGTAGATTAATAACCAGTTTATTTCAATTTCGTCAAGTAAACAAAACATGGTGATGGTTTCTAGAAAATTACGCATGGTCCTAGGGGGTTTTAAAATTTTTAATTTAACTTTTTTACCTAATATTAAATAAGAAAAGGATTGGCCAAATGTTCTAATCAGTACTTACATGGCAGTGAAGTATAGGCGCTAAAAGAAGAAGAAAATAAATTAATCAACGCAGTAGAAATGGTCTACTTACGAAGGAGTGTAATATGATATTCAAAATAGAACACATAAAAAATAAAGATATGTG
This sequence comes from Oxystoma pomonae, assembly GCA_963921995.1. NCBI lineage: Eukaryota > Metazoa > Arthropoda > Insecta > Coleoptera > Brentidae > Oxystoma > Oxystoma pomonae. The sequence continues at coordinate 74,338,075 of OY998169.1, read as the reverse complement.
AAATGCAATGAAAGCCACAGAGACAGTGGGGGAGAGAATAGAGACCAAACCATCAGGAAGAAACAAAAGAGGTCGCCTGCGTAGATCCTGAAATGAGAGCGTAAGAAAATCTATGGAAGCAAGAGGTATGGAGGAAGATCTGGCATATGCTACGATAGAGAAGGCTAGCGTAGACGTCTGGAAAGGCATCAGCTTAGATTTGAATATTATATATTGTAAACACGCTATCCCAGTAATATGTATACACGTAATATTATATGGTTTTGAAAATGCAGCGGACTATTATGTAGATAAAATGACTTTAATGATGAAATGACAATAACAGTATAGCAACAAAAACGATGCTAACGTAATTAAACATTAAAAAAATTTTGAAAATAGACACTTAAAGTTTGTATCCTTATCTCAATCGAGTCGACCAATCAAGCAGATGCACTTTTAAAATCATGGCGAACGCGTGACAGCTCCAGCTGATTAAATGCACGAAAACCTCGTTAGGTATGATAAGGGAGTCGTAACATTACAACCGTCCCTGCATACGAAACGATGTTTTGACGTATTTGATCAGCTGGAGCTGTCACGCATTCGCCATTAGTTTAAAAGTACTCCTGCTCGATAGGTCGACTCGATAGAGATAAGGATACGAATGTCGATAAACTCGAAAATTAACTTTAAGTGTCTAATGACTCTTTGGACAAAAGCGCGACATGTTGGTCGACTAAGCCGAAGGAGAGGTTCACAAGTCTAGCGAATGTGCAAAAAGTTTTTCACGATACTTTCCGTACGACTGCTTTTTGTTTTTTTAGTAAATTATAAAACCGTGAGAAAAGATGACATGTCAGTATGCAAAGTACTGATTTGAATATTTTTAATGGTTCAACAGATAAATTTTAAAGCTACAAGTATTTGTTACCTGAATAGGTTATGTTATTATCGAGGTCATCACTATTACTACTTACATTATAGTTGTTTGATCTATTTTTTTTAACTAATTGGATATGGATCGGTATTTATTAGTAGTATTCTATTGTTAAGTTTTAATTGTTACCTAATCCTTTAATTATTATTATAATTGTATCTTATTTTTGTTAATGGGGGAATCTCGTAAAATAAGTAAATAAAGAAATGTGCAAAATCTCATTTTCTTAAGAGGTCGTATAAAAATTTTTGCGATTTTCCTTCATCAGTAACCAACCAATCTGCAAATGTCATGTTCTTTTAAAAACTCAAAATATCTGCGGATATATTGATTACCCATAAACGGATCTTAAAGAACTTTTTATCACCTATAAAGCGATTCCCGGAAATGTAAATAGTCCTGCTGGTCCAGGCACCTGCGGCCGTAAAATTGGAGGCTATAAATTCGCCCTTAAAATAAAACGCATACGTAGAAGATAAATTATTCTCCAGCTGAAATAATATGGAATAAATAATATACAACAAATTATTTGGTTTATAGCGCTTTCTCGAGTAGAGTAGTGATGTCACGAATCTACTCACGGATGCTCCGAATGCCAACCGGAGTGATCGCGCAGAGAGTGATTATCGGACAAGCCATTTGTTTGAAAAATTATATTTTAACCTCACTTTTTAATTTGTTTATTTCAGTTTCAATATTTTTGAAATTGGACAGCCGTTTGAAAAAGACGCGGGTACTCAAAGAGAAACCGGAACAGAATATTAATCAAAAAAGTAAAGTATTGTAGTCATTTGTACCTATATAAATTATTTTTATTTTGCTTAAGGTAGGTTTACCCAACTCATAATTATTCTTAAGCATAAATTTAGTGCTAATTCTGTATGTGTGTCTTTCTTCATCAAAATCAAGAGGCAGACATGCAGAATTAGCGCTAAATTTATACATAATAATGAGTTGAGTAAATCTCCCATTACTTACTCCCCAGTATAATCGGGGCCCACCTCAGCCACATAATTGAGTATTTTGATCCGCTTTTGGAGGCTACCCCTATCAAGTGCAAGTTGGACAGAAATTTCTTTCTCCTCGGATGAAGTAGAAGAATTGAGGAACAATTCATCAATTAGCTATTGTGTGTCAAGAACGCAAAGTAATAGTTTGCCGCTTAAGAAAAAAGTCTGACGCGCGACGCGAAGCTGAGCGCGGCAATGTTTTGAATGCGTCAAAGTTTTTGCGCTCGAATTACAGACAAGATTTTTTCTAGAGCCGAGTGAAAAGTAGTTGAAGGAGAGAGATCGGTTTTTGACTTTTTAGCTCGCAGAGCAGCAATTTGGTTACTTTTCCTATCGGCGAACGACAAAGTAAAATTTATTAAATAAAACTGTAAAGAACAAGTTTTTATTAAATGCACTCAAAAGTAGAAAATAATTTTTTATTTTTTGTATACCATAATAAAATTCTAACTCTAGATATCGTATATCGGTCACATCGACGATTCACTTAAGAAACATTTGTATTAATTTATAACCTGAGGACATTTTAAAAAGCTTGGCAAGCACGGCAAGCTCACCGATTCTCAGCTTCTTTAGATGAAATCATTATGTTTATCATTTGAATAGAAGAAGAATTTAGTTCTTCTTTTGTGGTTCTCTCTTTGTCACCATAAAGTTAAAATTTTTGATTTGCGCCCATCGTCTTTATTATGGCGTAAGAAACATCAAAAATTACTTTATATTTTTGAGTGCATTTAATAAAAGCTTGTTCTTTAAAAGTTTTTTTTAATAAAAATTTATTTTTTTATTTTTAGATTTCTACCCTAAATCGTCCATTTTGAATCCGCGATATTGAAATTTTTATATCTGACCAAAAATTCATATCCCCTTCCTCAAAAACCCCTGTATGCCAATTTTGATATTGATGTATTATTATTCCCACGGTAGAGGGAAGTGTGTACCTAATAATACCATACCATTGTATTGTCGCCGGAACTATAAACGCATACAAAATTTAAACACACCCTTAATTTTTAGATTTGTACCCTTAATCGTCCATTTTGAATCCGCCATATTGAAATTTTCAAATCTGATCAAACATTCATAATTCCCCTCCTTAAAAACTCCTGTATGCCAATTTTAATTGAAATCGAACAAACTAAATCCTTTTCCTCCTCCACTTCCCTCGTTAGAGGGAGGTGGGTACCTGAGAATACAATATTATTGTATTTTCACCGGAACTATAAACCCATACCAAAATTGGTCAGCAAAACATTACCGAAGATCGTCCATCTTGAATCCGCCATATTGAATTTTCAAAATCTGATCAAAAATTCATATTCCTTATCCCCACAATACCCGTATACCAATTTTGGTTGAAATCGGACAAACTTAGGTGTTTCCCTTCTCCACTCCTCTCATAGAGGGGAAGGCTATCCAATAATGACATATTATTGTATTGTCACCGGAACTATAAATGCATGCCAAATTTGAAGGAAGTATGAAGTGTATAGGTTAGTTAAAATTGGCTAGCAAAAGATGACCAAAAATCGTCCATCTTGAATCCGTCATATTGAATTTTCAAAATCTGATTAGAAACTCGTTATCTCTATCCCCAAGTGCCCCAACACACCAAATTTCAACGAAATCGGGGATAGTTCAACTGTACCCCCACCCTCTTCGAGTAGGGAGGAGCTGTTAATTTCGTCATACTATATTCTTATGTTGTCACCGCAACTATATAAGCATGCCAAATTTGAAGCCGATCGGATGTCGGGAAGTTGGTAAAAATTAAGTTGCAAGATTCCACCCGAACATAGTTACATACATACAATGCAAGTTAAAAATAAAAGCTTGTAAAAATCGCTCGCTCCTCTGAAAAGAGCAACTTTGCGCTTTCTTATTTATTTTTTTAGTGATTCCATGGCCTACTGCATCCACTGCCAAACTGGTTATTAATATCCTGCATTTCATAACCAAATATTTGCCTAAGTACTAAGTATTTGCTATTTAATTTTTTATTAACATTTTTATCGCGAATATTTCAAAAACCGTAAAAGATAAGATAGCAGTATGCAGTATTCTTGAAAATTGGATTTTTGTCAAAATATATAGGGTGTCTCATTTAAAGAATACAGGTTTTTTGATACATGCATTTTAAGTGAACTATCAGAGAAAACTTAAAAATAGTTCTTTTAGCGAGTTTTTGTTGGAACCTTCAATCATGCTTACTTTGACCTCTAGAAGGGGGAGACTTATAATGGATCACCCTGTAAAGTGTTATTAGGGACTCATTTGGCGCCGTTTAATATAAAGCGCCAATTCAGATTCAGATTGGTAATTTATGCTTACGCATTTACACAAGTCAAGATGTTAAAACATAAAATCATCATAAAAAATGTTATAAACAAGTAATTTAAAAAAAAGTATTGCCTACTACACAAAACACGTCAATAACTTAGATAACAAGTTTACTGCATAAAATCTAACGTAAAAATTTTAAACACATACAATTAAAAAAATTAGAGATAAACTAAAAACAAAAAACGAATATTCAAGTTATAGCACACCAAAAACAAATTCAACAGAATTAATTAAAGCTACCTATCAGTTAAATAATAAAATGAAAGAAAAAAGGCTATATAATTAATTAATGTAACAACCCTAAAAGCGAACCTTATAAGATTATTTAAATATTATCCATATTTGAATTTAAGAACTGCTCCAAAGTGTAAAAAGCATTTTTAAGTAAAAAGTTTTTTACTAATTCTTTATGATCCAAGCCTCTTATTCTCAGTGGTAAAGTGTTGTAAAACTTTATGCAATAATAATTTGTACCGATCGTACAATAAAAGGATACGTTATTTTAAAATGGATAAATTGCTGCTGTGTTTTTTTTTTGTAAAGTAAAGAGCGTATATCTCTAGAGCGGGGGAGAATTTCACCACACTAATACACAAGGAAAATCAGAATATGTTGTATCTTACAGTAATCCATCGCAAATAAGGGAAGACACTATTTAATTGTGTGCACACATGCTTAGCCTTTATTATAATAATAATAATAATTCTCCATTGTTGCTATTAAAAATCAAAAATAAACACGTAAAGTAAGTTAATTTTTAGTCATTTTCTTTCGTTTTTTTAATAACACACAGTTTTTCGAATTAGCGACTCTGACATTCGGATTTTATTAGAAAAAAGAGAAAATTCCTGGTAAGGATAATGGTTTATACAGAAGCTTGTCGCGTACAAAAAGGAAACTTCATAAAGAATCCTAGATTTCACAGAATCCGAGGAGAAAGGAGAACAATATTTTAAGTTATGATACCAATTTTTATTAAAAAAATATTAAAAAATTGAAATTATAGTGGATAAAAAATTTGAGTGGCTTTTTAGAATAGAGAATAGTGAAACATTTTGGACTGAAATAAATGCACATAGGACACCTTTCTAGGCCCCTTGTTTGCCCAATTTCTCTATCAGAATAAAGAATGAAGCGTTTTTAAGTAGCGACTTCACACGTAGCATCTCTTGTCCCCAGCATTCCGTTGTAGCAGATATATCCATGATTTTTCGTCTTCCATTGATCATTTTGGTCATGAACCTAACTGGGCCCTAACTACTCAGCAGAGAACCATATAGATTTGTGTTTAATGATCCTACGTCAAACGCATTTCGTATTCTTCAGCGGTGATCGATCATTCCATTCTATCAAAAATTGGGTGTTCGCGCTCCCCGACCCCAAAGTCAGGGATCGGTCCTATTTATCAGGCAAGCATGCGCGTAAAATGTATATTTTTCAACCTAAAATTTCGAAGAGATTTCCAGGGAAAGCATCTTTCTTTCGAGAGATGGGATCATTCCCCGGGATTGATCCCTTCTCTTGAGGGATCGTTCCTTCTCTCGAGATTCAAGAACTAGGCTTTTGGGAGAATCCAAACACTGCACAAATATTTAGCATATTTATAAGAGAAGTTTAATATAGCCATTATTCCGCCTTCCCACAATCATTGAAAAATATACCGTTGCACCAAACCCCCATATTTTTTCAGAAAATTGAATTAAAAACATGCAAGCGTCACGTGACGCAAGTGTGATTTTAGATTTTAGCCGAATTTACCAAATATTAAGCCTTTTTTTAAAAAGGACCGTTTATCGAAAGAAATCAGCGGAGCGGAAGACCGTGAAACGGGGTCCATTTCAATCCCGAAAAATATCCTTTTATTTGTCCTCAGTTCCTAAGGGTGCATAGCCGTGGATAGTAGTTACTCAGCTTCGCAGATAAAACTTGGTATATATTCGCCTTTTTTACTTTGAATAAAATCGAAAACCAGCTAGAGTTTTAAACTTATGAAGAATCTAATCACCTCATGCCCTTACAAAGAATTTCTAATATTTCGTATGCACCAAGAAAAATTTTTAACTAATCCGCCGAAATTGGCCGGTTAAATAAATAAATGATTTTAAAAGTAAAAAAACCGACAAAAAATGCATGGATATTGACGATATATTGCTGAATAATGACCTGGACATTCACGATATTGTGATTAAAGGACCTCAGGATGTGTTCAGATTAGAATCGCGTTTTTTTCAAACGGCCGTCCAACGTGTGTATATGTATCACATCTGCAATCGTGATTTTTTTATTACAAACTTTCCAACTGAATTACAAAACGTCAGTAACGACCTCAGAGTCGGGTCAGATTGAACGAAGAGGGCGCCTAAAAAATATTGCCGTGTTTGTTCACCTTCGTTGATAGAAAGTGACAGCAGTGTCGAAAAAAACCGATTTAAAAGGCGGGAGGGGGCTGGATTCAATCAGTGTGTACGAAAAAAGATCTTATTTATATCAGGGACGGATATCAGTTAATATCGGTCCCTGTTTAATATTATTGACAAAAATTTGTGAAAATTAAACTTAAGTTTTGAAAATCGACATAAATATCATAGCGCCGCCGCCGCAGGCAAAATTTTTTGCAGTTTAAGCAAAAAGGGCAAAATTTTTTAAAAATTAATGGGGTATTAATTCCAGATTTGTTGCTAAAATCATGTCATAAATGCGCCAAAAGCGAAAATTTTTTGCAGTTTAAGGAGAACATTCTTAAAAAAATGTTGTTCTTTTTTACGATTTTATGAAATATAAAAAAACTAGCTTGGGATCTAGTTCTGATTCTAGATTTGTTGCCAAAATAATTTCATATATGCGCAGTTTGGCAAACAAAAATTCTGTTCTGGATTTTTTACGTAAATACCTTTGACAAAAATTAAAATTTTAACAATAAATATGTTTTCACCACAGGCAAAATGTTTGGTTGTAAAATTAGATTTTTTTAAATAAACGAAAATTGTAACAATTTTTGTATATTATTTAAGAATTTAATTAATTTTTTTATCGACTAATCAGATTATATTGCATATTTACTTGCACAAACAACATTGGTTCATTTTACCACTTTGTAGAATAATCCCCTTTCACCGGCATGGGCTATTTTGACAAAATATCAAAAACACTCATGATGCTATTTTTTAAAAATAAACAAAATTTATAAAAGTTGTCATTAATTGTTAAATTATGCATCTTTTTCATATTCTTATGATATCGTGAACATAAAATAATTTTAAAAATAAACACAAATTATTATAATTTTTTATAGTGACATTGACATCAAAATCATGATGCACAAAAAAATCTATCACATTTTTTACATAATTTGAAAAAAATTTCTCCGTAAAATGGATAAAGAAAATCTTATTGTTCCTACTTAAGGCTTTTTTTTAAATTTTTCTATAAGTATTCATAAAAAAAATCATTAATAATAACAAACTGTCAAAAATTAAAACTGCCAACAATATAAGTTAACAGAATGAGAAATAAAGTCTCAATGTCCATAGTGGAGTTAAATATAAATAATAACAATTATTTTATTTAACTCCACTAATATGGAACTATGAACGATCCAATCAACAAGTCATGGACAAATGTTCGGTACAACATTAGTTAACAGAATGAGAAATAAATTCCCAATTCTACTATTACAAATCGATAGCAAAAAACGAACTTTATAAAATACACCGGAGTACCATAAGAATACATACCGGGTGCGACTTGGAGACTAGACGCAGACACGTGTTTCACTCTTGTTAGAGATAATCAGTGCGACATAAGTTTTTATAGTCGAATAATATGAACGATCCAATCAACAAGTCATGGACAAATGTTCGGCACAACATTAGTTAACAGAATGAGAAATAAATTCCCAATCTCCATAGTGGAGTTAAATAAAAATAATTATTAATTATTTGTATTTAATATATATATATATATATGTATAATATTATATATATTTAACTCCACTATGGACATTGGGAATTTATTTATCATTCTGTTAACTAATGTTGTGACGAACATTTGTCCATGACTTGTTGATTGGATCGTTCATATTATTCGACTATAAAAACTTATGTCGCACTGATTATCTCTAACAAAAGTGAACCCGGTATGTATTCTTATGGTACTCCGGTATATTTTATAAAAGTTCGTTTTTTTGCTATCGATTCGTCAAAGTAGAAAGCCCTACTGGTGGATGGACTGTGTCTGAAACCAGTCAGTGGTAGAACTGGTGGAGAAGGCGAAAAATCCAACAGTTTTCTGTTGGTAAAACTCTCTTTTTATCAACAATATAAGGACACAGAAACCATCATTGTCTCAAACTTTCAAACACACAGAAACCATTGTTGTCATCCATCAGTCGCCATGGATTTATAAGTATAAAGATTTTATGTTCGCGTTTTTAAATCACTCGCTCGCTGCCGTCGTTATTTAGACCAACGCTTATAAATTAAAAAAACACTGTTGGTAAATGCGTGTGCACATTTTTGCACCAGCACATGAACATCAGCTATTTATGGGTATTGATCTTCATCTAAAAGGTATGGAAAAATAATATGTGTGCTATTTTATCCGCCTAATGTGCTGATTTTATAGCTTTGGCTTTCGCGCTTCGGGTCGTAAACACTTGGGTGCTAAAACTTACTGTATAGGTTTCTAACTTTCCACTTTACGTCATAATAAACTAGGGTGTACAGGGTTATCCATTATAAATGTTACCTCCTTTTCCTCTGTTATTATGCATTTTACAAAAAATAGTCTTAAGCCCTGTACACACCTATGCATGCCCATGCAGGGTGCTTTGAAGCGAGGTGGGCACTCGGCGTTTTCTGTTCTCACCGGTGCGTTTCCACGAAACTCACCAGAAATGCATGAAGTTGCATGCGTTTTTGCCCAAATTTCCTAGAAATACCTATGTTGGCAACACCTCGTGCGGGTCTCGTGCATCTTTTTGACGTTTAAGATAACCTAAAATATTTTTTTAAAACTTCGGTAAAATAAAAGAAAATTGAGTAATTTGAACAGTTTTACCAGAAAAGTGCAGCAAATAAATTATGTTTCAGAATTATCATGAGAAAACCTGTTAAAAATTAAAAATATATTTTTAGATGCACGCGGGAATGCCAACATTGAAAATAGAACATGTTCTATTTTTCCACTAGAATCGTATGCATGTCTGGGAAATTCTAGGGATATTTAAAAATGTTAAATATTATTTACAGAATGACATTCTCTTGTCAAATTTCCATTTTTTTTGTTTATGTTTTGCAAAAGTTTTTTGATAGAGCTGCTTCAACAAGAAATAAATGATGTGGATCCAAGACCATAGTAAGTACTTAATTAATTTATATGCTAATAAAGGCTGTGGCAAAAGTTATGACAATTTACCGTTTATGTGGTTGGGTTGCTTTGGTTAGCGCTTTTGAAGTATTGGGTTACGACTAGGTCAGTCAATGTTCTTGGTTTTCTTGTGAAAATTGAAAAGATCAGGTTTTTCGCGACTGTTGTGACCTAAGCATTTGTGATAATAAGCTACAACAGCCTGTGTAAAAAAGATACGGACTAGTGGCTGGGGGGAGGTTTCAACAACAGCATAGTCTACAGATCATAATTTTTTTGAGCTTTATAGTTTCAAAAAGAATAAACAAGAGATAAGCAAACATATTGTCTATTATCCTTTTAGCCCATTTTAAAAAATTATTTCATCGAGGTCCTAACAACAGACAAATCTTGTGTACCTACCTATTGTCAATTAATGTAAATTATCCTAATTGCTCAAAAATATCCTCACATACTCTCTGGGTACTGACACTAAAGTTCTTCTGCTTGATCTGTAACTTTATTTTTATTTTTAGGCCAAGAACTACAATTGTGTGTTGGTTCCTGCCATCACAATAAACCCACTAATAAAAATTCAGCAAATGAACCGTTTTACAATGTCATCATCATGCACGCATCAACTTAAAAGCCGGGAAGTATGGAAAGTGAACAACTGTACTGTTGTGAAGACATAGTATTCATCAGCTCCATAATGTGCACTTTAATATGGGATGAGTTTATCCATTTTTAGATTATTTAAATTATGATGTAACTAAATATATTGAGATATATATATAAAATTTTCCATAAACCAGTATCAGGTTTTATAAGCTTTCTATGTGGTATGGGGAACAAACTTGTAAAAAAACTAAGACAAATCTCGTAAATTTTGTTGTTTCTATATTAGTTTTTACAGTTATAAAACAATACAAAAACTCACCAACTTTTATGAGAATTTATGGGGTTTTTTGCCTGGGTTTTAATACTAAATAATCCAACATTTTATATCAAAAATATTTTTTCTGTTACTTGTTTTTTATTTATTTCAGATACCACAATTAACAAGTTGCCACTTAAGCGACCCACACAAGTCTTTATTATACATTCTTCTACCTACATTTCGGTACTTAGCTATAGAGGATATAATTATAGCGCCTTGCCGATTTTTTTAGGACTTAATTCTATATGGAAATTCTTTAATATAACTACTTTCATGGATAATATAGTGTTTCATTTAAATTTAATCATTCACAACAGATTTAAATTATTACGGATAGATGTCTTATAAAATTTAATTTTAGCGACTAAAAAATGAATATTAAAATTGTACTAAAAATTAAAATTTAAAAAGTGGGTACTCGAATTTTTTTTTGTTTTATTTTAGGTCGGTCATTTATTAGAATATTTAAAGAACTATAGAACAAAATATAATATTTCAGCCCTTTAAGATTAATAATAATTATAAAATTTTATTATTCATATTTTTGGTAAAATGTAATCTGCCGTCATCTAGCGACAATTTAATTCTTTTAGTTCAGACCCCAAGACTTATTGATCAATATTCGGAACCAGAAAAGTCACCAGATTTAACCTATTATTATTCTGTGCAAAAAAGATGCATAGGTGTAAACAGAAAAGGCATGCAACTTTTCACCTTTCATTTTCAAGGTCGACACGCGCGATTCAAAAAACCCCTTGCGTCAAAAAAACCTGCATGGGCACGCGTTGGTGGGCATAGGGCTTTAAAAAAAAGTTGCATAACTTTAAGTAAACCATAAAAATGATTTCTCATTAATTTGGGGTAAAAAAAGGACACAAATCTTTATTTGTACCCGTAACCAAAAAAGCCATGCTTTAGTTATCTGCAGACAGTTACTAAAATCATGTTTTTGATGAAGATATAAAAAAAAATATATTAATTTTATTTTTATTACATTTTATCATACATAAAACCACTAGTGTTAAAATTTCACTGGAGATAGCTTCAAAGTTATTCGGTTTATTTGAAGCTCGAGTAGTATTTAGGGGATTATTTCACGAACAAATACCAACCAAAAATTTAAAATTTATTAAGTAAATAAAAACACAAACTTTATTACTTGGAGAAAGTACTATTAATACTATTATTTGAAATGTCTGATATAAAAAATTTAAATTTTTTTTCAATTCCAACTTCTGTATAATCATAAAAAATGTTGATAATTTTTAGTTGTTTAAGAAATATTTAAATCTAGAGGAAGAAATTATTACACTTCCTGTCCCCCACCAAATTCCCAATTGTATAAAACATAGATATAGAAAAGAGGCATGGATAACGCTTTCTACTGGCGCAAGCCTTTTGTTGGTACCATTTTTTATACTATAAATCAAGGGCGGCTAATAGATTGCGTTTCATTTCAGTCAGTGACCTTACATTGTTAACCATTTTAATTTCTACCAACGTTACTTTACTAACCTTTTTTAAAAGTCCAACATATGTCGTTTTAATTTTTATCATTTTTTGAAGTTTAAAAACACACAAACTCTTACGTATGAAACATCTTTTAGAAACGTTTCTCCAAAAAGCACACTATAAAACACAACACGTGTTTAACTAAACGTAAAGTAGAAAAGCACATAAAAGAATGAAAAAAACACACATCAAAAAATAAAAGTCGCTTTTGTAGCTAAATCAAAAATAATAATAATAATGGTTGGTTAAGTTAATTTAGTGATCGAAGGAGAAGTTTAGAGAAAGAAAATAAATTCATGGTGTTTGCTAAAATTTGGATGTGTTCTTTGTTCTATTCTTCTCTAAACTCTAGAAACAAAAAATTTAACCCGTCTCTGTTGTTTCAGACTCGCCCAAGAAGGCCTACCTAATGATTGACAACAGAATCCTGGACCCGGGCAATCCTTTTATTCCTGTCAAAGAGAACGCCGACCTGACGGTATCCTGTGTAGTGGACGAAGGCAATCCAAAGCCCACTTTAAGTTGGGAATTAAGCCTCGGATCGCTGGCTCTTCTCGATGCACCTGAACTGCCCCTCGAGGTTCTTAACTTGACTGAGACGACGATCGATCAAAAGGTAAGACGACATTTTAATTAAAGTTTTGTGACAATATGGCCGAGGCTAGTCGGCGTTTTCTAATTTTCTTTTCTTTGTCCTCTACCTTAAGCTACTTAGCTGCATATTATACGTTATGTATGTTTTTTGTGACTCATATTAGGCCAGTCAAATTAGGTTGTTTTGCGGAATTAATTGCCAGAGAGTCGGAAATTATTTTAATAGCTCTATTTATTCCTAAACGTGTGTAATCTAAGTTTGCACCATCCCAGGTTGTGAGCCTAACTTTTGGTAGCCAACAAACCGCCAAATTTTTGCACTTTTTTTAGTTTTTTGCTTGTAGCTGGAATGCTGTGAGTCGCGCATCGGACGGGAAATGCTATTCCATTCAGTACTGCAGAGGACTAAATTCTGCGTCAAATGACATCCAAAACGTCAAATTCTGTTTAGTGGTATAGCCGAAATCAAATGTTGAAAATAGGGATAATTTTTCGGTGAAAAATTACATTTTGCGACGCCGGCGTCGGTTTACCTCACGGCCCCTAGAATAGATACGGTCTAGTAATTTTGCCCCACTCTTCGACTCTATGACGACACAAAGATAGCAGCTGATTTTTGTCCGCCATTTAAAAATTGTATGAAGGCTTGACAAATTAAATTAACTTTTCGGGTTTTTCTTATTTTTTTTTTGTTTAAATGATTGATGCAAGGCCTATCTCTTGCTTGTATCTTTTATTATAGCTTTTTGTGTATAAGTAAATATAATTTATTTTTTGCTTGTCAAGAAACTCATCGGATGAGTTTGAGTTAGTTCGTGTTCGTAGTTCAGAACTTAGGTTATGAAGTTGTTATTTTTCCTGTTTTTGAAGCTATTTTATTTTGTACTTGATTGATATTTGTTATTTAGGAGGAAAGACTTGTTGTGCATACTATAAGCAATAAATCTGATTGCAAATTTAAAACTATAAGGTGTCTAGTTTTTAATAATGTAAAATGTAAGTAATATCACAGGGTATTTAATTAGGTCCAGAAGAGAAGACACAAAGACACAAAAATGTATGCAAAAATAATATAACTTCAAATGTCACCCATCAAAAAAAACCTGGGGGACCATTATAAGGGATCCAAATATTTTCAACGCTACATTTTGTAGCTTTTTTCTAGCTATTTTTTACGATTAAATTAATTTTGTAGCTGCAGTTGTTTTCAAAAAAACGCGATCCCCTAGCTTAAGCGTTAGGCTGGAGGGCCACCCTATAACTTTAGTTCTGTCAAAGCTAGGAAGATCAAATAAACACTACATGTTGTAGGCTTGTTTGAGGTAGCCACATATAAAAAGTTTTGAAAATAATTCCAGATTTTTTTTTATTAATTAATATTGCAGCTGCAGCCGTTTTCTGGATCTTTCCATACGAGTATCTGTTTTACAGATATGTGGCAGTGGCAGATCCAGAAATTTCACCAGGGGGGGGGCGCAAGCAATAAAACTTAATAAAGTAACACTCGTGGCATATCAGACAAAGCGTTTTTGTTTCTCACTTCATCACGACCAGGCCTCCAATATCTAATGGAGAATCCAGACACCTACAGGACTGTTTCGTCCTTATTAGGAATCATCAGGGAGTCATAGGATTGGACCTGACAGTTGAAGCTACACAGGCACCATGCACACCTCTCGAATTTAAAACAAAAAGTTTCTAATCCGCGGAGACGTAGTACCTGTGTGCGTCACCTTTTGAATAAACTGAGAAACAAAAACATCAAAATTAAAAAGTGCAAAAGACCGTAAATACAGACTTCTGTACCTTTCAGCAGGTTATAAAGAAGAAACCTGTAAAAGTATAATGTCACTGTAATATGACTCTTAAAAAGAGGTAACGTTTGCAGCAGCACCGCCCCCAATTGGAGCTTCATACTACGTGGCTTTAATTTTAAAGCATCAGTAAGCAACCGCTCCGAAGGAGGCTTGTTGCGCAGAACTAAAAAACTTATGTAGGCCGGCTCAAGCGTTTATACGAACATAGGGCAAAAAAGTCCTTTTTTATGGTCATCATTGTTTTTTGGGGTTTGGTTAGATTGGTATGTTAGTTAGTGCTGACCTGACCCTCCCCACTAACCAAACAGTTTCGACCTACATATGTTCGTAGTTGCTTGAGCCGTTGATGGTGACCAACAGATACTACTTGATACAACTAATTTATTTTGGCAAAATTATTTATTGTACAAATCCTTAATTCTAAAAAACAAAAAAATATATTCACTAGTAACATTCCCACATTATTATGCAATTAAAAAAAAAATTTTTTCTTTTTTGCTTTGCAAACCTATCTAAGATAGGTGCTAAATCCAAGTTATATGAACGATATATATACAAAAGCGCTTCTCCTACCGTGGACCGAAGATAAGTTTTCACAAGTCTTAAAGTGGAAAAACTTCTTTCGGCGGTAGCAACCGAAACAGGAAGAGAATATCCAATTTTTAATGCGTTGTATATGTTGGGGTAATCATGTTTACTACACAGTGTCAACGTTGTTGAGGCATCATCGCATTTACTATTTAAAGTTTCGTTTTTAAACATTGTTAACTCTCCTATTAACACCAAATATCTGATATTTTTTTCTGCGTCACGTCTTTGAAAGGTTGTTAGAATGCATAAATTTATTAGAGAGATATCTTGGATCGCCCCCTGTATGCAATTCAAATATGATATTTGGTAGACAGTTGCATGAAGACTGCAAATTACGATATTTAAGTGATTTTTCACGAAATATTGTGAACCCGATTAAGCTACAACATATTTTCTTATGAACTCCTGTAAGTTACCCAAGCCAAACTAGTTTTCTTACCTACAAATAATTGAAATTATAGTATTATGGGTCCCGTATAAAAACTAGGCATCCGCCAATAATAGGAATAGACTGTTGCGTACAGCTTGTGTTCGGTTTAGCAATTTTAGCCTTTTTTTGCATTTATTCTAAAGAGACCCGTATTTTCTTAACTGAAACATAACAGTGGCTATTTTTCTCATTTTGATAGCGGATATCTTAGAAACTGGTCATAGAAACTTAACTTAATTAGCACTAGTTAAACAACATGTTAGTTAGGATGTTTTAAATACCACCATGCAGTGACTCTTCAAATATGCAGCTCCCTTTTTTATACCCGAGGCTGTCCCAATGCAGCCTTATGGAGAAAATTTAATAACAAAAACAGTAACTTTGGATGATAATAAATTGTCAGTACTTCATCTTAACATACAATCACGGAATTGTAAAATAAACTTGGTGGATTTAACACTATCATGCCTTAAATCTAAACCCACCTTATTTTGCTTTACAGAACAATGGCTTAAAGAGGAAAATTTGCAGTTTGTTAAAATAGAGGGTTATGTAATTATAAGTAGTTTTTGTCGAAAAAATCGTAGCCACGGAGAATCAATAATATTTATCAAGAAAGAATCATTATACTACTCGAAAAACCTTTTGTATTTGTATAAATTATCCGACGAAATGAATATTGAGTGTTCTGCTATTAGTTTGGGATATGTTTGCGCAGTTAATATATATATAGGTCTCCTAATTGAGATTATACAAAGTTTTTAGAGGGACTTTCAAACATATTAGTAAAAGCATTTCAAAAGTTCAAGAAAGTAATCATTTATGGCGATATAAATATTAACTATTTTAACGAAAATCTAAACAAAAAGCTCTTAATTGACATCTTTGACTCGTTTAATCTTAAAACTCTTGTATCACAACCAACACGGATATGCATTAGAAACGGTGTCATTATTTCCACAAGATTTGATTATGTGGTGACAAATGAGATAATGTCTACTATGTGTGAGGTGTTTGAGCTAGGTCTTTCAGATCACTTTACGCAAATATTTATATTTAACAAAGATAGGCTGCTGGATCCTCCCACTGACACTTATATACGTGGAAGAATTTTCTCTCTTGCAAAGACGTTGAGTTTCGAAATCGCCTTAAAGATGAATTTTGCATCAACAACAAACCGGGTAATGTGAATGTAATATTTCAGAAACTCTATAGTCACTTTTTATGGTGTTTTGATGTATGGTTTCCTGAACAGAGGATAAACACTGTAAAAAAATGTGAAAAGATTTTATTTTCAAATGGGTGACAAAATAAACGCACTGAGCTTGAAAATTTAAACTAGCTTAGAAAACATACAGAGGATATTTTGCTCACTGTCAAATACAAAAAACTGAAGAATGAGGTTCAAAAGGAAATTAAGCTAGAAAAAGGTAGGTTTTATTCGGGAATTATAAGTAGGGCATAAAATAAAACTAAAGCAGCATGGAGTTTAATATCAATCAACTATCTGGAAAACACCAAAAAAGACAATGCGTTTCTGAACTACACGTTAATGGCAAATCGCTGTTTGACAATAAAGAAATTGCTAATGCATTTGGAGAATATCTTTCTTCTGTGGTAAATGATAAACTAAATAAATATTTTGGGAATACCATATCTACCAATTGCACCACGGGAAAAACAATATGTCCGACTATGTTCTTTGAGGAAACTACACCTGATGAAGTAGCACGAATTATCAAATCTTTACCAAACAAAAAATCGTCAGGAAAGGACAATATTCTAATAACACTTTTGAAGGACTGTATTGATGAACTGTTGGAAATCTTAGCAGTTATTGTAAACAGGTCGGTGGCGGAAGGAAAGTTTCCTGAAGCGCTTAAGGAGGCAGTTGTGGTTCCAGTCTTTAAAAAGGGAGATAAAAAATAATTGAAAACTATCGTCCAATTTCTGTTCTGAGTGTGTTTTCAAAAGTAATAGAAAAAGTAATTTTAGAAAAGTTTCCTTATTAAAAACAACGTTTTTACAAAATCACAACACGGATTTCGTAAAGGTTTTTCTACTGAAACGGCTTGTGTTGATTTTATTCAATCAGTTTACAAGAAAATGGATAATAATGAGACCGTAGTTGTCGTACTATTTGATTTAAGTAGAGCTTTTGATACGGTGGATCCCAATTTTGTATCACACAACTTAAACAGACTAGGAATACGGGGTAACATTAACGATTGTTTTAAATCCTTTCTCCTAAACAGAACATTTTCTGTCAAACAAAATGACGAAAAATCAAACACTTTTCAGCTAAATCAGGAAACACCACAGGGGAGTATTTTTGGCCCTTTAATATTTTCCTTATTTAACAACGACCTCCCAGAACACTTAAAAAGTGCCGAAGTTTACTTATATGCGGATGATACTACATCAATTATTTCAGACTCTGATCCTAAGGCTATTAAATCAAGGGTTTATTTGTGCTATCAGGAAATGTCAGGTTGGTGTAAAGAAACTAAATTAATGTTAAATTCTAAAAAAACTCAGGTTATTGAACTACATAACAAACATAGAGAATCAAATAACTTTACTTTTAACTTTGATGGAGATACTGTTGCATGTGCTGAACAAGTAAATTTTTTTGGAATTATGATTGATAAACATCTTGACTTTAAATGCCAAGTAGATGCAGTTTGCAAAAAGATGAACAAGAGTTTTTTCCTGTTGAGCAATTTAAAGAAGTCGCTACCTTTAAAAGAACTGATGTGCGTGAACTTCAGTTCTGTTCAGTCTATTTTAACTTACAATGTGGTTGTATGGGGACAGTCTCGGGATGTGGAAAGGGTCCTGATTGCGCAGAAAAGAATTATACGACTGCTATTTGATATTCAGTATCAATATTCCTGTAGGGAAACTTTTAGATCAAAAAAAAATATTTACAGTCACGTCTATCTTTATTTATAGAATTCTAATTGTAACCTTCAAAACACGGGTGCACCTTACTAAAAACGGAGATTTACATAATTATTAAACTAGAAATAAGAATAATATTTTACCTGAAAAACATAAACATGAATTCTACAAGAAGTCTCCTATTTATACTGGTTGCTCTTTGTTTAATACGTTGCCCAATTTTATTAAAGAAATTAGCAGCTTAAATAAATTTAAAAATGTGCTCAAGAAACTGTTGTTTTCAGAAGTGTTCTACACTTTACAGGACTTTAAAGAATATCTTTTACATAGACCATAGGCAATATAGTTTTTGTCTGAATGTATGAGTAAGCTTTGTTTGTTACTGATTTTTTAGTCTTATATATTTATTGTTATTTTTATGTACTATTTTACTTTTGACAATTTTCTGTACTAATATTTATTTAGTTCCGTTAAGACAATAAAGAATTTTGAATTAGAATTTTGAATTTTTGAATTTGACATATTCAAAATTAGTTGAAATCAACAGAGATATGTTTTATAAGAATATCCTTTAATGTTTTTAAAACTTTGATATTTTCATATGCGCCCCACCCCCTGAATCCGCCACTGATATGTGGTCTTAGAAAGCCGCAAAATGACGTTGGTTAATTTGGAGGGGCCATTATAAGGTTCCAAAAATTTTGATTTTTTAGCCTTTTTGTAGCTATTTTGTTACGGTTAAATTAGCAGTTTTCTGAAAAACGGCTGCAATATTAATTCATACCATCTAATTAATATAACATAACATATAGTTATTATTAATGATTTTATGCCAAAAAAGGTGCAACAGTGCAAAAAACAGCTTATAAACCTCGTGATTAAAGTGCCCGTTTATCCCTTGGTGTATAATATATTATTTCACACTCTTTCAGAGCTTGTAATTTTTTTGAAAATAACTTTACCCTTACGGCCATTATTTGTTTGTTACAGGTTGGAGCGAGAAATGACGCTCACATGGGCCGAGTTTTTCGTGCTCACCACAATGCTACCCTTACCTGTTTTGTTAGACACATCGCACTGGAGAAGCCTCTAAATGTTTCAGTTTTGCTCAATGTTCAATGTAAGTATTTTTTATTTTTTTTTACTTTTTCCTTCTTCTGTCTACTTCTATCGCACATAGACCGTTAATTTAGATTATGGAATAATAAAATATCGATGTCCTGTTTCGATGTTTCAAAATACTGTTAATCTTTATTTTAGCGGGTACTTATTATTTTGTATTAAATACTGCAGTGTGATCCACATTTACATAATGGTCGTATGTTGCGAAGGCAAACGCATAACTCGGTAAGATTTTCAGGTTTTTGAAATTGATTTTTTACAAATTTAAAAAAAAAAATTATAGTAATAATATAATAAATCCTTTTTCATGTTTTGTTTATAACAAATTGTTTGTTTTCTTAAACATGTGCACACGTTCATAATAGAGTCCATGGAGGAGAGGGAGGTTTAACTACCAAAACTCAATCCTCCCCCTGAATACGCCACTGCACTGTAGGGGAAACTAGAATTTTCAATTAAAACTATGTGAACTCAAATACAAAACAAATTTAACCGCAACTTTTAATAAATAATGAAACCGAAACTTAATAAGGGTAAATTTGTTGTTTATCTAGGTTCTAGCACAGTAACTATAAGACAGTAGGAACGCGTGTTATTAGTTTGCTGTCTCTTGATCCGTGAACCATATTGGGATTTGTCAAAGCCAAGACGAGTTCGAAAATTTAACAATAAATCAGTGGCTCACTGAGGAGGAGGGGGGTTAGGGTTAAAACCACCTATTTAGAAGCCATTGGGTTAAAATCGACACAATAAAATAACAGCAGAAATAAAATATACGGAGAGTAAGTAAGTCCCAATAATTAAAATTCTTTTACTCCAAAAATATCTTCTTTTGGTGCCTTTGAAAAACTATTGGTGGCGCCATCAATCGGTGGACCTATCACAATATCACGTGTTATATAGATAGGGGCGAGTTTGTAAATTCTCCGATGAGCCCACCGATGAAAACAATTGAGTTTGTAAATTCATCTGATTCTTGGTGATATTCATCGGGTTTTTAAATTACCTGATTGATTCCACCAATTCACCAATTGATGGCATCGATGTTCACCGACTCTGGGGCCGCTGAGCCTTTCCGATGAATGTCATTAACGTCATTTAATCAACTGTTTTTTTGTTGTTATTGTTTTATTTTCAAATTTTTTGATGTTTTTTTAAAAGATTGCCGACTTGATAAGAAGTCACGTTAAAACTATTTAAAAGAGAGTTTTCGAGGACTAATGCTGGGTTTATATAGCAAAATAAAATAATATAATAATAAGCACACCCAATAAAAAAACATATTTGTGATCACATGATCACATTTGAACAATCACAGAGCTTATTTCTTGTTTTATTTTATTTGCTGTATAAACCCAGCATAAGTCTTCAATTTTGGCTGTAAAAATATGAACATAAGTTTTTTTCCCCGCCATATCCTCCTAAAGCCCTAGGAGGATTTTTTGTTCGTCTTTATTGTAATACATTTACAATACAATTTTTACAAAAACACAAATTTCTCAATTGAAAAAAAAAATTAAAAAAAAAATCTAGGCTATAGCTAAATTCTGACTGATTTTTATCGCGTTATTTTAATTTTTCAAAAAACCGATGACATCAGTGAAAAAAATTGATGAATTTACAAACCCGCCCTAGGTAATGTAACATTTAGGGCTATCTTTGAAAATGTTAAAATTTTCTGCGAAAAATTTGGAATTGCCATAAATAAAATCACGCTATGTCTGTAGAAGATTACTATCGACGAGTTACTTTATTCCATTTTTATATTAAACCATTTCAAAGAATTTTAATTATGCAGTCAACCCGATTCAAATATTAGTCGAATTATATAATTAGTCGAATACTTGGTTAACTTTTACGAACTTGATGAAACTGAAGATGAAGCCACTATATTGTTTGGTCTCTTACAAAAGTTTTACGAGATTTTATAATGTTTTACCAGGTTTTATAAGTTTTCTATGCGCTATGTAAAACAAACTTGTTAAAATCTAAACAAATCTCTTGTAGTACTGATTTTTTTTCAATTTTTAATAACAAAGACAGCTTGACTCGTAGAATCTTTTAATACTCTATCAAACAACATAAAATCTCAACAATTTTCATTTTTTTTAATAAGTACCTTATTCCTTATATTAATGAAATTTTATTATTTATGGCTACATTGCCGGTTTGTACTTGCAAAAGGTCTTTTTCCTCATTAAAGCTTTTGAAAAACTACCTTAGACACTTATCGGAATCTTCTTCTTTCATGCCATGCTCCTTTTAAATGTTAGCCATCATCAGCGCGTTTTGCACCTTATCTACTCTGCCATTCTAGAAAGTGTCGTCTAAGATTTTAAGTAATAATATCCATCTAAGACCTCTTTTTTCAATTTCTCCATCTATTAATTTTAAGAGTTTATATTTTTAATTTCGTAAAATATGGCCAAAATATTTAAGTTCACCTCCTTTGATGGTAAGTAAAACTTTAGATACTTATCGAATCTGAGCAGGACATCTACGTTAAGTAAACATCGTTTAATTATTTCTCTTTTCGTTTTCGTCCTTCTGGGATACTGGTCCAATTTTAAATTTTCGTTTTTCCAACATTTTTGATCTTTTCTCCTTACATCAACAAAGCACAACACTTGTTTTAAAGAGATGATCTGTCGTGCATAATTCCCAGGTATCTGTACGAATCGACGCGTTTGTCTTATTGCCCAAGAATATTTTTTACAGAATCGTAATCTACCAGAATGAAACCATCATCACCCTGGAAGTGATATGTCACATTTTCTCTGTTTTACAGTATTAAATTAAAGTTTGGGGAAATACCTACGTACGTCTTACACAGAAAAAACATCCAAGGTTCTGGATTAAGTTGGATCAAGGGTTCTGAATAGGGGAACGCCTTTTCTATGCGCACCGATCCATATGAACTCAAGGAAGATGCTTATTTCATTCTGATAAATGAGGATTCTGTTAAAAAATGTGTTTGCCGAATTACGTTTCTTATAAATTAAATTGTTTAACGATGAAAATTTCTATAAAAAATGGTTTGACAAACACCAATTCTGATAGAACATAAGGGTAATCTAAGGTCCATACTGAACATCGGATTACAATATATACAGCAGTCCCGACCGTGGTAAAACCTCGGTTTTGTCGGAGTGCAACATAAGTAATAATTCAAGGGTAAACGCTAAAATTTGTATTTTAGCTTCAATTACGGTCGCTTTAAACGTCGTATTTCTGTTCGCCATAGAATTTAATTGTTTAGAAAATCTAGAATGCAACATTAAATATTCATCAGCAACCAAATCTACTTTATATTACTTTATGATGTTTAATTTTTTAGGTTACGTGTATGTATGTCACAGAGAAACACAAATTTATTCCATCAAAAAAAAAAAATTAAACAAACTGCCTGACTGCCAGTATTAAATAACGTTTAGTATAAAATTAAGAAATGTTTTAAAGTCGCATGTGCCTCCAATTGAGTTCCTTAGTATCACTATATCTGAGCAAGTGACTGTACTTTTTTTTGATGTGTTACTAGATGATATAAAGCTGTAACCCCACCCCGTACTCTTTGAGGCTGGAGGGGTCAGTCAGTAAGGGAGAAAGAAGAGAAGTCCATCTCCGTAAAAACACAACAGGTCCTAGACACAGTAAATTACTGGTGCAGGGAACAAATGTCTGTAAACCTTAGCAAAATAATCATTATACCGTTCACCAAAAAAAAAAGAAGCTCGACTTCTTTGTTCCTCCGGTACTAAACGGTGAAACAATCCCATTCGCTTCTGAAGTAAAATATTTGGTGGTGACTCTCGATAAAACACTTACATAGAATGCGCATTTGGAGAAACTAAAGCAAAAGGCAGCACTGTCTCTATGGACATGCAAACGTATCTGCGGCAAATCTTGGTGTGTTAGTCCCAATGTACTGGTTGTATATCACGGTAGTTAGACCTATGATTACATACGGGGCAATAGTTTGTTACACGAAGGGCAGGCAAATGCTGGCTCGTGCCAAACTAACAAGCATCCAACGTCAAGCAAGTATGGTGTGCTATGAGCACTACACCATCAGCAGCGCTTGAATGTCTCCTAAACCTTCCTCCTCTACACCCTGTCTTGGAGAAAGAGGCTATGAAGGCAACCTACAGAAGTATAGCCAACCAATGGGGTGTCAGGGCAAGTCAAGTAGTACCAAACTCTTTAACGCGGGCAATTGAGAGACCCCGGAATTCTAGGACTGCTACCGGATCTAATGCCCACAACATTAAACAGCACAAAGCTATACAACACTATTCTTTCAGATAGGGAGGACTGGACGACAAACCGAATAAGTTTCTCAAGTGAAGATAGCTGCTGGTTCACTGACGGATCCAAAATGCCTTCAGGCGTTGGCCGGGAAAATGTCAGGATTATACATAGTCTTGGACGAATGGCTACAATTTTTCAGGCGGAACTCTTCGCCATTGAAATGAGAGCACGTTGGATGATAGATCATAACTGGCGCAACAGATCAATAAAGATACTTTCCGACAGTCAAGCGGCCCTTAAGGCTCTTGAATCCTATATGTGCTCATCGAGAACCGTTAGGAGCTGCCAGTACACAATGAATACCCTAGGGCGAATAAACACTGTGTCGCTGATATGGATTCCGGGACATTCTGGGCATCGGGGAAATGAGACTGCCGCACAGTGGAACGACCTTATGGGAACAGAGGGACATGAGGTTTTTTACTTGAAACTTTTAATCTGGAAAAGCTACGAATGAGTTTTATACACAGTTATATTGTACAAAGAGTACAAGAGTACAACGTCTTAAATTTAAAAAAAATAGTTACTTTACATGATTTAAACCATATATAAGGCAACCCAAAATATAGTGCGTTTTACAAGAACTTATTTTTTTATATGCTAACTTTGCTTAAATGTCACCTAAATTTTTCGTCTTGAATTCTTTGGAAAGAAGGAGTTTTTAATTTTATTATAAAAGCATATTTTTTTATTTTTTTGACAACTCGAATGAGGTGATAGCCATCTTGGTAGCAGATCGTAGCAGATAAATGTTATATTTTCGTGATCGTAATACTCCATTGTTCATTTTATTATAATATTTCTGATAAAAAGACGACTTATTTGTGTAAAAATTTCAAAAAACCATCAATCAGTATAAGGCAATCATATAACAAAAATATTTACTAAAGTCAACATTGTATACTACATTTTTTTTTATATTTACTTTTCATTGGCATATCATTTAAATAGTAATAAAATTTGTAATTAGACACACTTATAGCTAAAATTTAACGCCTTAAGATATCTATCACCCAAAATTACAAGAAAATGATAATAAATGGGCTTCTTTTTAAATAATTAATATAAATATATAAAGAACATTTTTTGGTATATGTCTCTGATATTATACTAAGCCGTTCCTCTATGTGCCGACCAGCTAACGCGAACCAGCCCTTGGAATAGCATACAACACAATCATTGCTCTCTCAGGCTGGATGAAAAACAAGTTCCACCAATACTGGAGAGAATTGCCGGGACATTCCAAAGAGTTCATTACAGAACTCTGCAGGAAGAGGGCCGGAAGACTCATTGAAGCTCGCCAGGCAGGACATACCATCTATAGACCGGACACTGCAGGCTGAAAGTACCATTACACATAATGGGTCTAAGTGAGGACACCGAATGTAGGCACTCACAAACGAATCAATCAACCAAGAGGGGAAGAATGGTGATAAAATCTGAATCTGTGAAGCAAAAAAAATATCAGAATCGCTTTTCAATCGAGAAAGTTATGCCTTGTGACTCCAAATTCATAGCAAAATTGACAATATAGCGTCAAAAACCATTTCTGTATATTGAATATTTTTTTAAATGCTTGGTGGGTGCTTCTAACCAAATAATTTATATTACAAAAACCTTATTTTTAGAATTTTTGTCTGTCTGTCTGCCTGTCTAGGTGCCTTTCTGTCAGTCTATAAAAGCTAATGAACCGATTTTGATGGGAACTGCTGAATTTTTTATCTTTCCGATACCATAATAAAAGCGATGTGCGCAAATTAAAAATTTGAACTTTAGGTATCACATCTTCACTCGTATATCGATTCACCTAAGAAACAGTTATATAACTTTATAAGGACATTTTCAAAGGCTTAGCAAGCAAGGCAATCTCACCCGTTCTTAGCTTCTTTAGATGAAAGCATCATGTTTATCATTCGAACAGAAGAAGAATGTAGCTCTTCTTTTGTAGTTCTCCTTGCCACCGTAAAGTTAAATTTTTTAATTTACGTGCATCGCTTTTATTATGGTATCAGAAAGATAACAAATTATTTACTACTTTTTAAAAAGTTTTTTTTTTTTAATTTATTTTTTATTTTTGCTCATAATATTACTCGTTTCTTAGATGTGTAGGAAAATACCAGTTTTAGTTTTTTGTATCTTTTTCAAAACTTTCAAAAAAAATTACAGTGCAAATTGCACGTCTCCTACTGGCACATATGCTAACGCATCAAGTATTCTGCAGTCTACAAAGTGAAGGTGATTAAATAAAAAAATCAATGAATAGCAAGCTTTCCCTCAAAAAAGGTAATGCTAACCGTAGAATTAGGAGATGAAATGATGATGAAAAAATGTGAAACATGATTCATGTAAAACACAACCATCTGTCAAATTGCAGAATCAGCAGATGTACCTTCAATTTGAAGGAAAATTAAGCGTCTTAGGAAAAGCTCGCTATTTAATGATTTTTTTATTTAATCACCCTCACTAAATCCTTTTTTAGATTTATCAACTCCAGAGCTTAGGATATCTGTAAAGATACTTATATCTGTCTCCGTAGAGACGCTTAATTTTCCTTCAAATTGACAGATGGTTGGTTATCTTTTACTTCAAAGTGCGAAATCCGGATCTACGATTACCATTACCTTTTTTGAGGGAAACCTTGCTATTCATTGATTTTTTTTATTCTGCAGAATGTTTTGAAATTTTACGTCGTTCGGCCAAAAAAAAACTTTTGAATTGTACTTTAAATGATTTGCATCAGATGAGAAAGACTACCACTAATTTTTGTTTTTCCGATAAACCATATTATGTGTGGAGATACAAGCTACGTCAAAATGTACCAATGTGCTTCCTAACATATTAAACACTTTGTTGTTATTGATCGGTGAGTTTCTATTAACCAAAAATCAATCACATACACATATATGCACTGTTTTGTCCATGCGCCATTTTTTCCGTGCACTAGTTGGCCTGTGCCCTGTTTTTTCCTTGCGCGGTGTGCCAATATGTCCTGCGCATCCGCTTCATCGTACCAGCGCCATAATCTTTATATCAAGAATGAAAAATGCAGGACAATTCTTTTTTTTATCATTCAAAGACCATTCAGATTCCTCTCACATTGTTTTCAAAAATATCCCCGGTTTCGAAATAAAACTATACTAAGTGCATTGGTGCACCGAGGGGAAGGGGTTGGGGTTAAACCCCCTTGTTATGGTCACATTTTTACTTCAAATTAAGTTTTTTTAAATTATTTATCTTTAACCGCCCCCCCCCAGAAGTTAATTCCTGGGTGCGCCACCGAATCGATTCAGAGAAACATAAGTTATGACGGAGTATTTAACTGTATGGAAGGGTTTGAGAGGCAAAAGAAAGGCGTGGAAGGGGTTGGGGGAAAAACGTAGGCATGGGGAAATAGTTAGGAGGGGGGAGGGTAGCTATAATATCAAACACGTGAAAAAAGTCACAGAAATCATCTAGCCACCCATAAATAGTAATCTGGGACTATTCTGTTACTCACGCCTTCTCCCCCCCCCCACATCAGGAATAATTTCTGCGTATGCCACTACTGTGTGGCTTGGGTATAAAACTATACTGATAAGACAAACGCAGATTTAGTCTTATTCCTTTCAGTAAACACAGATTCCTGTCAACACACTACTCCTCTGGCTAATAGCTAGACAGGTATTGAATTACACACAGTAAATCTGCAGTCTTTTTTTTTTCTTTCACGGGAGGAAAGGAAACATTAATGTTTTTAAAATAAGTAGCTTAGTACCTACTTCATTATAAAAGAAAAAGTTATCTTATTCAATGACACGTGTCTCCGGTTCTTGCAGCGCATATTATACTTTATAAATTTATATTTTATATTTTTATACTCAATTTTCCTTCCTTTAAAGGAATTTTCTGAAAACTTTTTCCATGGAAAAATACTCATTTAATATAGGAAAATTCCTTTATATTAAGTTAACTCAAAACTGTCTATGTATAGAAAATTGAATCGCATCAGATTTGCTATAAAATAGAGTGCATCGTGTCGGGTGCATGATATTTTTCTAATATTGTAAATTTTAGATGTTTTTTAAAATTAAATTTTCTTTTAGCAAAAAATTGTTTTCAGTGCGTATGAGCAAAATGCAATTTATTTCTTTTTGTTTTTTATAGTTATAAGATCATAAATTATAAAAAAATTTTCTTTCAAAATTTGCAGTATTTTTTATGACAGACTGCGTTGGGTTTCCATACAAAAATTATGATCACTTTTAAATTTTTGCAGTGTTTTAATATATTTGTTCTAATTTTATTATTTATGAAAAAGCAAAAAGTAATTACAAAAGAACCAAAACCATGCAACACCACACACAACCACAGCACAGCAAAGATATCACACTGTAATCCTGGGACACATCGATCTATCTAGGAAATTTTTTTTACGTAGTCAAAGCAAAGATTTTTCTAGAAACGATACTACAGTAAAATTGTCATTTGAAGTCGAAAAAAATCCTACCTTTGTGTTTCCCCCACTCTTCGGGAACCATTCGCCATTTTAAAAAATCTTTGTAACCGAATTTTCTCCATTTTTATTGATCAGAGGCGAAAAATTCTGAGAATTTTTTTTTTTTGTCCAAGTGTTTTCTATAGTTAGTTTCCAAAAAGATAGAGGGCGTCAAAGTTACAAAAAATCAGTTATAACGTATTTTGACCAACAAAAAGTGATTTTTAAAAAAAAACTGTATTAATGACAGGCGTTTATTAATTTTTTATAGATAATTATACATCAATAACAAGTAACTGTTACAAAAATCGAAGAAAAGTTATAAAAATTGTCATATACAGTAATGGAATTAATAAACGGAAGTTACGAAATCAATCAAAAATGTTTCTTGACATTTTATAGAGAGTTGTTATTAATAGTATGTACAGGTTATGGAAATAATAAAAGAGCAAATGAAATAAATAAAACATGTTAACGATTTTAATCAATGCCGTAAATAAATTTAATAAATGGCGATTATTGACTGTCGTTTAAATTTTATGAAAATTATGAACCGGACATACTAAATACATAAACATGGTTATGAAATTTATGTACGTAACAGTCTTACTAAATTCATTGTGTGAGTGTAACTAAAAGCTATGAAAAGATTTCATAACACCTTTCATAAAAATCATTTTTAAAAACTCTTTAAATGGTAACAACTTTTTTTTGAAACTGTGTCTTGCAGCAATAAAATAAGTAACTCGTTTTGGCTATAAAATTTATGTAAACTTGATTATGATATTAATAAAACTTTACATCGGAGCAAAAATCATATACAAAATACATTGGCTCAATGTATTCTTTTAGAAAACGGCGCCTTTGCTTCAGTGTATTTATAATTAATTAAACAGTCTCTGAACCAGATCGACTGAAAGTCGGTAAAATTCTTTGAAAACCGCTTTCTGGACATGCATGAAGTCGCGTTTTGTGGATTATTTATATATTGTAAGAGCAGTACAAATGATGTATCAAATTTAAGCTTGTGATGTACGCTACACGAGTGACCCAGTCTTACATAAATGCGACAAGAGGGGTTTGGAGGGGTAGGTAGAAGCATAAAGAAAACAATAATAAAGAGAGAGTTCAATTCAATGGTAAGAATCGGGCAACAAATTTGGCTCGATGCTGGCACCTCCATTGAAAGCGTAGAGAAACAAAAGTCGCTTTTTATGGTGGCCTTTTTAAAATTTTGTTTTAAACCAAACTAAAACTATAAAAATAAAACACACAATTTAGCAAATAAAATTGTTTTGTTTCAAAAGATGCTTTTGTGCTCTTGATTTATAGTTTTAGTTTTGTTAGCATTGTTTTCAAAGTATTTGCTATCAGAATAAATAAGTAGTCTTTTTTTGGTATAATAAATAATATAAATATAATAATAATAACATAATAAATAACAATTAAAATAGGTCTACAGCAAGAAATTAGCAAAACTTTGGTAGAGTAAATTTTCTTAAATTTTGAGTTAAATATTTTTTTTTGCTTCAAATTGAGCAAAATTTTACTTAAAATTGAGGTAAACCCGTAATTTGGCAAAGTTTTACTCATTTTTTACCGTGTAATAGATTTTCACA
This sequence comes from Oxystoma pomonae, assembly GCA_963921995.1. Taxonomy (NCBI): domain Eukaryota; kingdom Metazoa; phylum Arthropoda; class Insecta; order Coleoptera; family Brentidae; genus Oxystoma; species Oxystoma pomonae. Next base: position 74,308,146 of record OY998169.1, on the reverse strand, counting down.
CAACATGAGAGAAGTGGTTCAAAAGGGTACTCGGTGCAACCCCCCAGGGGGCTGATTCTTGAATTTCGTAGGAAAGTTTGCACGGGAACGGTTCGCTCCCTGATATGATGAACCTATCCGACCACGACCGAACCTCATCCGATTGCCGTGTATCGAAGGAACTTTCCTACACTTTCATACATCTGCCCCCGGACCAGGTGAACGAGCGCTCTTGAAAAAAGACAATCCAGTCAGCTTTACGCGTGCACCACGCAAACTCGGTAGCTTCTGAGCCTTCTTATTGGTCGAGACGAAGGATGTGCAACCTTTCTACGAAATTCAAGAATCAGCCTCCAAAACTTCTTTTTTTGGTCTTCGAAACAAGACAAAAAACTACTTCTTTCACCAATTACATCTGCTAAACGCTGAAATATTAAATGCACTTAGCTTGTAATCCTCAGCAATTAGGAATGACCGCATATTTTGTTGTAAAAAAACAGTCAATCGAATACCAATAAACATTTAACATAAAATAAGCCAGAGGTTGTTAACTCCTAAGTTTTCCAAATTTTATAAAACAAACTTAGCTTTTATTGATTCTTGAGATCTCTAGATACTTCCAGCGCCACCTAGAGGAGTAATTTTTTTCTAAGAGAAAAAAAAATTCTCCTCTAGGTGGCGCTGGCACTTCCATAATATCTGCTTCCATGTAACAAAAACTTATTGACACACTAAATAATAAAAAGTCAAAAATCTATGACGTTTTGTTGATTTATATTTTGGTTGTTCTTGAACTTTTTGAAAACTGTTGACGTCGCCTTGTCAATATAGTTTCAAAAACACCAGCGCCTCCATGCGCTACATATCGACACCGTATCATACTGGGCGTGTTTCCCTATACTTTAAACTATCTCTTTATTTTTCTTTTATCTCTGAGTAGAAGTATCATTAACTGCTAAAATAGAGGAAGAAGGGGTTGAAAAAATGTTATAAAGTGTTGCAGGATAAGAGGGGCCAAAATTTGGAAATTTTGGTTTTACATAATTGATGGTGGTTTTGTATGTTTTTTGTATGTTTTCTGGAAATCTGAAAGTGAAATTCCCAAGTTTTTTGTAAAAACTGTAACACAAAAAATCTTTGGCATAAAATTTGCATTATTTTTTATCACAGGTTTAACTTTCCATAGTTAGTTTTTGAAAAAATAGAGGGCGTTGAAGTTACGAAAAATCAGTTTCACGACTAAATGTCAGTCTGTCAGATACTTTCGGCAATTCTCTTGCCGACAGACCGGGTCATTTGTATAGCGCACGTCACAAGCTTTAATTTGATACCTCATTTGTACCGCTATTACTGTAAATAATAATACATAATCCACAACACGCAACTTCATGCATGCCCAGAAAGCGGTTCTCAAAGAATTGTACCGACTTGTCTCTGTAGCTCAGAGACTGTTTAATTAATTATAAACAATATACATATTTTTATAGGATTTTTTCGAGATATACAACTTTTTCATTTAAAGTTTTTTAAAACTGATTTTTTGTAACTGCGGCGCCATCTAACTTTTTGAAAACTAACTACAGAAAGTTGAGCAATTAGACAAAAATGTTGAAAATTTTATGTCAAATATTTTTGTTCTCAGACTTTTTCGCCTCCGACCAATAGAAATGGAGTCAATTACAAAGTTTTTTCAAAATGGCGAATGATTCCTGAGGAGTGGGGGAAACACAAACTTGGGGATATTACTTTTAGATCCTTCCCAACAACGTATACAAATTTTAGCCTCCCCGGATTTTTTTTGAGGTACCCCCTTTATGACAATTTTACTGTACTAACATAATATTTTTAACTACTATCCTTCCTGTCACTTTATTGACATATCCAGCAAAGTCAAATTGACTATATTTAATTTGTTTATCTTAAACTTTGTATTTTTTACATTTTTTGCGAAAATTTTGGGCTGCTGCTATGCCGTCCAGATTGCCAAAACCAAAAAAACCAGCAAGATCTCCGAACAAAAGTCCCCGCCTCAAAAAATGCGATTCTCCAAAAACATTGATTGATGGAAACATCATAGAAAAAAAATCATCTGAAAATCTTGTCCCCACCGGAACTGGAAGAAATTATCATGTTCAAGAAGAATGTACCTTTTTTGCAAAAACTACAAACGACGCAGTAGTTAAAGGAAAGCTTAAAAAAATCCAGGAAGAAGCCGAACTTTCAGATAAGATTTGTTTTGTAAACAACAGCGATTTCTCAAAATCTACTATGGAAACTCTGGAGGATGCTGTTAAAGAAGCAGACGTAAATGTCCATCGGTTTTTGCAAGATATTGTCAATAGAAAAAAAACTGAAATCCCAAAAGAATATGAAAAAATGAAACAAGAAAGTGAAAATCAAATACAAAAAATATTAAAGGATTTGATCACTATGTTACAAAATGCTGATGAGGAGTCAAAGAACAGATTATTTTTAACACTAAGCGATTTTATAAAAGATGAACTTGATCACAGAACACCAACTAAAAAACCGTTTTCTAAAGCCGACAGAAATACTGAAAAAGAATGTGAAACTGAAACTGAAGAACTTGCTTTTGCAATTGACTCAGTAAGATGTGCCACTAGAATTCCCACAAAGAGTGTTATTCCTAAATCGACCAAAAATATCAACGCATTAAAAGGTTCTATAAAATCCTACGGCACCGAAACTTGCTTGTTAAAAGACGGCCACTTAAAAAAACAGAAAACAATAAGACCTAAATCTGCAGAAACGCAAAAACCAATACCAACTTTTAAAATTAACAGTCAACAGCTTTGTCAAACTGTGTTTAATTTTGAAACCAACGTAACAAACAAGGTAAACTATAATTTGCTTAATGTTGCTTCCACTTCTGCTAACGCAAATACAAATAATTTTGATTATCATAATACTTTAACTGCCAAGCCATCTTCAAATAACAATTTTGTAGATTGTAGAACACAAATTAAAAAATACGTAAAGGAACCTGAAAAAAATCTCCTAGAATCTTGTGAAAACCAAATAGGCGACCTAAATGAAACATGTCGATCGAAAAACTTTGGTGCTACAAATTTATTGGAAAAGTATCAGTTTTTATCAGCAAAGGATGAAGTTGAAAATCAACCGAACTCACCTAGTGAAAATTCTTTTAAAAATGTAGCTGATTGTCAGAAAACAACCAATAATTTGGAGAAACTGGTTAGGGATCTTGTGAAACCACAACCCAACCAAAGTCAAGAAACTGACAATTTGTTTGGAAATCAAAATTATACGGTAGAAATGTTGGAAAGTATTAGTTGTCCGTTTTCATCTCGGGCCAATAGCATGATATCAGGCGTCGTCCAGCCTAGCAATGCCAAACCATATAAAGATATAAAGCCACGTCAAATGTTTTCAACAACAGCAGATAAAAAAATGAATAATTTAAACTTTAGGCAAGGAGAAACAAAGTTTGCCAGGTCTTTTGACCCCTTGTTTGAGTATACAAGAGACAAGATCAAACCAGAAAAAACAGAATTTAAAATAAGAGAGAAAACTTTTCATCAAAAACCCAAGAATTATTTTTGTTCTTCGGACTATACAAAACATATTGTGAATCCAGGAAATAACACAATATTTTATGAAAATAACAAATTAAATTCATTTTGTCCAAATTATCTAAATGAAAATGTATGTATTCAAGAAAAATTCAAACAAACTTCACATCATGTAGAAGAGTTTAAAGAGATAGACAAACGTATTGAAACAGCAATGGGAAAACTGAAATGCAAAGAAAAGTGTTGTCAAGTTTCGTGGGCAACCCTCAACCAACTATGGTTGCCCAACAAAGATAAACCGTTGTGTGAGATTGAACAACTTTTGCATATTAAACCTTACAAATACCACAGAGACCTTGCACAAAGCAAATCCGAAATAAACATCCAAAAGCTTGGGGTTCACTTTCAAGAACCTAATTTAAAAAATTCAAAAAGTGACACAGATGTAAAAGACCGGCGTGAAAGCCCCACAAAAATGAAGAGGAAGCCTCCCTCAATCATCCAAGTTGTTAAAAAGCCGAGTACTGAGCTGTTGGCATCAAGCAAAAGAGACTTTATACATCAAAGAGAACTCATTAGATATTTGGATGAAAACTTAAAACGTGGTGACTCAGAATTTGAAATTAGTAAGGTTATTTTTAAAAATAACTCACAAAGTTTTTTTAATAAAGATTCATATTCAATAATCCCGGAAACTGGATCACTTAAAAACAATTCGATTGCCATTACAACTGATTTTGATGTCATGTGTCTAAATCAGATCAAATTTAGAAAGAAAAGCGAAATTGTTCCCATTTCGAAGCTGTCAATAACAAGGGAAGGAAGCAAAAGCAGTATCACTGAGGAAGACTATTTGATGTGGCTAAAACAAAACAATTTATGCAAGTATTTCAAACACTCAAAAAACCAATCTTCCACAGATGGTATTCTTTCAATTTCAAAAACTGTTCCAAGATACTCCACACCTGAAGATTTGGGGGAGCATGGCTTTTACTTTAATCAGGAAGAATTCACACCATCAAATAATTCAAACAAAAAATCAGCGTTTTCACACTACAGTTTTTCAAAAATTCTGGACTATTCACACGTGGTATTACATGAACCCGAAGTCATATCAGAAGCTTTGAATTTTTTCTGGTCGTTTAATGCAAAAAGGGCAAGGAAACTTAAAGTTATGGATAGAATATATCAAATTGTAATATTTGTTTTGTTTTATAAAATGTTTGCATTTTTTAAAGATTGTATGGGGACGGTTGGAATGGTTAGCAAATGGGGTGGGAAAAAATATTAAAAAACAAAGAAAGTAAAATCTTAAATTGTTTCATTGAAAATGATTTTTACAGGAAAAATGTTTACAAAAAATATTTGACATACATTTTTAAAACAGCCTTGTAATAGTCTTTACATTACATTTGTTCAATTTTAAGATATTTGTGTCTAAAATCATAAAGAAAAAAAAACCGAGGAACCCTGCACCCCTCCAATGGGTTTTCAAACCGCGGTCAAGTTTAATGCAATTTAAGTATGTTATATAAAGAATTTTTCGTTTTTTGTCAAAGTTTCCGTCTGCGGCGCCATACCATATTAAATATAGTTACAATTTTGTTTAATTTTAAGCAATTTTTCATCAACAACATTTGAAACGCATAAAAAATAGCATTTTAGTGTAATTTTTTCAAAATTTTTATCTGCGGCGCACTTTAGGGTTAATTTTGAAAAAATTTGCAAATGAAACTAAAAGAGACTAGCTTTTAGGGGGGGGGGGTTGATTGTGTGCACCGTACTTTCAATTGATTAAAACGAAGTTTTTGTATTGATTGCAGTATTTTATTAAATTAGGTTAAGCGCTTTCGCCATTGCGGCATCATCATGCGGCATCATCAGAACCTTTTTTTCTTTTTTTTCTAGTTTTCCAAACATGTTAAGTCAACTTATGCTAAGAGAAGCAGTCCAGGACGTATACAAACGCTTTAAAATGGGACATACTCACTTAAATTTTAAAGTGTTTGTATAAGTCCTGGACTGCTCCTCTTAGTATAAGTTGACTTACCATGTTTGGAAAACTAGAAAAATAAGAAAAAAGGTTCTGATGATGCCGCAATGGCGAAAGCGCTCAACCTAATTTTAAAAAAACTGCACTCAATACAACCTTTTTTTTTATTTTTCTAGTTTTCCAAACATGTTAAATCAACTTATGATAAGAGGAGCAGTCCAGGACGTATACAAACACTTTAAAATGGGACATATACAGTTAAATTTAAACTCTTCTGAAGGGAGGGGAGAGGAGCGCTTTAATAGGTGTTGAGTTAGTGTATACGAAACAAAAATATTTATTGATTAAAACGAAGTTTTTGTATTGAGTGAATTTTTTTATTAAATTAGGTTAAGCGCTTCCGCCATTTCGCTTTTTTTCTTATTTTTCTAGTTTAACTTATGCTAAGAGGAGCAGTCCAGAATGTATACAAACGCTTTAAAATGGGACATACACAGTTAAAATTTAAATTTGGAAAACTAGGCGACAGCGCTCAACTTAATTTAATAAAAAAATGCACTCAATACAAAAACTTCGTTTTAATCAATAAGTATTTTTGTTTCGTATACACTAACTCAACACCTATTAAACCGCCCCTCTCCCCTCCCTTCAGTTCAAGAGCTGAAGCAATAGGCACCTACCTAATTTTTAAAAATTTGCCAAAGGTAGGTAGTTGATTTTTATCAAATGATGAAACCAGAGTCGATTTCTGGCTACGCCACTGATTTATTGTACGGTTAAAAAGGTAAAACATCGGTTTTTGAAAATTAAAAACCAGAAAGGAAACGACCAATACAAACAACAATCAATAAATGTTAATTTTTGCAATATCCTATTCATGCGGCCGCGTATAGAAAATCTCGTTAAAATTGTAAAATCAAACCTTCGAACGTCACAAAACACAAATTGTGTCCATTGACTAGAAAATAGAAAAGACGACACATATCATGGTAAGTTAAAATAGTAGTTTTAAGAACTAGTGGCTAAAATAGTGCTTTTTTTACAAGAGTTAGTTTAAATAACGAGCGCAGCGAGGTATATAAAAACGCGAGTAAAAAAAAATCACAGTTTAGCCGCGAGTTGTTAAAACTATTTTTTTTAATACCTTTATCAAAAAATCCAAGGAAAACAGGAAAATTTTAAAAATCTCGAACGAAGAGAACTTGTCGGAACACACCATCTTTAAACTATAAATTAAGGCGGCTGTTACAGAAGATTTTTTTTATACCAGATAACTAAAGCATGGCTTTTTTGGTTACCGATGCAAAAAACAATTTTTTGATCACTGGTGTAAAAAAAAATTCTGTCCGTTTTTTAGCCAAAATTAAAGAGGAATAGCGAAAAGAAATCTAATTATTCTTTACTAAAAATTAAGTCATTTCCGCCAGTTTTCACCAAGTATTTACGAAAAAATCATTTAAAAACATTGTCAAAATATTAAACTGTCAAAGATTAAAATGTCGCAACAGTAAACGTCACCGAGTAAAAAGACACATTGCTATGGAAACCATTGTTAGTTCATTTACCAGCCGCCTTGATTTATAGTGTAAAGATGGTGTGTTGCGAGAAGAGCTCTTTGTTCGCGATATTTAAAAGTATTTTCCTGGTTTTCTTGGATTTCTTGATAAAGGTACTAACTCGCGGCTAAACGGTGCTTTTTTTACTTGCGTTTTTAAATACCTCACCGCGCTCGTTATTTAAACCAACGTTTGTAAAAAAAAGCACCACTATTTTAATATTAAAATAAAAATATTCGCTTCAATTTATGTATACTGTAAAGCCGGGCTCAAACGACTCGTATACTTGGCAAATACACAATTATATGCATACTTGGTAACTATACGAGCTTTGCGAATTGCGATGGCAAGCAGGCTCACATGACGTGTACAATTTACAAGTACGCGTGCGCGAACATTTGGCTAAAAACCTTGACAAATGAATCAGTGGTGTGGCAGTCAATATGGATAGCGGTCGTCTGGAAAATCTGATGGTTGCTTCCGTGGCTTTTGTTGTTATCATTAACTGCATTAAGCATCATTAACTGCATTACGATTTTTATGGTCTTTATGTTTAGCCATCCAAATGACCGACTCATTTTCATAAAAATCAAGAAAGTCTAACACAATGTCATTTGTCCACTTCATTTCAATTTTTAAAAAAACACAAACAAAACGTCTGTATAGTACGACCATAGATCTGAGAGACTCATTATAAATGCTAATCCCCTACTCTAATAATCACCTATTGTTTGGGGTGTGAAAGTAAGTAAAAAAAACATAGCTGTAAACATGCTACCATTTCTGAGGATTACAGGTGCGGATTTAAAAATGTGTAATTATTTCTTAATAAGTATACGTCTTTGGCCGAATTAAAATTTATCAACTTTATGACTAATTACGAAACGTTATAACATTAGGGTTTGATTACGTTACAAATTATTTTTTTTAAAATAATTAAGACAGGCTTAAGATACCACGCTGATTTGTAGTTTTGAAAATCAGTTAGCAGTTGGTGTTTGGTTACAAAAGTAGTTATTTGTTGTTTATTGGGAGGGACAACCGAGTACGTCACGTGGAGATACGAGGAATAATGGCGCTACAAGAGAAATAAGTGATAAAAACAAAAGAAAAAAGTGATATTTGACGTTTATACCACCCTTCTTGAACCTGGGTTATCAAAATTTGGTGCAGTGAAGGAAGCGGCAGCTTTAACACGAAGATCGGTAAAAATAGTGTGGCTTGCAGTAAATAAACCAATTGTTGGGAGAAGGAAAAGGAAGGATTTTAATACTTCTAAAAAATTGGACATGGTTGATGTATATTTCATTCGTAGAAAATTATATCAAACTACTTTATAAACATTAATTCAAAGATTAAAAAAGATAATACAGGAATACAGTGTTGCCGTAAGACACTGAAAAAATGCATTTTAAAAAACGGTTTTAAAGTAAAAAAAAATAATAAAAGGCCCGTTTAAAAAAATGGAGGATGGAATATTTAATTGCAATACACAAGTGTAGAGAAAGTAATAGGGATATTGTTTATCTCGATGAAACTTGGTTTGACACCCATGAAGTTCCAGATAAAGGTTGAGTAGATTCGTCTGGTCACTGCACAACTAAAGCTCCATCAAATAGAGGATAATAATTCATGCTGGAACAAAAAATTATTAGCCAAAAATATAAAGGATTACCATACTGACTACCATGACGATACCACAGCAGAATTATTTGAATACTGGTTCAAGAATAAACTGTTACCCAATATACCTCCAAATAGTGTAATTGTAGTTAGTAGTGTAGTGTAATTTAGTTTGAGGATAGCTACACCAAAAAACAATTGCTTGAAATAATTAAAGCACTTTCAGTACAAAAACAATACTATTGTGATACTTTGGCGGAAGAAATGGGCCATACAGTGTTGAGACTTCCTCCTTAACATTGCATGTTTAATCCAATTGAACACATGTGGCATGAGCTTTAATTAGGTCGGCGGAACAGAATATTTTAAGTAAAAGCTGGGAAAATTGCGTAGCTCATGTCCACAAAATAGAAAAATCATATGTAGATATAGATCTGCTACCCAGAGAAAAAATTATCATAGACTTTAATGACGACAGTGACAGTGAAACTGACTTAAGTTAAAATTTGTTAATTTTTTACTATCCCATATTTTTTTGTACTACATATATATGTACCTGTTAAACTCAATTTCATAAATTTAACTTATGTTTGTGTTTTTTATTGTATGAGCAAATATATTTTGTAGGTGCAGGATATGTCTATTAGATTAAAATAATTTTTTAATTAAAAAAAAAATTGTTAGATCGAACCGTCAATAAAACATAATATCTTCTTCACCTTTAAGGTGATCCGTGGTAGAAATTAACTGATCTATTACAACTCTAAGTGCGTCCCTGCTTCCATTCGAACACCCGCTGAGTCGGAATAAATGCTTATCGGCCATGAATAATAATGAGTCTAGTAGATCGATGGTCAGTAATGAATAGTCCCAGTAAAAACCAATTATTTGTGCATTTCGTTTGAGCGCCTCTACGCCCTTTGACTCGGGCTATTTTTGCCGACCACAAATGTGTGGTGTGCGACAAATAATTGTACAAGTAACCCACTCACCCGACATGGCAAATATACGTAAGTAACGATTATTCGCCAAGTACACGAGTCGTTTGAGCCTGGCTTAAGAACATACAAGCGTAGAATGGTCATTGTGGAATCTGTTGGAAATATCTCATCTTTATTTTCTCCTCGATTTTCTCCCAAGTAAAATAGCTTTTGAAAACAATGAATCGAACTTGTTTATATCGAAAAACAATAGGGAATTATTTAAAATTTTTAGGTTGTTTTAGAATTTTGATATAATACACACTGTCGAGTCAATAAAAAAGTAAAAAATTCCAGAAGCTAGTTAAAAACATTCATACTGTACAACTTTACGCCATTTTGGATTTGTTTCGAATGCGTTAGGTATACCGATACCGATGCGTTGAAATATTTACTTTAAGTGTCTATTGTGTAGGATTATTTTGGTACCAGTGGGAACTCTAAATCCAACCACAGACTAACGTCGACGAATAAACAAAATAAAAAGGAAGCTTTCTTGATTCAAAATAAAAGAATTTAATTATAGAAATTGTAAAAATATTGATACATCTACATTAGTTGTAGCACATAGAACAAGAATCACATAAAATTTTAAAGCTTTATTGTGGTAATATCCCTAAAAATTTTTCCATGGCTTATTTTTTATTTTCAACAAAATTAACGTGGAAGATCATACGTGATTTTAAATTTTCAAGAATACGACTTATTTCTGGTAGCATCCCTCCCGAACATTGCAAACTCAGCGTTCTTTTACAATATTCAGTCACTGCAAGGTAGTTTCGAGATTAACAGCGTTCAGAAAACTTCATTTTCCGATGATTTGGTTTGGAAATTGCAACCACAACAAAATTGCGATACAAAAAAACGGATTATAAGGTCACTATGGATGATCGTATCCACCTCGCCTGAGCGGAGCTTTATAGCGAACAAAAATTGGAATGAAACGAGAAAAGATTTATAACCTGCTATTATTAGGGACTTATTGGTACAAAAAGTCGTCATGGCCTGACTTTATTGAAGTTGGCACTAATTTTTTAACTACCACATATTTTTAGGCACTTTTCCCACCTGCTATCAAATTAGGCAACCAATCCTCGCATTTTTCGTGTGAATCCCCCTCCCCTCCTTGTAACACTTTATAACACTTCCAGCTACCCCTCCCCAAGCAACAAAATTAGTCGCGACGTGGTGACCATCTCCACGCCATATCCCTAATAGAGTTACGACGGTTTTACTACTACTATACCTCGAGTTATTCACAGTTTTTGGGAATGCATTGGGATGGTTATACAACTAAATCGCGACGGTAATGATTAATCTTGGTATAGAAGTTTTGTCGTCGCGGGTAGTAAACGGGCACGTTATCCCGACGTCCTGTTTACCACATAAAGTAGTATTTCTGACTTTATAAGGTTTTTTCGTTATCTATATCATAACCTATACCCAATAATTACCATTTTATTAACCACTTTTCTGAAGTCACCGCTGATTTTTTTTATAAAAAAACCGCGCGCCCCCCTGTTTTGGTTTATTTAAAACGCTGAAAAAAATCGGAATTATTTAAGGTTAGTATTTCCACATTAAAATTCTTTTCACTTTTAATATGTTTTATTAACTAAATATTAGTATTCACTCCGTAACTTTTATTGGTACATGAAACTACTAATCAGTGATTTAATGAGGTATTTCCATTGTTTAATAAAACTAAATAACATGGCTTCGCGCATCCAGTTGACGCTGCATTAATTTACAATGTCGGTAAAGTAGCGATATGCACATTTATTTCTTACTGCGTGGTAGATAAGCGATCGTGTAGACTCCGTAACTTTGTAGTTTTTCTATTGAGTAGGGGCTACTGAGTTGCAACCAAATTAGTATCAGTAGAAAATAATAGTTCAGGCATTAAATTAACTTACTACCTACTAAGATGTTTGTGAAAGATAGTCGGTATTAAAACACTTATTACTTGTTATTTTGGCTTAATTCACCCTGTTTTATCCTATCCGCTGATTGCATGGGGTCATTCAAGTTTTACATGTAACATTTTTAGAATTCGAAGTAAGGATCTTGGCAAATTTGGGTTATAGAGACGATTGTAAATCCGCTTTTAAACAGTTAAATATCCTTACTTTACCGACTCAATATATTCTGCTGTGTTTATTGCATATGAAACATCACATTAAAGAGTTTAAAACTCATAGTAGCATTCAGAATATTCCCACCAGAAATAGTAACAAACTAATTATTCCATTTAGAAGACTAGAAAAAACAAGAATTGTTTCTGACTACTATGGTATTAAATTTTACAATCTCCTTCCAAGCAACATTATAAATCTCGATGCAAAACACGTTAAAGTTACATTAAAAAAGTTTTTGGTAAAACATGCATTTTATGATATCAATGACTTTCTTAATGCAGATCTCTCTAATATGTGTTAACAAGTAAATTTTTCATGTTTTTCTGTTATTTTGATTTTTTTGTTAATTTTTTTGTTTGTTAATTACTGATTTTGTGTGTTTTGTTATAAGTATTTAATGTTGCAAATTTTTAGATAATATAATATGAAATTAAAACTCTTTTCAGTTGTGTTAAGTTAAGTCATATCATTGTTATAATATTTTTATATTTATTTAATTTTAATATTTACTTTATTGTATTTCTTGAATTGCGTAAGTCCTTTAAGTATGATAACGCGAATAAAGAATTGAATTGAATTGAATTGAATCGTTACCTCTTAAAAGTAATATTGAAGAAATTAAATGTGACAACTATGAAGTAAATCTCGGACTGTAAAGTTTTTTCGTGCAAAAAAAGGAGGTAACATTTATAATGGGTAACCCTGGGAAAAAAAAAATAGTCAGTGAAAAGGGTTTTATTGAGAGGCAGAGAAGTCAAAATAAAAAAACCACAAGGTGGGTCAAACTTTTTGCTTCAAGACCAATGTTTACTTTTTTGGATAAATTGGAAAAATGAGCTGAATTTTAACGTAGCATCCAAAAAGGTGGCGAATGAAAATATTAACCACCTAGAGCACCACATACGGAAGGATGCACACTTAATTGGAATTTTTAAAAAAAGCGTTGCCGACTCATCTGTGTAAAAAACAGCTGAAATCGCTATGTATCTTTTCGAACTACATTATCATTGGAAAAAAAGCAGTGAAGAACATTTCAGTATTTGACAGATATTTTTGGGAAAATATGGTTACAATAATACCTACCAACATTGGTATGTAAAAATAAAACATGTAAAACATACACAAAGAAAGAAGGTACAGTAATCATTTATAGAAGTCACGAAAGATATTTAAACAAAAGTTGAAATTTTTGAAAACTTGTTTGGATGATGTACCAATTCCTTAATGAATGGTACAGGAATCTGGAGGGGTATAAATTTTTGTGTTTAGCCTCATTTTTTTTCGATCTCTATATTATGATTGCTTTTGAGTTTTTCTTCATTTAGGTTATAATGTGAGTCGTTTAAAAAATATATCGAATGCCTAGTCCACATTTCTACTTTTTGCCGCTGACTCCTGTTTTCATTTTTGTCGTATTTAGCAGGACAAAAATATGCTTTTTATTGCTTTTTGACAAACAGAGAAATAAAAATAAAATGAGCGGCAAAAAGTTTGAGTTTTACAGTGGCGTAGCTAGAAATCGACTCTGGGGGAGGTTTCATCATTTAATAAAAATTAACTACCTCCTATAGCAAATTAAAAAAAAAAGCGTTGCCGACTCATCTGTGTAAAAAACAGCTGAAATCGCTATGTATCTTTTCGAACTACATTATCATTGGAAAAAAAGCAGTGAAGAACATTTCAGTATTTGACAAATATTTTTGGGAAAAATGGTTACAATAATACCTACCAACATTGGTATGTAAAAATAAAACGTGTAAAACATATACAAAGAAAGAAGGTTACACAGTAATCATTTATAGAAGTCACGAATTTTCCATAGGTTATTAGAGTTTAAGATATTTAAACAAAAGTTGAAATTTTTGAAAACTTGATGATGTGTCAATTTCCTAATGAATGTGCTGGTACAGGAATCTGGAGGGATATAAATTTTTGTGTTTAGCTTCATTTTTTTTTCGTTCTGTATATTATGATTGCTTGCCAGTTTTTCTTCATTTAGGTTATAATGTGAGTCGTTTAAAAAATATGTCTAATGCCTAGTCCACATTTCTACTTTTTGCCGCTGACTCCTGTTTTCATTTTTGTCGTATTTAGCAGGACAAAAATATACTTTCTATTTCTTTTTGACAAAGAGAGAAATAAAAATAAAATGAGCGGCAAAAAGTTTGAGTTTTACAGTGGCGTAGCTAGAAATCGACTCTGGGGTGGTTTCATCATTTAATAAAAATTAACTACCTCCTATAGCAAATTTCTAAAAATTAGGAAGGTGCCCACTGCTTGAGATTTTGAAGGGAGGAAAGAGGGGCGGTATAATAGGTGTTGAGTTAGTGTATACGAAATAAAAATAGTATTTTTAATTAAAACTAACTCTAACTAAATTTTTTAAAAAACTAAACTAAAATGTTATTTTTTACGCGTTTCAAATGATGTTGACAAAAAATTGCAAAAACATTGTAACAATATTTAACATAAGCCTAGCACCGCAGGCGAAAATTTTGACAAAAAAACAAAATATTCTTTAAAAATTTTGATTTTTTAGGTTTTTTGCAAAATATTTTTGGAAAAGCAGATTGGGTTGGATGCCAAGAGGGGTGGGTTGCGGTAGTATATATAGATTTGTTGTTAAATCATAAATGCGTCGCAGATGAAAATTGTAACAATTAATGACGTCATAGCATAGCAGGCAGACTTCACAAAAACGCACGTGACAAACCGGAGTAAAAGGTCAAAAAAGTGGGGGGGCTATCGCTCTCCCTGGGACCTTGATCATGATTAATTTATTGTAGATTGGGTTGAACCTCCTGGAGGGGGTTAACCCCCAAAACCCTCTCCTGACTACGCCACTGATTTTTATTAAAAACAGTATCTCCTCCATCTACTAAAGTCAAAAAGGCTACTTTTACATGATGTCTGATCGTGTAAGATTTTGGCCAACTCACTATGTAAAAATCTCAAATCACACCGTAAAGTAAATACAGGTTGATTTAAACATACTGACTTAAATTCAAAAATTAATAACTAGAAGAGCGACGTATCCATACGGTGAAAGCATATGCTGAAAACGCTAAAATATTACGCAGTTCATATGTCCGTTAAACAATACTGACCTCCTTTTCAATAAAAAGTCCATTTTCATCCCTGTGACCTAGATAGTGACCTTAATCCGACACCGTTCGTCAACAGCGCCACCTGCCGACTTTACAACGATTTCATTTAAAATTGCATGCATGCCGAACAATGCCGAGTGGCGATTGCGATCAGTGATTTGTAGTTATTGGAATTTGATTTATTGGCACCTATTACGTTCGTTTATTTCTAAATATCGAAACATCGTTGGCGTTGAACCCAGAAAAAATAACGAAATATGGATCGCCTTATAAAAAAAGCATGGCTTTTTTTCATACTTCCAGCAGAAAAATAGTTGCTTGTCTTTTTATTTATACTCGTCATTCAACCAGCCAAACAACAGTTTTCTGACCGATGAACACATACTTTACCTAAATGGACGTTAATTTGGGTGTATATCTAGTGATCTTCAGACGGTCTTACATATTACGACAAAATTCCGTTGCTTTAACGTTAGATAATACTGCAGTAACATTGTTACTGTCTACCCAACGTTTAGCCGACCTGTCACGCGTTGGTGCTTTTTCTAGTAAACCAGTGACGTCGTGTGGACGTTTTTATGAGACTCTAGTTCTGCCGACGTATCAACGTCTAAACAACTTTCACATTGCGTGAACTTGCGACGTTTCTGGCCGGTCTTGCGACGTTTTCAGCCCGGAGTTTTGACGAACTTAAGTGCCCTTTTCTTGTGAAGAAGAAAAGTTTCCAAAGGAACTAATGGCATCATATTCTCCTTCTCTGCCGCACTTATGTATGGCAGATCGCCCTATCTCTCTCTAAATTTTAAATAACTGGCTCAACTGATCAGGGAAGGGATCAATCCCAGGAAATAATCCCCTCCCTAGAAAAAAATATGATTTTCCTTGAAACCCCTTCAAAATTTTAGATTAAAAATTATACATTTTAGGCGCATGCTTGCCTGAGAAATGGGACTTTGGAGTCGGGGAGTGGGAACACCCAATTTTTGATAGAATGGAATGAGCGATCACCGCTCAAGAATACGAAACGCGTTCGACGTGGGATCATTCGACACAAATCTATGTCGTTCCCTGTTCAAGAATTAGGGTCCTGAAAGAGAGAGATGACATTATCCTACAAGGATATGGGCGAAAGAGAAAGACTTTAAACAGTAATGTCTAATCCACAGCTTCACTTCTTGCCGCCCACTAACACATTTAATCTTTCTGCGAAAGATTTGTAGCCCGACAATTCGCTAAGGGATTAAACGACACTTTAGTCCCGAGCTTTATATACTATTTTATGCACTTTAGCAAAAGATCTTTGTTAAAATTACGTTATTTATACGCCAAATGGTTCGTCAACTACAAGAAAGGGTGCTAAGAATGAAATCTTGGCCAAGAGCAAGAGCTGTTTGGCTTGACTTGCCATAAATTTCATTATAATTTTCCAGGTATTAGTTTTTTTTAATCCCTGAGGGATTAAATTTACTTCTAATCTCTAAGCTGAGGGATTAAATTTATTTTTAATCCCTTAGGGAGTAAATTTTCATTGAATCCCTTAGGGATTAAAAGTGTTAGTCCATAAAAAAATAGGGATTAAAAGTACCTATTTAATCTTTGAAGTGCATAAAATACTTTTTGCTTTTGCCTCCACGAAGTAGGATCTTAGAAGCATCCTGCCATATTTTAAAAAACTAAATTTTATTTCACAGATCATCGACCATTTATTTAGAAAAATCGAATAAAAAGTAAGGTTATGGGGACTGTCAACTGTCATCGGCGGAATTGTTGGAGCGTTTTCCAGTCGCATGTTGGGTTGATAGTAACCAACAGTCGTGGCAAGTGGTTCATTTGGGAATGTTTGACCACTGTAGTTCATTTAAGTGTATTTTTTGGGATTCTCATAATATTCGCCGTTTTTGATGCCGTCGTTTATGTTCGAAGTGACCGCCATAGTTTATATATTTACTAAACACGGCAAAAAAATACCATTAAATGGCATTTTGGAAACGTTTTATGTTCAAGGCGAGATAGGTATTTGACCATGGAATCCTAAAAAGGGGGCTTTAGTAGCATCCATTTTTTTTCATTAAAAAAAAGCAATATTTTTTCTTTTAAACACAAACAAATCAAGGGCGCGCGTGTAAGGACTCAAAAATCATCCACCATTTTGGTGTAAATCCGAGTCGACATGTTGGCTAAAATGACGGGTCGCATTTAACAACGTCGCTACGCCGTTAAATTGCTGCTTGGGCAACCAAAATACCATAGAATATCCTTCTTTTCTAAATGGTAAAAGTAATTGATCTAGCCTCACATTTTCATTTTAAAAAACAATGATAATGTGAAAATTAAAGGAGCTATTAGATTTTAATTTGATAATGCCAAATAATAATATACTTAAAACTAAATGTTTCATAAAGGTACCCAACTACATAGTAGAGGAGTTGAACCTAGGCACAATTTGAAAAAAATTAAATTGTTTTTTTGGCCGCGAGTTAAAAATTAGTTAATTTTTTGTGCTATAGTTAATCTTTTATCTAAAACAATTTGGGACCACAAGAGCAGTAAACGACAAAAAAGGTTACTGGCTTTTTTTTACTTTTTTGTAGAAGCTAGTCGCAAAAAGTGAAACTGAGGACCAGGTAGTCAACTGCTGTTTCGTAGCTACTTATTAACGGTTTTTGACCGTCAGTGATCAGTACATGATAGAAACTTACCCTAGTTACCACAAGCAAACCGATCCCAATCAGGGCGAAAAAAACATTCAACTTAATAAGCTGTAAAATTGTATGAAAAACTCAAAAATAATTTGTTTTTTCCCTGATAAAGATCACTTTTTGAAAGTCACGAATCACACTATAGTACTAACTATAGTCCCAAAAGATTTTACCGGTCCAAAACGTTTTAACATTCTTTCGTTTTCTTCACAAAGCTCTAATTGATAGGTACTTCTGCCTTTTTATTTGGATCAAAACCGATTTTGGGAATCAGAATAAATAAATCTCATATTAATGAATCCCAGAATTTATTTACGAACGTTTTTTTCATGTGTAGCAAATATATTTTTGACAATTCCTAGAATGCTAATGCTGCGTTGGAAAGTTCAACACGAGCTTTAAAAAAAATGATAAAAATTTATAAGGTTAATTGCTTGCATCATATTTTTTTAAACATAGCTCTAACGATACAGATAACAGATTAATGTTCATATCCACCAACGTGAAAATTCTTCGACCAAGCTTTAATTATGATTAACAATAACATAATCCGAGTTTAGAATGGATATTGGCAAGCAAAATTTCAATTTAAAACATCACATTCTAAATACCGATCAGTAAGTAATCACGACTAAAGTCTAATCGAGTAATTTTTGCGTTTGGGAATACGAGCATAAGAATGTTGTCAATACAAAATCCTCGCACAAAATCAGATTGACTTATGTGCAATTGCACCGTAAGGTTAACAGTGGTTGAAATTTTAACAGTATCTTGCACCATAACTTAAGCCAAGTTTAAGTGCTGTTATTTTATATTATATTGTAAATTTGCTATTCAGATGTTTTTTTGTGAGCGGTCATGGATAGTTTCGACGAAATATAGCTGGAAGATGATCAAGATATTTTGGTATATAATAGGGAAGACCATTTTAATGGGATGGACAAACAACTTGAATTGAGATTCCGTTTGTTAAAGCCTACATCAGTGCGCAAAATTCTTGTGCTTGATTTGTAAGTAGTTAGTGATAAATAGTTAATCCTAATAAAATGCCTGGTAAAGGTTGGAATCATATACCTAAGGAGATAAACAAAAGTGATACAAATAAAACAATCAAACTCAGCAAAGTCCAACCAAGACCGGTCTTCATCTTTTAACAATCTTCTTTTTGTTTTTAGAAACAACAGTTTCTCGCCTATGAATCAATTATCAACAACATTAAGATTTTATGCAAGTTCGGGGCATTTGGCAGCTATGTAGGAGACCAGGAATCAACGGCAAGTTCGATTGTCTGCTGGTTTTGCACAGCGTTGGCTTCATTACTGAATTTTACAATAAAGCAGAGTGTTAGAGGTACATGATTGTACTCACATCTCGATAAACTCTCGATAAAGTGCATAAAAATTCTTGCAGAAATTGATCTTGTGGGTGGGGGGAAAGGGCTTGAGTAACAGCAGAGTCTTACTTTATTCTTGATTTTTGAGGAAAATTAAATTTTTAGTAGAGTCGATATTCAAGGGCTCTAGGGAGAGGGGGCTTGCATAGTTTAGTTTTGTTTACTGATAATATTTACGCGTAAGTGCTATTACAAGTCATTCAAAAAAATAAAAATTACATAGGTCTCTTTTCAATTATTTTTGACATTGTTTTAGGTGGCAACCATCCAGAAGTTTTTCACAATTTAAAGGGATATTTTTCGGTAAACACTCAAGCTGTGACTGATGCAAAGCTCAAGTCTCTAAATGTAGTGGCAAGATGGCCGGGATCAAGCCATGATAACACAATTTTCCTCATAGAATAAGACGAAAATTTGAAACAAATGATTTTTCCAATTCTATGTTGTTTTTGGAGTGTTTAAACTAATAATACTTTTGCGCTCAGTTGTCCGTGTGCCAACTTAGTCCTGCACCTAACTGTCCTAGACTGATTAGAAGGTCAGTTGTATTGATGCTTGTGCCAATTAGGAATCTGATAACAATAGGTAGAGCTGTGATCAATAAATGTTGTCCCCCTTTACATCATGTATGACAGATATAATAATAATAATGAGACAAACACTCATTTTTGACCCAAAGAGGCAGAATTTTTGGCTGGTAGCTGTTCTTTATACCACATAAATAATGAGAGTTTTTTTTCAAAATATAATTTAAATATCATTCCTGTCAGAATATCAGTAATTATTTATTATTTTTAGTTTTTTTTGGGACATTGTGGTTACACCCAGCGTTGTTAATCGAGCTCAAGCATTGTACAGTGAATCTTTAATAAGGACAAGAAACTATGTGGAAAGAGTTTTTGGAATATCAAAAAGACAGTTCCCTGTCTTAGCTTATTGAACTAAGTTTTCCTCAAAAAGGGAAAAAGTTTACTTTTTCTTTTACTCATGCTTAATAAATCATTTTTAAAATTATTATTTAATATAAATCATGCAATTTAGAGTGCAAAAATTCAAAAATCCAGAAAGTTATTTTTTTTAGATTTCTTGGTAACTTAGAAAAATATCAAGTTATATATTATTTTTCAAAGTTTAAAAACCTGAGTTTGTAATACTACCTACACCATGATACAAAGTCATAATTCTGTGGATTGATTCACAATAACCAGATGACACAAATCCTAATTGTGCAGGCAAAAAACAGGATGTCTTTATATTGATCTAAATGATACCTGGACATGCGACTTTTTTAAATTTTCTAATTTTTAATACCTAGTAAGATTCCAGATTTAAATTTATCTTAAATGTATGCAGATCGATCATGCGAGTTCAAATCTATAAAAAACTGAATTTTGCAAAAAATATGACATTCGCCCTTTGTAAACCAAGCCACAGAGTTCAATGTCACTATTTTCAGTTGTAAGGGGTAAAGGGGTAATGTCTATAATTTGAGGATCTGTTTTGAATGACATGTGTCCTGTTGATTTTACATTAAACTCGGCTGCTACGTTCTCCCAAATTTTTTTCTATGTTTGTTGTTTTGTCTGCCCCTTTATCTTCTATAACTTGAATTTTTTCATATGAGGAAAATTTTTATGACCTTGCCCTTTTGGCAGCAATGCAGGAGCTAGATCACTCACGGATTATCTACTTTTACATAAAGTGACTCTAAATTGCTGTTGAATAATTTTGATACGGGTTCAACTGCAATTCAACCCCATCGTGAATTCGTTTTATGTATTATTTTTGCACAAAAATCTTCAAGAATCAAAAAATTTACGAGCAACAAAAAAGTTTGTTCTCTGACGTTAGTACCAATTTCTTCTATTTTTATGAAATATCCCCAGATCCGTAGTTAAATTTTAACAGCTGGTTATGCTAATGCAGTGCAAGTAAATGGAAGTTCATCCATCAGTTTATTTTAAACTAGTAGTTATTTTAAATAGTAGATTAAGAAAACGGTGCAATTGGACATTAATCTGAGAAGCATATTCTTCTTCTTTAGTGCCTTTTTTGTGGAAAATAGTATTAAGGCGCGGATGATATTTGTCTGTGACCTGGACTTCTTCTGCCTTTATTTTTTGTAATTGTGAGTTCATATCAGCGTCATTGGCTAAGACCCGAAACCATGAAGGCAGCTGATGGTTGTTATTTGACTAAAAGAATTCATTATTTTTCGGTAAAATATAAATGTGGGCCACTAATAAAGAAACATAATCCCCTTGATATTGAAACGCAAATTTTTAAAATAAATAAGAGATACAAACTTCTGGATCTTCGCCACTCGATACCTCCGATGCTATTGCTCCTCTTTCTAATGTTTACATAAAAACAGCATGTCTTTTTTACGCAGCGGCATCTTTTAACTTATTTTTTTCTAATTTTTAACAGTAAAAAATACAACCCCGCGGATCTATCAATTTTCGCGTATGTGCAAATGGCCGGAGCTAAGAAAATCTCTTTTATTTTGGTGTTTCTATGGCTAGTTAGATTATAGATGTTGCTTATAAGTTTGGCCCAGCTAAGGCGTGTATTTAAGATAATAGATACACTTCTCTCCACATAAAACTGATACTGCAGAAGTTGTTTAGTTTTTATAGTACGGCATTTTCCACAAAGCATATACATATTTTGTGGCATTGTCTTCCTATAAATGATAATGTCATAGACAACATCATGTTTTGCATGTCAGTGTCATACAAATTTTAAAAAATGCCGCCGCATCTTTCCGAATTTGATAAAGCTCAAATTCTAGCAAAATGTACCAAGATTTGTTGTATTTATAATAATTTTAATTCATTCAATGTTTAGTTAAGTTAAAATATATCTCTCTGTAGGGAAAAATCTGAATTTTGAAATAGTTTAATATTCCTAATTATTATAAGTAAACCAAAACCCAGCGATTATTGTCGGTTGTTCAAACGGGTTATAAATCTGAGTCTGTCGACAATCCCAGGAACCCAAATTTCGAAGGGAGCGAGCTAAGGTTCTTGATGGTTTGAAACATTTTGTTAATAATAAAATCTATACGTAACTTTACACGTTGACTTTATTATTTTCACTTTATTTTATATTTTTGTTTTTAACTAAATATGCTTCTTAAATTTGTATCATTTTATAACTAGTTTAATTTCAAACTAATCAATATTTACTTTATATACTTTTGTTTGATTTTATTTGCAATATTGAAATTACTAAAAATTCACTTATAGGTCACTGAAGGAGTTAGTTTTTTTCATTTAATATTACTGGAATAATATTTCTGATTAACCAATTATTGTTTTTCTCTTAATTCAGATTTTATTGGTAATAACTTAGACCAAGACTGATAAACGGCTCTAAACGAATTAATTTACCTTTTCTTATAAGTAAAACTTTCTAAAGTCTTTCTTTATAACATCAGCCGTTATTCAATTTGTTTTAATTTAGTAACCATCTATTTGATCTGAGTTCTTAAAGGAAATACGTTAAATTTTAAGTTAAAATAAAAAATCAGAAGTTGTGGCAACGTAAGATATTTTAATGTTAACTTTATGTAATATAGAACAAATAAAATGAAATAACAGAATTTACGAAATAGTGGTCAAGTACAAAACATATTACTGAAAACTTTATAAAACCAAAAAATGTGAAAAATAATAAAAGAAAGTAACAAAAGAATACTATGTGACAATCAGATTTTCTGTCCTTAGCAAACATTACTTTTCTCTATAAACCTTGCAAAATTGCAAATCTTGGATCTTATTGTTGAGTAATAAAAACTCTTTTACAAAACGTTAATGACTAATTCTCAAGTTTACTAAACGCGATTATTTACCACAGAAAATTAACTTTAAATTACCGAAAATTTAAAGAAATTCTTCAGATACAATTACGAAATAAGATCCAAAATTATTCACAAATTACAGAAAATACCAATTATTTCTAGACCTAGAAGTGGCTTTATCTTTAAAAAAAAAGCAAAAGAAGACATGTAAAAATTACAAAAGTTTACATTATATTTCACACAAATCGCGATATTTAAATTAAGACTTATCTTAAAGAAATCGAACTACCAATTAACTCACAAATCTTAATTTTTGAAAAGCTTCTTCTAGGTTTTCGAAAGGCATATCTAGAAATTCCCTACCAAAAATTGTACAGCCTATCATAGTTACAACCAGCCAGCAATCGGACTTTAAAATAAAAAAGGAAAACACATCAAATTATTGGAGAAGAAAAGGATACATATGAAAATATGAAATGCAGATATTACGAAATTTCGGAAACATTTCTTCGTTTAGAAGTTACTAAACGCATCACCCCTCCAATTTGCTTTAAGTATACAAAGAAAAAGATAGAAAAGATGAGATGATCTCGTTTTGAAAACTGAACAAAAGAGGTAATAAAACAATGCCAGTTGCAACTAAAAAATGAAATTACCCTATAAAATAATTACTTAACCACCAATTGACCAATATAATAAAAATTGAATTAAAGACTTACAATAGGTAAAATTGTATTTGCGCTCGTATACGCACGAGAAAAAATCAAAAAACACTTACGTACTAATTATACACGCATACTAAGAAATTAATACCATAGCTTGACAAACTTTTAATTTGCACAATTTTATAAGAATATTTATTTAAAATATTATTTAAACGCAAAATTCAAAAACAAGAGTTTTTGCTGAAAATGATTAAAAAACAAACACAGATATCCGAACAAAAGAAGAACTCTTTGAAAATACTAAAAAACTTCTCAGCTCATTAATTTACAAAATTGTTACACCTGTAAGGTAAAACCAATTTGACTTGAACAAAAAGATACATACAGGTATGACATATCAAAATAATAAGAAAAGTGAACAGAAATCAAAATTGAAGTTTTCTATGGAAAATTCTTATGTATAACAAAAATTGTGAAAAACGGTTATTTTTCTATATCGAACAAAAAAGGCTCTGTTGTTTAACATGTGTTTCCATATTGAATTTCTTTTCTTTAAAGACACTAAACATTTGCAGTTGGGATAATATTTATGGCTCTATAATATCAACCCTTAAGAAATAAACACATAGAGAGTTTTAAAAATTATGAAAACAAATCATGATTCTGCAATGACAAACGTTTACGACTTACACATTTGTCTTGAAAAAATAAAGCCGAAATATTTTAAAATCAAAGATAGTTGAAATAAGGTAGAGTTCGACTTGTTACAAAAACTAGATGGTGGTTGGTCTATTCGCCAAGTAGCAAGTCTACGATAGTAAACATAAAAAACCGTTTTCAAGAGGAGGGAACTATCCACCGAAAGGCAAGCACCGGTTTGACGAAAGTACCTAGCCCAGAGGAAGACCAAGAAGCAATCAATTTTCTGGAAAATCATCCTTTTGCCAAATCGAAAGAGGTAAAAGTTGAATCAAATTTTCCAGGATCCATAACAACATTAGACAAGAGGATTAAACGTTCGAGGCTAAGGTGTCGCATTGCGGCAAAAAAAATTAAACTAAAGTGAGAAAAAGAAGCATTCTCGATTAATTATTGCGTTGAATTAATCTCTGAGGGACAAAGAATTTTGGAAGCAGGTGATTTTCACAGATGAGAAGATCTTTAACAGCGATAAAAACAAATTCTGGTTTATCGACCGTCAAGAACCCGATACGAAGAACGACATATTCCTGGGGAAGATTTTTGGTAAACGTTTGTAACTGGATATCTGCTAGAGAATATGGCGCTCTATTTAGAATTAATGGGCGATTTACAGCAGAAGCTTACGTTAATTTGCTGGGAAATATAATGCTTCCAGAGGTGAGAGTCCCTTATCCAGATCATTTTGTATTCCAACAAGATAACTGTCCAGTTCATACGGCCAGTTTTGAGCTAGTAACTTTCGTCAAATCGGTGCCTTCCTTTCGCGGGACAGTTCCTTCTTCTTAAAATCGATTTATTATGGTTACTATCGTAGATTTGCTTCTTTCATAATCAGCTAGTCGAATAGACCAATTACTGTGTAGGTTTTGTTTAGTTACTAAAACATTTTTGTTTTTTGAAATGTTTTTTTTTTATTTTTAGTGGCCTTATATTTTCAATTATTAAAAAATAAAAAAGCCTTCTCATTATAAAAATTTTATACATGCCAAAAATATAACCTAAAATGACAAAGTCAAAAAATCAGTGTTGCACATAGGAAAATATAAAAAATCGTATTTACAGCTACCTTCTGTTGTACCAGTTTTATGTGGAGAGAAGTGTTTATGGTTTTAATGCTTTTTAAAACGAATTCGTAACGGCCAAAGTATTTTGGCCAGAAGACCACCACTGCACCATTATATAAAACTTGGTCAGACCGTCAGACATAAAACGAATAAGAAGGTGTCAATAAATAAATCACAACATTTCATTTGCGTGCCACTAAAAAAACATTTGTCAAATCAATCCGCAAACAACGTCAAGAAACCCAAAATTTTAGTTAACCAAGTTAAAAACCAATGTGTTGATGTCGTCGAGTTGCCCGAAAGATTACAATGATATGCGTCGTCGTCTAAAATGTCGATGTAACATCTGTTCCCCGAGTTTACTGTCAAGAATTGCTCCGAAACCCTGTTGCCTTCGATGGATTGCGGTTGTCCTAGTATTAGCTTTCATTGGGTATCTTGGATTTAGCTTTTACGATCCTTGTGCCCCACTTGTAAACACCCCAATATTTTGACCATGTCTCGAAAATGCAAGTGTTTCTCAAAAAATTGCAGATGTCGTAGAAAATTTCCAGAGTTCGATAATTACTACTTGCTAGAACATAATAACGATTGCAATGAAAGCAACGACAGTGGTGATTTTAGGTTTAATTTATTAGAATACTTAACTAAAACTCGCTGTTCGAAACGTTCGACGTTACAAGATCAAAATTACAAGCTATATGAGCTTTGTGATAGAACCACATCAATAACTTTAACTCTAAATAATGAATATATAGAACAAGAACTAACAACAGATGAAGAAGTAACCAAAGAAATACAGGCAGAACAGGAAGAAGAAGTACACCAAAACAAAATAATAGACGTACCTGAAGTACCTCTAGAAATAGAAGAAGAGTTAATAACGAAAGACAGAACAGTGTGCACGATTAGCAATGATAACATGGCAACTATTGGTAAATTTAGGAAAAAAGAAAAATTCCAGAAACCATATTGTGTCTGTAAAAAGAAAAATTCCTGCAAGTGTCAAAAACCTGAAAGAAAAACTTGTAAATGTGGTATGTCTCAACCCATTGTTATTTGTAATAAACCTCCTGAATCGAGCCTAGAAAATCATCGAGATGCTGAATCAACAAAACACGGGTTGTTCAGCACTCTTAAAAATTACATACAAAGCAAATTCTCTAAGACGAAACAAGAAAAATCTCGAGATTTTCAAACAAGTGCGGAAAACAAATGCGCTTCTAAAGCAGAGGGACAAAGCGCAGATATTATGTATTTTGATTTAAAAAACTTTAAAAAATATGCGGCATACGATAAGAAACCTCAACCTTGTCAAAACGATTGTTTTAAATCATCATTAGGCGTAATTTCTGAAAAATCAGAAAAAGATAGAGAATCTGAATCTTGTTCTGACAGGAGCATAACTAACTGGAGTAAATCAGAACACCCCAAAGTTATTAAAGTGCTATTACGAAGTGATCTAAAATTTTGTAAGCCATCAAGTAGTGTTAAAACTAATTCAAAATTATTAAGACAACCATCTATTACCGACGTTGTTGCCAATTATGGTTCTGTTGAAAACAAAAAAAGGAATAACCAGAAAAGTTCCGAAGTTTCTAAAGAGAATTTTAATTTTTTCAATTCAAAAAGTACCACAGATCCTGGTAAAAACTCTGATAACACTATAGCCAAAAATTATGAGCAGAACAGTTGCAAGCGCTACAAACCAAGAAAGAGCAGTGAAAAAAACAATGATGAAAATAGGGAAAAAAACTTTTTATCAGACCCAAAATCTATGTCTTTGAGAGAAAGAGAAATATTTACATTAAAGAAAGGGAACAATGTTAAAATGGAAGAAGATGAAAAAATTCAAGAAAATAAACTCAAAAAGTGTATAAAATGTAAGTTAGAAAAAACTAAACAATTTAACATAACTAACAGTCACTATATTTTAGAACAAACAGACTGCTTGCAACGTCAGAGAGATGATCCAGTCAAAAGGAAATCTCTAGGTGGCAAAGACCAGGAAAATAATGCTTGCATGATAGACAGCCGCAAACAAGTAAAACAGAGACCTCAAAGCTTGGAAGATGTTATTTTTTGTCAAGGCAAAATTAACAAAAAGTACGAAGGATGTTTTTACCGAACAAGAGAAATAGAACAGAATAAAGTTCCGCTCAGAGATGAAATTAAAAAACCAAAATGCACAAAACGTTTGAAGGAAAATCGTAAAGGTTGTCTCCCAAAAAATATTATGCATGCTGAAGACAAGAAAAATGTTGATAAATATAAAAGATTCAAGGCAAAGGCAGAAAAAAATATAGAATCCCTAATAAGTAGTCAGGGCGGTAAAGTATCTAAAAGTAATGACAATAATAATACTGTGCATAACGCAAATAAAATAAAAAACTGTACCAAACCAAATTTTTGCAAAAATTTTCGGCAATATGAAGAAAAAACAAAAGAAAAGAAATCAAATGTAGTTATTTCCAATAAATCTAAGAAAAGTAAAGAAATTAAGGTGCCGAATAACTCCGGGAATCTAAACCCGGGTAAAGAAAATAGTAAAGATATATATAAAGTAGACAAAATTGAAAAAACAAAACTTATTATGCCAGAGAGCATTGCGAATAAACTTAAAAAAGAAATTAAATGTATTGACTTATTAAATTCAAAAAAAGTACAAGAAAAGGGTAAAGAAACCCATAAAAGTCCAAGTTCAAAAAAAACCGGGGACCTCAATCAGAGCAGTGTAAATAAAAAATCAAAGAGCGAATTTAAGGTAACAAAAAATACAGACGAAGAGTCTTTAAAAAGTAACGAAATACAAGAATCGCCAAATGTCAGCCAGGACTCAATGTACCAAAAATCTTTGAGGGAAATGTACCAACAGCACAAACGCTTTTTTAAATCTTCTATGAATCCTCATGTAGATTCCGAAGACAAAAGTAATGACAAAGATGTTAATTTTGTATTTATTGATAACAGTCTACCAATCTTTGTGTCCCTTAGGCTTAGTCCAAAATTTACGAAACAAACTACGATTTTTGCTAAAGCAAAGCTTTTAAAATTCAACAACGAATGTGTAACATTACATGAAACAAAATGTAAAATAATTTTAGTAATTTATCAAAGTCTATTTAATGGGATGTTTTACATTCAAACAATACATTTAATGTGTGTAAAGCTATTATGTTATTTTGTTTTTCTGATTGCAGATGTTTTATGTGGCGTACATTGTAATAAATAAACTAAACTAATTTATTATTGCATTATTTAGAGATTTCGTACGGTGAGAACGGTTTTTTTGACACAATAAGGCTTATCCATTTTTTTAAAAATATTTTTATGATAAATTGCACACATTTTTCTATTAAGAGACAAATAAACCTTATATTATACAAGAAAACATTATTTAATGTCAAAAAAATATTTGTAGCCATAACCAAATAACTCTTGTTTATGTCAAGCGAAATCAATTTTTATCAGTAAAACTGCCTTCCAATCAAGCCTTTTTTAACCCTTTTTTACCCTTATGTCGTTCTATCTGCGTGTGTGTGTGTCTTTGCGCATATAGGTCTCGAACCAGTGAACCGATTTTGGAGCGGATTGTTGCTGTTTGAAGCCTATCCTTAACAAAATGTTCTTAGCCATGTTTTAAAAATAAGCTAAATTGTTTCGGAGATCGATTTTTACACACAGATGTCAAAGAATTTATAATCGAGTGGAACTTCTGAACCGTTTATCCCATTATGATAAAATTTGATCTGTAGATGTAAATTAGGCCCTAGTTTATTTCAGTTATATTAGGTAAAAAATTCACCGCAGAGACGGAGCAAATGGAGGTAGAGTTTAGAAAAATTCGTATTTTTGCAAGATGATATGCCTCGTGAAGTATCAAATCAATGATAAATCTATCTAGATATTTATTATCATACTCGCTCGTATCGAGGATGTTAAAAAATGTTAATTTTATTTGTTCTATACCCATATTTATGCGAAACAATACGTCAAAAGTAATTACCCATTTTAATTAAAGGTCGTTTCCTTAAGTCAAAAAGTATATTTTGAAACCCTAGTTGCTTCTCTTTGTAAATAGAGACAGTTTTCAATCTAAAAGATATGTTTTTGTACTTTTGTTAGAATCTACGCATTAAGAACGTTCGTCAACTGAACTCCTGCATTCATTTTTAACTGCTTAACATGTAAACTTAGCTTATTTATTTTCAAAATGTTTATTTATCTGGTCGACTCCTTTAGGGACCGCATAGCAATTGTTACTCCCACACTGTTTGTCCGACCACAATGGAAACACAAATTTGCCAAATTCTACTAATTTAATTAGGTTAGGAAACTCTCCCGACTGCTATGTAGTTATTATTAATTGTTCCCTTTGGTTGCAAAGGTATTCTCGCGGATTTCCTGGGACTACTCGATGCTTTGGCGAGATATTTCACTAAGGAAAGGGATTAGTTTTAG
Organism: Oxystoma pomonae; assembly: GCA_963921995.1. NCBI lineage: Eukaryota > Metazoa > Arthropoda > Insecta > Coleoptera > Brentidae > Oxystoma > Oxystoma pomonae. Next base: position 74,278,427 of record OY998169.1, on the reverse strand, counting down.
CATACTATAATCAAATAAGGATATGATTGATTTACATGTCTTTTTGCCAAGATTTATCGAAAGAATTTGTAGTTCTTAGGTGGTAGCTTTTCGTTTTTTTCGGTTATTTTTGTGCAATATTGGTTTAATTAGGTAAAACATATTTTTGGGTTTTCGGCAGCCTACATCTCACACCAAAAACAAAAAATTAAAAAGGTACCACTAGAGGATTGTTTGAATTTAGGGAAAAAGTAAGTAATTTAGCTTTCATCCATTTCTAATTCAATATCTTTAAGACAATTCCCAATGGTCACTCAGGAATATGGATGGGAAATCCTACCACCATTAATGTTCACCAGCCCATTTAAACCTTAAATAAAATCATTTTTTGAAAGAGGTACCTCTTTCAAACAACGCTTAAGTTAGTCAAATTTAAACAAAATCACTGAATCTTCATAGTAGGGGGGTCAAAAGAACACAAGAAGTAAATTATCATCCTCAAATATTTACTAATGAATTTGCGATCAAATATGACTTCAACATAATCCTTGCATCAGATATGGCTAAATGCACGATATGGTTTACTCAAGGTAAAATGAAATCTAAAATCTTCAGACTAAGTGCATCTCTAAGCTAATATAGGGTAACGCGCGGCTTTAACCTTAAACATGTTTAGATTAAAGTTTAATCGGAATCCTTACACTAAACTAGATATCAGGTATGAAAAATATTTTATCCCAAATAGCAAAACAAAAGAATATTGCACATGTAGAGTATTTTCCACCCAAAATTTATAGAGATTTAGTTGATGTGAACTGTCATCGAGAATTTTCGATCTGACGTTTCCCTAAAAAGATACTTGTTGTTGGACCAGTGCCGTATAGATTTCTTTAATTTCACTTTTATCTTGTGTGCTGATATAACAATATTATCAGCACACATATAACACATAAAGGTTTCATAAAACTTTTTTTTTGCACACTTTTTTATCTATTATTATAATTTTAAGGATAAAAGCATTACCTCCATGAACGCATCAATTCAAAATGTTTCTCCATATTTCCAACATTGTCTAGCGAATAAATTTTTATTAAAAAAAACCTTTTTATAAATGCACTTAAAAGTAGAAAATAATTTTTTACCTTTCTTATACCATAATAAAAGCGATATTCGCAAATTAAAAATTTTAACTTTAGGGATCGTATATCGGTCGACGACTCACCTAAGAAACAGTTGAATTACTGTATAACCTAAGGAAATTTTCAAAGGCTTGGCAAGCACGGCAATCTCAACCGTTCTCAGCTTCTTTAGATGAAAACATTATGTTTATCATATCAATAGAAGAAGAATTTAGTTCTTCTTTTGTAGTTCTCTTTTTGTCACCGTAAAGTTAAAATTTTTAATTTGCGCCCATCGCTTTTATTATTATTATATTATGGTATAAGAAATATAATAAGCCCTTTAAAAGTTTTTTTTTAATAAAATTAATTTTTTGATTTGTACCCTAAATCGTCCATTTTGAATCTGACATATCGAAACTTTTAAATATGATCAAAATTCATATCCCCTTCCCCAAAAACCTATGTGTGCGAATTTTGATTTAAATCGAACAAACTAAATATTTTCCTTTCTCCCCTTTCCTCGTTAGAGGAAAGTGCGTACCTAATAATACCATATTATTGTATTGGAACTATAATTAATTAATTGTCCATTTTAAATCCGCCATATTCAAATTTTCAAATCAAATCAAAAATTTTGATTGAAATCGAACAAACTAAATCTTTTGCCCTCCTCCATTTCCCTCCTTAGATCGAGGTGGGTACCCGAGAATACCATATTATTGTATTTTCACCGTAACTATAAACGCTTACCAAATTTGAACACAATTGGATGTGGATAAGTCAGTTAAAATTGGTTAGCAAAACATGACCGAAAATCGTCCATCTTGAATCCGCCATATTTGATTTTCAACATCTGATCAAAAATTCGTATTCGTTATCCCCAAAAGATATTTTGTGTGCTTAATAAATTGTTTTTTAATTTGTTCTCTTCTTTTAATATCATCGGTCTGAGAGAGAACAAGCTTAACAGAAAATACTCCACCTGCACCCCTCTGCCCATAAAACATAACTATCTCCTTGATATAGTTATCGTAGACAGATATACGGGGTCGAAAGGTGTACAGGGGGGTCTGACAGACCATTTTCCTGTGTTGTAGTATGCTGGATCTCTCTCAGCCGAATGCATTTAGAAAAAGAGAACAATAGTAACTATAGTAAGCTCACAAAAATTTGCTATTTCACGAATCTTTCATGGCCAAAATATAAACAAATAAGTTGCGTTGTTTTTTTCCGCTACGATATGGTGAAAATTTTAACGTCATTCCACCAAACGTTTCAAATATGGTAAAAAGGTACAAAAATACGTTTATATACAGTTTCAGCAAGTTTAAAATAGATTTGAAATTTTATCTAAAAACACAATGACCGATGTACTTTTTCTTGTAATTACGATTGGATTAACATCTTAAGGCGCATTTACACAGACAAACTTTCCTTTGATGTGGAAATGCCGACAAACATTTACACGAGCCTCTTGAGCAAAATGCTCAAAGAAATGTTCGAGCAAAATCTCGTACAAAAAAACACACGTAAATTTGTTTGAAGAAACGTTGGTATAGAAATTTCTTGCAAATTTAAATTTTATAGTTTTATGGGAATTCATTGAACTTAACTGAAAATAGAAAGACTAAGTTTTAAAACAAGGTATTTTTAATTAAGTGCTTTCCGACGGAAAAACGATATTATGTCGAAATTCACATTTTACCCCATAAGCAACTTCGATTGACCTGATTTTTATAGGGGATATGCCAGTATACTTGTAACTTTTTTGGGGTTGTAGAAAAACGAGAATAAAAAAATAATAATGGCACTTATTTATTGCTGTTGCCTGTAAAATGTAATGATAAAAATTGACGTTTAAAAGAATATCTCTTTATTTTACTTCCTAGTTTAAAACACAATACAATAATAATTAAGTCAAATTAAAAAACCTATATACATTTTATTAAATCTCAAATATATGAACAAAAGCACGTTCGGTCTAAATAATACCCGTTTATTACCCACTTTTACAATCCTACCATCCCGACCATTGTCTAAAAAAATATAATTTAGCAGTAATAGACTGGACTTCTAAATCGGAATGTTGCTCCTTTGCATATTGTTTGTTCAGTGTCAGTAATCGACCTTGATTATTACATTAAATCGACAGTAAATATCTATCTTCAGCATTTTCATAAACCTTTTGCTTTTTTAAGCAACCGTTGGGGCCTTAAACTAACTAGTTAAATCTGGTGTGAGGAATTAAAAAAAAAAAACAATCAAAGCTAAGGGTAAAGTAAAGTCACAAAAATATTTTTTTTTAAAAATCCCACTCCTCATAGTCGTGAGACGCAGATTACCGCTTAAAAGTGCAATTTTTGAATTTTTTGCTGATATTTGAAAAACTCAAAATTTTTTTGGAAAAGAAAAATTTTCCTGGTTTTTTTTTAACTTTAGGAAAAAAACCCTAGGAAATAAAAAAAACTCAAAAGAAAATCCCAAAAAAAAACCCGGGAAAACAAATCTGGGAAAAACCCTAAGAAAAAAATATTATAAGTAACCCTAATCCATGTGACAAAACTGATAGTAGAGCCAATAATAATGTTTCGCTTGCCGTCGGCTTTTTTTCACAAAAATTTTTAATAAAAGTTGGTGTTCCATTTTTTTAAAGAATTGAGATCACTGATCACTGATGTGAAATATTATTTATTGTCATCTTTAAAAATATGTTTCCATAATAGATAGCAATAATTTGCTCAAAAATTTACCCGAACAAAATGTTCAAAGAAAAGCTCACAAAAATGTTCACGCAAAAAATTTTAGATCTTTTGCACGAGCTTTTATTTGAGCATGTTCGTCTGTGTAATTGCGCCTTAATATGTAAAAAAAGTTGAATAAAAGGTGTTTGTTTGTACATATGAGTTTACTTTATTAACAAACACAAAAAAAATAAACTGATTTATTTAAATAAGACGAAAATCAACACAGAAAGTTAATTTGTGACCTAAAATTTTACTGATTCCTTTTAAGCCTGTTTTATTTAGATCCGGGAAACACTTAAACCTCTACTTTGTAGACGGTGCACTTCTTATTGGAACGTTATTAAGTAGGTCATATGTGTAGTTTCTGATTAAATTGAGGATATTATCTAATCTTCATCGAGCTTAAGCAAATATCTCAATTTTGTTTGCTTTCAAGCACAAGCAGTACAATATTCATATTTTACCACATTTAGAAAAGTTCCACTTTGTAAAATTCTTTTTTGGTTAACGATACAATTTTTTTTTATCACGGGTGCAAAAAAAGATTTCTGTCCGTTTTTTATCCAAAATTAAAGAGAAATAGCGGAAAACAGTGATATTAAAAAAGTCCAATTATTCTTGCCTAAAAATTAAGCCATTTCTGCCAATTTTCGCCAAGTATTTACGAAAAAAGCATTTAACCCATGGCCAAAATTTTTTACATTTACTGCGTGGCGGAGTCTCAGGGACTCCCAAGATTTAAGAGGAGATTTTTAATGTTTTTTAAGAGTAATATTTTTTTTTAAGGATTTAGCGAGGGTGAATAAATAAAAAAATCAGTGAATAGCGAGCTTTCCCTCAAAAAAGGTAATGGTGGTAGATTTGGATTTTGCACTTGTGGTGCTCAATTTTTTTAATATTTTTTTTTGTTACATAAGTGAACAAAGGCAAAAAACTCTGTTTTGGAATGTGTTTGTTATTGCAAATAACTATTTGTAATAAGCTCTGAATCAAAAATAATAATAAAAAAAAAATACACGTTTCTACTTAAATTATTGTTCTTTAAAAAAATACTTGAAAACCAAGATATTCTGCACCTGAAATATAATTCGAGATTTTTAAAAGTATTTTTCTGTTTTTCTTGATGTTTTTATAAAAGTATATAAAAAAATAGTGTTAACAATAGCCACTAGTTGTGAAAACTACTATTAAAAATCTCGAAGAGCACTTCTCGCAACACATCATCTTTACACAATTGCTATGTTTTCATGGGTATTGAGTTCGTTTTCAAAACTCATTCTATCTTTTTCTTTTATATAGCGTGTTCTTGGTCTTGATAAAGAACACGCTATATAAAAGAAAAAGATACAATGAGTTTTGAAAACGAACTCAATACCCATGAAAACATAGCATATAAATCAAGTCGGCTGGTATACGAAATAACCATAGCGATGTGCCTTTTTACTCGGTGACATTCATTTTTGCGACATTTTAATCTTTGACAGTTTGATATTTTGTCGATGTTTTTAAATGATTGTTTCGTAAATCCTTGGTGAAAACTGGTGGAAATGGCTTAATTTTTTTGACAAGAACAATTAGATTTTTTCAAAATTACTATTTTCCGCTATTTCTCTTTAATTTTGGGTAAAAAACGGACAGAAATCTTTTTTTACACCCGTGATCAAAGAAAAAATTTTTTGCATCGGTAACCAAAAACGCCATGCTTTCGTTATCTGCAGACAGTTACTAAAATCATGTTTTTTATGAAGGTATAAAAAAAATAATTTCTGCACCGCAGGGATAAAAAGTTTAAAAGTGCGTAAAATACGGTACCTACAGGTAAATCTCGTGCTCAAAGTAGGCGTCAAATTTTTCTTCTTGAGATAAAAAGTGCCACTTTATTTGGTACGTTCTTAGTGGTTGAGTTTTAGGAGTATAGTCTTTGCAAAGCACAGATTTCGATATTTTTTATCTTCTGTTCTCAGCACGAGGGTAATTTAGTAGAAAGGGTACCCTTCTTTTCATGGTTTCAACTTTATAGAACCAGAATAATAAAGCAATTACGACTTTCTAATAATAAATTCAGTAGATTTACCAATAAAGGAAAAGCTTACAAAATATAGCAGTGGCGCACCAAGGAATTGACTTCGGGGGGGCGGCGGTTAAGGATAAATAGTAAAAAATAACTTAATTTGAAGTAAAAATGTGGCCATAATTGAAAGTACAATGTATAGGGGGGGTGTTAACCAATTTTTTTTTAAATTGTTTATTTACCCAAAATTTGATGTAAAAATAACACTTGTAATGCAAAATGCAATTTTTGAATGAAAATTAAGTAAAATCGTAAATATTGATGAGTTTTTGGTAAGTTTTTATTTATTTATTCTTAATTTTTTGTATAAATGTTAAAATGCGAAAACGCCAGTTTTGACCATAGAAATAGAATGGATTAAAGAATGGGCTTTAACCTGCGCAAAAGAATCAACAAAGAGGGCAGCCATTTTCAACTACACCAGAGAAAAACAGTTGGTTGGATGTGTTGTTCCAGCATTACACTGTTTACATCGAAACTTTAATAAAATTAAGAATAAACAAATGATTCATTTTAACTAAAGTTTTTACAGTGTTTATTATAAAAATGGTAAACTTTTGTAATTTGATCTTTAAATCATTAATTAAAAGTTAGATTTGACAATTTTACTTTAATTTATGTACTTAATTTAAAAGTTGAAGTCTATTTGAACTTTGTTTGTAAACAAGAGTAGGCCTCCTTGACAGGCGGGAAATTTAAACTTGCAAATGATGTATTCATCAAATTATATTTCTATTTTCTTTTCAAAACTAAACAAAGTGTATTATTTTGGAGGGCGTTAATGAAAAGAAGTTTGTGGACGTTTAAATAAATTGAATGAAACTAAAAATTTGAAAATGTTAAACTCGCAGAAACGCGTCTTAAGTCTTTCAAAAAGCATGCAGTTACCCAGGTAAAAGATTCCTATATTTAAATATTTTTTTTCTATATTTGACTAGAGTATGTAGTTCATTTTGTGAATGGGATTGCCCTGTCCAAAATATTTACCTTTTATTGCTGTTAAATTATACTAAAATCATAATTTATTTTATTCTAGTAAACTTCTAAAATAAACTGAAATATTTAAAATAAAACAACATTGATATCTCGAACTTCCATTGTCTATATTTTATTTATACGCGACGTTTCGATCAGTAAAATCTCTGTTCCTCTTCAGGTGCAACGATCAGAGATTGTACTGTAAAATATAGACGATCGAAGTCCGAAACACAAAGTTAATTTCAAATACAACATTGAAATCTTCCTAGTAAACAAGTTAATTTAATTACCAAGTATATTAAATAAAATGTATTATGAAAATAACTATACAAAGTCAAACTTTTTCTAATATTTATTAACTAATTATCCCGTCTAAGTCAAATGGAAATTTATCCAATAGTCAACTTGTTCACATCTTAAAAATGTTGCTCTGGCCTCCGCAGTATCCTGAAACAAAGAAAAACAATATAACTTAAGACCCTGTCGGTCATCCTAGCTCAACGTTCAAATCCCAAAACTAGTTAGAAGTTTTTTTTTATTCAAACTTACTATGATAAATTCTAACCTTGTCAATTCTAAAAACCCAAAAATAAAGAAGATAATAATACATAGTGACTTATAAACCGTGTCAAAAAAGGAGTTTTCTTGTGTAGGTACTTACAGAAACTGGTGTCCATCCAGTTGTTTGTTGTCATAGAAATAGAAGAGTTTAGTCAAGGGCTCCAGAAGAAAGTTTATCACAAACATTTGGGCAGTTTACGAAAATAACAACTTATCTGGCTATCATTATTTGACAAGCCATCAGGAATAAAGTTATTTCAGTTATTTTCCTTGCTATTTCTACGCTTACCTATAAAACAATATATTCAGTGTCTCCCTCAATCAAAAACTAACAATTCTAAACATTCGTTTTGAAAAAAAATTGCCAAAAACACAAAGACTTTGAACCTCATTGACAGAAGAATATGGAAATATGCATAAAAATTGTAGATAAAGATAAACAAGGTGCTTATTAGCCGCAAAATCACATAATTTTTGTTGTTAACTTTATTTTGTTTATATTCACTTCTGTCAATCCACGTCAAAGTCTTTTGCTATTTTGCTTTATAGGTAAGCATAAAAACAGTTGGGAAAATAAACCGTAATAACTTTATTGTTGACTGTTTGTCAAGTAACGATCCACAAAAGTTGTTATTTTTGTATCCTTATCAAAAACTCCCTAATATGGTATTGATTATACAAAATGGCTTTCTTTTTGTCGTCAATGGTCAAAACACCCACCTATTAGATCGGTTTGGATGTCAACAGTCCTCGACTTCCCCAAGAAGCATTGTCCACTCACTTAGAGCTGGGCCAGATTAAGTTTGGAGCGTCTTGCGTTTTTGTGCTTGTTTTCCACTTTAATTTTAATATTTCCTGCTCTATGTACTTGGGTTTTGCCCACATCATTGGGTAACATTTTAAATGTTCTTTGCTTTATTTATCTGGGTAGAAATAAAAGGAGGAACTTTTTCTATTTCTATGCATCTGCCTTCTTACCACTCGGAACTGACCTAAAAGCACAAGAAATACGAAATAAAGAAGGTTTAAATTAATTTTAAAGAGGTAAACAAACATCAATTGTGATTGTTGTTGTTGTATTTATCAAAAACCCGTACGCTAGCTACACCGGTGTAATCTGTGACTTACCTAGATCATTTTTGAAGGCTTTTAAAGCCGAAAGGTGGTCTTTTCTTGGCGAAAAATAATTCATAGACAACCAAACAGACCGAACCCAATTTTTTTTTCTATGAAATAATTTTAGCATTTGATTGTTTGTCAAAATAATATGACAAACTTCAACTAGAATATAAAAATTGGTTTGTTATACGCGGCGTGGCTAACTGCAAAAATAGGCGATTCGACCAATTTTGTTCTATGGTGTAGTTTAAAATGGCTGACTCCTTTGCGTTCCTCGAAAATTGGATGCGGAGTCGTCTTTGCCCATTCTCAACTTCTTCTATTTCTATGGTTTTGACACCAAATCGCAGGCAAAGTGTTTTGATAAAATTACATTAAAAAGACCATTTTAACACGAAATCGTAAAAATGAAAGTTATTATAGCGCCGCAGGCAGAAACTTTTGCAATTTATGATTTGGTAAAGATTTTTGTTAAAATTTAGAGTCTAGGCTCTTGTATTTTATTCCGTATATATTTTATTTCTGTAAATACAACCAGGCGTCTCGGGAAAGGTAGGTTATAACCCCAAAACCTTTTCTCTCGGTGCGCCGTAGTCTCGTTCACTACAAAACTATCCACCATTTCCTTTTTAAATTCCTATCGAAATTTACAGTTAGCAAATCAGTTAACTAAAAGACATTTATTTTATTTCTGTCGTTCTTTCAGACACGCCCTCCTTCAGCATATCCCGAGAGCCGGGCTTCGGCTTCCCCATCCGCGAGGGCATGCCCGTGTCCTTAAAGTGTGACGTAGACTCAAACCCAAAGGCCAAACCCATCTGGCAAAAGGACGACAGTGACCCGCCCATTCAACAAACCCCCGATGGGTTCCTCAATTTCACCGAAATCAAGAGAGAGCACAGCGGGTGGTACAAATGCATCGCCAGGCATATGATGGGGAGGTTCAGCAGTATTGGGTATTTCCTGAATGTCCGTAAGTACCCATTAAGTATTAATAGGTGTGAGGTAAGTGTACGCGGAAAAAATCCCGAAAAAAAAAACCCCGGAAAGATTGATTGTTACACTAAACATAATTTTTCATATGATACTTTTCCGCACTCAACCAATTATAAAAAATAATATTTTTAAAAATTTTCTTTTTGGTAAACATTTTATTCACGTTAAATAAAGAGTAACATTTTTAAAATTCCTTTTATTGGGTTAAATGAATACTTAAGTCAAGCGAGTAAAAAAAATATTGTACCTAACTCGCGCGTAAAGTGACTTTTCCGCACTTAATTGCTGGCTGGAAAAGGCATTTTCCGCAAAAGTTAGTACAATGTTTTCCCTACGAGTGTTTTTGTTCATTTTATTTATCAAAAAAAAAATGTATTTAATAAGCAAATATTTTATAATAATGCTGCAAAATGACACATAAGATAGAATAGTTACATAAGTTATTTAATTAGTCCTAAATATCTTCATTTTTAACAATACAAAAATCTTGCGGAAAAGTAACTTTTCAGCACTTTTCAGGTAATTTACTTTTCCGCATGATTTTACTTTTTCGCACGATATTATCACGGATCACCGTTCGGTACTCTGTGATATTATTTTGGGTTGGTTTGGGTGGGTCTAGCTTGAGTTAGGTTGGGTTTGGGTTAGTGATAATATATTTTTTCTTGGGAGTTTTTTTTTCCTGGATTCGAGGTGAGCCACAAATTATGAAACGGGTGTTTGCTACCGGACAGCAACTTCCTTCCGCGTGTAATAATATAAAATACTTTGTCTTTAATGCACTAAATGATAGTAAAACCGTTTAAATTATGTGCAAGAATTTGACAACCAACTTTTTCTGTTTCTAAGAGTTCATATTTATAAATTCTTAAAATATGGCCAAAATATTTAAGTTTACGTCTTTTGATGGTGAATAAAACTTCGAGTATTATCGTAGATAGAAAATACTTAAGATATGTAACTGATAAGTGGAAGTGAGAATAGTCCGTTGCACTTCCACTCGTTATAAACCCTGATCAGGCAAGTGGTGCCCCCCATTTACCTTGCGGAAAGTATGGAAACCAAAAATTTTGTTTTGCCGAGTAACTGTTAGAGGGCGCTAGCGGAGACCGCAATAAATAGGTAGTGCTGGCAACGAGGATACATGCTAATATCCGACGAAAGCCGACGGTATCCGAACAGCCAGCCAAGCCATGAAAGGGGAATTACCGCAAGTTTTTGATTCTTTGCTGAATACCGGTTTATCAGTGGCGTAAATGAATGAACTTGTTGCTAAGGGAATGGGAGCTGGTAGAGAGATCATAATATAAATTCATGAATATGCTGAATGAAGCAAGACAGTTTTTATTATTATTAAACGATTATATTTAACTTTATAGTCTGCCTGGCTATCATTTTGCGATTCGTTTTTGACACACTTCCCGTAAACCGATTTTAATAAAATTTGGCACAGTAGTGTAGTTCGGATGATAATACAATATTATGAAAAAAAAATTTGTCGGTAGGGGGTGGTTAAGGTTTAAAAATAAGGGGCTAAATTCATTGACACACTTCCCGTGAACCGATTTTAATGAAATTTGGCACAGCAAAGTAGATCCGATGACAATACAATATTATGAAAAAAAGGGGGGGGGTAGTGGGTGATTGGGGGGTGTAAATGGGGTAAAGTGGTCTAAAGGGAGCAAATTCAGAACTTTGAAATGAAAACAGATACGAACATGTGGTTTTCAGATTTATTATTGAATCTGGTGGCAATACAATTTTATAAATCAAAATCGGGGGTAGGGGGGGTAGTTAAGGGGTGTAAAAAGGATAAATTCAGAGCTTTGTAATGAAAACAAATACAAAAGTGCGGTTTTCAGATTTATGATTTGATCTGGTGACAATATAATTTTATGAAAAAAAACGGAGGTAGAGGGTGGGTGAGGAGTGTAAAGGGGGTAAATTCAGAACTTTGTAATGAAAACAGATACAAACATGCGGTTTTAGTGACAATACAATTTTATGAAAAAAAATCGGAAGTGGGGGGTGTGAGTGTGAGGGGTGTAAAGCAGGTAAATTCAGAATTATTTTATACTGGGACTTTTATGCAGAGTTAATTGGGAGAGAACTTGTACAAAATTGACAGGAAAGAAACCTTGTAATAATAAGGCATTGCTAGAAATGGAAAGGTTGCGAAAAAATTATGTAGGGTGTGCCAAAAAACAACTGCACTTTTTAAAATGATTATAACTAAGCAGGAAATTGTCCGATTTTAAAATACTCAATATAAATAAAACTTTTTAGAAATCTAAGGTTTCAAAATATACAAGACGAATGTCAAACTTGACATTTCCTAAAAATCCAAGATGGCGGACCTATTTAAAAAATAGGCATTTTTAACCCCCCTAGATATTTTTTTGTGTGCGACACTGTAATAAATCTGAAACATCGGTTACGAAGTCACATTATTTTAAAGCGAAAGCGTAGAAGAATATATATATCATTTTAAAAATTCGGACAAGAAATAAGGAAGTTTGCAATTTTTAAATAGACCGGAGTACCTACAAAATCATGCTTATTAAGAAAAAATCTACTTGTTTAAATAGCAATAACTTTTTCAAAAATTGATCGATTTTAAAAGGTTTAAACTTTTTAAAAGGCACAAGCTTCAAAATTTATAGAACTAATGAAAAAACTGACATTTAGTAAAAATCCAAGATGGCGGGCCTATTTAAAAAGTAGCCAAATTTCACCCCCCTAGAAAAAACTTTCTGAGACACTTTATTCAATCTTATTTCTTGTCCGAATTTTTAAAATGTTTCATCGATGTGCTTCGAAAGAATGTGGCTTCGTAACCGATGTTTCAGATTTATTACAGTTTCCCACACAAAAAAATATCTACGGGGGGTTAAAAATACCTATTTTTCAAATTGGTTCGCCGTCTTGGATTTTTAGGAAATGTCGAGTTTGAAATTGGTCCTATAAATTTTGAAGCTTTGGCTTTTTAAAAAGCCTAATATTATTAAAATCGGACCGGTTTTTTTTTCTGGTACATCCTATACATTTTGCATTTTGTTTCTTTTTGATTAGGAATATGTGAAAAATAAAACAAATATTTTTTTTAACTTGAACGATTTTATTAAAAAATTGCATTAAAGTAAAAAATATTTTGGCAAATCTCTGTTTACTACAGCCGTAAATGGCACATTATATATTTTTAAGTTCGACATAAAATCATGGTGCATATACACTATTTTATAGGTATCTTTAATAATGTTTAACCATTGTATAATACTTCTTTATACAATGGTTTAACATAATATTTTGTTAAAATTTAAAATTATATCCTCTGCGACCATTCAGCATAATTTCCACACATAAAATCGCCATGCCGGTCCGCGTAATGTTTTCGACCTTCCCTTACAAAATTTAAAATTTTACTAGCTGCATGATTACTAAGTTGGCAGTACAAAAATCCCAAAAAATTACCATTATTTTGTTATTGAAAGTGGGCAACAAAAAATAAACAGCATGTGAGCATGGCTGCCCAGAATATTGTCGATTGATCAGTTTTCAACTAATTATTTTATTTCGCATTTTGAGTTGGGTTGCCTGGATATAAATACAGCGTGTTAAAAATGGATAAAATTTAAAAAATAATATAGTTTTTAAATCGTGTTTTTTGCAAGCTTGGTTTTAAAGAACAAGCGCGAAGCGCCTTGATTTATAGTGTAAAGATGGCGTGTTGCGAGAAGTGCTGTTCGTTCGAGATTTTTAAAAGTATTTTCCTGGATTTCTTGATCAAGGAATTAAAAAAATAGTGTTAGCAACTCGCGGATAAACTGATGTGCTTTTTTTTTACTCGCGTTTTTAAATAACTGCTTGCTGCGTTCGTTATTTCAACCAACGCTTGTAAAAAAAGCACTATTTTATCCACTAGTTGTGAAAACTACTATTTTACAACAAATGGCAAAAAGAGTGTTTTTTTTACGTCCGTTGTTATTTAAAAACCCGAGTAAAAGAAAACAGAGTTTAGCCGCGAGTTGTAAACACTATTTTTTCAATACCTTTATCAAAAACTCCTAAAAAAACAGGAAAAAAACTTGCAAAATAAATTTCAATCGACGTGATTTTGGGGCAAAATGTTTTTCATAAATGACAAAATTTTTCAGTTCTTCCTCGGTTTTACAAAGAATGTTTAAGCTTCCCGAATGTTTCTTCTATTTTTCCAATATTACAATATCGTTAATTGCAAAATAAAAAAGCAACATCTTCGTTTTTATTTTTATGGTTGGGGAAGTTCCAATTCGAACAACACCTTGTTGACATTCTGTAATTTATTTCGATTACTGTCTGTCTCTCTTCAACAACCTTAAATATTTTTCATTTTAACAGAGAAAAATGGTTTTATTGCTGTACTTTTTTGAAGCTAAAAAAAAAGTGAAAACTTGAGAAAACTGAGTGTTTTATTCTAAAAATCGAAAGTTTGGAAAGAAGGCTATACAATGGGAACAAAATCTTGGCATAAAAATTTCTTAAACAAAAACGTTACCCCTTTAATTATGCTAAAATATCTTAAGCCAAATTTATTTATATTTAATATTTTGTTTATAACTGAAATTTTCTAAGAAATTCCAGAACTGCCCGATGTTTTTTTTTTAAATAGTTACTACCTACTTAATTATTAATGCGAAAAAACGGTAATTATGCAGTATACGGTTTTCTGCCATTTTTGATTTTTTATGAAAAATTCTTTATGGTGGCACCTACTAGAGTCCCTAGGACCCCCAATCCGCCTGCGCCGGTTGTTTTTTTTTATGTTTTTTTTCACTAAAACCACCCAATCCAACACAGTCCAACCCAACCCAAAACAATCAGAAAAACATTACAACCCCCCCCCCCCCGGGCACCCTTTTTTCTCTTAAAAAAAAATCGGGCGCAGGCGGATTTGAGGTCCTAGGGACCCTAGTATAGGTGCCCCCATAAAGAATTTTTCATAAAAGGTCAAAAATGGCAGAAAACCGTATACTGCATAATTACCGAGAAAACATTTACCAACAGTTTTTTGTTACTATAAAACAAAAACATGCAAAATAAGCGTTAATAAATCACAAGAATAAAACTGTTTTTGTTTCAAAAATCACAAAATCAACAAGATAATATTCTTTTTTTTCTAACACTAAAAAAGTACTGATAAGAACAAGACGAATATTCTCTATGTCGTCATAAAAAGTTAATATCAATGATATACGGTTCGATTTCCACCAAATCTAAACAATGGCAGTGATATTTCTATTTTCTACACTATCTAGCGCAGGAGGAATGTTAATGCTAAGTTAATAGCGCCACCTATACGAAGTCAAGTGAAACATTGGAGAGTTATTACAGATTGCAAAGGAAAATTGATTATGTCTTCTATGCTTACAGATTTCGCTGCGGCGAAATGCACTGGGTTGATGACAGTCGAGTTGTCCAAAAGCGACTATGCGCGCTCTGGGGAGTTATCCACGAACGAAATTTTTGCTAACATTTTAGCCCGTAAGGTTACCTATCTTCAGTATTTCCTCTATCTACGGTATTATATAATCTAAGAAGAACATTCAGATAGATATCCTGAGCATTCTACGATAACACCACATCTCAAATGGCTCCAATTTTTACACGTATCATCTCAGTGCCTAATATAAAACATTGAACAATGAACCATACAAGTTTAAACAAAAACTTATAATGAAATTTGAGAGGTAAAAAGGTCGCTGTTTGGTTTTCGCGTTAAATAACGCACCATGGGACAACCCCATCCCTTTGTAACGCTTAATAACCTCCTGCTGACCCTCATTTTAAACACTATAAGGTAAATGTAGTCTTTTCTTTGGTCAAATGGGTTTTCTGCTTTTTCAAAATGCATGTCTTTATTGGTTAAACTTCTATAATCATCCGGTAAATTTTTCATTAATTCCTTAGAATTACTTGCCCAGTTTCTGATGATAAATCCACCTCTTTTTTGTACTTCAATGACACTTGTCGCTAGTTCTATGGCTTGGTCGATTCGGTCACAACTGTCTAAATAATCATCGACGTAGTGTTGTTCTAATATAGCTTTTGTCGCTTTTGGGTATTCTTCCTCAAATTCTAAAGCATTTTTTCTTTGGAACGGACTCACCGGACTTGCTTGACACACTTGCCACATAGACAGTGACAAAATCTTTCAAAAAATCTGCAGTTTTGGAACTCTTTTTCGTGGTATTTTTAGGCCCTCTAACCGATAAACTTCCTGTGGGTCTGAATCTGGGTATCCCTGCTTTTTCGAAAACATAAAACGGCTCACTTATACAGTTGAGTTGTCTGTCTCCTATCATGGTTCTTCTTTGCTCGAAGGACCACAAAAATGTAGTCTTTTCTTTGGTCAATTGGGTTTTCAATATAGTCAAGTAGTTTTTATAAAATCAGAGTTTTTTAAAATAGACGTCTTTTTGTTTGTCAAAGGGTTTTTTTTCACAATCAAACTTCTGTCAAACATATCAAAACAATAAAAAACAAGTCAACAAAATAGAACGTGAACAGTAAACGTCCCACCTATCGGACACTTAAGGAAATTTCTGACTTAGATTAAGTCAGTTTACATTTTTGAAGGGAATGTCATGAAACTTCGTCAACGTGTAGCTTACTTATTACCGAGCTTATAACTCTTTTTGAAAATATTATGAAAATTAAGGCAGGTACAAATATGTTGCCAAAAAAAATATAAAATAAACAAAAACACGATTGTTCCTTTTATCTGATTGTCTGACTGCCTGACATATAATTACTCTATTGCATTTATTAGTAAAAGGAGACAAAAGCAGTAGTTGAAACTAGCTTAATAAATGTTTGAAGTTATGTTGAGTTTAAAGAAATATCACCTGAAGATGATCACTGATCGAAACGTCGTGTGATTATTGAAATAAAGACCATGGAAGTCCGAAGGAGTGATATTTCTTTCAAGTCAATAAATATTAATTGTTTATAGGGACTTAAATCTTTTTATTTTTAATCATTTATACATCGTATACTATGAACCAGGTACTAAGTCAATCTACCAATCTTATCTAAAAAGGGGTAGCAAATTTCTTAAGGCGCAATTACACAGACGAACATGCTCAAATTAAAGCTCGTGCAAAAGAACTGAAATTTTTCGCGCGAACATTTTTGTGAGCTTTTCTTTGAACATTTTGTTCGGGTAAATTTTTGAGCAAGTTATTGCTATCTATTTGGGAAACATATTTTTAAAGATGAGAATAAATATAATTTTACATCAGTGATCAGTGATCTCAATTCTTTAAAAAAATGGAACACCAACTTTTATTTTAAACTTTTGTGAAAAAAAGGCGACGGCAAGCGAAACTTTATTATTGGTTATCTGTTTTGTCATATGCAATGTTAAAATAGTTAATGATGGAGGTAATAACATTTAATTTAACTTTTTTGGTTTTCTTTCATTACAAAAAGAAAACGGAAATGTCTTCGAAGTAATTACTTTTTAAAATGCAGGTGGATATTTTTAGAGAACTGTTCTGGAGAGTAGTTAGTTGTTCCCTGGGGGGGGATAGGGAGGTTTAGATAGTCGGAACGCAGCGCTGTCAAACACTGCTGTAATTTTGTGTGTCAATGTGCATTTGACCAAAACCCCCTCTCACTAGTCTACGGTTTTTACCTTCTCCTAACCCAGCAACAGCAATAAATAAGTGCCAATTTTTATTTTAAATTAAAAAGTTACAAGTATACTGGCATATCCCCTATAAAAATCAGATCAATCGAAGTTGCTTATGAGGTAAAACGTGAATTTCGACATCAAATCGTTTTTCCGTCGGAAAGCACTTAATTAAAAATACCTTGTTTTAAAACTTAGTCTTTCTATTTTCAGTGAAGTTCAATGAATTCCCATAAAACTATAAAATTTAAATTTGTAAGAAATTTTTATTACCAACATTTCTTCAAACAAATTTTGCTCAACATTCTCTCCAAAATTTACGTGTGTTTTTTTGTACGCGATTTTGCTCGAACATTTCTTTGAACATTTTGCTCAAGAGGCTCGTGTAAATGTTTGTCGGCATTTCAACATCAAAGGAAAGTTTGTCTGTGTAAATGCGCCTTTAAATTGCTAACAGTATAAATAGATATTTACCAGCTAAATTAACTAACTTTCGCAAATTGTTAAAAAAATTACCCCCAATGTTTGGGTTTTGGAACTTGGAATGAAGTGTGGCCGTTTAATTTTTCGGTTATCCCTGATTTGCACGTAATTTTACCGCGGTAACTATGTAGTGGTGGCTTGGGCGAATTAGTTTTGGGCTAAGTTTTGGCGCGAATTAAAGGACCGTCACTGCCAGATATCCGCCAGTTAATTAAAGCGTCAAGTACGTTTTATAATGCGGCCCTGGCCGTCATTGTTTAGTGGAGAAGAGCTCTTATATTTTAACCGGGCGAAAATCTGGACCAATAGGACGTAGCGCATTCCACCCCAAGCACCGGCCGCAAAAACTAAATGTTTTAAACAAAGCATATCTGCAATCTCAAAATTTTAATGAATAAGATACTCTTAAAGTACAATACTACAAATTACCCATTACTTGCAGCACCTGATTTCAAAGCTGCTGCAGTCTCGGTTTATTATAAGGCCTTATAGTCCGGGGTTTTTTCAAACCTATAGGAAGATTTTTGGTGATTTGTTCTAATGTGGCACACACTTAGGCATGACTCCGGGGACCACCAAACCGATATAATTTTTTACGGCGACGGCGTACGTTAGGCGTCGCGATGCCCTATACTTTTTTTAGGACATAGAGTCATTTTGACAGCTGTATCTCGGTCATGTATCAATATTTTAAAATTTTGGTTGAACCTCTTAAAAAGTTACGAAATGGCCTTTAATATGGTGTGCAAAACATGATTTTTGACTTTCGGTTGATTGCATAATATAATAATAAATTTGAAATTTTGAAAAAAAAAATGTATTTTTTTTTCTAAAAATTTCCAAAAGGAAAATCCTATTCAGTATTAATGAACGGGATTTTGAAAATTAATTCTGAAGTGACTGTAAGAAGGTCCTAGCTATTTTTCGATATCAAAAAAATGCAAATTCAAGCCACGGCAAAATCACGAAAAATCTTAAATTGACGCATGTTCAGAAAATTTACAAAATCTCAATTTTTTTGACCACGGCTGCTTAACCTTCAAATTTCTTAACATTTTTTAACATTCCCTTTACAAATCTCCCAAATATGTTTTTTAAAAGGCTATATAACATGCTAGAATATTAAATGTAACAAGGCATGATGGGCCCCCAAGTTTTAATAAAATTAAACAACATACATAAAAGAGCATTTTGCTAAAAACTTCAAAAATAACAAAAATTATGTCACGCTTTATATTTTGTCGTGTATTCAGAAATTATCAGGGGATTTCTGAAATTTTTACAGCTGCTTGAATGCAATGAATCATCCATCCAATCCAAACTTGAATCTTGGCCGCCTTCAGGATTTTTGTCTGTGAGCTGTCAAACATAGATGATTTTTACAAGTCGTCCAATTTTATTTAAAAAAATCATTGCTTCTTTTGTTATTTTATTCAGTTTTGAATAGGTAAGTTTATTTTTCGGTGTGGGTGCACCTAATCGCCAATATTTACATAAAAATAACATTTTTTACGGCCCTCTCTTCACTCATATCTCCCATTTGATGATTTAATCCATAATAATATATGGGAAGGGCCAGAAAATCTTGGACTGATTTAATTTTCTAATTACTTTTTTGTTCCTTAGCCGAATTTAATGAAGTTTGGCATTTTACGAAGCTAAAAGAACAATGTTTACTATTTTTGTACAAAAGATGTAAAATATCAAAAATTCAAGATGGCGGACGCAGTCAAAAATTTAGTCTGGAAAAAAAGATTTTAAACCACCCCAAAATAATGTCTCTTTTTTTCCCATGCAAGAACTTTCTTATTTCTTTTTGTATTTTAAAAAATTTATAATATTTCTGGAAAGATAAATAAACTGTCAAAACGTCAAATGTCAAAAACTCAAGATAAAGGACATAGCAAAAAATTACTATTTTGACCTTCCTGTTATCTTTTATTGCAAATCTAGAAAAGCATTTCACGTTTAACGAGATATCACTCATCAAATTCGGTTAAGTAGTACAAAAGTATAAAAATCGTATTTTTTATTTTTTGACTAGGTATGTTCGCCATCTTGGGTTTTTGACATTTGACATTTTAACTTGGTTTATTTACCTTTGCAGAAAGGATACACCTATAAAAATCCGATAAGAAGTAAGAAAGTTCTTGGTAAGTAAAAAGAGATATAATTTGTTGGTGGTAACGTTATGCGATATGTTACTTAACCGAATTTTATGTGTAGTACCTCGTTAGACGTAAAAAGGCATAAGTTTTCCTATTTTGGCAATAAAAAATTACAGTGAGGTCGAAACAAAGTTTCAGATCTTTTTTTCCAGAATAAATTTTTGCCAACGGTCGCCATTTTGAATTTTTGACATTTTACATCTTTTGCACAAAAAAAGTAATTAGGAAATTAAATCAGTCCAAAGATTTTCTGGCCCTTCCTATATATTACTATGAATTAAACCATCAAATGGGAAAGATGAGTGAAGAGGGGGCGGTAAAAAATGTTATTTTTATGTACGTATTGCCGATTAGGTGCACCCACACCGATAAAAAATACTTACATACTAAAAACTGAATAAATTAACAAAAGAAGCAATGGTTTTTTAAGTAATATTGGACGACTTGTAAAAATCATCTATGTTCGACAGCTCACAGACAAAAATCCTAAAGGCGGCCAAGATTCAAGTGTGGTGTTTTTAAAAGGATGATTCATTGCCTTCAAGCAGCTGTAAAAATTTCAGAAATCCCCTGAAAAAAATTCTAAATACACGACAAAATATAAAGCGTGACATAATTTTTGTTATTTTTGTTTGTTTTTAGCAAAATACTTTTTTATGTATGTTGTTTAATTTTATTAAAACTTGGGGGACCATGACTTGTGACATTTGTGTGACATTTAATATTCTAGCGTGTTATATAGCATTTAAAAAACATATTTGGCAGGTCTGTAAGGGAAATTTGGATTAAAAAATTTGAAGTTAAGCTGCCGGGGTCAAAAAATTAAGAGTTTGTAAATTTTCTGAACATGAACAATCCCGTTCATAAATAGAGAATAGATTTTTTTTTGTAAATTTTTAGAAAAAAAAAATATTTTTTTTTTAAATTTCAAACTGATTATTTTTTTATGCAATGACCGTATGTCCTAAAAAAAGTTTAGGGCGTCGCGACGCCTAACGTCCGCCGTCGCCGAAAAACCTAATATTCATTTGGTGGTCCCCGAAGTCATACCTAAGTTTCTACCACGTTAAAACCAAATCACCAAAAATCTTCCTATACATTGGAAAAAAGATATAAGAAACCTCCGACTATTAGTTAAATTAAAATCGACTAAAAAGTTTTTTTTAGATGACATGGAAGTAACTCAAGAACCAGACTTCGATATAGGAGAACTAAGTTCCACTGGTAGACAAGTCGAAGTGTCTCTGGGAGGAGCTGTCCAACTTCAGTGTCCACCAGGTAATCATCATTAATATACAGCAACATTCTACAGAGTATCCTGTTTAAAAGGTACCACCAAGGATTTCTCAAGAATCGCTAAAAATTTAGGAGTAGTCAAATTTATATATTTTAAGAACAATAGTAGAACTAATGGCCACCACTACGTTTCCAAAGAAGCTCAAATAATAACATGTTTGAACATAATTTTGCAGTCCTCTTCGTTTTTATGTTTTATGTTAAATATCCTTAATTTTTGAGATCAAATAATTAATTTGATCAAAATACTTTGTAATTAATATAAAACTTCCAAAACTAAAACTCAGTAAATTAAAAGTTTGTAGTTCCATAAAGCAAATGACTTTCCAATAGTCTGCAGATAGCAGCAAACATATTTTAAAATTTACGGCAAAAACTTAATTATAAATCGATATTTGTTGCCTAATTATTACCAAAAAACAAAAACAGGTTTATTCAGAAACAACAATACCTTAGTCCAATAGCGTTAGATCTGAAAACAGACTATAGAGGATTTTTTCCAGATTACGCTGGATTTTTGGCAGATGCTTCTTTACCCATTTAGTAGTTTGTTAGTTAGTTAGTGACAAGGGTATTCTCCAAAAAAATATAACTTCATCAATACTTTATATTTTGAAGTTTGTGTACCAAAAAAAATATTTTCTCGAAATCATTATTTTACAGGCTTTTATTTAATTTACATTGTATGTTTGTAACTAACTATGTTGGTTCGGGTGGAATCTTGCAACTTAATTTTGACCAACTTCCCGACATCCGATCGGCTTCAAATTTGGCACCATTATTTAGTTGCGGTGACAATACAAGAATATAGTGTGATGAAATTGACAGCTCCCCCTTACTCGAAGGAGGTGGAGAGGGGTACAGTTGAAGTACGCCCGATTTCGTTTAAATTTGTTGTGTTGGGGCACTTTGGGATGGAGATAACGAATTTCTAATCAGATTTTGGTCATCTTTTGATAACCAATTTTAACTGACTTATACACATCCGATTGCCTTCAAATTTGGCACGCATTTATAGTTCCAGTGACAATACAATAATATGTCATTATTAGGCACACCTCTCCCCTACGAGGGGAATGGAGGGGAGAAAACACCTTAGTTTGTCCGATTGCAACCAAAATTGGTACACGGGGGCTTTTGGGGATAAGGAATAAGAATTTTTGATCAGATTTTTAAAATTCAATATGGCGGATTCAAGGTGGACGAATTTCGGTCATGTTTTGCTAACCAATTTTAACTGACTTAGCCACATCCGATTGTGTTTAAATTTGGTATGCGTTTATAGTTCCGGTGAAAATACAATAATATGGTATTCTCATGTACCCACCTCCCTCTAACGAGGGGAGTGGAAGGGGAAAAGATTTAGTTTGTTCGATTTCAATAAAAATTGGCATACAGGGTTTTTTAAGGAGGTGGATTATGAATTTTTGATCAGATTTGAAAATTTCAATATGGCGGATTCAAAATGGACGATTAAGGTTACAAATCTAAAAATTAAGGGTGTGTGTTCAAGTTTGGTATGCGTTTATAGTTCCGGCGACAATACAATAATCTGGTATAATTAGGTACACCCTTCCCTCTAACGAGGAAACTGGAGGGGGGAAAATATTTATTTTGTTCGATTTAAATCAAAATTGGCACATAGGGATTTTTCATAAAGGGGATATGAATTTTTGATCATATTTGAAGATTTTGATATGGCGGATTCAAAATGGACGATTTAAGGTACAAGTCTAAAAATTAAAAAATAAATCTTTATTAAAAAAACTTTTAAAGGACAAGCTTTTATTAAATGTACTTAAAAGTAGAAAATAATTTTTTATCTTTCTTATACCATAATAAAAGCGATGGGCGCTAATTAAAAATTTTAACTTTACGGTGACAAAGAGAGAACTACAGAAGAAGAACTAAATTCTTCTTCTATTCGAATGATAAACATAATGCTTTCATCTAAAGAAGCTGAGAAAAGGTGAGATTGCCTTGCTTGCCAAGCCTTTGAAAATGTCCTTAGGTTATAGATTAATATAACTGTTTCTTAGGTGACTCGTCGATGTGACCAAAATACGATACCCAGCCACTGACGATCTACTTTTAAGTGCATTTAATAAAAGCTTGTTCTTTAAAAGTTTTTTTTTATAAAAAAATTTTTACGTATTTTTTTTTTTTAAATATAAGTTTGTGTTATATTTTCTTTTTGGGACACCCTGTAAAAAGGGTATACATTTTTCCAAACCGCTCTTTTTTTCTTAAAAGTTTTTTTGAAAAAGAAAGTTGACACTAGAGTCCAATTTTTTAATGAGCGGACTGACGTAATTTTTTCGGATCTCATTTGATACATTGTTTTAAACAGCAACAATAAATATGTGAAAAAACTCATGTCGTTAATTGTTTCAACTGTTACTTCAAAATGACAACAACAAATTATTTGACATGGGAACTGTTGAGAACAAAAAAATACGTTTTCAGAGGCAAAAATTACGTCGGTCCGCTCATCAAAAAATTGAACTGTATCATAATGAATTTTATTTAAAATAAATTGGCTGCATATTAAAAAATTTTCCACCCAGGCGTAAATTCCTACGAACGAATTTATAAATAAAAAAAAAATAAAATATCCAATTATCCAAATCACAAATAAGATGGTAATCTGCAACTATTATACATATTAAGGTTCCCCCAGGAACAATTTCTGCGTACGTCACTGAAAGTAGTACACATTTATGTGCTTTAAACCATCCTCTCTGGGAAAATTTGTTTAATCAATTTATATTAGTGTCGGGACGGTCCGACCTGCCTAACTTATTCCTAACCCAAATTTCTAACTTTACTATCCGCGTCAGCAAATTTTCCCTGAACTGACACTATTCTGGGCGGACATTTTGGTTCGAGCTAAAGTGTTGTCGGTGAAAAAATCCCAAGAAAGTCAACTTTTTTGGAGATTTTTGTAATGTCAAGTCATTAAACATTTGTAACTGGGTAAAAAAAGGTTGGCAACCCTTTTACGCGAACCAAAATGTCTGCCCAGAATATTATCAATCAATAAAGTTTCTGTAATATACCAAGAAGGGTTAGTTTCATCAGGGCCGTTCCTAGCGGGGGTGCAGCGCGTGCCCCGCATGCGGGCGGCCGTCAGCAAGAGCGGCCGCGCACCTTTGTATGGCCGCATCCATTTACACAGATTGTGAAAAAATTAATAGTAGACTCTTAAGAAAAGCATTTTTTGACTTGGACCTAAAGTTACAAATAATAAAGGACGACAAAACATTGCGAAGTTTGGTTGTTTCGAACTACTTTTTGATGGTTCTCCAGTTTTTTTTTATTAAATCGGGTTTGTTCTAAACCTCGCTTTGTTTGATACCTTCAAGAAACATGGCAGTCTGATCCTTTTTATCAAATTCTATATATTCTATTCTATTCTATTTTATTATATTATATTATATTATATTATATTATATTATATTATATTATATTATATTATATTATATTATATTATATTATATTATATTATATTATATTATATTATATTATATTATATTATATTATATTATATTATATTATATTATATTATATTATATTATATTATATTATATTATATTATATTATATTATATTATATTATATTATATTATATTATATTAAATTATATTATATTATATTATATTATATTATATTATATTATATTATATTATATTATATTATTTTATATTATATTCTATTCTATAAAATACATATATAGGTACCAACAGGTTATTATTTGTATGATAGGGTCAAAATCATATAACTATAAGGTACTTTAACGATCCTGCCCTTGCATTTTACGAAAAAAAAGCCGTGTAGCGATAATGACTCTCCCAATCCAGTTAGCCTGGAAAAAAATGCAGAGCCAAAAACTCTTCTGTCTTCTCTGCGTCACGCATGCGCAGTAGATTTTGCCCCTTTGACCTTGCCCATGGCCATCCCTGATTTTTAAAATATTTTCATTGTTTTGAAAGTTATTATTGTTGCACATTTTGCGACACTTGAGCCATTATAGTATCCCATAGTTATAGGGTCAAAATCTATAAGCATCAAGTGACAAAATCAACTTTCCCTCAGCTCGTTATGTTGCAATCTGGCACCAACCGTGTCACACACAACAATCCCCCAAAGTTTAATACTTTATCGTTGGGAAGAATTCGAGCCTTTAAAAGTTCTTTGGGGATTTCTTCTCGCTTATAACTTTTTCTCGGAATATCGAAATTCTGCGTTGCTCGTCGATTTCAATAGGGATAAATTTTATTCTGGACAACGGCACTACCTCCTAGAATGGTATATTTCTAAACAACAAGCCATGATCACATGCTGCCGGACAGAGAAAACCGCATATAACTATGAGATACTATAACGTTACACATTTTGTTCCGTTTGATGTAAGACACAATAATTTGTTGAGGATTGTGACACATGTATTGAAAAATGTCAAGAAAAATGCTCGTGTAATTTTTTTTGACATTTGTCAATCCATTTGTCACAATCCTAAACAAATTATTGTGTCTTACATCAAACGAAACATTGCCCCTAGCGAGTTGGAAATTTGCTTTTTTTTTATTTGAAAAAAATTTTTCATTGCTAGAAATATTAGCCAACGTGTTTTTGGTTTTTTCTAAAAAGAAATTTCTAATTCGCTAGGGGCAATTTTCCATTTAAGGTGTTACACAATTATTTTTTGAGGATTTTTGCCACATAGATTGACAAATGTTAAAAAAAATTACACGCGCGTTTTTCTTTTTCCATAAGCTTTCTAACAAGGTGCCACAAGCGAGGTTTTCTCATTTGAAAAAGTTTAAAAAACAAACTAAAACTGCCTGTTACTTTTTATATTGTAATTGTTGCGAGGCCCGACCAAAATGGGGACTCATTGGAGTACGGCCTGCCACTATAAGTACCAAATTGACATTTGTCAAAAAAAAGACGAACAAAAAAAATGTTTTTCTTTTCCCAACCTCAATAGCTTAGGTATTCTTCTTCTTCCCAAATTACTGTTTTCTAATATCAGCTGATATCAATCACTCCTATTTTGAGATCCGCCAACCTACATTTTTTCTTTGTTTTTGTTACCTAGTGTATATGTTAAAATTACCCACTTAAATATTATGAATTTTGAATTAGAACTATGAACACTTGCGTAAAATCACTTCTACTAACAATAATGTATTTAACATTATGATTATGAATAAAATAGCGCTTAGGTTATGAATTATCAATACAAAATTTGGATAAATCCGCCTTTACTGTTGTACTTTAGGTTATATTTTTCGAAATGTCAAAATATGCACGGACTGTACCCAATTTTAAAACTTCCACAAATAAACAATGGACTGTCAAAAAATAAGTTACCTATAAAACCGAAATCAAAGAAAGTGTTTTTTCAAAAAAAATAACTGCTAGAAGAATTTTGCTGCATTATTTGGATTTCTATTTTTTTTATTTCGTTAAAATCGGTTCACGGGAACAAAATTTATGATCCTTGAGACCAAAAAAACGGGAAAAAAAACTTCAGGCAAAGCGAATACTCGAGTAGATGAAAAGGTTTAAAGAAAGTAGGGTAAGGTGGAGAAGGAGGGGAAATCTACAATTTTAAACACGCGAACAAAGTCGCGTTACTGGTATGTTTAAAGTAAGGGAACAGGAATTTAAGATCCGGTGAGAGTGCCCATGAAGCGGTTTACTGCATGGCTCACGGGCCACCTCTCTACCTCCACTACTAAATTATGACTACAGAAGTTAGTCTAGGAGGAGGTGGTCCTGGTGGACGTTACAAAGCCCCCGGAAAAGTTTTCCTGCATTCCATAAACATAAATAAACATTCAGTTTGCGCTGCGAAATCTCGAAAATCTCGAGTTATAATAGGTGATAAGCGCCCGTCACTTGTGTCCTACTTTAGTAAAACTTTTTGAAAATGTAGTAAGAAGATTTATGTTTTTCTATCCGCACTAAAGTTTCATGAAAATAAATAAATATCTAGTAGAGAAATCAATTCGGGTTTTAGCTTTGATCAGGTATAAATTTAAAAAAAAAAACAGACCTTTCAATCAACATCTGTTTGCCGTTAAAGAAAGGTTTATAGGTGGCTGATTTTATCTATTTGCGTATGCGGAGTTTACACGGGTCGATTTCCGCCGTACGGCGAAACAGCGTTGCCATTGCTAGGGAAATTTCCGTAGGTCTAAGGAAAATCTGCAATCAGAAGGAAAAAGGGATATTTTCTATAACTTAGGGAATTTTTATACTTCTTTGCAGAGACAACATAATCGCGTAGCTATTACTTTCGCTACGACTTCTTTTATTTTGTGATATTTCTAAAAAATATATTAGGCAATCACTTAAAAAATTATTAGAAAACGATTCACTCATCGCAAAAAGATATCTGATATATGAGGCAGGTCGAATTTACTATAAACCTTACTCTCAATATATAAGCAATGAGATGAATTAAATAAATAAATTCTTATATATGAATATTTGTAAATTTATATTCAAATTATTATGATTTTCCCCATTCCAGCGCTATTGTGAAAAGAATTTTTTCACAAGTTAACTTGAATAAAACTAAAATTACAAATCGTCTTCAAACTAAAACGTTAACATAGCATTCTACACACTAAAAATTTGACAAAACATAGCAACTGTTTCGATTTCAAGATTGATACCGACTTAGTGGCTCAGTTTTAATTTTTTGTATTCAAGTTTCGTTCAGAGGTTGAGAGCTCTTACAAAGGCGTATACCAAATACAAGATGGCGGTTCAAACATGAAAAACAGGACAGTTTTAGAAAATTTTTAAACCGATTTTTTTGAAACTAATTTTATTTCGTTTGAATCATAGGACACTTTTAGTGAAACCATCAACCACTTGCATTTTTGATGTTTCTGTGACAGAAAAATATATATCCTGCAAAATTTAAAACTACTTTATTTCCTAACCTAATTTTTTTAAGTATTACATTAAAATGCTTGGAAGAAATTTAACTATGCAACTGATGTTTAAGATTGAATCCAGTGTTGCACAGAAAGTTTTTTCCAAGGAGTCGAAAATGCCTACTTTTTATCTTAAAATAAAAATCGACTTCTTTTTATTAAAAACCAGTTTTAGAGGCTTTTTGCCCGTTTTTACAACTTTCATTCAAAAGTAAATTTTTAGAGTCTAGTCACAATTTTTAAGCATAACTCCGGAACCTTTTAACATATGGTAAAAATGGTGCACACTATGGATACAACTTGTTAATATGTGTATACAGTATACACACATCTGAGTGTGTTTGCTTGAGAATCGACAGTTCTCTATAAAAAGCAAAAAACACGTTAAAAACAAGAAGTTGCGGAATATATTTTTTTCTGTAACAGAATCATCAAAATCGGTTTATAAATAAAAAAAGTTGTAAATTTTCCAAAACTGTCCTGTTTTCAATGTTTAGGCCGCCATCTTGTATTGGGTGTGAATTTGACATATGTCCAATAAGTGAAATACTGATCCCAATTGTAAGGACTTTTAACTCGGAGGCTTCTAAACGAATGGATTAATTAGGGCTTAGCTATAATCAAAATGGTCCTCGAACAAATCTATTATTATTACTCAGAGCTTTCATTCGCGCAGCTTATGCGACTTAAAAAAAGGAGCATGTGTTTTTCAATAATTGTCTTTTTACTTGCCAGGAACGACGGGCTGCTGGACCAAAGTCGACTCGGGCTCGGGTCGTCTGGACCCGATAGGTGCTTCCCAAGAACTTCGTCTGGACAATGTCATTTATCAAGAAGGCGGCGAGTATCGGTGTGTGGCGCCATCTAAGGAAACCAACAAGCGACTGGAGACGATCAGGAATGCCATGTCTGTGCACATTGTTGTAAGAGGTAAGTCAGTTGGTCTAGATTTTTCACCCGAATAGATTCGTTAGTGGAAAAGAACTAAAAAATCGATCTTATGTTAGATTTGTATAACATCAGTATTAACTATTGTCAGTATTAGATTCTAAGATGGTAATATAGCCCACGAAAAGCCAATAAAGACTTAAGTTCGGAAATCTGAAAGTGTATTCTTGAACACGGAGCGGCATAGATCTATGACGAATGATCATATGGAACAAAAACGTTATATTCTTGAGCGTACGTTACAGGTTTTATCCTTTTGTTTAGTGACTATAAATAGGAGGCGGGGAGGGGCACAATCGCCACAATATATCATGAAAAACGCAAAAAAGGTCACATTTTTTGAAGAATGTTGTCTTAACTGCAAGAATCTTTGCCTGCGGCGATATAATATCAATAATTGTCACAACTTTTCTTTAATTTTGACAAATTTTTCTCAACAACATTTGAAACGGGTAAAAATGGCAATTTTAAAATAATTTTCTCAAAGTTTTCACCTGCGTTTGGTGCACTTAAGACGAACGTAAGATTTTAATAATTTTTTTTTCACACTGATCGAACCCAACACCGACTATAAACCGCCCCCCTCTTTTAAAATCGACTGCATCGACCCCTGTTTTGCTTCAGATTTATCTTCCTATCGACCACCAATGGCATCCTCTCTGAGAAGGCATTGGTAAAGAAAAACTGTTGTTAATATTACTATTAGAAAGTTAACATATTTAAAAGAAAAAACTTTACAAAATATGTTTTCTCAAAGTTTTCACCTACGCTTGGTGCACTTAGACGTACGTAATTTTTTAATATTTTTTTTTTCGAACCGAACACCTACTATAAACCGCCCACCCCTCTTTTTAAAATCGACTGCATCCACCCCTGTTTTGCTTCAGATTTATCTTCCTATCGACCACCAAAGGCATCCTCTCTGAGAAGGCATTGTTGTTAATATTGTTATTAGAAAGTTAACATATTTAAAAGAAAAACCTTTTACAAAATATGTTCAGTTTAAAAGAAATTTAATCAACCCTCTTAGAAAAGTTTTTTTCACGAATATTTCATCAAAAAGGGCAACGAAATAACCCCATTGATAATACGTGATATGTGGGGGCATATAAGTTTTCTGGCAGGTAAAAATATATTTGCTTTAGTTGGAAACATATTTTTGATAAAGAAAACAAGAACTAATCAAAACTTTCCTACTTAATGTGTCTATAGTTGAAAAAAAAAACTCGATGGGTACAAGTCGTATAAATAGGTACTTTAACATTTTAATAATTTTTGGGGGCCTAATTTATGAAGCCAAGATAAGGATCTAATACTTACTTTTTTATACGAGCCTCTTAAAATGCTTTTATACAAGGACGGTTTAAACATTTCGTCGTATAAACACCATTAAAACCACTTTAGGCACTAAATCGATTTAATTGTAAAGCGATTTAAAAAAGCACTTTATTGCTTTAACACCGATTTCAGGGATGGTATAAATACTTTAAAAACGCTTTAGTGCATTACTTCCAACCTAAAGAACTACTCAACTACCGAAAAGTTTGCTGTAGATTTTTTTCGCTTTTTATTGATTAAAACCAAAGACATACAACTAAAATAGACCCATCAAATAATTCATAAATCGCTTTGAAACACGATTAGTTGTTAGATTTAGGGAAAATCACTGTCCTCTTCACTGGAAACGCTGCATCAGGCAATACCACCCACCTTACGTTTACCAGCTCGAACCTACTAAAGCGGCAACTCCGACCACAAATAATGAATGAGACAGCATAGTACACGGTTATATAGGTGACCCGCTACAAGTGCGAGGTTGTTACGTTGTGTAGGTTTTACTTCCAATATAGCAAGTCAGCCGATATAGGATTTTTGTACTAAATTTCTTTAAAATCAATTAAGTCTTTCTTGACTTATCGTGTATACACACAGACAACAGAAAACAGACAGCAGACAACAGACCGAGAGACCGACGGACAACTTTTTTTTTCGTCGATTAAGGTGGACTAATCGAAATACTACTAGATTCTTAACTAGTTTTTTTAATTTTTTCCTATACCTAACCTTAATTTTTGATTTTGTATTTTGCGTTATTTTTTGTTTTTGGCCAAATGGAAAAAAACAAAATTGGTCGGAAAATTCGCAAATAAAACTCATAACCTAATATTTACAGCTTATCGACAAGTTGACAACATAAAAAAAAATGGTTGGAATCCAAAAAAGTAACTAGAAAATTCCCCAGCATGCATGCAACTTTCTGATAAAAATAGAACATTATCTATTTTCGCGCATCTTGCCTCACGCTTGTATCACCGCCATACGCAGGGGGGGGGCGCTTAACCACTGATAATTATAATGGACTCCGAAAAGTTGAATTTCTGGTACCCAAGCCCCTCCCCCAGAAACAATTTCTTCGTACGCCACTGGTTTTATGGAGGATAACTACAACGATAATAGATATTTAAAGTGCGACTCTGCCTATACACGGAAACAGTTTTATTCCAGGACCTTTTTGATGACTGGATTATTTTCCTCACAATACTTACTTTTGAATGTAATCAAATTCCGATTTATAACAAATCAAAATATGTTCGCTTTGCCTGCCTGTCGAGATTTCCGACACCGGCGTTTTGGTGAAGAAACTCAAACCTTACAACAATGTTGCGGATATTACTTGATTAACAGTACATTTTGGATGTGCATTCATCCTAATTCGGGTATTTAAACAAGGAATTTCTCTTCGAGTGGAAACGTTTTGAGGCAGAGCTTTGGACCACTACCACTGCCACTATACTATACAGGGTTCCTAAGCAAATCCTTAGAGGGCCAAGCAGCCGTGTATAAGACGCAGACAAACGGAAAAGCACATTAGGCAGAAAAGGATGGGCATGGGGCGAT
Organism: Oxystoma pomonae; assembly: GCA_963921995.1. Lineage (NCBI taxonomy): Eukaryota > Metazoa > Arthropoda > Insecta > Coleoptera > Brentidae > Oxystoma > Oxystoma pomonae. Next base: position 74,246,438 of record OY998169.1, on the reverse strand, counting down.
GTTGTCACTACATCTTACATGTAGTAAATCCATTCCAGGTTGTTGTTTTCTAATGTTTTCCATTTTCATACCTTTAGGACTGGAATAAAAATTGTTTTTGCTCGACTTTAATACCAAACTGATGAAAGATATCGTAAAAAAAAATATTTTTCGGCTTTTCATTTTGTAACCATTCTCCTTACGCACTGTTTACAGGCTGGGGACTGAGATACATGCAAATGCCTAACCTAAACCGTTCATACACGGCCAGAGAAATCGACTGAGATATTTCCGTAGAAACTTTATCAAGCAAATAGAATGGGTTGACGCCTTCGAACGTCCAACCCGGGTTTTGCACTTTGATTCGAAATCAAAAAGGAGGAGCAGTCAGATGTGGGGCCGTGCACAAATTACGTAACGGTGATTTTACCAATTTTTGACCCCCTCCCTATGTAATGCTTTGTAACGGTTTAGCACGCCACTCCCCTAATATTACGTAACGATTTCAAGACCACTACCCCCCCCCCAAAAAAAAAAAACTTTTCATTTATTTTCATTCCAAATTTTCTTAGTCTCACACAAATGCAAACGCTGTCGAAAACGCCCTCCCCCCTACGTAACGTTTTGTAACCCCCCTCCCCCCTATGACCATTACGTAATTTGTGCACGGCCCCTGTAGTCCCAGTGGAGGAGGGCGAGAAAATTGATATTTTTTTCTTAAAAATTATACTCTTTAGACCTATTTCTTTGCGTTCCCGAAATTACGTAATTTTTGAAAAAAAAATTGTAAGCGGCGCCATTTTTATTTCGTGCTTTGTTTTTCTAACATTTTTGCGTTCGGCTAATTTAATTGAAAAATTTTTGCCTGAGGCGCCTTTTATCTTCTCACTCGAAACCAAGATCCCCTGTTTTAGGAAAACTGATCCTGTCTCTGTTTCTAAATTTTTTCGAATAAAAGTAGAGTATGACCATGGGGGAAATAATTTTTTTCTACGGTATAACGAAAATTTCGAGAAAGTTGAAGAAAAAAATAAAAAAAGTGGCAGAGCTCAAGTTTTTCGTAAAAAAAAACGTTTTTTGTAAAGAAACAGAGCAAAATAAATCTTTTCACCCCTTTTTGGGTGTTACAAATATTGGCAGCCCCTTATTTTTCGCTTTTACCCTCCCGCTAGTTTTGAAGAATTGGTTCGCTACATGTTTTGAGATCATGTCATAAAACACCTCGAAAATATCAAATGTAGTGTAGGGCCAGCTTTATTTAAAATCAGTAATATCGCAAGCAAAAAGCTCTGCAGGAAAAACAGCGCCGTTTATTGATTTCTTTGGCTGCTAGTGCTAGCTGCATGGTTTGGCCGTTTCCGGATAGATGTCACTAGTAGAACAGAATGGAAAGAAATTTAATTAAAAGCGAAGATATTTCTTTCTAATGTTAACAACCTCACGAGTTTATCGCTCAGTATCGTAAATAATGGATCCTGCCGCCTCCTTTAAGCAAGAAAAAGCTGTGGTTTGGACCTGAAAACATCTAATTTTGAATTAGATTAGGTGTTCAAATCTGTCCCCTTCTTGAGCCTCACAATATCCCAATCTATTGTAAAACTCTTGGCGCGTAGCAGTCAACATTTCAGGGGTGATAGAGTTGCCCGCCTCCAAAATTTTCGCCCTCAACTCCTGTATAGTCGTAGGCGGTAAGTGAGGGTGTTGGAAAATTTTGTCGTGCCAACAACCCCATAGGAAAAAGTCATTTGGCGCAAGATCTGGTGATCGAGGAGGCCATCGGATATTTCCATACGTGGAAATAATTCTATCACCAAATACCTGACGAAGGTAATTTGTAGCCTGGCATGAATTGTGGGATGAACAGCCATCTTGCTGAAACCACAATTCGTCCAAATTTATGTTGAGTTCCCTCAACCGTAGTAAAACCTGGTGTTGGAGAAGATCAACATATTTTTGGCTATTCAAATTCCCTTCAATGAAAAAGGGTCCAATAATGTGATCCCCGACAATACCGCTCCAAACATTTAATTTTTGAGGCTGTTGCGTTCTAACACTTGCGTGCAGATGTTTCGCGGGACCAATAGCGGCTATTTTGTGGATTGTGAGAGCTATGAAGTTCAAATGTTTTCTCGTCACTAAACAAAAAGTTTGATAGGAAATTTTCGGTCCTGTCACATTTATCCCTCATAACCTCACAATATTCTAACCGGCGAAAATAATCACCTGGTTGCAATTCCTGCGACTTCCCAATCTTAAACGACTTGTAGCCGTATTTTTTTATGATCCATTGGCAAGTACTGTTGGGAATATCCAGTGCCTCCGCAATCGGTTTCGTCGAACATGGTTCATGTGCCTCAACGTAAGCGCATACCATTTCGTCTTGTTCCACCCTGTGTGGAAGAACGGGATGCTCTGGTATTTCGCCGTCGTGGTAACACTTTCTACAACCATTTATGCACCCGTACCTTTCAAAACGATGATAAATGTTGTAGACAGTTTGAGCCACAGGAACCGGTCGATCTGGAAACCCAAAAACAAAAAGCCCAATGACCCCGTCCGCACTGTCACTTTTTATGTAGTTTTTAATAATAAAAATCTTTTCTTCTCGAGTATACATTTTAAAAACACAAAATTTACGAAACTGAAGCGACTCGAAAGGAAATAAAAATGCAATGCCTGTGAATCCCAGTTTTTCCTCGATCATCTCATGGTGTGGCCGCCATCTAGCGGAATTTGCAGACATCTTGTCAACGGTTATTATTACAACTATGATTTATGCTCACAATGAAAGAGTGGCGACCATTTTTTCTCATGAAAGCAGTCCGGAGATAATAACAAACTGGCACCATTCCTCAATATACCTGTTTCTTTTGTGCGCGCAGAACTTTCTATGCCATTTCTGTTTGATTTATTGAAATCCTATCCCTAAGGAAAATCTTAGGAACCCTGTATATTATACTTTAGCAGAAAGTTTATTTTTATTCATTCATCCATTTGTTTTTCTCTTAAAAATCTTTAACAAAAAAATAAAAACATTTTCATTTTTTTTTTGGTTGAAAATGCTATTATATATCTGAATGTGAAAACCGCGTGCCACTAGCTGCTACGGTTCGCCATCCCTATTAAAAACTAATCAGCTCTGCGTCTGGTGACAAATAATTTTTGTGCCCAATTTGATAAAAATCGGTCAAGCGGTTTTTAAGTAATCGTGTTACAGATAGACCCAAATAACTTATTTTTAGTGGAAATAAAAAAACTTTTTTTTTACGAGCCCAATAATAGCCTCCATATTACTATGGATAGCTAAAAATAAGACAACGTAACCTTAAAACTGTGTTTTAAGCTGAAGTTTGGCTTTCATGGATACACAGGCATAAATATTCACCCGGAATGTTTAGATTATGTTACGTCTAGTTAAAAGTCAGCCTAAATAATCTTAGCACATTTGTATTAAGAACGCATAGTCACCTTAATGGCAGTTTAACTTTACTCGAAGAGGATTTGGAGGCTAAAGGGGATGTGCTTTAAAGACAACTTTCGAGGGTGGGATTAGTCCGCTTCGCTTGCTGGTGTTACTATAAATCACCTAATTATTTTGCATGCTACAAAGTTTTTCCCACGCGAAAGTTTGGAGACTTTACTGGCATAATTTTAAAGCTAGCAGGCTTGCTAAGGTATTTGTTTTGGTTTTTGAATAAACCATCCACATATGTGTGTCCCATATAACTATAAGAATAAGATACTATAACACCTCCATTAACTTAGCGACGCCACCTCAAGAAAATCAAAATTTAGTTACACCATAATTATGTGCTAGTTATGTGCTCATTTCGTCCCCAATCAAAAAATTTTGTGCTACTCTGGTTTCTGAGAAAATCGAAAAAGAAAATGGGGTAGCTAGGTTAATATTAACTTAGCAACCCCACCAGGAAATATGGCGCCAAACTAAAAATTTTTGATTTTAAAATTATGTGCTAATTATGTGCTCCACGAATATATATGAAAAACATCGAATTTTTAATTTTAAATTATGTTTAAAAAAAAAAGGTGGGGTGGCTAGGTTAATATTAACTTAGCGACCCCACATGATTAGGAATCACGGAAATTAAAAATTTCAAAAATCAGTAGTATCTGCATATTATGTGCTAATTTCGTCCATGATCAGAAAATTTTCTACTCGTCTGGTTTCCGAGAAAATCGAATAAGAAAGTGGGTTAGCTAGGTTAATATTAAGCTACTTACTCAACTAAAAATCGTACTTCACATTGCGAATGCAGGGTTATTTTATTACAAATGATGTCCTTTTTATTGATTTTCTCGGAAAACAGATAAGTACGAAATTACCACGTAATTTTCAGATAATACTGGTTTTTGAAATTTTTAAGTTCCTTGATTCCATGAACATGTGGGGTCGCTAAGTTTCTGGTGGGGTTGCTAGTTAATATTAATCTAGCTACCCCATTTTTTTTTATTTTCTCAGAAACCAGAGGACCACAAAATTTTTTGATTGGGGACGAAATTAGCACATAATTATGGCATAACTAAATTTTGATTTTCTTAGGGTGGGGTTGCTAGGTTAATGGAGGTTACTATAACGGCCCTGCCCTTGCATTTTCCGAGAAAAATCTGTAGCGATATTAACTCTCCTAATCACCATCATGGAAAAAATGTAGAGCCACAAACTCTTCTGGACGCGAGGACTCTTCTTCACAGGGCCGGCGTGAGGGATGGCACGGAGGCGCACCCGCGCCAGGCGGCCAAATTTGGGGGGCGGCCGGAGGCTGCATTCAATTTAATTCAAATTTAATTCTTTGCAAAAACTTTAACTATCTAAACATTTTTTTTTCACCATTGGTTTTACATCAACGATAAATAAACGACTTTTATCTTATTAATTTATATGATTTAGTTTTGTTTTGTTTTTAATTTGTGATCCAACTCCCCCCTTGGAAATAACGTTTTAGTCGAAACCGGTCGAAGATTTCAAATAAAATTTTTGAAGAATTAATAGAACTTTTCCTTGCCGTCTTACTAATAACAACAGATGCCGTCAAACAGAGACAATTTCAACTGATAAAAGAATACTGGCAAAATGTATTAAAGCGAATAGTCTCCATCATTTTGTTTTTGGCTAAACAAAACCTGGCACTACGGGGATCTTCAGAACAGCTGTATGATCACAATAAGGGAAATTTTTTGAAAACAGTTGAATTGCTAGCTCAGTATGACCCAGTCATGAAAGAACACTTAAATAAAGTTCAAGGAACATTAGATTCAAAAAAAAAGTTCACTATTTGGGACACCAAATTCAAAATGAAATCATAGAAGGACTAGCAGAAAATATCCGGAGCACAATCATAAATAAAATCAAAGATTCCAAATATTTTGCAAGAATTCTAGACTGTAGCCCCGATAAACAGAAAAAAGAACAAATGACAATCATATTGAGATACGTCGATACAAATGATATTGAAGTCGAAGAGAGTTTCATTGAGTCTACTTCAGTCAACGATACTACAGGATTTAGCTTAACCGAGGTAATTGTAGAAAAGATTAAAGCTTTGGGATTGGATATCGACAATCTAAGGGGTCAGAGCTATGACAATGGAGCAAACATGAGAGGTAAGAACGTTGGTGTTCAGAAAAGAATCCTTGATATTAACAGCAGAGCCATGTTTGTATCATGTGCTGCTCATAGTCTCAACCTAGTAGTAAACGATTCAGTCAAATCTGCATTTGATTCCGTTGATTTCTTTTCTACTTTGCACTATAATATATACATTTTTTTTGCCGCATCGACGCAAAGATTGGCTATTTTTAAAGAAAATGTGAAGGGTCTCACACTTAAGACACTTAGTGAAACACGGTGGGAAAGTTGTAAGGTATCGAATTACCGATTTACGATACTCTAGTCTCAATAACCGAAAGAGATTCATTTGATAATGACATTAAAAATGAGACCAATGGTATAGCACTAAAAATAAAGAATTTTAAGTTTCTACTGTGTATAGTTTTCTGGCATGAAATTTTAAATAATATAAATGCAACCAGAAAATTACTGCAAAATGAAAAGCTCAATATAATTGAGTCAACAAAAGCACTTAAAGCCATCGATGATCATTTTGTGAAAATCAGAACCGACAATTATTTTCAAAAGGTTTTGGTTGATGCTGCCGAGATGACGGAGGAACTTGAGGTAGATACCGTTTTCTTGAACGATGCTAGAGCTCGACCAAGAAAAAAAACAAGGCAGTTCTCATATGAATCAGTCGATAAACCGATTTTGGACCCAACAAAAAAGTTTAAAATAGAAGTTTTTTTAAAACATTGTTTGGACTTACATATTTACCTAAAAGATGGCGATAAACACGACATAGACGGTTTAGAACTTAGGGACGAAATTCTAGCCCTCACTGTTTTAATGACGAATACCATGGAGAATTTGAATTGCCCTAAAAACACCCTAAAATATTTAAAATATCAAAATTTAATAGGGAATTTTCCAAATATCTATATAGCTCTAAGAATTTTATTAACATTACCTGTTTCGGTCGCAACGGGGGAACGGAGTTTCTCAAAACTCAAAATAATTGAGAACTTTTTAAGGTCAAGTATGTCGCAAGAGCGCATTATCGTTAATATCGATAGAGCATCAAATAGCTGATGCTATTAACATGGAAGAATTCATTGAGCGATTTGCAGAGAAAAAAGCGCGTAAAAAGTTATAATTTTTGTATATGTACTTTTAGTTAAGATGTTAAAAATGTGGTTTTATAGGATGTAGGTTAGATTTTTCAGAATTTAAAAAATAAATTTACAAAGTTGGGCAATAAAAGATATCTGTATATACATATATATGTACTAATTTTTGTCTTAAGCATTTTGTTATAAAACAAAAATATAAAAAAATACCTAGGTGATAATTTTCAATAAAAAGTCATGACTCATATGGGGGTGGGGGGCAATTTTTCTGTCTTGCGCCAGGCGACCGAGAGTCTAGCGCCTGGCCAAGGTCAGGGCCAACGCTGATTTTTACATTATTTTCTTGGTTTTTCAAAGTTATTATTGTTACACATTTTGCATTCCTTGGGTCATTAGAGTATTTCATACCAGTTACCAGAAATCCTGAAACATTTAGGGCTATATTCACTAAGTAAATAAATAGAAATAAAAATAAAAATAAAAATAAAAATAAAAATAAAAATAAAAATAAAAACAAAAACAAAAACAAAAACAAAAACAAAAACAAAAACAAAAACAAAACAAAAACAAAAACAAAAACAAAAACAAAAACAAAAACAAAAACAAAAACAAAAACAAAAACAAAAACAAAAACAAAAACAAAAACAAAAACAAAAACAAAAACAAAAACAAAAACAAAAACAAAAACAAAAACAAAAACAAAAACAAAAACAAAAACAAAAACAAAAACAAAAACAAAAACAAAAACAAAAACAAAAACAAAAACAAAAACAAAAACAAAAACTAAAACTAAAACCAAAACCAAAACCAAAACCAAAACCAAAACCAAAACCAAAACCAAAACCAAAACCAAAACCAAAATCAAAACCAAAACCAAAACCAAAACCAAAACCAAAACCAAAACCAAAACCAAAACCAAAACCAAAACCAAAACCAAAACCAAAACCAAAACCAAAACCAAAACCAAAACCAAAACCAAAACCAAAACCAAAACCAAAACCAAAACCAAAACCAAAACCAAAACCAAAACCAAAACCAAAACCAAAACCAAAACCAAAACCAAAACCAAAAGTAAAACCAAAATTAAAATTAAAATTAAAATTAAAATTAAAATTAACATTAAAATTAAAATTAAAATTAAAATTAAAATTAAAATTAAAATTAAAATTAAAATTAAAATTAAAATTAAAATTAAAATTAAAATTAAAATTAAAATTAAAATTAAAATTAAAATTAAAATTAAAATTAAAATTAAAATTAAAATTAAAATTAAAATTAAAATTAAAATTAAAATTAAAATTAAAATTAAAATTAAAATTAAAATTAAAATTAAAATTAAAATTAAAATTAAAATTAAAATTAAAATTAAAATTAAAATTAAAATTAAAATTAAAATTAAAATTAAAATTAAAATTAAAATTAAAATTAAAATTAAAATTAAAATTAAAATTAAAATTAAAATTAAAATTAAAATTAAAATTAAAATTAAAATTAAAATTAAAATTAAAATTAAAATTAAAATTAAAATTAAAATTAAAATTAAAATTAAAATTAAAATTAAAATTAAAATTAAAATTAAAATTAAAATTAAAATTAAAATTAAAATTAAAATTAAAATTAAAATTAAAATTAAAATTAAAATTAAAATTAAAATTAAAATTAAAATTAAAATTAAAATTAAAATTAAAATTAAAATTAAAATTAAAATTAAAATTAAAATTAAAATTAAAATTAAAATTAAAATTAAAATTAAAATTAAAATTAAAATTAAAATTAAAATTAAAATTAAAATTAAAATTAAAATTAAAATTAAAATTAAAATTAAAATTAAAATTAAAATTAAAATTAAAATTAAAATTAAAATTAAAATTAAAATTAAAATTAAAATTAAAATTAAAATTAAAATTAAAATTAAAATTAAAATTAAAATTAAAATTAAAATTAAAATTAAAATTAAAATTAAAATTAAAATTAAAATTAAAATTAAAATTAAAATTAAAATTAAAATTAAAATTAAAATTAAAATTAAAATTAAAATTAAAATTAAAATTAAAATTAAAATTAAAATTAAAATTAAAATTAAAATTAAAATTAAAATTAAAATTAAAATTAAAATTAAAATTAAAATTAAAATTAAAATTAAAATTAAAATTAAAATTAAAATTAAAATTAAAATTAAAATTAAAATTAAAATTAAAATTAAAATTAAAATTAAAATTAAAATTAAAATTAAAATTAAAATTAAAATTAAAATTAAAATTAAAATTAAAATTAAAATTAAAATTAAAATTAAAATTAAAATTAAAATTAAAATTAAAATTAAAATTAAAATTAAAATTAAAATTAAAATTAAAATTAAAATTAAAATTAAAATTAAAATTAAAATTAAAATTAAAATTAAAATTAAAATTAAAATTAAAATTAAAATTAAAATTAAAATTAAAATTAAAATTAAAATTAAAATTAAAATTAAAATTAAAATTAAAATTAAAATTAAAATTAAAATTAAAATTAAAATTAAAATTAAAATTAAAATTAAAATTAAAATTAAAATTAAAATTAAAATTAAAATTAAAATTAAAATTAAAATTAAAATTAAAATTAAAATTAAAATTAAAATTAAAATTAAAATTAAAATTAAAATTAAAATTAAAATTAAAATTAAAATTAAAATTAAAATTAAAATTAAAATTAAAATTAAAATTAAAATTAAAATTAAAATTAAAATTAAAATTAAAATTAAAATTAAAATTAAAATTAAAATTAAAATTAAAATTAAAATTAAAATTAAAATTAAAATTAAAATTAAAATTAAAATTAAAATTAAAATTAAAATTAAAATTAAAATTAAAATTAAAATTAAAATTAAAATTAAAATTAAAATTAAAATTAAAATTAAAATTAAAATTAAAATTAAAATTAAAATTAAAATTAAAATTAAAATTAAAATTAAAATTAAAATTAAAATTAAAATTAAAATTAAAATTAAAATTAAAATTAAAATTAAAATTAAAATTAAAATTAAAATTAAAATTAAAATTAAAATTAAAATTAAAATTAAAATTAAAATTAAAATTAAAATTAAAATTAAAATTAAAATTAAAATTAAAATTAAAATTAAAATTAAAATTAAAATTAAAATTAAAATTAAAATTAAAATTAAAATTAAAATTAAAATTAAAATTAAAATTAAAATTAAAATTAAAATAAATAAATAAAATAAAACCTCATTCTGTTATATTCTTCACGGACTATGGTTTAAGGATAGTTTCATTTGAAGGTTGACATAGATATACATGGGTATCTAGAAATTGATTTTAAGTCGAAGCATACCGTAATTAATAAAATATTTTTACCTGGATGAACGTCAAAATGCACTGGAATGAGACGCATAAGGCAATTTTTACTTAACACAGTCCAAATAATCCGTAAAAATTAAAATCTGGGTAAACAAGACATCTGAGAATTGTCAAAGTGCGGGGGTTGCGATTCTTCAGAAACGACAGAAAATCTCACAATCTGGACTGTTGGCGATTTTTACATATTGTTTTATTTAAAAAAAAAACACAGCGTCCTTAATATTTATCCCAACGTTGTAAGAGAAACTGCGTCATTTCTTTGACAACATTTTGTAAATTCAATATTCTGCCGAACTAGTTTTTCGGCGGAGCTAAATTGCTACCACGCGTATCAATAAACGTCAAAAAGTGTCGAAAATTCTCACCATGTAAAAGGAAAACCAGAATTTTTGTGACTTTTCTGAACAGTGACAGCGACATATTCCATGACTATGTATGGTTTTCTATAATAAAGGTTTTAAAGGTTTGTTTACACACAAAAATAACCTTAATAACATACATTTTAAACATAAAAAAGGGGTTTTCACAAAAACTGGCTAGAAAAATTAAAGTTGACATATATTTAATTTACTGGAACCTAAATTTTAAGCTTGTGTTTAAATATCGTCAGATTTTTTGTAAGGGCGACCGGAATGTCGAATTTCAAGTAAAATCATATATTGTAGACCACTTCCAAGAGGTAGTTTATGTAATTTAAATTTTAAAACAATCACGATTCTGTTGATTATTTTTTTTCAAACTGTAATTGGAAAGTATTTTATTCAGAAAAAAATTCGTTTTTCTTTTTCGATAAGCTTTCCAACAAGTTGCTACAAGCAGGGTCTTCTCATTGGAAAAAAAAAGTTGTATATGAATAGACCTTTTTCTGAGGGTCCGTTCACAAAAAAAATTTGCCGAAAATTTTGGCTGCTAAAAATCTTAGTTGACGTAATTTTGAATTTTTCTAAAAAACAATTTTTTAAACCGCTACGGCCAAATCCTTTTAAAGTCTTCACCCTGCATATACAGGGTGATTCACAATTTCCTAGAAAGACTTGAACAGTGATCAGGTATCATTAATCTAAGAAAAGTTACGTGATTGTTTTGTTTCAATTTCATATTTTTTTCGTATTTTTTTGGGAATCGCCTTTACAATAATTTATCAAGCAAGTCTACGTGTGCTGACAATGAAATGTTTTAGGGTTTTTGTTAAGTATTTTGAAGTTGTCAAAGTTTTGTTTTAAAAAATTGATGTTTCTACACAGAAAATTGATGTTTCTTCACAGAACATTTTAACAATTTTTAAATGCAAATATCTCTGAAACGAAAGATCTTTCAAAAATATATTTTACTAACTCTTGTTCAGGATAACACATTCTACCTTCAGTTAAAGTCTTTCTGGGGAATTTTGAATCACCCTGTATATCACGCAGAAACAATGCAAAAACTTTTATAAAATTTTATATTTTCCATAATTTAAGTCATTACCCGAAATGTCAAATAAAAAGTTGCCTATGTTAATATCCAAGTTACCCCTATTATCTTACCAAATTTCATCAGAATCGGTTTAGCCGTTTTTGAGTGATTGATGGACAAAAATCTTAAGTAATTGGCGCTAAAATTTTTGATTAACATATAAAATGTAATGGAAAAGACCAGATACTCCCCAAAAAAGTATGTATACATCTGGAAAAAATCTGGATATATCCAATAAAAGTCCGGATACTTCCTGGAAAAGTCCGGATACACTCTAAAAAAGCCTAGATGCATGCTAAAAAAGTCTGAATGTACCACACTCTGTAAAAGTCTGTATTTTCTTGAGCGAGGGAAGTTTCGAAGTAAATATACGATATGGACTTTTTTCTGTTATTATGCATTTTACAAAAAATAGTATTTTATAAAAATTGCATAAATTTTAGTAAGCTATAAAATTATGTATGTCAAATTTCAAAAATGTATAACATGTAAAGTAAGGTATGAACCCACGCTACATAATATTCCTAAGGACATGTTTTATTGATTTAAATATATGCAGAACATTGAGGATTTCACGAGAAAGTAACCGTATTTATTTACCTTAGCATACACCTCTTATACATTTTTAAAATATGCAAAAGTAATAGACTTTAAAAATAAAATAATATACAATATTTAAAATAAGAATGTTGATGTTATTTGACAGATGCAATAACATTTGATAATTTCGACATATATAATCTTATATTTTATTAAAATTATGCAACTATTGTTAAAGATTATTTTTTGTAAAATGCTTAATAGTAGAGAAAAGGGAGGCTAACATTTGTGTTTCATTTAAGATAAGACCATTTTTTGTAAAAGACCATTTTTTTGTAAAATGTATAATAACAGAAAAAAAGGGAGTTAACATGTATATTGGATAACAGTGTACCATTCTATGAGCTCCTGTTGAGATAACATATGTAACAAAATACTATTTTGATTTTTAAAACTTTCGTTACATACGTCCTGTACCAATATATTATGTAAAATAAGGCCCAATCCAGGAAAAATCTGGATGCAACCAGGAAAAATCTGAATACACTCTGAAAAATCCGTAGTTTCTTGAGAGAGGAAAGTTTTGAAGCAAAAATTTACTCAATTAATTTTTACAAGAAGCTAAATAGATTGTAGGTAGATGGTAAGTTGATTGACTCATGTACCACTTTTAAACAATGCTAAAGATATGTACCATTTTACTGAAATAACATATGTATCAAAAGTTTTAAGAAAATTCAAATGGTAATATTTTTATTTTTGTTTCAGATTAAATATTGACAAACTACTGTATATGTTTTAGACAGAAAAGAACTCAATTAAAAAATTCCAGAAAAAAAGTTATTCGAAAACAAAACAAAAGGTGGTTTTCACGTGACCACCCTATGAACAAAACTCAAATATGGAAAGGTGACAAAAATCTGTCTTCTCTCATTATTTTAAGAAGGATTTTCGATTTTATCTCCAACACTTACAAGCGCGTGTAGAGTTCACAAAAAGATTTTTAAATTCTCCTCAAAAGAAGTTGTTTCTTAAAAATGAAAAAACCCATCCTTTCAGCCTGTATATCTAAAAAGATCTCCTTTAAAACTTCTTTTGCTCCATATAGCATCTATTTTTAGCACGACCCGTTTTATACAATATAACCAAAGATTGCACATTAAAATTAGTAGGGCATGCACCTTAAAAGTATAGTATTTGCAAACTGGATGGATGGAATTTGGATGTGCGCAGAATCACAGATTTTGGTCATCTGTCGGTTTCCTTTCAGACACCGTTTGCGATTTTTCATAAACGACAGACAATCTCACCCGTCACAATTCTGGAAAGTGGCGATTTTTATAATAAAAACAGGGTCCTAACGTTGTAAGATAAATTGTTTAATTTTTTCAAGATATTAGAGACATAAAGCTATTTGTAACTCATCGCGGTATACGTATCCGCATCTATCGAGAATCAAGCACATTGATTGATCAGAAACTTGTAGCAATTAATGTGCTTGGTTCTCGCTAGATGCGGATACGTATACCGCGATAAATTACAAATAGCTTTATGTCTCTCTTCTGCAGAACTAGTTTTACGACGGAGCTAAATTGCTAGTACGCCTACCAATAAGCGTCAAAAAGTTCGCGATTCTTCAAAAACCTTCAAAAAATCTCGCCCTTAAAAAAAATCTGACGATTTTTAAGCACAAGTTTATACTAATTTCTTTTATATTATGACTTATTTAAATTTAGATTTTTAATACTGTTTCAGTAAATAAACAATACGTGAATTTTAATTTTTGTAAGCAGTTTCTGTGAAAAACACTTTTTTTATATTTAAAAATGTATTTTTTAAGCTTATTTTTGTGTGTAAAAAAACCTTTAAAACTTTTAACATACAAAACCATAGATTGCCATAGAATATGTCGATGTTACTGTTTAGAAAAGTCACACAAATTCTGTCGTTCCTTTTACCTGGTATATATATATATATATATATAAATCATTTATTTAGTCAAGACTAATATTTTATATTAGACTAATTACATATAGTTATCAGTAGATAATAAAACAGTATATGTTGTAATAAATAATAATTATCAGATAATTTAATATGTAATATATTATAATATATTACCGTCATTCTATACAACTTAAAATCTCTAAATCAATTAAGACATTATTTTAGTATTGTAATTTTTGTTAAACATTTCTTAGTTTACAAAAACGAAAAAAGGTTTTTTTAATAAAAATATTTTTTGAGGCAACGATAAAAACACAAAATTTTAATACATATTATGTAGATAAATAGAACAAAAACAAATTTAAAAACACTCAAACGAATTTTGACAATTCATAAAACAACCGAAGAAACCTATACTCCCTACTTAGATATTGATTTCAAAGGACCTTTTTTAAAGAATTTTAACGTCTCCATAGTTTTGATATTTACTGGTGAATCGTTATATTTTGTTAACCCTTTAAAATACGGAGAGTTTTGAGACCTTTCCTGTTCAACTTTTGGTATATAAAATTTTTCCCTATTTCGTCTGTTATATTGATGAATTTCGTTTGTATACTTAATTTTGTTCAACAAATATTGCGGAGCCTGGCCAAGTTTAATTTTATAAACAAATACTAAGGTGTTATAGAGTAATAACTCATGCACTGGTAGCATCTCTGTTAGTAACTCTTTTTACATATCTCTTATAGGTGTCAACCTTGGTTTTGAAGTTTTTGTAATCTAGATATTTCATTTTGTTTAATAAGGAAAAGAAAACTTGAGCAATAGTGAAAATTTGGAAGAATAGTATTAAATACAGTCTTCTTACTCCAAGATGACATACACGGAGAACATCGAGAAAGATAATGTACTTTAAAAGCAATTTTCTTTATAATTTCAGCTGCATGTGCTTTGAAATCTAATTTACAGTTTATCCACACCCCCAAATATTTAAATTTTTCTACTCTTTCAATTTCTTCATCTCCCAACATTATGTTAAAATCCATAGTGCTAAAGTGTCGATAAATAGACTCTTTTGTAATAACCACAAATTTGGTCTTTGAAATATTTACTTTAAGGTCATTCCCATTGCACCACTGATATACATTTTTCAGGATTCTATTCATGGCAGCATTAATTTGTTCCAGATCACTGGCGGCAAAATACAATAAAGCATCCTCTGCGAACAAATATATGGTGCAATTCTTGACATTATGTAATAAGTCATTAACATATATAATAAATAAAAGACGTTCTAAAACGCTTCCTTGCGGAACGCCAAAATCATTAGCTGTATCCTCTGAAACCAAGTTATTAAATCGTAGCCTTTATTTTCTGTCAGATAAGTAGCTAATAAACCAGCTTTTCCCTTATTTTATTATACATAGTATTACATACATACATAGTAATTTTGGAAAGTGGAGATTTTTACTTATTGCCTCATTTAAAAGAAAAACAGGGCGTCTTTAATATTTATCCTAACGTTGTAAGAGAAACTGCGTCATTTTATTTAATAACATTTTATAAATTTAATATTTTTAGTTTTACGGCGCGGCGGAGCTAAATTGCTTGTGTGACTTTTCTGAACGGGACACCGACATATTCCATGGCTATCTATGGTTTTGTATGTTAAAAGTTTTAAAGGTTTGTTACACACAAAAATAAGCTTAATAAAATACACTCTTAAATGAAAAAAAAAAACTGCGTACAATTAAAATTAACATATTGTTTATTCAATGGAATAGTATTAAGGCACTAAATTTAAAGGAATATTAGCAAATAAGTTCTGACAAAAAAAGCAGTTAGTGTAAACTTGTGTATAAAAATCGTCAGATTATTGACGGTTTTTGATGAATCCCGACCATCGCGTTTATTTATTCGCTCGAAGAGCTGAGCGTTTGGAGCTTGATCAGAGGTCAGCTGATCATCAACACGGAAAAAAATCTGCACCAAGAACAATTTTGTGAAGATATAATCAACAAATTGTTCGAAAAAACTACATTTTTTTGATAATATTTTTAGAACTGGCTACAATTTTTACACAAATTGTTTTTGGTTGTAAATTTAAGAACAATTTGTGTAAAAATTTTACACAATTGTAAACAATAAATCCATACATTTTTCCCAGTGAAGCTCACCGAGATTAAAACAGAAAACGAACAGGTTTTGAAGTGTCCGGAGCTTACAACACAACCATTCATTTTAGTTTGCCAAATAGGCATCTTTTTTATAATAATTTTTTGTTATAAGCAAAGCCTTTCCTTCTATGGAAAGGTACCCACCATGACTCATCCCATTATTTATGGAGTTCAGAAAACTAATTGTAGAAAGTTTAAAGAACGACGAAATGAAAGATCACGAAGAAACGAAACCAAAAGATAACAAACAGCGCACGATCATACAAAGTAAGGTTAGAATTTTTACAAGTTTAATGCGGGAAAAATTGAAATACCCGCAGAAGGTAAGCAGCAAAACTTTTTGTCTTTTTTTGCAGATGAGTGGGGGAAATCAGGGAAAAGCTGCTTAATTGCTATTGGTCAGCGAAGTGGCGCTCGCGACACGTCGAAGCTCTGAGGATGACGCTTGAAAGTGAACCGTCTTATATCGCATTTGATAGTCTGTGGCGTCTATAGTTCACCGATATTATACAAAAGATGAGAGGAAGCAGATCTTAAGTTATTGTTCGTTAAATCCCTTTATTCCCAAGCTTCCCGAGATGTCTTGTTCCCTATTGGCAAAGGTGCTCCAATTTTTTTTGTGCAATAAGATATTATATGAAGTGTTATTACAAAACAGCATCAAAATTGGTTACCAAAGTGTGGAAAATTAAACTAAGACACATTTTCCACTATTGGCGCAACTCTATCTTAATATGACAGGTAAGCTGGTAATAGATATCAAAGTAATGTTTTAATGTAGGATAGTGACAGGGCGATTGTTCCGTAATTTTTTTAATAGACATTACGCATCGGTATCGGTATACCTAACGCGTTCAAAATAAAGCCAAAATTCGCTACATTTTTGGCTTGTTTATGCGATATTTCGAACGATGCCCGCTTTTTGGGTGCGATGACAGAACTGCTGATTGAAATCGTTACGTACGTTCCGTAACGTTACGTACATCTTTCCGTACTCAACGAGTGGAATCAGCTGTTCTGCCATTGCACCCATCAAAAAAGCGGGCATCGTTCGAAACATGGCATGAACAAGTCAAAAATGTAGTGTATCTTGGCTTTGTTTCGAACGCGTTAGGTGTACCGATACCGATGCGTTGAAGTATTTACTTTATCGCAGTTTGGCTCAGATAACCCTATAATGTCAATTTTAGCGGAAGCTGCTCAGAGAGCTCAAATTCAAAAAATAACGAAACAATTGCTCTGTCGCTAATTTGTATCATCTTCACTTCGGTCAATTTTGGTTCCGCGGTGCGCTTAAGAGCGTTACCAACATTTGGCAACAAAAGGTAACCAAGTAACAACTGGTTTTTTACGAAAGCGAAAGCCAAAGTAAGGTTTCGTTCTAGTTGCAAAATTATTTGGTTACCCAATGTTGGCAACACCTCGTTCGTTAACACAAAAATTGTATAAATAGTTGCTGATTCTACTTCTAAGTTAATCCATGGAGACCTCGTAGATATAACTTGCCCTCTTCTATTGTAGCAGTGGTAATGCATACTTAACTAGAAAGTATGCTTCATTCAAGGTAATAAACAATTTGCCGTTCCCACTTAAAACTTAAGATGCACTTCAAAGCAGCAATTTTGTGCAAAACATGCCTGCAAACTATTTCCAAGAAAGTTACAATTAACGTCTCCATACGGTATCATCTGTACACTCTTCACGCCAGAAGTTTGGTTATTTGCTATCTCTTTCCCTCAAAAGAATAGCCAGAGATATTAAAGGGTATGTAGAAAACGTCCCGACCCCTGCATATCACCCAAGTATCGATGAGTGTGTATCCAAATTTTCGCACACCATTAGTTCCACCAATATTATGGTGGATTTCCCTAAAGTTCTCCTTCTGTCGCCATTAATTAAGCCAACCAAACCGCACTCGCATTCATTTTTACTTATTTTATGAATAATTATTATTACTGGATACAGGTGCCTCTGGGCTCGATATTAAAGGGTATGTAGAAAACGTCCCGACCCCTGCATATCACCTGAGTATCGATGAGTGTGTATTCAAATTTTAGCACACCATTAGTTCCACCAATATTATGGTGGATTTCCCTAAAGTTCTCCTTCTGTCGCCATTAACTAAGCCAGCCAAACCGCACTCGCATTCATTTTGACTTATTTTATGATTAATTATTATTACTTGATGCAGGCGCCTTTAGGCTCGAAGTCCTTTAAAAAGTAAAAACTAAACTGCACTGACTTATTTTGGTTTTCACCACAAAACGACTCCTTTTATTTTACGTTTATCTTTGCCTTTTACCTTTTTGTTGGTTTTTTTTACTTTAAGTTTATTTAAACACGTGTTTTATAGAGTTTGTAGACCCCCGTTTTTAAAACGATGTCTTGCACGAACGTAAGATCGCCCCCCCCCTTTGATCCAGAAAAAAGTAGACAACAAAGCTACTGATGGTAATAACCATAAAATATTTTGAGAAAAAACGAGGAATTGCAGAAAATTTCTTTAAAGACATTCTAGAATCCCTCCAAACTATTTTGGGACAGTTTGACCTTCAACTCGTCACACCAAACCAGTATTATAGAGTTTCAATATATAAACAAGTTTTAGACAAAATCATTTCGAACATAAAAAATTATTTTGGTATAAACATATTCATACCCAGTTTTATACAACGTGAAGCCAAAATCAAGGCAAAATTAACTAAAAGTCGTTTCTAAATGCTTTAAACTGGTCGATTAATCCAAAAGACACATTCTTGAACTTTTATTGGGAGAAGTCAATATTTGGTAGTAGGCAAAAGCTTAAATTAAACATACCTGATAACGTTTTCGAGGCAATTAACAAATGTGGCGATATTTTTCCGTTGATAAGAATATTCTTGGATGTTTGCCAGTAAATAATGCTTCGTCAGAAAGAAGCTTTTCATGTCTCAGAAGATTGAAAACATAAGTACTTAAAAACTCTATGACGGAAATTCCTCTGACGGGCTTAGCGTTGCTGCATATCAACGATATCAACAAACATATTGAAATTGACATTGAGCGAGTCATTGACCGGTTTTCCCAAACGGAAACGATTTTTTTTTGAGAAGGCATCTTATGTTTGAGATATGCATCACAAAAGGTAATGTTTCATCTTAAAAAGCTTTTTACACCTCATAAAAAAAGAATTTAGCTATTAGGTTTTGTTTGTTATCTATGCTTCTTATAACTAAAAAAATTATACGTAGTTACTCAAGCGCAGATTTCAGGGGAATAGGAGGTAGTTAACCCACATACCCTGGCTTTAAATTTTTTATGAAAATATTTTAATTATATTTACGGTATTAGTTTAATTTTGTGTTAAAAATGGAATTTGTAGTGTCATTTTCTTAAAAATTTTCGCCTGCTGCGCTTTGAAACCATCGATATATTTACAATTTTAGTTTAATTTTAAATCAAAAAACGCTTTTTTTATGCAATTTTCTAAAAAGTTTTCGCCTGCGGCGCTATAATACAGTTGACATTTAAGATTTTAGTCTAATTCGACTCAAAAATTGCATTTTTTATGTAATTTTCTCAAAAATTTTCGGCGCATTTAAACATTTTTAAAAATTAAAAATGCATAAAATAAACGACTTAAAAATCTGGGTAACCCCCCCCCCTAGATTTGAGACCAAATCCGCGCTTGTAGTAAGTTTTGTTTCCATATATGCTCCTCATAAAATCTATGCTTTTATTCTAGTTTTTTTTCGAAACCGCCACTCCCCCTTTCCAAATGGCTGGGACCGCCACTGCTACATGTAGGGTTATATTTGGTTGTTTTAACTCCACTTGTTACGCCTGAGTGTTGGTTTTTTACCTTTTTAATAACTTTTGTATTAAATCAAAAAATTTAATAATTTAACAAAGAAGGATTTTTTTTTTCAAGGGTATCGAGGGAAAATCTTCCATAAAACGCTGAGTCCAACCATCCATTCCACTCCCCCGACAGAGTCTCATCCCTCTATCAGGACAGCCCGGGTAGTGTCGGATTCCTACCGACTAAAACCACCCGATTGTGACTCCGACCAGCCCGATGCACTGCTATGCAGCCATTATTGCCTTATTGTGCACCGTTTGATTCTGGGTTAACCACTCCATTAGATTTATCCCTGTACGAGTTTGTACAGGTCCTTAATAGAGTAGTTCCTGGTGTTGATTCTAGTTTAACCACTCCATTAGATTTATCCCCTGTACGAGTTTGTACAGCTCCTTAATGGAGCAGTTCCTGGTGGGTATTGGGTCTAGACAGGGAGCATCTGGTCCTACTCTTAGTGCGAGCACGGTCTCCAACTGTTCTGAGCAGAAAATAAGGTTACGTTATATTTTTGTCATCACTATCCCTTACTCCCCAACAAAGAAGGATATTAACGACTGAAGGAGTATTCTACCCCCCATCTAGTATCTCTAATAAAAGCGGCCTCTTTGCTCTGTCCTTGTCTAAGAAAAGTTCTCCAAGTAGTTGTGGATTGAGGTATGTGGTTAAATCGTCTTAAAGTTTGGTAGTAGCGTTTATAACTCAACTTAAGCAGCCGCTTATACCGCTTTGAATACCGATATAAACCGCTGACAGATCCAAGGCGAGGCGACGAGTTATTGACTGAAATGGATACGTATAAAGTTAATTGTATAAAAAAATGGATACGAATATAATTTCATAGAATTTTAACTTACTCGATTCTTAAAAGACACCAATATAATTTAGCCGATTGTAATTTTCCCGAATCATAAAATATCAGAATTACAAAAGTATCGAAAATAATTGTCTAGAAACGAAAAACACCCGACCCACAAATTGATAGAAAATAATATGCTCGATCAATACCGCCTTCACAGAAGGCCAAGAATCGGATTCAAAATGGCCGCCACTTACGTTTCCACACAACACTGCATTAAATGGGCAAATAGCGGAAATTTTAAATTTTTGCTTTATGGTGTAAAGTGAAAAATTAAAGTTTTAACATAAAACTTTAATTTTTTTAAATTTGCTTAACTTATTACAGGGTTTATCAGCTCTTTTTAAGCTAGACGAATTTTTAGAGATAACGTTGATGATTTTTGGCGCTATTGATAGGGATCAGAAAATCTACTTAGAAAAGTGAGGGAAACCTCGTTTTAAGTGTCTTTTAAAAACCCTTCTTATGATTTGTCACATTGCCTTTATTTGATCAAAAATATGACAAACATATATATGTATTTTTAATCCTTGGAAAAATTCCAAAAGCACAATTATGTATTTCTGTAAAAGAATCAAAAAGAACATTTGATATTGGTTCACAAAAAAGTTATTAAAAATTTAACTATAACGTAGCTTTCTCTTTTTATTCATGAATACATCAATAATAATCTTTTACCCTCAAATTTCGAACTATGTAGGCACCCATAGTATAGCAAACCATCCACATTAAAAAAAATGAAAAATGTTATGTAAAAAAAATGTTTATTTCTTTTTTGTGAAATTTAGCAAATATAATACACTAGATGACACATCATATGAAATAATTTTTAAAGACCTTTGCAACAAGCTATTACTTGCCTCTCTAGTTTGAGTAGTTTTTAAGAAAATATCTGGGACAATACCATTTTTGTAAGTACCTGCAAAAGCAAATAAATAAAACCGGGTACCTAGTGCAAAAAATTTAAAATTTAGGGTTTTAATTATAACTTTATATGAAACGTACAATATTATCCTGTAAAATTTCAGTTTTTTAATTACCCAAAAAAAATCCTTTTTAAAAATACCTTCAAAATATTTTTAACAGTTAGATATTAACCAATTTTTTTTTAATGCAGTATGTATATTATTTGCCTTCTTTGGTTTACAATTGACTTTATCTTTTCTCGATGTACCATCTCTCTATACATACACTACTCTCTAAAAAGTACACAGCAGTTTTTAAAAAAATGCCAAAAATATTGCTCGCTTTTGCACCATTAATTTTAGTACATTAGTACACAAAAAAACTTAAGAATAAAAAATATGTAACTTAAAAATAACTTACCGGCCTTTAAACGAGGCTTTAATTAAGGAACTTCCAACAGATCGCTAGTGTTATTTGGTTGAACGTTCAACTTTATCAGTTAACAAAAAACTCTTTCAGTACCCTAATTTCAGTGTATTTTTTTACCTGTATCTTACGCATGTACGCTTGCTAGGAACAAAGGTTTCTCGTTTTATGGCATTTTTCAATTTCTTTGCAAGTTCTTCATTTCTCGCAATTTGAAAAACAGAAACACTTGGCAAAAATTGGCACACAAGATTTATAAATGAACTGTAAGTCCTGCAAAAATTGGTGGATTTCGGGACAAACTCTTAACAACGCAAACTTTATACGATTAAGTAAACTCTAATCGCCAAAATCATTTAATAAAGAACGCTTATAAAAGGCCAGACACCACTTAAAATCCTGTATAATTTCTCCAAAAAATGCACTATAACCCTGAAAACACTGACGATGAAAAAAGCACTAACTACCGCGAATTTCGAGTCGAAACCCTAAATTACCTGTAGATAATCATACAATAAACATTTTCAAACCATTCGGAATATTTGAATATAAAAATAAACAATAAAAACTCGTTAAAAAAGTATCTCGAAGATGCGATTTCGCGATGTAAACAAATAGACCAATGTCAAACAGAAACGTAAGACGGCGCCATATTGTTTTTATTTCGGGTTGATCCCACGCCTTCTATGTAGGTCGTATTGGCTCGATCCTTAAATGAGCAGAACCACAATCCAGCCGAATCGGTATAGGGCATGCATCAAATTTAAATCTCTAAATCGCCGTAGGCCCTGGATTTCGGCGTTGACAAGTTTCTCTATTTGGAAGATGACACGGGGATTTTTTTTATTAAACAATTTTATTTAACTTCACAGTTTCTGGCTGTCTATCAAATCTTGCGATGACAATACAATATTATGAAGAAATTTGGGGTTAGGGGGTGGCTGAAGAATGTAAAGGGTGTAAATTAACATAATATCACAACTTACTTCGACTCTTCCTTGCCGTAAGCCTGGCCTGGCGAAATCATTCGGCCAGATTGGGGTTCTTGAATTTTGTGGTTCGACATTATTATGTTTCTATCAAATTATTTTTGTTAAAAATAATTTCTAACATTTTGTTTTTGTAACAATATGTTTCGTTTAAATTTAATTCTATGCATATATTTTCTAGCGATTTGAGACAAATTTTTTCGGACCAATTACTTTCTTTTGTTTATGTTTATGCCAAATTTGGTTTTGGGTTTTTTACAGGAACCCATTCACAATTAGCATAGTCACAGTTTTGCTCTAATATTAGTGTTAGTTGTAATCATCAGAAATTTAAAAAGCACTGTTTTATACGGGAGTGTTATAGAGTGATTTTGCTACGTAGTCCTTGCAATAAGAAAAGTTGCAAACTTTCAACTCTTATGACTATCACTATTATAGAAACGAAAATGCACAGATGCCAAAATATTGATTGGTCCGAATCCACAAACACATACCCAATTAAGGAAGTTTGGTCAGTTGAAGTACAACAGAGCCGCGTTCGAGCTTAGGTGCAACTAACCTCAAAAGGGTAAACTGCATCCTTCGAAAATTTTGGTAAGTCTTTAGTGACTTGCCATATAAAAAAAGAGATCGCAACATGAGCAGCACCATGACCTAGATTCGCGCATGACGTCACCAGGTGAGATTTTTGTGGCGCGAACAGAGAACTACCTACGCACAGCTGATACTAGTTCACCTACAAATATAAAAATTTATTTTATTTTATTTTTTTTATTTATTTATTTCAACGGACATGCCATGTACAAAATTAACAAATATAAAATATATAGAAATATAAGAATAACAATAACAACTTTGCCTATCTATCTGTTAGAGCTACAGAATTGTTTTACGAGACGATTAAATTGACTGAGTGAAACATTAAAAATATCAAAGTCTAACTTATTCATGGAAAAAGCCATTCTATTTATAGGGAAATTCATACCATAAACAGTTCTGTGAAATTCAATGTAAAACAAAGAAAAATGTCCAGTTGTTCTTTGAGGCACATCCAAGAATACAAGTTCCAGTAATCTGGGACTATCAACATTATTATTAAGTATTTTGTACAAAATTCGTACATCAAGCATAAATCTTCGGTTTTCCAAAGAGTCAATATTTAATAATTTTTGAAGAGAGTTATGGTCAATATGTTCTTTTGGAATTTTCATTTTATAATTTATTTTCCTCAAAAATCTGCGCTGGATTTTTTCAAGTAAATTTTTATATTTATAGTAATGTGGATTCCAGACTGGAGTGGCATATTCCACTATTGAACGTACCAAAGAACAATATAATAATTTAAAACAATAGATGTTGCTGACTTCTTCTAAAGTGTGTGATAAAAATCCTAACAATCTTAGACATTTATTGTAGCTTTTTTCAATATGCACACTAAAATCAATTTTCTGATCAAATATGACCCCTAGGTCTTTAATTTTATTTACACTTAAGAGATCTGTATTATTAATTGAATAATTAAATATTATAGGATTGTGCAACCTAAAAAATCGCATTATATTGCACGTATTTGTTTTGAGATGTAGACAATTATTAGAACACCATAAACTCAATCGATCAAGGTCTTGCTGAATTTTAAGACAATCTGAAATATCTATAATTTTAAAAAACAATTTAAGGTCGTCTGCAAAAAGCAGAAAAAAGACATTCTCAATGCAATGAGATAAATCATTAATGAATAAATTAAAAAGTAATGGGGAAAGGTGTCCTTCTTGTGGTTGATTGACAGTTATTGATAACCACTATTTTGTATCTTCCTGAGAGGTGGCTTTCTAACCACTGAAGAAAAGAACCAAAAAAGCCATACTGCGACATTTTATGGAAAATAATTTTATGGTTAACTCTATCAAAGGCCTTGGAAAAGTCTGTGTAGATTGCATCAACCTGACACCGACCCTCCAAAGCCCTTGATATATATTCTGTATATTCCAGCAAATTACTAATGGTGGATCTTCCACTAAGAAAGCCATGTTGGTTTTGGCAAATTACAGGTTTAAGAAGAGGAGTTATTTTATTAGAAATAATTTGTTCAAATATTTCGCTGAATAAACTTATTTTTGAAATCGCTCGGTAGTTGTCTATTCTAGTTCTATCCCCACTCTTAAAAATAGGAGTGACAAAACTGACTTTCCACTTCTCTGGAAATATTCCAGAGCTTAAAGATTTTGAGTATATTTCATACAAAAGGATATACTATGAGGATAGTTTGGGTTGATAACGGAGGAGCTCACCAAAAAAAGATTTTTTATTATTTTACCCCTGAAGGGGTAAAAATAGGGGTCGAAATTTTAAAAGGATTTTCTGTATCTCAAAAACGAAAAGAAATATAAGTTTAAAAATTGGTATGTAAACTCTACTAATAAAATAAGTAAACACGTGCTTTGGCATTTTTTAAAATTCAGACGAGGGGTTGACAAATAGGGGTGAGTCTGTTTTGAAGGGGGTACAAATAACTCACAATTACTTAGAGTTCTAAATCAATGTAGAGCTCTTGAAAATTTAATGAATATATGTTTTTGGATTTTTGCCAAATGTGAACGAGTGGTTGCAACCACCCCCCTGTATCCGATAAATATTTAAATCTGTCAAAGTATAGGTTGTGGGTTATCAAACTAAAGGAAACAAAGTCAAGAATCTAAAACAATGTTTTTTTTTCAAAAATAACAATTCAGGGGAGTGGAGAGGGTTGCAAGTAGGAATGATTTCCCGTCAAAAAGTACTACAAGGTTTTAAATTAAACGAAATGCAGTCTGGAAAATAACGAAGGGGTGGGGGATTGTGAGGGAGTAAAGCTGGAAACAGAGTTCCATACGGTAAGCGGTATGACGTGCTAAGACGCAAGTAAGGAAAGTAAATTTCAGGGTGGAGACTTTAACTGGAATATTGGCCCTAGCGGGTTAGAAATTTGTTTTTTATAAAAATCCAAAAACACATCTACAAAGATATATATAAATAAAGCAGCTAAAATTTTCGGCACGAACCCTCAGGGGTCTATTCACATACAACTTTTTTTCCATATCAGAAGGCCCCGCTTGTGGTATTTTGTTGGAAAGCTTATCGAAAAGGCAAAACGATCATGTAATTTTTTTTACATTTGTCATGTGTCAAAAATCCCCAAAAAATTATTGTGTAAGACTTCAAATGAAATATTGGCCTTAGCGGGTTAGAAATTTGTTTTTAGAAAAATACAAAAACACATCAACTAAGATGTTTAGCAGCTAAAATTTTCGCCAATTTTTTTTGGCTTGTAGCCAAGTAATTCGTGTTTGTTATTGACGTTAAAGTTATCATGCTTCCATATACCTTCTATTTTCTTGTCTTTTGAAAATCTGAAAATGTCACGCGAAAAACCTTTTGTCTGATTGTCGACACCACATCCGTGTACACAGCACCTAGTTTTGTTAATTTTTTCCACTGAAAAATTATTAAACCTAATTGTAAACAAACGACCACATCGTAATGAAAATGGCGACTGAATGCTCTCTCTCACGTCTCTCACCAGGTGACGTCAGTTACCCACGCCTACTTCTGGGCGATATCATTTCTGTTTTACTTGTATCATGAGTAGCACGACATTAAGTGTGACGGGGTTCTGAGCATTACAGAAATGACCGCACGGAAGAGACCGAATATTCGCGATCTTTAAACTCTAGTTTAATGACAGAGTACCGAAACAGTGATCCGTGGTTTAATAAATGGTTGCAAATTGGTGCTATATAGCCCCAAAAGTTAGGTAGGGGCAGTTGCAGGGTACAGGCGGAAGTAACTGTGGCACATGTTTTCGCACGCGCATGTCTCAGACATACGGCGTTTAAGACCGCGATCAAAAAAATGTATTCTCTTATTATTTGTAGTATATTTAGTTTACAAAATAGCTAAAAAAGCTTATTGGTGTAATGCAGATTACGAAAATGTAAGAAATTCCTTATTTTTTATTTAAACTACGTTACTTTATATGTAAAAGGCCTACCTCATTTGAGGGCGTTGTGTCCTTGCCCAAAAAGAGCGTAATTATCCTAGCTCGAACGCGGCTCAGATTAAAAGATGTTATTGCAAATACTACGACGAGTATGAACAGGGGTACGTTTGAAAATTGTCACCCCAGGGTAAAGGTTATACTTGGGCCAGCCCAAAACAGTTTGAAAATGACCGAGATGAAAGTAATGACGTCATACACCTCCGTTCGAAAATCAAAAAGGTGATCGCCCCGGGTGCGCCACAATCGCCGCGGTCTTGAGCACGGTACAAGTTACCCGCGTCTGCGCAATAGCATTTTAACATAAAAAATGTGTTTTGCACCTTTACTTTTTTGGTCTGGGTAAACAAAAAATGTGTTTTAAACCAAAATAATGCTATTTGGAGCAATTCACATTGCAGATCGATTTTTCCCATACACTAAAACAAAATTGATTTTCAAAACAATTCAAACACCCGCGTTGGATAATTTAAAGCAATATTTACCCCAGGGTCACCTGCTGATTTTTGATGACGCCATAAATATTACCTTACCCTACCCTCGCTACTCCATCACCTTTTATTTTCAAACGCACCCCAGTGGTTATTTCTTATGACCAAAATAAAAACAAACACTATTTCAAAAACTACGACTAAATAAACGATACTTTAGTAATAAAATGAACTTTTTTGTAAGGCTGAGGTTTTGTAAACGGAAAACTCAGTCTGAAATCGATACTTCGCACATAGTTTGTGCAAAGAATTTTTCACACCAATGTGTAAACGTTGCACATTGATTTCCAACGGTTTTTTAAACTACGAAAAATTGAAAAAAAAACATTTTAGTACTTTCTTTTTAATAAAGCAAGAAATTGCACTTTATTTTTAAAAAAATCTTAGTGCAGCCAGAGTTAATGGCAATAAAAATTTTTTTAAAGTATATCCAAACAAGTAATTTAAAAAATGTTGGTAAAAGCAAAAAATAAATAAACTTCCGGAAGTAAAAATAGATTATGTAAAAATTTTTACAAAAAAAATACAAAAAATCAAACATATTATTAGTAGTGGCAAACATATACAACAGAGATGAAAATCAGCGAAATCAACACTTAGATGTTATAACAAAATAGTTAGTTTGCATCTATTGTAAGTACTTTTAATATTTTTTCTCTATTGAAGATACTATTATTAGATAGATTTCTATAGACTGCGAGAACTGAGATATTGAAAATTATTATCAAGAAGTTTAGGAATATGATGGTGATAGATCTAAGAATCATTATCCTTTGACTTCTGTAAGACGTTTAAGTCACTGAACACTAAAGCAATCCCTGGGCCCTAATTCTTGAGCAGAAAACCACATAGATTTGTGTCGAATGATCCCACGTCGAACGCATTTCGTATTCTTGGGTGTTCACACTCCCTAACTCCAAAGCCAGGGATCAGTCCCATTTCTCAGGCAAGCATGCGCGTAAAATGTATATTTTTCAATCTAAAATTTCGAAGAGGTTTTAAGGAAAAGCATCTTTTTTTCGAGGAATGGGATCATTCCCCGGGATTCATCGCTTCTCTTGAGGGATTATTCTTCTCTCGAGATTCAAGAATTAAGCCCCTGGGATATTTCGAAAATCCCGAATGGATCATTTCGGGGATATCCCTGACATGTTATGTTAAGTACTTCCTACTTATAGTACTTTGCCGTTATTGGGCGCTCGGAAAGCAAGTGCTTAAAAAGTACTAAGTTTTTAATTCGTGTTTGCTGGGCTTATGGCAAACATAGAACTTTGAACACCCTGTACACCTACACAAGTCTGTTTCAGCAGTAAACCAAAACCATTTCTATATCTCTTTGTCAGATTTAGTCGTAAAAAACTACAGTGATTCCAGTTGACAAGGCAAGAAAAGCGCCAAGGGCGACAATGCACTTGCATTTTTCTTGTTGTTTTTCCGAATGAATAAATTTGGAACAATATAAATAAATGGACGCAACACAGCTTAATATTTTAAAATATAAGTAGGCTCCAAATGATTATCATTTAAATCTATTCTTTAAACTCGTAAAATCTAAATCAAATCAAATACAATCAAAAAATATTTTATTTAGACAATAAATAAATATTGCCACATAGCGTCATTTACAATAATACTAGATTTTCTATAGAAAAATTAAAAAAAATACTGTAAGAAGCACAATCTTCAAGAGACTGCTCTGGTTAATACAAAACAATATAAAATTAAATTGTCTTTTTACGAAATTGAAATATACACATACAAACAAAGTAAATTCAACAATGACATTACTTACATTACATCATAAAAATTACCTGTTAAGAAATTTGTCCGGCTAATAATACGGATTATCTTTAAGAAAATATTTAGGTTTATTTTTAAATAATCTACAGATTGAATTTTAGTCTTTAGGGAATTGTACATCTTGCACCCAGTGTACAAAAAACTTTTTTGATAAAAAGTTGTTCTATGATGTTTAAGCAGGAGAAGATTTTTATTACGACTGTTGTAATTATAGTACTTTCTTTCCTTGGAAAAAGAATTTAGATTTTTTTTAACGTATAGACACACTTCCAAAATATAGAGGCCGACAACAGCAAGAATTACAAGTTTTTTAAATGAGCTTCAGCAGCTTTCACGATATTTTAATTTAGCAATGATTCTTACTACATATTTCTGTAGAAGTAACACCCTTGCCACATCTGCTCAATTACCCCAGTTGAGAATAGCATATTTTATTTGGGAATTAATGTTGGCGTAGAATAAGCTAAGTAAAATGTCACGGCTACGATGCTAAGGTCATAACAGCGTTGTCTCAATTTTACACATAAATTGTCCACATGTAGATCATATTTTAGATTATAATCCAAAGTAACTCCTAACAGTTTGGTATGCTTCACAGGAAAATCTCCTTATCAAAGTGACCAAAAATGGTAACATTATTATAGTACGTATACCTGCATATCGTGTTATTGTCTTTTTTATAATATTTGGTGTAAAATTTTAATTAAAATTGTGATACCTATATTATGGCAATTTTACAATGTAAGGTATAGAATTTGTAAAGTATTAATTGTGAATGAGATACTATAACGGCCCTGGCCTTGCATTTGCTGATAAAAAGACGTACCGATAGTAACTTTCCCAACCAAGTTAGTCTATAAAAAATGCAGAGACAAAAACTCTCTCCCAGGGCCAACCTTGTTTTAAAATAATTTCTATTTTTCAAAGTTATTATTTAATACGTTTTCACGTGGAAGTGAATACATTTTCAATACGATTCACTTTTCGGTTTTTCTGAAGCGATTTGAATGCGTTTTGAACACGATTTGAGTTTTTGACATTTGCCTGATGCATTTTAAGGTTAGTTTTTCTCAATTTTCTTTCTTTATATGTTTTTTTCAAAGGCAATAAGTTTACAGCACAATAATATAATTAAAATAACCACTCAAAATGAAGTGTCTACTTAGCTTTTTTTGTTAGTGGTAAGTCAATTTTCTATTAGCCCAAGTGATGAATTCAATAGCTGCAAGTAAAACGACCTACTTAAACCCACATTTATTAAACCTTAGTGATTTATCTAAATATGCGACAAGTCACTTAACTTTCCCTTCACTTAGGGTTAGTAAATTTCTTCTAGTTTGTTAACCCTTGTTGATTTATCTACTTGCCAATATGTGAAAAAGTCACTTAATTTTCCCTTCACTTAGGGTAAGTGAATTTTTCTACTAGTTTGTTAACCCCTAGTGATTTATCTACTTACAAATATGTTACAAATATGTGACAACTCACCTAACTTTCCCTTCACTTACAGTTAGTGAATTTTTCTACGAAGGACAAGTGAAGGCATCAAATATTGAAAAATCATGCGGCAAAATATACTCATCCTAATAATAATCCTTGCCTATAATGATTTGTCAACATATTGCCATCATAAAAAATCGACAATCTCATTTGAAATACGTTAAAAAAACTCGAAAAAAAATCGATGACCGGTAAACCTTGGTTTAGAGATGCTTGTCCATATATATCCACCAAATGCGAACATTCTCTGATTAAGCTTTAATCGTGATTAACACTCTCCTCAGGCAACCATACGAATCCGCCAAAACTTATATATTCCGCGGTTTCAACCTATTTCTTCATAAACGCATGGTACAGTGGATGCATTGGTCTATCAACCTGTAGGTTGTCGGTTCGAACCCCGCCAGCGCGTCGCACTTTTTTTATTATTTGTTTATTATTTAAATCCATATTTACGGAGTTACACTGGTTTTGCGCTATTATAGATTTACTAATGGTTAGTAGATACTTCACTTACGGTAAGTGAAAGCTGGTTAATATGTTATTTTATAACCTTAAGTAGGTGAGAAAACTTATGGTAAGTAAACAGTTCACTTGTCACATATTTAAATCTTCATTTAAATATCCTACTTGAGGCAATAAATTCTTACTTAGAATTAGTGGATATTTTTCTCAGTGTACCTAATTTTTACAGAAATATTGGAAGTGCTAACAGAGTATTGTTGGTGTTATCAGTCAGTTCGATATGATACCCGTTCTCATGCAGTTTGATCCCGATACGATCTCAAAAAAAGTGGTATTGAACTTGAGCAGGACCAACGAAAAAAAAGTTCGATTTGCCCCCTTTTCACGGAACGTTTGAAAGTGAACCGTATTGAAAACTTGTTCCGTTCTACATGAAAACGTAGTAATTTTTAGACATTTCGCATTCCTTAGTACCTTAGAATTATCCCAGTAAACACACTTGTGACTAATATTTATATACATCTAAGGTTCATATATTTATTTAAAATATGTTACATCATATATACGAAAAATGTAATATTTAAGTAATCTAATTTACGTAAAAGTTACATAAAATTATTTACTTTAAATGAAAGTAATAAAATTTAAGTAATTATTATGTAACAATTTAGACATTACGTTCAACTTTAAATATTACATAACTATTATGCTCAAAATTTTAAATTACGTAAACACTCTATAACATGATTTACGTCACATTAAAATTTTGAAATTTAAATAAATGTTATGATACAATGTGAACCTTAAGTTTACATTTAAAATTTTACATAATTGTTACATAATTTATGTATGTAACATGTATTAACGTAAATACGTCAAATTAAAGTCCTAAATTTTACATAATTATTACATAGTCAATTGAACCACATAACTGTTAAATAAAACATTTTATGTAATATTTATATCGTTTAAATGAGCTAAACGCTCTATAACGCAGTTTACGTCATAAAACTATTATGAAAATGAAAGAAATTACCAGTGCTTAATAGTTTCTTCCTAGTAGGTATAGATGGCGCTAATATCACTATGCTCCCTGTACAGTGAATGATAATATTATACATATAAAGAGCAAAAATATTTCAAAATAAGAATGCGGACTTTGAGGTATTGAGAAGATGGTGGTACTTCTTTATAAGAATCACCTTTCTGCCACATAAACTGGTTAACTAGTTTCAGTTGTTAGTAGTTTGCTAATGTCGGACCGTGTCAAGCAACCAATGACGGACCTTCTTAAATCATCGACGTTGGCCCGTCTCAAGCTGGATGCTCATGTCTGACTTAATGTGACTTAAATTTTACCTTATTAATAACTTATTGTGACCTTAAATTTACATACAAGGTAAACCTGTTATGTAAACTATACGTAGTTTTTACTTAACCCTCAGGTAACATGAATTTAATATTTATATAAAAGGTATGTCATTTTATTTACATCACATTTATGTAAGAATTAGGTGGGCTCTGCGCATGGCATTATGCAGTGTTTTTGCACATTAATGTGAGCCAACCTTATTAATAAATAATTGTGACCTCTATGTGACCTTAAATTTACATAAAAAGATAAACCTGTTATATAAAATATACGTAGTTTTTACTTAACTCTGACGTAACATAGATGTAATATTTTTGTAAAAGGTATGTCATTTTATTTACATCACATTTATCTAACAATTAGGTGGGCTTTGCGCATGGCATCATGCAGAGTTTTCGCACCTTAATATGACTTAAATTTTACCTTATTGTGCCCTCCGAGTGACCTTAAATTTACGTAACAAGATAAATCTGTTATGTAAATTTTACGTAATTTCTACATAACGGTGTTTACTGGGATATGATGATCATACACATTGTGATGTAAAATCATACACATCAAATAATTTTACAGCACTTACACAAAAACGTTCGTGGGAACTGGAGGAAAATTCAGATCAGTCAAGCCACCCCCCCCCCTCTCTCCGAAAGATATTCGCGTTTTGATATGCTTATAATTTCGAACCAATTACGAACTAATTTTAAAGAACTTTTAAAAATTTTGAACCACACTCCTTCCTGGTTTTTTCCTATATTCAAAATGGGGGGGGGATACAGCCAGACGTCAAGCTGCACCACATAAAAAGCAACTGTCTCAAAATTAGGAACTAATTTCGAACTCCTAATATCACCAAAAAGAATTTCGAAAAATCCTCTAGTAACCCTGTTTTTTTTAAATATGGTGGGGGTGCCGGTTGACGTCAAGCCAAACCCCCCTCAAAAAAAATTTTGAACTTTGATATGCTTATAATTTTGAACTAATTTCGAACTGATCTTGTACAACTTTAAAAAAATTTTAACCACCCTAATTTTTGTAATTTTTTATATATTCAAAATGGGGGGTTTAGCCAATTGAAATCCAGTCAGTTTCGAAGGCATAGAAATATACTAGAAACGACCAGAAATCACGAAAGTAAAACTATTTCCATCTTTGTTGGACTTTTGGTACCTAACATGTGTATGTGTAAAGCACCTGATTTTTCCCATGGTGCTTCTTAGCTGATGCGGACTATATGAGCAGATAGATCTTTATTGCGGATCCAAATCAATAGTGGATTTTTCGAAATTCTTTTTGGTGATATTAGGAGTTCGAAATTGTTCTTGATATTGGGATAATTGCTTTTCATTTTTCTCTACGCTTTAAATGAGGGGGGTGTAGCTTGACGTCCGTCTGCACCCCCCATTTTGAGTATAAAAAAGAACCAGGAAGTAGTGTGCTTCAAAATTTTTAAAAGTGTTTCAAAATTAGTTCGAAATTATAAGCATATCAAAACTCGTGTATCTTTCGGGGGGGGGGGGGGTGGCTTGACGGACCTGAAAATTCTCTGTGACAAAAGAGGTGACATTTTTAAGTCAAAGTCCAATATTTTTGACACGCCCCATAGTTACCACTTCCCTTATTTTGTGTGCTTTCAGTAAAAATCCGCCTCCTCGTAAATCTACACAGCAAAATATAAAAGAAGAACAGTAATTGGCTATTTGGAAAATAAGTGAGCTCGATTTCTGTTAGCAATATTGGGCTGTTTAAGCGACTTTACTTTCTTTTTATGATAATAAAGATGCTTTGTAATTTAACCTAATTAGAAATTCCAATTTATAGATCTATACAAGTAGCAGCTAGGATCAGTTGCGTGTCGAAAAAAATGGCCTTTTCAAACCAAAAATTTGCTTTTGTTGTTTCTTTAAAATATTTTTGTTTATACCTTCAGCAAAAACATGATTTTAGTGACTATCTGCAGACAACTAAAGCTTGGCTTTTTTGGTTACCGATGCAAAAAAACTTTCTTTTTTGGTCACAGGAGCAAAAAAAGATTTCCGTTTTTTACCCAAAATTAAAAAGAAATAGCAGAATATAGTAATATTGAAAAAATCTAATTATTCTTGCCTATAAATTAAGTAATTTCTGCCAGTTTTCACGTATTTACGAAAAAATCATTTAAAAACATCGTCAAAATATCAAACTGTCAAAGATTAAAATGTCGCAAGAATGAACATCACCGATTAAAAAGGCAAATCGCTATGGAAACCATAAGTATTTGATTTACCAGCCGCCTTGATTTATAGTGTAAAGATGGTGTGATGCGAGAAGTGCTCTTTGTCTGAGATTTTTAAAAGTATTTTCCTGTTTTTCTTGGATTTTTTGCTCGGTATTTAAACCAACGCTTGTAAAAAAAAGCTTTTGTAAATATTTTTTTTCAAACGAACGGGAAATAGCCACTTTCCGTATGATTTTTCGTACGGAAATTTCTACCTTACAAAGCATGTTCTTTCAAAATATTTCCACTCTCAAAAAAGGACCTTTTTGTTCAATTTTCCGGTCCCTTGATTCTTTTCCGGTCCCTTGATCCTTTGCCGGTCCCATTTTTGGCCAAGTTGGCTATGACTTCTTGTTGACAGCTTTTAGCTTTTGTTTTTTTTGGCAGTTTTGACACTTCTAAAAAAGCTCTTTAAAATTTTTTTCAAAAATTTTGGTTACAAAAATGGGCTCAGATATAGAAAATAAGTTGAGTGCGGAGGAAATAATAGAAGCTGCTTCAAGAGACACGTTGACTGCTGCCTGAAAAATCTAAAGAGTCCCTAAGAAGATTATATCAGTATGCACTGCTTTGTTTGCTATAGATAAAGGAGAACTTTTCAGAATTTGTAAGTGTTGATGTACACAACATTAACACCCGCAATAAAACCAATGTTCTCTGTCCTTTTCAAAGACTTGCAAAGACCAGAAACGGAACAAATTTTTATGGTACAAAACTCTATCCTTCCACTTCCGGAGAGTGGGTAGTGGGTCATGCTTTTTTATGACCTGGGTACCGATTCTGGAAGTTATAGGAAGTGATCGTTCGCCTGAGAGAAGAAAAGTAAATTCAGCCAATAAACGCGCTTAAAAGCAGTGACGAGACGATCGAAGAATCACCAATCTATTATGGGCACGCGCAGAGCTGCCTCGAACAACAATTTTTGAGCGAAGCCGGTCTCTCGACTAGACCCAGTAGTTGGGAGTTTTAGGAAAGCTCGTGTGAAAAACGTCACTTATTTCAGAGCACGCTATTGGACGAACGACCGATCGATATTTTACTCGCTAATGCGCATGCTACGGCAAACTTGGCCATCTTTTAGAGTAGGACTCGCACAGTGGACGATTTTTGTAAAAACGTGGACATTAAAAAAAACTTGCACATTGTAATTTAATTGCACAAAATATTTAGTTTTAATAAACAGACAGGATGATCGTGTGAATTTTGACATTTATTTTAAGACATTTTTAAGAGGAAAAATATATATATTTATTAATTAGCTAAATTAAAGTAAAAATGTTAGTAAAAAAATATATTAAAAAAAGAATGCCAACCGAAACTTTCAAATGAAACACCCAGTATATTATTGCATTTTTGCATTTTTTTTTTTAAATTCTAAGCATTTTTATATAACGTACCCTATGTCGATCTTTAACTGTTTTCGAGATACTAACAGTTGAATACTGTCATACTCTGGGTCTTATTCTTTGGCCAACTATTCGCCTAGTATCTTGACAACCATACAGGGGCAAATTTAGATACATTTTGATTTTTTTTATTTTTCCATTTATGTCCGCGTTTTCCGGAAAATCGACCACCGTGCGTCGTTCGAATGACTTGTGCGATCGGCCGGTCCCAGAATATGGAATTTTGGATTTTAATAGAAGTGGTCACTTCTCAGGGTATGATCGTTCTCTTACGCCCAGAATCGAGCCCCTGGAGCAATTCTATAATGCTAATTTTTAATTGTAAGTCTTTGTTTTTTATATCTATATATATTTTTTGTTCGTACCTTTGTAAATGTTGTAGTTCTTTTTCTTGTGTGTATTTATTGTTCAAATATTTTTGTTTTAAATTTAGTATTTTAATATCCCTACTAGTTATACTTAGGATTTATAACTGACATGTTTTTTATAATTTACTTGTGGAAATGCGAAACTATATTTAACACTAATAAAGGAATCTTGAATCTTGAATCTTGAATCTTGAATCTTGAATCTTGAATCTTGAATCTTGAATCTTGAATCTTGAATCTTGAATCTTGAATCTTGAATCTTGAATCTTGAATCTTGAATCTTGAATCTTGAATCTTGAATCTTGAATCTTGAATCTTGAATCTTGAATCTTGAATCTTGAATCTTGAATCTTGAATCTTGAATCTTGAATCTTGAATCTTGAATCTTGAATCTTGAATCTTGAATCTTGAATCTTGAATCTTGAATCTTGAATCTTGAATCTTGAATCTTGAATCTTGAATCTTGAATCTTGAATCTTGAATCTTGAATCTTGAATCTTGAATCTTGAATCTTGAATCTTGAATCTTTAATCTTTAATCTTTAATCTTTAATCTTTAATCTTTAATCTTTAATCTTTAATCTTTAATCTTTAATCTTTAATCTTTAATCTTTAATCTTGAATCTTGAATCTTGAATCTTGAATCTTGAATCTTGAATCTTGAATCTTGAATCTTGAATCTTGAATCTTGAATCTTGAATCTTGAATCTTGAATCTTGAATCTTGAATCTTGAATCTTGAATCTTGAATCTTGAATCTTTAATCTTTAATCTTTAATCTTTAATCTTTAATCTTTAATCTTTAATCTTTAATCTTTAATCTTTAATCTTTAATCTTTAATCTTTAATCTTTAATCTTTAATCTTTAATCTTTAATCTTTAATCTTTAATCTTTAATCTTTAATCTTTAATCTTTAATCTTTAATCTTTAATCTTTAATCTTTAATCTTTAATCTTTAATCTTTAATCTTTAATCTTTAATCTTTAATCTTTAATCTTTAATCTTTAATCTTTAATCTTTAATCTTTAATCTTTAATCTTTAATCTTTAATCTTTAATCTTTAATCTTTAATCTTTAATCTTTAATCTTTAATCTTTAATCTTTAATCTTTAATCTTTAATCTTTAATCTTTAATCTTTAATCTTTAATCTTTAATCTTTAATCTTTAATCTTTAATCTTTAATCTTTAATCTTTAATCTTTAATCTTTAATCTTTAATCTTTAATCTTTAATCTTTAATCTTTAATCTTTAATCTTTAATCTTTAATCTTTAATCTTTAATCTTTAATCTTTAATCTTTAATCTTTAATCTTTAATCTTTAATCTTTAATCTTTAATCTTTAATCTTTAATCTTTAATCTTTAATCTTTAATCTTTAATCTTTAATCTTTAATCTTTAATCTTTAATCTTTAATCTTTAATCTTTAATCTTTAATCTTTAATCTTTAATCTTTAATCTTTAATCTTTAATCTTTAATCTTTAATCTTTAATCTTTAATCTTTAATCTTTAATCTTTAATCTTTAATCTTTAATCTTTAATCTTTAATCTTTAATCTTTAATCTTTAATCTTTAATCTTTAATCTTTAATCTTTAATCTTTAATCTTTAATCTTTAATCTTTAATCTTTAATCTTTAATCTTTAATCTTTAATCTTTAATCTTTAATCTTTAATCTTTAATCTTTAATCTTTAATCTTTAATCTTTAATCTTTAATCTTTAATCTTTAATCTTTAATCTTTAATCTTTAATCTTTAATCTTTAATCTTTAATCTTTAATCTTTAATCTTTAATCTTTAATCTTTAATCTTTAATCTTTAATCTTTAATCTTTAATCTTTAATCTTTAATCTTTAATCTTTAATCTTTAATCTTTAATCTTTAATCTTTAATCTTTAATCTTTAATCTTTAATCTTTAATCTTTAATCTTTAATCTTTAATCTTTAATCTTTAATCTTTAATCTTTAATCTTTAATCTTTAATCTTTAATCTTTAAGCTTGAATCTTGAATCTTGAATCTTGAATCTTGAATCTTGAATCTTGAGTCTTGAGTCTTGAGTCTTGAGTCTTGAGTCTTGAATCTTGAATCTTGAATCTTGAATCTTGAATCTTGAATCTTGAATCTTGAATCTTGAATCTTGAATCTTGAATCTTGAATCTTGAATCTTGAATTTTGAATCTTGAATCTTGAATCTTGAATCTTGAATCTTGAATCTTGAATCTTGAATCTTGAATCTTGAATCTTGAATCTTGAATCTTGAATCTTGAATCTTGAATCTTGAATCTTGAATCTTGAATCTTGAATCTTGAATCTTGAATCTTGAATCTTGAATCTTGAATCTTGAATCTTGAATCCTGAATCCTGAATCTTGAATCTTGAATCTTATTGAAGATGTATTGATAGCATATGTTTTCGAAAAATCGACCACATTAAAGTCATCAAGCTTGTGTAATCTATACTCTCCAAATAAATAAAGAACAAACCTAGAAATCTGCGTTTCATAAGTTTTTTTATCACTATTCTGCTTGATAAATTGTCCATGGTCGGCCATAACTTGTCTTCAGTAATCACTGAATTAGCTGTGTGAAGCTAATAAGCACTACACTATAATTTTTCTAATGTTTTTTTACAGGTTTACAGGGCTCGCCTGTGGCTTGACCTGTATATTTCCTACGTCGACCTGTAAAGACCAATTTTCCGATCTAGTGAAGTAAATACCTATACCAGTACTAGTTTATTTTTTGCGTTTTTTAAAAAATATTTTTTCTTTCTTAAATAAGACAAAAAAATGGTGCTAGAAAGCACCGATAGTCCACCATACAATCAATTATTTTATGTTGAAAGGAAATGAAAATATCTCGAAAACTGTAGCTTTGAAAGATTTAAACTTTATAACAAAATTTTTGTGTAATATTTACGAAAACCAAAATCTAAAAACCGCATATGAATAGCTGCTTTAGTTCTAAAGTTATGATTTTTTTTTATATATTTTAACGTTTTTTCAAATAACTCGGAAATTAAAGCTGCCACATATTTGGATTTTATAACAAAATTTGTAGTCCATATTCATGGAAACTTCAATCTGAAAACCGTTTATCGTTACTTACTTTTGTTTCAAAGTTACAATACAAAACCTCCCACGACCCTACCCAAAAGTTAATCAGTTCATGGTCAGCTGATAGAAGATTTTTGTACCAAATTTCGTTAAAATCGATTAAGGCGTTCTTGAGTTATCATGTATACAGACAGACAACAGACCGACAGAACGACAGACCGAAAGACCGACAGAGAACTTTTTTTTTCGTCGATTAAGACTTTTTTGAAACCTTAGTAACTCATTTTTGATAAAATTAAGAAAAGTCAAAATTTCACGATTTTATTAGTCCCCCATACCATATTCGCGATTCTTCAAAAACCGTCAGAAAATCTCGCCCTTGCAAAAAATCTGACGATTTTTTAACACAAGTTTACATTTAATGCTTTTTTGTCAGGACTATTTGCTAATATTCCTTAAAATTTAGTTTGTTAATATTGTTCTAGTAAATAAACAATATGTCAGTTTTAATTTTTGTAGGCTGTTTTTCTGAAAACCCTGTTTTTTATTTAAAAATGTATGTTATTAACCTTAGTTTTATGTGCAAACAAACCTTTAAAACTTTTAACATACAAAACCATAGATAGCCATGCAATATTTCGCTGTCACTGTTCAGAAAAGTCACACAAATTCTGTCTTTCCTTTTACATGGTGAAAATTTTCGACACTTTTTGACGTTTATTGGTACGCGTAGTCCAGCAGAATATCTTTAAAATATTTAATTTCCAAATGTTATTAAAAAAATGATGCAGTTTCTCTTACAACGTTAGGATAAATATGAAGGACGCTGTGTTTTTATTTTAAATAAGGCGATAAGTAAAAATCGCCACTTTCTAGAATTCTGACGGGTGAGATTTTCTGTGGTTTCTGAAGAATCGCGACCAACCTGTCAGATTAACCAGGCAGACCAGTGAAGATGGGATGGGATTTTATTACATGCTTGTTATATAGGGTGGGCCAAAAAATCTTGCACACTTTAAAATTTGATATAACTTTTGATCGAATAGCTCGATTTCAAATTTTTTAAACATTTTTGAAAGACAAGATATGAGACTTTTCCGATCCGTTTTAAAATTCGGGAAATTTTCACCTCCCCTGAAAAAAAATACGTGCGGCACTGGAGAAAATCTAAGTCATTGCGACAAAAGCCTTATGTATGCTTTCTATAACAAGGTATTATTTAATTATATCGGTTGAGAGATAAGAAAACTATAAACCTCTGAAATAAATGGTTTTCGACTCGACATTGTTATTTGCAAAAAAATCGCAGTTTTTGCATTTGCTTTAACTTTTGATCGGGTTACTTGATTTTAAACATTTTTACATTTTTGGGTGAACAAAGTTTGCGGCTTTGACATTTTTCAAACATCTAAGATGGCGGACAGCTTTAACACGCTTCAACCATTGGGTAATTTTACTCCCCTAAAAAAATAACAAAACAAAATCAAGGCCATTCTACCTCCCATCTCTGCTAGGTATATGGAGGTATCACTTGTTTAAATCAGTTAAGAAGTAAACAAGTTAGTTTCATCATTTCCAGCGTTTTCAATAAAAATTGTGACTTGTAATAAAATTTAAAAAATTGCTATGGTCTTAAACTACCGATTTTTTAGCTAGATTGGCATGTATTGGTTATTTGGCCGAGCCTAAGCTGAGTTTACTTTGTTATTAATCATCAAACACTTATATTTTTTATAATTTTTTACTTTTAAATAATCATTTTCATTAGTTAACGTATAATAATTTAGGTCGGGCTACTCAGATTTTCTAAGCTGATCCCCATGTGTTCTTAAGACAGTACGCAAATCGTTAGACCATTTATTAAAAGCAATGGTAATGTTTCTTTGGGGCAAACTTCGACGGGCTTCTGTGATGCCTTGACACAGTTCGTTAATGTCACCCTAGCAGCGGCCATTTCTGTACACTTCTTTTTTCAAATCTCCCCGATAATGGCTGTCTATCAGATTCAAATCTGGGCTGTTAGCAGGCCATTCAATGGGACTAATAAAATCTGCGACATTGTCCTACATGCAGAAACAGGCAAATTTTAAGCAAAGGGGAATTTAGTTTATTTCACCGTACTTCTTAACTGATTTAATTAATTAGATTTTGTTTAGTATAGGTACCAAACATTTTTTTTTTCGGGGAAGAGGAGAGTGGGGGTGAAAATTAACCATTATTTAAAAATGTCCGCCATAATGGATTTTTCAGAATTGTTAAATTTTGAACCACAACGTAAAAGCTAAAAAAGCTAAAACTTAAGTCTTGTACTTCTATCTAAAGTTACAGCAAACAACTCCACTCAATATAAAAGCCCGTAGTTTTTTTATTTCTTAACCAATTTAATTAAGGAATGCCTTGGTATAGAGAGAATACGTAAGGCTTTTGTCACAATGAGTTAGATTTTCTCCAGTGTCGCACATATTTTTTTGCAGGGAGGGTGAAAATTTCCCGTTATTTAAAACGGTCCGCCATTTTGGATTTTTATAAAATGTCAAATTTTGGACCGGATCGGAAAAGTTTCATGTCTTGTCTTTCTAAAAAATTAAAACATTTTAAAATCGACCGATTTGATCAAAAGTTATAGCAAATTCAAAAGTGTGCAAGATTTTTTGGCCCATCCTTTATAATGCACTATTACAGCGCTTTTATCTAAACGACTAACAAAAATGAACTTGATTGAACATTAACATCGTTAACTTATAAAAAAAATAATATTCAAACCTTGTTTATTATTTTCGCTTGGGCGGACTGGGAAGTTATAAGACTCAAGTTCATAAATAACATTGCGAAAATATGGGCAAGTAATCCATTTCAAATAGAGTTATGCATTACTCGTCCATTCATCCATCTATATGTAGGAAGATTGGAATTTTTTGCTTTGATGTTTTGATCACACGACAGCTCAAGTGGCGAGGGTCAGAAAGGACACTAAAATTATTGCTCAAATTTGATGCCGAATCCAAAACATAAATGGTTTTTCACTGACAATTTGAAGACACTGTTTTAATGCCACCACAAAGAAGATTTAATGTGATTTGAATTGCTAGTTATACAATTAAATTAGATGCTAGGTAGGTTTTTCAATAAAAAATTTTTAGTGCTTTGCACTAGCTTAAAGTTATGCCAAAGGCGCACCATGCTTCTGGTTAGTTTTACCATAAAACCAGTCAAAATGGACACATCTAATACTGTCAAATTTTGTCAAACTTTTTACTTGTAATTGTCACTAGTAATACCACAAGAAATTAAATTATTTCCGGAAATTTTTACGAGCTCACGAATATTTTAAAAATTATCCCGAGTCGAAGACGCATTCATCTATCAAATTGCAGATTTGTCAGATGTACCTTCAATGTGAAGGAAAATTAAGCATCTATACGTAGACAGATATTACCTTTACTGATATCCTAAGCTCTGGAGTTGATAAATGTAAAAAGGGTTTAGCGAGGGTGAATAAATACAAAAAACCAAAAATAGCTAGGTACCAGGTAGGTAGACCCAGGTTTCGCACTTGTGGTGCTTATCAGTACGGTGCTAGGAATTAATCTGCTAGGAAACAGATTAATTCACCATCGCTAAATCCTGTTCAAATGAATCAACTACAGAGCGAGGATATCTGTAAAGATAATTTTATCTTCTACTACGTAAATTCCAAAAAAAAATTTTCTTGTGTTGTTAGTATTTTTTAAATCAAAATAAATAATTCCTACACACTCGCAAATCTTAACTAGAATCTAAGTACTTATCTGACGTTTCGGCAGAAACTTTACTGCCGTTTTCAAAGCAATTATTATTATATCACTGTGTTATGCAAGTGACTGATTTTATCTGATAAAATATTTCAAAAAACACTTAACACGTAAGGGTGAATTTGAATAAAAAATTCGCTTCTTCCAACTAGTTAATCTTAAAAACTGTTAATCAAATTTT
Organism: Oxystoma pomonae; assembly: GCA_963921995.1. Lineage (NCBI taxonomy): Eukaryota > Metazoa > Arthropoda > Insecta > Coleoptera > Brentidae > Oxystoma > Oxystoma pomonae. Next base: position 74,202,543 of record OY998169.1, on the reverse strand, counting down.
TATTAAATTTTGGAACCATTTACGACTTAAAATGTTTCATTCACGGTAAAAATTATAGGTAATGTTAAAAAACTAAATAAAAACAAGATATATAAATTTTTTTTGAAAAACCACGCTAATGGTCAGAAGCATCCGCTGTGCAAAATTTTATCTGTTTGACTAAACGAACTCTTTTTAGAATTAAAATTCACTCTTACCAGTTTGATGCATCTATAGTAGCCAACAAGGTATTGGGTTAGTATAATAAAATTTCAAATCAAAAAATATATTCGTGAAAAGTGAAATCAAAAAATTAAGTTTAATATTTTGTTTTTTGTTTTAAGATATCAAATATAAAGTTACATAAACGACAGTAAAGTTTCTACCGAAATCTCAGATAAGTACTTGTTCTAGTTATTTAAAAACCACTGACAAACGAGGAAAACATTTTTTAGAAATTTACGCAGCTGTTTTTAACATATTTTTTTTGAAAACATTTTCCCAACTTAGTTGCGAAAAACCCAAAAAAGTTGTTTTAGTATTATAAATCCGCCATAAATATAGAGATTTTATGTAAAACATGTTTTGGTTTCTTAAAATGTTAAAGCAGTGTTATTTTATTAATTTTTTTGTTTAAGAGTTCTAGGTTTAAAAATAAATACTAAAATAAATATGAGGTGTCCACATAAAATTGAGAGTACTGGAGTGAAATGGTCTGTCTAGATATGGATGGGTTAGATATCTAATATTTGTTTATGATTAATAAATTTAACGGGTGCTATAAGTAGTGTCTTCTCTGATTGTTTTGGTTCGCCTGTGCTCCTCCGACTTTCAAGGCTTCCATTGACAAGTTACTTATTTTCGAATTGAAAAGGTTTCCCGCGGGAAATCCTTCAAAAAGCTTTCCCTTACCTAGTTTATAATGAACGATATGTGTATAGTCAGAAAGTTTGCGCACGCTATTGAGTACTCCAGACTGACAGGGTATTTTTAGGAAAAAGGAAGCAACCAAATTTTTTCAGTTTTTATGTGGGAACACACAAAAAAGTAAATACTAAAACGGTAAATGCTAAATATTTCTAATTTTTTTTACTATTTCTAAGACTTTAAATTCTCATATAATTAAAATTTCAGAATATAAATTTTTAGTCTAAGTAGATAGTAGTAGATTTATGAAAGATTTTAAGCTCAAAATAATTATATGATTGCTTTATCTGGGATTCTCTAGCAGTCTATATTCTTCATTTTGGTCTCCCGCAAGCCGATGGAAGCCAAGGTTCCGCGAATATAGTTCAACCGCACCAATGACGATTCCAAACAGATCACGAATAGTAAGGAGGTTACATCCCTACATCGCTCGGTATAGTGGCTTTTCGTCGATGTTTCTTCTGTGCAGTTAGAATAAAAATAATACAAAATCCTAGAATAATCCTCCGTCGGGAACTCGTTCCCTAGGGGTCCACCAGCAATGGAGAGTTTTTGGGTTTTATTATAAAAGCCTTAGGACCATTTGCACCAACGAGTGGCCACTCAGTAAGCGAGATGTTGCAAGTCACATTCTAATCGCCTATACTTAACTAAGGGACAGCTTAACTCGTTGGTGCTATTGCCAGTCAACACCAGTAAGAAATTTTTGATTCTCTCAATGGTCAAAATAAGGTGAGTCATTCACAATGGTGTATGTAAAATTGAGTTTATATATCGAAAAATTTCGCTCAATATTTCTCGTTTTAACATTTAAACTGAATTGAACAGCATTGAAACCCTGTTTGAACTTTTCAATGTCATAAAGTTTTCATGCAATTCCGAATTACTTTACACTGTTTTGAGTTACTTTCACTCAATTTTCAGTCAGATATTTTTCCACTCAATGGACTTTGAGCTCGCCTTTGAGTGAATCAAAATTTCCATTTTTTACTGTGAATGCACTCAACTGAATATACTCTTTAATTAACAATCCATTGTCTTAAATTAGAACCACAATTACTTTATATACCAAAATATATTTTTAAACGAAGTAAATGATTTTGTTACTTTCTACTTATAATGGTGTTCACAAAATATGTAGTTGCTTCTTTTAAATTAAGTACGTTTTTTCTATGTGAGCGTTTATTTTTTTCTGGGAACCTAAGCTAGTTAAATATTTTTCCCAATTTTTGCTACGTTTTCATGGGAATTGAGTTCGTTCTGAAAACGATTTCAATCCGATACCGTCCATAAAAACGCCTGTTTTTCCAGTATTCAAATCGATTTCAATCTAGATCCGACTCTGAAAATGTTTAGGGTTAGATCAAGATCGTATTGAGATCGAAATACCGATTTTCCATGAAAACGGGGATTGAGTTTACACATGCGTATTGCGTCGGGTTACCAGACAGCCGCCAAATTATATTTTATTACTCTCACTCTTTTTAAGAGAGATAGAGAGAAATAGAAGTGAAACTGTTAGATTAATAACATAACCTTACTTAAATAACTAAAGATAAGACTTTAAAAAAATTAATTATGGAAAATAAAAGAAATATTTGGCTCGAAAGTGTATGTGCTATGCACACATGCCAGCATTTCTTTCTTCACTTTCACTTGCAAACAGAGTAGTAATAAAAATTGAAAAAAAATGTGTGGCCAAGGGCCAACACCATCTTTTGAATAAAATACATTAAAAAAAAAAAAGTACCAAAACTCAAAAATGAATATTTGACAACTATGACACAGGTCAGCTGCCAAATATCAAAATTTGAAAACCGTTTTCAAATCGATTCAAAATCGATTTGAAAACCTGTCATGAAAACTCATGAAAAAAAAGTTTTCAAAACATATTGAAAACGAATTCAATATCCATGAAAACATGCACAGCAATTATGAGGGGAAGCCACAAGTAATAATTTAAAAAAAAATAAATTGTAGTGTTCTAAAAATTTCACGTTAGATTAAACGAATATCTTTGTAAGAGTAATATACATTTTTAGCAAGATGTTTATACAAATTTTAAGAATTATATGGTTTTAAATTAACTCTTTAGTATACTCGCGCTTAAAATAAGGTTTAAAATTTAATTTTTGGGCTTGTAGGAAAAAAATTTACAAGCAAATTTGAGATTAAAAAATTGATGAGTTTAAATCAAACACGTTTTAAAAAAAACACTACATCAGAAAATTGCAAAGACGGGCACATTCCAGTAAGTTCATTGCAGAACTCTGCAGGAAGAAGGCCAGGAAACTCATTGAGCTCATGGGCAAAGAGATCCGCATCTTTATACCATACCAGAGTACCTTGCACAGCATGGGTCCAAGCAAGGACTCCAAATGTAGACTCTGTATAAAGGATGTTATGTACTGTGCTTTACCAAAGCCAGTTGCAAGCCTCTATAAGAAGCTAAAGATAGCTAGTGAAGAATAATCTCAAAAGTAAGCCACAACAGAATCGCGAGTGGTCGCAGCGGAAAGTGTCAGACTGACACCTTCACGAATGAATCAATCAATCGTTCAATGTTTCAAAACAACATATGAAAACCGCAAAGCCTTATCGGACATTCTCTACAAATAGGTTTTTGTAATAAGAACAATATTTTAAACTTAAATTTTAGTACGCCTCTGCTCCCTTGAAATCCGCTTTGCCTTCGTCAATAATAGGGGAGTTCGTAAATTCATCTATGATTCTTGGTGATATTCATCGGGTTCTTAAATTTCCCGATTGATTCCACCAGTTTATGGCATCGATGCTCACCGACTCTCACTAACGTCATATTCAGCTGGTTTTTATTGTTTTTATTTTTTTTAAATTTATTTCAAGTTTTTGGAATAAAGGCGCGGTAAGAAGTCGCTTTAAAACTATTTGGAGAATAGTGTTTAAGGAAAAAGGAAAACAATTTTTTTATTTTGGGCTGGTATAAGATGAACATAAATTTTATCCTCGTCATCCTTCTAAAGCCTTACAAGAAGTTTTTTGTTTGTTCTTTACTGTAATACATTCAAAACATCTACGCTAAAGCTAAATTCTCGCTGAATTTTATCGCGTTTTTTTTTTATTTTTTATTGCTCATCGAAATCAACGTAATATATCACTTGTCAAAAAACTAATGACATTGGTGAAAAAAATCTGCCGAATTTACAAACTCGCCCAATGTTCGAATATATTACTTACTTTTTATCTAGATTTGACAGATTTACACACGTATACTTTCTTATCTAAACATTCTCCGAAAATCACCCACTCTAAGTATATTGCCTCCTGAATTTCTGCTAATGCCCCCTTCTTTATGCTGATATCTTTTCAAATTTGTTACAATTGCCGATTCTGCACAAAATGCTTTCAGTTTTATTTCGCAAAATGTTTTTTTACAACTTTTATCATGAGATTTATTTTAACAAAATATTACGACAAAAACAACCCGGCCGCGGCATATACACATAGGCAATTTTTTTTTTTCGAGGGAGGAATTTGTACTTTTTCCTGTATGAGACTGATACAAAATAGTAGTACAACTATAGTGGCTAGAATAGTGTTTTTTTTTATAATCGTCGGGAATAATGAGCGCAGCGAGTGATTTAAAAACTCTAGTAAAAAAAGCCCAGTTTAGCTGCTAGTTGTAAACAATATTTATTTTATACCTTTATCAAAAAATCCTAAAAAACAGAAAAAAGCTTAGAATATAAAACTTATATAACTATCACAGGAGGAATTTGTACTTTTTCCTGTATGAGACTGATACAAAATAGTAGTACAACTATAGCGGCTAGAATAGTGTTTTTTTATAATCGTCGGGAATAATGAGCGCAGCGAGTGATTTAAAAACTCTAGTAAAAAAAGCCCAGTTTAGCTGCTAGTTGTAAAAAATATTTATTTTATACCTTTATCAAAAAATCCTAAAAAACAGAAAAAGGCTTAGAATATAAAACTTATATAACACAGCATCCACTGAGAGCTCCACATTTTTATGCAATAAATAAATAAATGGGGCCGTCGATGATACAACAATGGTTTCCAGTGGCGGTTCCAGGAGGGGAGGGGTAGTTAGGGCGACCTCTCCACCCCCCTTTTTCGGGAATTTATTTAAAAAATCGATGATTTTTCATAAAAACAGTAAAATGTAGGATAGTTTTTCAAAAAATTTTCTTTTGCATAAAACTTTTTCTTTGCTTTTACAAAATTTTGCCCTCACGCCCCCCCCCCCTTTTCGAAAAGCTGCGACCGCTACTGGGTTTCTATGCTAATCATACATTGTGGATCATTTTAGTTTCTGAAGTTTGGCATTTTGTCGTATCTTCAAACTCATAGAATAATTAGATTTACTTAATATTACTATATTACGCAATTTTTCTCGAAATTTAGGTAAACAAAATATTTTCTTTTGCATCCGTGATCAAATCAAAACCAAAAAAGGCATGGTTTGATAATTTGCATTAAAAAAAATAAAATATTTTATATTAGTCGATCCTTAAAGTAAGTACAATACTAAAACATATTTTTTTCCGATTATATATAAAAAAACAGATATGATTTAAATATAACATTCTGATGGCCTGAAGACTCCTTCTTATCAGTTAGTCAAAGGCATTTAGAAATGAAGTTAAAAAATAACTCCTTTGAAATATCACTCCAGAAAGGCCTTTTCTCGTCAGATATACCCTATATATAGACAAGGAAAACCTTGCTAAGAATACCATCCATCAAAACGGCTCCTTTTGTGTCCTATTGCCAACCCGTCATGATAAACCGTTAAGATTATGTCTACTCAGTCGCCACATTGATAACTTTATAAAAAAAAAGTCCCTCTCATATTGAACTTTTACTATATAGGTGTATTATTTAAATTTTACCGGAGTATTGAAACAAGAATACTTCTTTGTTTTGTCCTATATTCAAAACAATATTTCTTTAGCTATATGCAAATAAAAATTGGTTTGGGTAAAACAAATATTTTTATGAATTCAAACGATCACTATCTCAGGTAAATTTTGCTTCTGTTTCACAAAACAAAACCAAATTCGAAAAATGGAATATTCTGTCATTGAATTGTCATGTATAAAACAACTTTTATTTTTTGACATTGACGCCTGTAAATAGTAGTGGCCACTATATACAAAGTGTTTTTTTTTTAGAAACGAAACAGAGTTTTTCGGGTATTTGTCATCAAAACCCTCGAACACGTCGATTTTGTATCGACATATCATATAGCACCTTGGTTGAAAGGTCTTTCCATTGCTATTACGACCCTCAATTTTTTTCAAAATCTATGGATTAGTTTTTGAGATAATTGCAATTGTTTTATTTTATTACTAATTGCGCTGTTGAGCCCTTCAACGTGTTAAATGTAACAATTGCAATAATAATTTTCTTATATAAAGATATTTTTTTACCAAATGCGGAGTAAATGTTCATAGGGAATTGGATATGAAACAGAGATCCACGTTATTACGTTATTTTTTTTCCAAATTTATTGCCAAAATCTAACAGTTAGGAGCAATTTGTAAATATCTCAAGAAGTAATCGATAGATTTAAAAAAAAAATTGAGGATCAAAATGTCAATGGAAAGACCTTTCAAACAAGGTGTCACATGACCCGTGTTCTCTATCTAAAAAAGTGGGGCGAAATCTACCCCTCGTAGGGGGAACGTCTTACGAAAATAGAGAGTCATTCAAAAAGTGTCCCCCTCCTCCCTGTTTCAAAAACTGATGACAAACACCCGGAAAACTCTCTGTTTCGTTTTAAAAAAAACACCCCGTATAATAGGGACTTATCGGACATTATGGGCTGACTATAATAAATTCGGCACTATTTTTGACAGACACAAAGATAAACAATTAATACATATTTTTAGGCACTTACACATCTGTTATGGGACGGCGTCGGAGAAGCGCTCTTCGTGGTTGCTGGAGTTATCCAAAACCTACGTTTGGGCTATCCAGCTGGAGCTTTTTTGATGGCGGCACTGTCAAAATAATGTTGATTTAATATAATGTTTGTACCTTTAATAAAAGACGGCATTACCTTTAATTTGTCAACTTTATGGATGACACAATATGAGCCGGTGCCTCCGATATTTAATAGGCCTTCCATCTATTCGCGTTTTAGTGAGCTTTAAACGTATGTGGCGGCCATTTTGACAATTAACTAATGTAATATCTGTCAACAGTGTCAAAAATGGCGGCGGCATACGTATAAAAGGGTACTAAAACGGAAGGTGTTGGTTGGCCTCCATGTCGGAGGTATCGTATGAGCATGTTTAGATGACATGTTTATATGACAAAAATATCAGAAACATTTTAAACTTCGTGCGGAACTGTCAAAAATAGTTGCGACCTTATTAAAGTCAGGCTATGCCGACTTCGTGTACCAATAACTCCCTAATAAGTATAGGTATAGGTTTTTGAATCCGATTATTTTTTTTTTAGTTTTAATGGATCTTTCCGGTTTTCATAATAAGCTGCTTTTAAATATTATAGATTTTTTATGTTTTACCTTAAAAGCGGCGGGGAAAGTATGTTTTTAATAAAAACTTTAAAAAATCAAATAAAAAAGAATTTCAAAAATCAGTTAAGTAAGAACAATACAAAATATTCTTGATATTCCGTTTGACATACATCCGTTCCATAACCATCTCATGGAGTTGTTGTTTTACTGCCATAAAATTAAAAAATACGATGTATGTAAATGCTTTTTAACTTATTTAAGAGTGAATTTTAATCCTAAAAACAGTTCGTTTAGTTAAACAGATAAACAGCACATCAAAAATTAACAAAATTTTGCACAGCAGAGGCTTCTGCTATCCCCCACAGACCATTCGCGTGGTTTTTCAAAAATATATATATATATATCTTTTTTTTATTTAGTTTTTTAAAATAATCGTTAATTTTTACCGTGAATTCTACATTTTTAGGATACGTAAAATTCTGTGGAAAACTTAAAATTATGCATAATCACGTGAATGCTTTAAACTTTCACCGTACAAAATTTGATACAGATTAACACTTTTTTTTATACCTTCATCAAAAACATGATTTTAGTAACTGTCTGCAGATAACTAAAGCATGGCTTTTTTGGTTACCGATGCAAGAAAACTTTTTTTGATCACGGGTGCAAAAAAACATTTCTGTCCGTTTTTTACCCAAAGTTAAAGAGAAATAACGGAAAATAGTAATATTGAAAAAATCTAATTATTCTTGCCTAAGAATTAAGCCATTCCCGCCAGTTTTGTTGCGAGAAGCTTTCTTTGTTCAAGATTTTTAAAAGTATTTTCCTGTTTTTCTTGGATTTTTTGATAAAGGTATTTAAAAAAATAGTGTTAACAACTCGCGGCTAAACTGTGCTTTTTTTACTCGCGTTTTGAAATACCTCGCTGCGCTCGTTATTTAAACCAACGTTTGTAAAAAAAAGCCCTATTTTAGCCACTAGTTGTTAAAACTACTATTTTAGATTAACTAATTGGAAGAAGCGCATTTTTTATTCAAATAGCGAAAATATTGTCAAATTCCTGGCGGAATCAAGTGGTTTCCAACGACGCGGGGCGAAAGTTGACAAGATGCTCTTTTGTACGTCGAGCTGTTCAACGTTCCCGTCGTATTAGTTATCGGTAAAAGACTTGCCATTTGGCACACTGATTTGCCAAACCGATAACTCGTCAAGTCCCGCGCCGTTTGAAGCCGCCAGATGCATCGCGTGTAGAATCAGGATGGAACCCTTTATTAGTATTTTCATCGCGTAAGCCAACGCGGATGGTTGACAAAGATTCATTTTTCTTTTGATAAGCCAAAGAAAAAGGCGCGCCTTTGAGGAATTTTACGAAAAACAACCGATCTTGTCGTAATGAATGGAAGCTATTATCGCTATCGGGAGAAACTCAGTTTATGGGTGGAATTTTAGAGTCAAATTTGGAAGCAATTGTGACAGATTTCAAAAGATATCAGATTGGCATTAACCGAGTTTTGGAGATTGTGATAAATTTTAGCACATAAAAGTTCAGAAGTATAGGGTGTTTTAGATTAGAGTTGTAAAATTGCCAAGTAGGGAGTAATATTAAATTGCAAAATCGACTTCTTTTATTTATCCCCTTTATAAAAAATTGGAGCTAGAAAGCACGGATAGTCCACCATACAATCAATTATTTTATGTATGAAAAAAAAAAGAAAATATCTCGAAAACTGTAGCTTTGAAAGATTTGAACCTTATAAAAAAAATTTTGGGTAATATTTGATTGAAACCCAAAATCTGAAAACCGCAATAGCTGCTTTACTTCTAAGCTTATGATTTTATTATATATTTTAACGTTATTTTCAAATAACTCGGAAACTGAAGCTCCCACGAATATGGAATTTATAACAAAATTTGTAGTCCATATTCATAGAAACTTAAATCTGAAAACCTTATATCGCTACTTGTTTTTGTTCCAAAGTTACAATTTTTTTAAATATTTTATACGCCTTTAACCCCTTCAACCCCCCATCACCCTAACCAAAAGTTAATCATTTCATGGTCAGTTTAAGGCGTCCTTAAGTTAAGCAACGTAAGTAACTTATTATAACCTTAGTAACTCATTTTTGATAAAATTAAGCAAAGTCAAAATTTCACGATTTTTATAGTTCCCCATGATACCATATTGGTATGGTGGACTAAAAAGTATTACTCTTTAGATTAAAATTAAATCTAACTTCTTTTGTGTTACCAAAACCCTGTAAATGACAAACATTGTGAAAGGTTCCACCAAGATATTAGCCGACTGTTGCTGGACTATTACGAGAGATGCCCCAGAGGCTATTTTCAAAAGGCAGGCTAAGATGGGCAAAATGAGTGTCTAAACTCGGGGTATATATATTTTGTATATTTATTGTATGCCTATAAATTTTGTAACAAATAATATATTTTTTTGCGAGCCAACTTAAATCTTTCATTGGTAATTTTTCATTACATATAGTAGTTAAATCCTAAATAAATTTTTATTAAAAAAAACTTTTAATTAAAGAACAAGCTTTTGTTAAATGCACTCATAAGTAAAAAATTATTTTTTATCTTTGTTATACCATAATAAAAGCGATGGACGCAAATTAAAAATTTTAACTTTAGGTATCTTATATCCGTCAAATCGACGATTCACCTAAGAAACAGTTGGATTAGTCTATAACGTAAGGACATTTTGGCAAGCGCGGCAATCTCACCAGTTGTCAGCTTCTTTAGATGAAAGCATTATGTTTATCATTCGAATAGAAATTAATAATCTCCCTCCTCCTCCTCCTCCTCAAATTTGAATACAATCGGATGTAGATAAGTCAGTTAAAATTGGTTAGCAAAACATGACCGTCTTGAATCCGCTATATTGAATATTCAAAATCTGAGCAAAAATTCGTATTCCTTATCCCCAAAAGCCCCCTTATACCAATTTTGGTTGAAATCGGACAAACTTAGGTGTCTTCCCCCTCCACTCCCCTCGTAGAGGTCAGGGGTGCCTAATAATTACATATTATTGTATTGTCACCGGAACTATAAATGCATGCCAAATTTTGAGGCAAACGGATGTGTATAAGTTAGTTAATGCATTATGCAATTAGCAAAAGATGTCCAAAAATCGTCCATCTTGAATCCGCCATATTGAATTTTCAAAGTGCCCCAACACACCAAATTTCAACGAAATCGAGCGTACTACAACTGTAGCCCCCTCCACCCCCTTCGAGTAGGGGGGAGCTGTCAATCACCCTATATTGTTGTGTTGTCACCGCAACTATATAAGCATGCCAAATTTGAAGCCGATCAGATGTCAGAAAGTTGGTCAAAATAAGTTGCAAGATTCCACCCAAAAAAAACATATCTAATTCGTTATTACATAGATACATTGCAAGTTAAATAAAAGCTTGTGAAAAATAGTTCTTGTTCAAGAAACAAAAAATAAAGTTGGAATTTGTTCTCTAGTTTTTAAGTTGTTTGTGGAGGTTGTTTTGCATCTTCCATATATTTCCATGCCGACTATATAGAGCAATAGACTTTCTTTTAAAAAACAAAAGATCTTGGGTGGAAATAACGAAAATTCAAACTTGGATGAGTATCCCACAAGGAACACACAAAAGATCAAAACGAAAAGAGAAATGAATAAACGATGTTTCGCCCTGGGTAACCAGCGTGGGCTCATTAGTAGTTTCACTGGTCACCCTCCACTATACATCATTAAACACCATCATACTGGTACTTACTTATCCAGGTTACTTAATACGAATTCGTCCTGGCGTGTTAATATTTCCAGTAGGATTATGCTCCTAAGGCAATTAAAACAAAGAAGAATTTAAAAAAGCTCCAAATCAGTTACTTCAACCAAAAAGAAACTAAAAAACAAAAGATCAAAAGATCTTGGGTGGAAATAACGTTATTTCCACCCAAGATCTTTTGATCTAACTGATTTGGAGGTTTTTTAAATTCTTCTTTAGACTTTCTTTTATATAAAAAAAAATATTTTCCCTTTGCAGGCCAAGAGCAGTATACCCTGTCAGACTAAACCGGAAAAGTTTTCAGGACCTCATTAAAAATAAATCAGAGTAATCAAAACACAAAGGTTGGCTAATGACTTAATTGTCGTCATTCTTTTGATCTCTAGGCCTCAGAGAAATGTTATCATATATGTATTTAATGCCATTTTAGCTAGATATCTAGTCGGAGTTGGGGTATTTTTCTTATAGTTAAAACTAAGGGTCGTCGAGAAAAATAAGATAATAAATAAATTAATTTTTAGCTCTGAAGTTATTTTCTATCAATATTTGTGAAGGCTTTTTTAGCGGAAGACCCAACCAGAGGCGGATCCAGGAAGGCACTGAGGAGAGTGGTAGTCCCCCAAAATTCCCAAATTTAAAAAAGAAAACAACTAATTTAAATCAAAACAACTATGGTCATTCTCCACTTAATTTATTAAAATGAAAACCATTCAAAACCAAAATGTTTTGGCAGTGTAAACTGTCACCAGCAGGGTTTTTAGCTTGATCTACAAAATGGCGGTCGCTTTTCAAATAAAGCTAAATGAAAGTAAGGTCGACATGACATAACTTAATATATAACTTCAGGGTGCAGGGTTGAAAAACCGACCTGATTTTCATTTAGTTTCTTTAAAAAGGGGCCACTATTTTGCAGCTCAAGCTAGAAACCCTGATGATGATGTTGGTTTTGAATGGTTGTCACTTTAATAAATTATTTGGAGAATTACCATAGTTGCTTTGATTTAATTTTCATCTCCACCCAAGATGGACAATTAAAAATTTAACTAATTTAAAGTATATAATTCTGAATAACAAAAATTATTCATATCATGAAACAAATCTACGATGTTATTATAACCCCCTCCCCCTTCAATATAATCAGTTTAATTTTGAGTAACACCGAGGTAACTGATAGCCCACTGCAAATCCCAAAATTTGAAAAAAGTCCAATTAGTAAAGCACGCCCCTCCTGGCGAACAATCCTTTTGGATCTGCTCCTTTACACAAGGTAAAACCAGGCGCGAATACAAGGTAGGGTGGGTTGCGTCCTCCCTCCCCCAGTTTTTTGACGACTTCTCTAGAAATTGATAAAAATTTGGTGAAATTTCTGAAATAACTCACACGTACGTTATTTAAATTTTCCTGTGGCACTATTTAGGATAAAAATTTTCACTTTTAATCAAACAACTGTGCAATAGCCCCCCCCCTTTTGAGAGAACTGTATTCGCCTCTGAAAAAATATAACTGTAAAATATACTATTCTATAATAAGTAACATTTTACAAAAAGGCATGGTTTCCATAAGTTGGTCAAATCATCCCCATAATAATCGGGACACTGAGTACTTTGGTCTCCAAGGGTTGAATCATCATCCCCATAATGACAGGCACACTGATATATATAGGGAAAATTTTCATTTATGTACAATTCACTTGACAATATGTACTCAAAAAGCTGCTTCAAAAACATGTTTTCAGTCTTTCGTTCTCGAAGCGAACTCGGGATTACGCTTGCAATCCCTTATAAATTAATTATGAGGGGTATCTTTGAGTTTCCGCTCAGTGTTTTAACTTTTAACCTGTCGGGATTATCGATCTGCATTTCCACAGTGTCGACAATGTCCATCAAAAAGCAATTCTTTGTTTAGTCTGCGCGCAGGTATATGGAATTCGTAAAACAACCCTTATTATCGATATTGCTTAACCGCAATATTATTACCTATACGGAAGAAAAGATATACTGGTACCAAAGGATACTTATTAATACAAGCATAGCTTCGTGATTCGTTGAAGCAAGAAGGTATACACAACTAGTAGTAAGTATGGATATTTAGGCTCTTCTTAAGGCAACCACAAGTTATTTAAAGCAAATTCAAATAATACTTAGTGGGTAGGGAAGTGTGTACCTAATAATAGAGACATAAAGCTATTTGTAACTCATCGCGGTATACGTATCCACATCTAGCGAGAACCAAGCACATTGATTGGTCAGAAACTTGTAGCACGTTCGAAAAGAGCAGATATGCTAATTTAAGGTGTTTCTGAACGCAATAGGTGCTGAGGTACGATACGTGTGCCGTAACGATACGTGATACCTAACGCATCTCAACACCTATCGCGTTCAAGAACACTTAGCATATATCTGCTCTTTTCGAACGTGGTACAAGTTTCTGACCAATTAATGTGCTTGGTTCTCGCTAGATGCGGATACGTATACGGCGATAAGTTAAAAATAGCTCTATGTCGCTAATAACATATTATTGTATTGTTGCCGGAACTATAAACGCATACCAAATTTGAACAAACACACTTAATTTTTAGATTTATACCCTTAATCGTCCATTTTGAATCCACCGCATTGAAATTTTCAAACCTGATCAAAAATTCATAATCCCAATCCTTAAAAATCCCTGTATGCCAAATTTGATTGAAATCGAAAAAAACTAAATCATTTTCCTCCTCCACTTCCCTCGTTACTACAAACGCATATCAAATTTGAACACAATCGGATGTGGATAAGTCAGTAAAATTGGTTAGCAAAAGATGACCAAAAATCGTCCATCTTGAATCCGCCATATTGAATTTTCAAAATTTGATTAGAAATTCTCCATCCCCAAGTGCCCCAACACACCAAATTTCAACGAAATCGGACGTACTTCAACTGTACACCCCTCCACCCCCTTCGAGTAGGGGGGGAGTTGTCAATTTCATCACACTATGTTCAAAATTAAGTTGCAAGATTCCACCATATTTACATATATACATTGCAAGTTAAAGAAAAGCTTGTAAACAGTCGCCCACTTACAAAGTCTAGCTTTTGGACAAGAAGTATGGAGTGATTAGACCTTAGGCCTTTTAAACCAAGAGGTTCTGGTTGCGTCCACTTATAATTTGTTTGCCTTTGCTCTTTGGAAAAAAAGCTCGCATCGGGATTGCCCGAGAGCCATTTTACACTTAAATTAAATTAAACTCACCATGAAGAAAAAAAGAGGGCGGAAAAAACAGATAAAACGTTATTTTTATACGGTCCTACATGTATACTTGGTAAAAGGTTGTCGGTTCTGGGAACCCGGGAAGCTAATGGCGGGGAATTGAATTTGAAGGTTTTAGGATAACGTGCGTTAGCCAGCAGGTAGTGGGGCTTTTAAGAGAAGTAGGTCTTCCAAAAATTATGTTTTATTTTTTCACCCATTATATGCCTGTTTTTGTCATTAATTTATGAATTTATTCGAAGCCATTTTTATGACGCTGCAGGACAATACAGATCTGTTTAAACCCAATACCTACTAGTGTAAATATACGCTCTTTCAATGTTTTCAGCACGCACGACGGTGTAAGCAAGCTACTCTCTATTATCTCGTTTGCCTTAGTAACGTTGTTCTGAACATGCGCCGCGCTAGCGTCATCGGCTAAGACCCGAAGCCACGAAGGTAGCCGATCGTAGTTGTTTGACAAAAAGAATTTGGTATTTGACATGTATTTGTTCACATTTATCAAAAATCCTGGATTTTTGTAGTTTTTGGGGAAGAAACTTAATCCCATTAAGTTTTTATTTAACCTGACCTATGTTTGTATGTTTTTATGTTCAAGTCAAATATTGCAACTCAATTTTGACTAACCTCAACATGTCCGATTTAATTCAAATTTGGTATTATTAGGCAGCTCGCTCACCCCCCCCCCCCAAAGGGGTGAAAATGTCTAAGTTTATACGATTTTAACCAAAATTGGTATACGGTCGTTTTTGGAGATAAGAGGGACTTATTGGGCGTACATTTTCGCCTTCCCTTATTAAAGAAAATTGACATTTGACATCTGAGCATGCGCGTGACCTGCGTTTTTATTAAGGTAACCGTAATAAAATACGGTGTTCCCTTAATTCAATGTACAGTTTCCATATGTCCCTTATCTTTAAACATAACCTCAATTAGCACGGATAATAGTGATGGTTAGTTTGTTTTTCGACACGACTTTTTAATATTTGCATTTTTAGTTTTTTGTTTATTAACAAAAACAGTCTTGTGGATTTTTAAAATTTATGTGAAAAAATGAATAAATTAGAGAAACATACAAGGATGAGGTTCAGCTACACTGACGATATAATTCTTTTACGAGAATTTGTCAGGGAAAATTCCTACAAGGTTAGAAATTTTAGGTTAGGAATAAGGAAAAGTAATGCGACTTCCAATAACACTTTCACTCAAGTATGGTTAGGGTTCAACCTAAATAAAATACGATGTTCCCTTATTATAGTAAAACCTAATAGAGTAACGCCCAATAAGTCCCTAAGGAATAAGAATTTTTGATCACATTTTAAAAATTCTATATAGAGGATTCAAGATGGACGATTTTTGGTCATGTTTTGCTAACCAATTTTAATTGACTTATACACATCCGAATAACTTCAAATCTGGTATGCGTTTATAGTTCCGGTGACAATACAATAACATGGTATTATTAGGCACCTTCCACCCCCCCTACAGAGGCAGTGGAGAGGGGAAAACACCTAAGTTTTTAGTGATAAGGAATACTAATTTTTGATCAGATTTTCAAAATTCAATATGGCGGATTTAAGATGGATGATTTTTGGTCATATTTTGCTAACCAGTTTTAAGTGACTGATACATATCTCATTGTCTTCAAATTTGGTATGCGTTTATAGTTCCGGTGAAAATATAATAATATGGAATTATCAGGTACCCACCTTCCTCTAACGAGGGAAGTGGAGGAAGAAAAAGATTTAGTTCGTTCGATTTCAATCAAAATTGGCATAAGGGATTTCTTATAATAATAAAAGCGATGGGCGCATTATAGAAAGTTTGGCCATGTTAACTCGATAAATTTATGTTATTGATTATATACTGTGATTGTTCGCAAGAATCTGAATTTACTATAAAGCAGAGAAATGCAAGGGTAAGTAAACTCAATCCAACTGGACCCAAGCTATCCTAACATTTCTTTGATATATGGATGGACATTGTTATTTTTAATTTGCGGTCATCGCTTTTATTCTAATAACAGCCGGAGCTAAGCCAATGTCTTTTTTTTGGTATTTTCATGGCTGGCTAGATTATGAATGTTGCCTGGCGACGCTTATATTTAAGCTAATGGGTTTAAACATAAAACAAACAAACAACCCACCTTTAGAGTTAACCTCAAAAAACAACTATAGAACAGGAAACGTTTTGGCACTTTATTGACAGTAGTTTTTGTATTCTGTAAAAATTTGACTTCAAACTTTGCCAAAATTAGTTCATGTATGTATTAATTGCGTGAATAAATCCATGAACTAATATTGATAAAATTAAGCTTAAACTTTTTTACCATAGAGAAATCCATGGATTTTGTCCGTGTGAAATAGACATACGGTTGACATTTATAGGTCATGCAGCCTTGATAAGTCGTTTTCGTTTTCTAAAGAAAACCAGAATACGAGAATGCGGAGTCTTCTGTTTACCTAACGTAGAAAATATCTCGTAAGGTTGCAAAAGCAGCACTGATCAAAGCGCAAAAAGAGCTATGATGAACAAAAATTCATTTGAAGAATAGACTTGATCCAAATTCACCATATTTTCGGCCCGCCCCCTCCCCTTGCGTCCCTTATTATTGAAGCTGAAAAAAAGTTTTATGTACAGAAGTTTTATAATTTCCTGTGAACTTTCAAATGACGTCCTTAAAAATAAGCAGCTGTCAAATGTCAAATTTTGATACTCTCTTCCTTGTTTTAAATGAAACCCTGTATGTTTTCTAAAATTTAGAATGACCCTTTTTTCTTGATATCGAAAATATTTATATTGGATTTATCTTGGACGGTTCTCAAGTAAAAAAAAATAAATTCCCATAAGCACAATGTGTTAGACAAGTAAACATAGTTTAGGTGGATCTTCGTTCAAACACATTATTCTTCTGGAAAACTATTTTAGTAGATCTTAGGTTGAGTAAGTGTCATAAATTAGAAAAATTTTAATATTGAAGCGAAAACCATGCCCGACACATTTTTAGTCTCATCCAAAATTTGAGTAATTTTATAAGATGCTATTATTATCATGTCCTAGTTGCAAGAATAACGTAAGTGAAAGAAAGCAATTTTAGGTACGCAAAATCCGTTTTTTTAAGGTTTCGAAGACTATTTTTCCGCAGCTATTTTATCGTAAGTACGTCAAAAATTAATAAATTTACTGTACAAAATAAACAGTTTTCACATGCATGCATCCTTGCCCTTGGTGGGATCAGAAATAGCTTAAGTGTGCTTACAAAGAAAAAGTAACCGATCCCTGGGAAAGAACCGGAATACTTAGGGCAGATAAGGAACCCTTCTTTATTTAAATTTTGAAAAATTCCATTTTTGCTAAATAATGTACTTACGATATTTTTGCTAAAAGAGAACATTATGTTTCTTGAAACCTGAATATAACGGTGTTATGGATGGCGCAATTAAACTGAGCACTGAGTTGGATGTAAGAAATGGGATAGGTATATCTAGTTTGTGATGAAATATTAGTTTAATTTCAGTGTTTTATTACGTGACAATATGCGTTGTTTGCATAAAATATGGGTCAAAGAGCTTTACGTTGGGTAATCCAATTTTATACGATAATAAAGTTAAATGCGTCCACTGCTTAAAACATTATTTGTTAAAAATGCTTACCTTTTACTCGTTCAAAAAAAAAAAAAGGTGCTCGAAAATTCCCTTCTCCAAGGTAAAAATCCTTAAGGCCACAAAAACGTCATATATTTGACAACACTGCTTTGCTGTTTTTGGGCCAATCTTACTGAATTACTCACAACCGTATCCAGAGAGTTTTTTTCTGGACTCTCTCATTTTCGAAATAAAATAAATACGGCTAACAATAGCAAAAATCTTAACTGGCTTTTTTTGATCCTCGTCGATAATACAGAAATCTGTAACAGCAATTTTTTAATTTTTTATTTTTTGAAAAAAAATACACCAAATTTTGAAAAATCCTTTGGATACGGTTGTAGATTTTTATAAATCCTATTATCTGATAACAAAAAAGTTATGTTTTTTTCTTTGTAAGCAATATTCTGCAGGAGTTCTGAAACGCCAAGGTCACGTAATTTAGTAGGCCCAATAAAACTGAAGTGAGTTCGATTGGAGTATTGCAATTCAAGTTCCGCATAGCCACCGGCCACTTGTCTAATGGAACATTCAGCCAACAAATTGATATATGTCAAGTAATAAAAATAATACGGAAATTTGTTGTTTTTTTGATGTCGAATAATGATTTTTCTTTTGATTCTTTTTAATTTCGAGACATTGCAATCCATAAAGCATGAAGCCGAGCATCAAAAACTTTTAAAGAAGCATTAATAAATGGTTACGTTCCTAATAAGTTATACTTTTCCTCACATATGGTGTTCGCACCGTGTTCTGAACACTGCACGATTTCATTCGAAATGGTATTAGTGATGCCACCTATTGTTGATCTTTCAAAAAAATAGCAAAGCAGTGTTGTGAAATCTATGCCGTTTTTGTGGTCTTAAACCAGACTAATAGCGTTTTCGTCTTTTGCTTCAAAACCGATCATGATTGATCAAAAATCGATCCTAAATAGATTCACATGTTCGACGTAAAGCGGTGATATCGAAAAGATTTGCGTGTTTTACTTGTCAAATTAAACGCTTCCAAATCCGGCTCGGATCGCTCTTTCTTCCTCCAACAAATTCGACAGATCAAAGGGTCGGGTCAGGTCAAAACAATAGACATAACCCCACTTTTTAATATTTTTTATTTTGTTCATCAGTTTTAGGAGTTTAGACCTTTATAACAATTTGGTATGAAAAATAGTGACGACAAAATGGAAATTATTCGAGTTGGTAGAGTTGCTCTCCTCCTCATCTAGTTCTTCAGATGAAGAAGAGTATGTGGAGATGTTTGAATCATACCTGCCTTATAAAATGCCTCCAAAAAGGGCTAAAATCAGAAACTACGTCCAAGAAGTAGTACCTGCTTATATAGATCAATTCTTTTCCATTAATTTTTTAGTGCAAAATAAAATCATAAATAATTTTTTTATCAAAAAATAATTAATGCTTTTTGAGGTTATATAGATGTCAAATTTCAAGCAAGAATGGTGTAACAGAACCTTCGGCTATTGATCGCGATCGGAGTGCCTAGGTTTAGATCAGGATCACTCTCGCGGAACTCCCGCGGAGGTCTATGACGTCACTGCTCAATCACGCATGGCTCCGAGAGCAGTAAAGCTGTGCCACTTTTAAATTTGTTGTGTAGTTTAAGGGGCTACTTTGTTGTGGAGTTTGGTTTTTAATTTTTGCATAATTTTTGGGCTCTAACGAATAAGCCATTCTATTTTAGGAAGATTATTTTTTACAAGCTTTTATTTAACTTGCAATGTATCTATGTAAATAAGTTTGTTCGGGTGAAACCTTGCAACTTAATTTTGAGCAGCTTCCCGACATACGATCGGCTTCAAATTTAACATGCTTAGATAGTTGCACAGTCAAATAAATAGTACCCACTATGGACAGATGATACCATGATATATATTATAGATTTAAGTAGTTTAGTCTTTATTTTATTATTTTTGGTTACTTAGTTACATATGTTGACTGGCAGATGGTACTAAGTAGGTAGTACAGAACTTAGTGTAGATTACCGACCTGGTATTGTCACATGCTATTGTAAAAACTGAGAGCAATTTGCTAATAAAGATATATATATATATATATATATATATATATATATATACAACAATATAGTGTGATGAAATTGACAGCCCCCCCCCCACCCGAAGGGGGTGGAGGAGGTACACTTGGGGATGGAGATAACGAATTTCTAATCAGATTTTGAAAATTCTATATCGCTTATTCAAGATGAACGATTTTTGGTCATTTTTTGCAAACCAATTTTAACTAACTTATACACATCCGATTGCTTTCAAATTTGGCATTCATTTATAGTTCCGGTGACAATTCAATAATATGTCATTATTAGGCACCTCTCCCCCCTACGAGGGGAGTGGAAGAGGGGGGCTTTTGGGGATAAGGAATAAGAATTTTTGATCAGATTTTGAAAATTTAATATGGCGGATTCAAGATGGACGATTTTTGGTTATCTTTTGCTAACCAATTTTAACTAACTTATGCACATCCGATTGCCTTCAAATTGGGCATGCATTTATAGTTCAGGTGAAAATACAATAATATGGTATTCTCAGGTACCCACGGTACCCACCTCCCTCTAAGGAGGGAAGTGGAGGGAGAAAAAGATTTATTTTGTTCGATTTAAATCAAAATTGGCATACAGGGGTTTTTCGGGAAGGGGATAAGAATTTTTGATCAGATTTGAAAATTTTAATATGGCGGATTCAAAATGGACGATTTAGGGACAAATCTAAAATTTAAAAAATAAATTTTTATTAAAAAGAACTTTTAAGAAACAAGCTTTTATCAAATACAATGAAAAGTAGATAATTTTTTATTTTTCCTATAACATAATAAACGATGGACGCAAATTAAAAATTTACTTTACGATGACAAAGGGAGAACTACAAAAGAAGAACTAAATATAACTTATACTTTCATCTAAAGAAGCTGAGAACGGGTGAGATTACCATGCTTACCAAGCCTCTGAAAATATCCTTAGGTTATAGAGTAATAAAACTGTTTCTTAGATGAATCGTCGAGGTGACCGATATACGATACCTAAAGTTAAAATTTTTAATTTACGCCCATCGCTATTATTATGGTATAAGAAAGATAAGATAAAATTATTTTCTACTTTTGAGTGCATTTAATAAAAGCTTGTTCTTTAAAAGTTTATCTTAATAAAAATTTTTACTTTAAGCAAAAAGCAGGTTTGAGTATTGTTTTCAAAATGCTAGAGTTAATGTAGAGTATTTGGAAAACTATTTTTTTGGTTTTATATTTGGTGGTCGTTGGGAGTCAACCTCACCCCTTTTGCATATCCGATTTATCTCTACGGCCCGCTTATTACTATGCTTATGTTGACTCTTATTTTTTTAAGCACAGTCCAATACTATATCCTAAGTAGCTAAAAATAAAAAATATAATAATCGATTAAAACATTTAAGATGTAATAGGGCCTATAAGCCAATACATTGCGTACACGCATCGTATTACAGCAAGTGATTGTAATACTCTACAGGGAGATATTTTTTCAGTGGTCAACCCTTTTTTCGCCCCATGGACCTTTTTGTGGTGGGCTACTAGTGCATTCTGAAATACGAAATAACCTCTTTGTTTTGTTTAAGAAACTTTTTGTCTCATGTAATTTTTTGTTGCATCTGCGACCGGTTTCGAGTAAAATGATGATGATGATGAGTCCCTAATAAAGACGAAACGGAGTCGTCCTAGGTTCCAGCCATCTTCCGTTTGTTCTTTTTTATATAAATAAATATTTTGGTAACGAATTTTATTATATTATATTTTTATGTTTGGCAATAAGTTTGTGTTTCTAAATTATAGATATCTGTATATTATATAAAGCAACTAAAAAAATTGAAAGTTAAGAGAGGCTTGGTCATAATGAAGTGAAAAACAAAAACGCTTTGTCCGCTATGCCACGAGGGTTACTTTTATTTCCAATTTTTAGAACTTTATCTTTAAAAATAAAGGCACCAAATCGCTGCACCTATTGCTTGTTACGCCCGATATGCTTTATATCTATAAAAAATATGTATTTTAAACAATTTTTAATTTGGCTACTGATTTAATTCTCGCAACACTTCAAAAAACACAAAAACTGGATCAATTTCGTAAATCAAAACAAAAAAAAAACAGGAAAAATGCCAGTGACGAAATAACAGTAAATTTTTTTTTTCTCTCAGTGGCCTTAGCTCAGGTAATGTCGAAGTGACGTTCAAAACGAGTTATGTGATATCGATACTTTTTAAAGTCAAATAAACCTCAGAATTGGCTGAACTTTGAATGAACGTTGTAAAACCTAAGACACAGCTCGGAGCAGTTTTTTGATTTTTGGCCAAATAAGCTAAAATTCCTTTCTAAGGCCATCGATTCAGTAAAGATATGTTGCAATATATCTCATCTTTTCACTCTCATCGTAAACCTTGAAATTTTTTTCTTAGATGGTGTCTGCAACAAATCTTGAACTGAGAAGTAGATTCTTTTAGGACGGATTCCCTTTATTTTAATTTAATCACCCACAAAAAAAGATATTGAAAAATAAATCGAGTAAAAGTTTACTCTAAAACTTCCCTCACTCAAGAACATATATAAAAAAACCACTACTCGTATACACATGAGTGAGATTAGGTCGGTCAGACTTTTCCAACTTCTTGGGTGTATTCCCAGACTTCTTGGGTGTATCCACACTGTTCAGAGGTGTATTCAGACTTTTCCATGGCGTATCCGGACTTTTCCTGAGTGTATCCAGACTTTCCAAGGTGTATTCAGACCTTTACGGGGTTTATCCAGACTTTTCCAGGGTGTATCCAGAATTTCTTTCGAGTAGACGGACTAGAACCGATTTGTATAAAATTTGATAGAACAATAGGGTGTGACCTGGATCTTAACTTAAGCTACTTTTTATTTAACATTTCGTTCCACACCTTGAGGTATATGACACAGAGTTTTTTGCATTTTTTATGTGATATAGTCAAAAGTTTTGGCGCCATTTAACTAAGATTTTTATAAGCTTTTCAAAGATGTATCGCACGGTGATAAAAAAATATTTTTTTTTAGGGATTAATTTTTTTGGGGTCAGCTCCAAAGGGTGAAACAGAGGAATATTCAAAAACTATAGGGTTCTGCGCGTCAACACAAGTAAGCACTGTTATGATGATTAATCATGTAACAAATTATTAAATTAAAAATTTCAAGTTGTATTAAATCGAAAATTCCTTCATGTCATCGTCAGGCCCCAAGCCCTCTTGACTCATACAACGCCACCTCACGAGACGGTAATCATTACAAATGATAAATAATATTTCTCAGTGACAGACAAATACACAGTTAAGGCCCCATATATGAACAATGATTTGTCATCCGTTATCATCTGTTAAAGACAGATTAATCTTAATGAAACAATAGAGCCGGCGCTTTATTTAGATTTAAAGAGATTATGATTTGTTATCTGGGTGGCGAAGGCGACAATTATTTAAAATACATATAAAACCAGTGACGAAGCGACAGGGGTAACCCCCTCTCTCTCTTTCGGAGGCCGCCCCTAACTGCGTACTAAAAGGAAATTAAGGTAATAGCTTGACGTAATAGAACAGTAATTAGATTTGTTGTTATTAGGCTTCTGAAATTGGTTTTTGGGGGGCGTTATTATTACTTTTATGTTATTAACATTAAATATTTTTATAGGGTGGTAATAAATAAATTGGACAAGTTTTTATGTTTCAATAGCTTTTATAATTCCAGTTTTGAATTCGTGTTGTGAAAATATAGGCGATTTCAGCAAGCTCTCCTTGGTTTACCATTTGGTTAACCAATTCGTACTTGTGACGTCATAGTAATGACGTAACATACCAGTTTCTTCCGAATTCATTCTGTAGGCCAATAGAAACGAGCCTAAACCCAACTTTTTTATTTGTTTTTTGTGGTTATTTCTCTATTTAAGTGGTTTATTTTGCTAAAGTAGATTTAACAAATGGCTAAAATAAAAGCTGCTATTGTGAACTTTTTAAACGTAGACGTTTTAAAGAAGATTTTTGTTTTTTCATCACCTGTTGACTCCTCTAACAAACGTAAGCATCAGACATAAATATTCACCTTTGAGTAACCTATGGGCTAACTCAGCGTTTTTGGTAAAAGTCAACCATATTCCATTTAAAAAAAAGTTACCCCGTATCGATCGTTTAAATCCATTTCAACTGAAAACAACAAAAATTTCAAATCCAACTTATTTGTTTAGATTTCTAAAGCAGGACAAAATGAAAATAGAGGACCATGCTACATTCCACGGTATGCAATTGTCCACACAAAAAACGATACCAGAGTCACGGTGACGTTATCATTTTTGTATCCGAAATCGGTTGGTAAACATTTGGCAGGCCAAACAGGGTACCAAACCATGTAGACAGTGTTTGTTTATAACTGGAACACTCAGTATCTTTTTTATTAATGAAAATAAAGGGTAGGATTAAATTCAAAAATTTCTTGGTAAATTGCAACGAACTTAAGCGCTATAACAACTTTTTGTTCCCCTTGGTATACAGGGTGTGGCAATAAAGCTAATTTTTTTAAATAATAATTTTGAATTTTTCAAAAAAATAGCTTTACAAAAATATCAAACACTATTGAAATATCTTTTGTGGTTTCTGAGATATTTGAGTTTAAAATTTTAATAAAATACATTAGGAACGACCATCTGATCAAGCTACATTTGCCTTCAATCATTTTTTTTTCAAGGCTACTAGATTTTAAGTTTATATTGTTAAAATAAAGAAATACATTTGACGACAAAAGATATTGAAATAGTGTTTGATATTTTTGTAAAGCTAATTTTTAAAAAAATTCAAGAATGCAAACATATACAGGGTGCTCTATTTAAAAAAATTGTCTTTATTGCCACACACTGTATACCAAGGGCAACAAAAAAAAGTCGTTATAGCGCTTAAGTTCGTTGCAATTTGCCAAGAAATTTTCGAATTTAGACCTACCCTTTATTTTCAATAATAAAAAAGATACTGATTGTGCCAGTTATAAACAAACACCCTGTACCACAGCTTGCCGAAATCGCCTTACATCTTTCTCAAACTATTTAGTCCTTGCGCCTCAATTTTTATTTTACATTATTATTTTTCCACACCCTTTCCTAAATACTTGCCAAAGATATAAAATCCTACATTGCGCATTTTCTTAAAAAATCGACTTTTTGAATGTTTATATGTTTTTATTTTATGAATATTTTAAATCATTTTTGTTATTTATTTTCTTTGTTTGACTATCATATTATGTTTTAACTTTGTACAAAAATGTTTATTTTCTATTATCTGTGTTTTTACTGTAGACTGTAACCGATGTATTTTATTTTATTTTATTATGCTTTAGCTTTTATTTATTTTATTATCAGGATTTTTAATTTTATGACTGTTTTATTTTAGTTATTTTACTTTGTTTGTTTTTCTATATATATTGTTTGTACTAGTATATTGATTTTAACTTTGTATAAAATTGTATGCTTTCTTTTATCTGTTTTTTTTAATGTGTTAGCCTGTAACAGACTCTTTATACGTTTTAGACATTAATTAAATTTTTAATTAGTTCTAAACTACTTCAATTAGCTGTAGTATACCTGTATTATTTTTTTTAGCTAAATAAACCATGGTTATATAATTTTTTCTAGTAATGTACAACGTATGAAAGAATGGGACTTTATGCAATAATACTTAAATTTCTTTAAATTTTATTAAAAAATTCAGATTTCAAAAAAAATTTAAACCACACGGCACAACGATTTGGTATAGTTTATAAGGCAACAAATAAATCACCTGTCAAAATACATTGTGATACAACGCTTGCATATCTGTTTAGAGGTCCTCAATGATATTTCACTCGCATATCACTGAGAGAACTTCCAGAAGATGTCGTAGAAGCCGTCAGCATCGCTAGTTTGCAATTGCTGCCTGCCAAAACACTACGAGCTGTTTTCCAAATAGTGCGAACAAAAGGGGATAAAAACGTTGTTAAGTTAAGCAAAGAATTCAAACCTAACACAATGAGCTCAAAATACTGTAATGTAATGTAATGAAAACTAAAAGAGACATCAATCGATATTGGTGAATTTTATAAGCTTACTGCATTTTTGAAAAAGCAGAATATTGGTTTTAAACCGATTATTTCACTCCATATTTTGACCAACGACAGCAACATAATGTTTTTACACTTCAGAGACTAAGAACGTATTTTACTCCTTCATTTCAGGGACTAAATGGTACTTTTTATCCCCGGAACTAAAATAATTTGTGTGACATTTCTGAATAGTGACAGTGACATATTCAATCACAATCACGCAATAATAAACTTCATAACATACATTTTTAATGTTAGCAAATGTGTCCTGACAAAAAAGTAGTTAGTGTAAACTTATGTTTAAAAATCGTCAGAAGAATCGTGACCTACCTGTCATTTTTTCCGGAACAAAATTGACAAGTTGCCAAACAAAACGCATTTCTATCAATACATTTATTTTTTAATTTTGTGTCTTTCGAGTCGTGAAATACTCTTTTTAAATATCATTCGTGCATGTAATTTTTCCTGTGGGAAAATTGAGATACACTTATGATATACCGATGATTAGATGAAATTTACCTTTTAATTAAGGTTGTCACAGTTTTCGGACTCGCCGGCGCATGCCGAAGGGAATAGCTAGCAAATTTAACCACTGCCGATATCGAAGATAAAGAAAACCTCATAAATGTTAAAATTAGCAATTCAAAAAATCATACAGCAAAAAACAGATCAAAAGAAATTCATAACGGAGCCTACCTGCAACTGTAGAGAAAATACACCAGCTTTCGGCCGATAACGTCAAATAACCATTTTTTCCTAATGCGTTTCACAATTCACAACATGTTGGAGTAAATTGTTTCGGAAAGATGCCTTTTGAAATAACTGCGTTTTTGAAACTGCCAAATCCGGAGCTCTACACAGGGCACAATTTTATAGGATCATCAGCAACGTTACTGGCTTGGGGATTGGAAATCTACTGTGGTAGCTGAGGGATATCGATAAATTCAGTCCAAGTATTTCAAACGATGGAACTATTTCTTCCTTTTGCAACGAAAAACGAACCAGAACCTTGAGTTGCTCGATATGAAATAAATTTAGAAAATGCGACCACGTGCACATTTAATATTAATGTTGATAATAATAATAAATAGGTAATTTAGGTAGAGGTAGCTATAAGTTGTTGTCTCTGATGCCAATAAAAACTAAAATAAAAAAATGTATAGTTATTTCACTCGTAGAAAAAATATTGTCCCTAACACATGTGCAAAGTAGTTTTTCAGCACTTAAAACTTATCCGAACTACACTTACGAAAACTATTATTTCAAGAAAAGTGCTCAGTGTAGGATTTTACCAAAATTGAGGGGAAAAGACTTTTTAGTTGAAATAAATCAAGGACCACCGTGCTATAAGTTCAAAAGCAAGAACTGGCAATCTTGTATAAATTAAGAATAAGGAAAATAAAGATTTTTTTGAGTTTTAAATAGAACTCCCATTGCTTAACGTCCCGAAAATTCCAATTTTCTTTTTTAGTCCGCCGAAAATCCGACATAAGATACGTCGTAACTCTGCGCTAAAAAAGCAATTTATCTTTAATTGTATCATCAAACTCGCCAAAATCTTTCTCGCAAATATTTTCTTTTTTTTTCCGATTAAATTTTGAGACTTTAATTTCTCTCGTATTCTTGAAGAGGCTGCAACGTTGAAACGAATCGTATGTGCCACTGAAATAGAAATATATAAGGCTCTTAAACATAAAGCTAATTTACCTATTCTACCTCAATAGATATATACACATTATCCGTATAATTTTGAGAAACTAGCAATTTTGCTGATAAATGATGTATGTTTTAAAACAACTTCTATGAGCTGAGCTAAGCTATTAAACTCAGTAGGTACGTGTTCGAAGTTGTTGTTTTCGAACGTAAATTGTCGGCGAATGTCTTAATTTATCTGAGCGTGTAATCACTGGCGCACTGAGAGGAGGGAAGGTTAGGGTTAAACCCCCCCTCCCCCCCCCGAGAATTTTTTACTTTTTTTACTTCAAATTAAGTTTTTTAAATCAAACAACCAGCGTCATTCTCCACTTAATTTATTGAGAACCAACATGTTTCGGCATTATAAACTGTCATCATCAGGGTTTCTGGAAAAAACCCGAAGAATAAATGTTAAAGTCAGAAACCCCTCCTCGCACCAACTCTCATTTTCAGAAGAAAGGCAAAAAAAATACATTCCCAAAAAGTTAATGGAAAAAAGAAAAAATAGGGAAAAAAATCGATGCTTGAAAAGGTCACACAGTATGCTTCTAACTTCGTACACCACTGGACATTTACAATATAAAAATTAAACAAAGCAAATTTTTTAAATTTATCCTTTCCTAAAATTGATCTTTACAGAAACAAGTTAATTTTTTTTATATTATTTTTAATTTTTTTAATATATCATAGTGAAGACGTAATGAAAATATTTAAAGAATTCTTAGGAAAACATAACTTCAAAAATTCTTTAAATATTTTCATTACGTTTCCACTACGTCTTATTAAAAAAATTAATAATAATATAAAAAAATTTCACTTGTTTTTGTAAAGATCAATTTTAAGAAAGGATAAATTTAAATTATTTGCTTTGTTTAATTTTAATATTGTAAATATCTGGTGGTCTCCTGAAGTTAGAAGCTCACTGTGTGATCTTTTCAAGCATCGATTTTTTTTAAATTTTTTTTTCCTATTTTTTCCTTTTTTCCATTAACTTTTTAGGTATGTAATTATTTTTGCTTTTCTTCTGAAAATGAGAGTTGGTGCGGAGAGGGGTTGCATAGGGGTTTCTGACTGTAACATTTCTTCTTCGGGGTTTTTTTCCAGAAACCCTGATGATGACAGTGTATACTGCCGAAATATGTTGGTTTTTCAATAAATTAATTGGAGAATGACCCTGGTTGTTTGATTTAATTATCATCTCCACCCAAGATGGACTACTTCAACAATTTAAGTTTTTTTATTATTTATCTTTAGAAACCCTTCCCCGAAGTCAATTTCTGGGTGCGCTAGTGGTGTAATGATCATAACATGCGAGTTAGTGTACTATACTTTACCTGCGATCAATGAAAATGTCATCATAAATATCAGAAATTATTAAAAATATCAAACCACTTAAGTCAACTACCTTAATAACCTGAATTTTCAATGACGTTCTATCTAAAAGATCAAAACAAATAAGGTTACTATGGGACTTTTCATATATCTTTTTAAAAACAAGGTTATTTTTCTTAAAAATGCTTAATAGGTCAATTTAACGAGACTTATTTTTGGTTAGGTACTAAAATTAGTATTATTCGTTGGTCGTACGTAAACCTTTTAATTTTTAAAATTTAATATGGTTATATTAGATGTCAATTAAGAATATAGGTAAAGCACCAGTTATCTTCAAGTTACCCATCGCTTTAACTGTGATATCCAGAATGCTAAAATTTTGTTTTCAACTTTTTAGTGCCTTTTAAAAAATCTTATTATAAAAAAAATACATTTTTAGTTAGGGATCGATGTATTTCGGATAATGTATTGTAATTGAATAATTTGGTTTATTTGAACTGTAAATAAATACTCCTAAGATATCTGACGCCAGTAACCTCAATACATACTAATTTGGACTTAGTTAGATGCCCCCCCCCCCCGTCTAATCTACTCTCAAATTTTTAATTTTATATCTTTCTCAAAAACCCCTCCACACCAATTTTAAATTAAATCGGACTTTTTAAGATGCACCCCTTGGCTCCGAAAAGAAAGGAGTTGTCAAAAGTTATAAACTTTTAAATATATCTTGACCCTATTAAGGACCCCCCACCAACGTAGTTTTTTCAAAATATTGAATATGAACGCATACCAAATTTTAATTGAATCGGATATGTAGAAATTCTATCCATCAAAATCAAGAAAAGTAGATTTCTTGTACATGAAAAATAAATAAAGGTTCAAGCAATACTCAGTTGTTTTAAAAAAGTGTGTAAAAGTGTCCACTGGTTTTACCGATACCGTGCAAAAAATCTGCGTTTTTGAGCGGCTTGTGTGTAATTTTACAAATTTTGATTGATATAACGATATTAAGACAAGCTGTAAGAGCACAGTTAGCATAAAGTGCATATTCAAGAAAACAAATATAAAGACTTTCCATCTATTTTTTTTTTGTGCGATCTCCGGTTTTTGATGCCATGTTTTAAATCCTTATAGTCGGGTCGTTTTTCGGAATATTCAGTTTACACTGCCGTTTTTTGGTGATTTTGTTCCAACTTGGTACACATATAGACATGAGGCCAAGAAACAATAAAAAAAAATTCTCTTACGTGCGTCGGTTTTGGCTGGGCGTCGCGACTCTTTGAATTTTGACTATGACTTCGGTTCTTTGACAGCTTTTTCTCTGTCAAATAATAATAATTTTAAATTCTGGTTGCACCACCTAAAAGAGCAATAAATACGCTTTATGGCAAAGTATTAAAATTTTTTTGCTGATAAAAATTAAAAAAAGTTTTGGCGTTGTTGGATTCCTACTGACTAATATTTATTAAAATGAACAATACGATAACAAAAATAAATTAAGTTTGATCTAAGTTTTTTCGAAAAAGTAAATTTTTTTTAAATAATCAAATAGTAAACTCTAAACTAAACTAAATTAATAAATTACCATATCTCGATTTTTTTCAAATTTTTACATTTTTGACATTATCTGTTTTATTTAACCATTTCTAAGTAAATTTTGGCAGCGTTTAAAACAAGGGTTCAATACAAATTCGCCGAGGCATATGACACTGACAAAACTATTTATTGACAGGGGTTACCAGATATCATTGCCAACACACAATTTGTTTTTAAACATTTCCCTAACAACTGTCAAGTCTAGTTACTTACCTCTGGTAAAATAATAACTGTCAAAAATCGTATACAGTTCTACCCATATATAACTATGAACGTAGATAGAAAATACCCTATCTACGCTATGGGATACTATCATGACCCAAATGTCGCAAAATTTGTAACAATAATAACTTTTAAAACAATAGTACATTATAAACCTAGGGATTAAAATACACTTTAGTCACGAGGTTTATATACTATTTTATGCACTTTAGAATGCGAGAAACTAAAAACAAAAAATCACAAAACTAACAGTAGACCACTTAACGGTACTCTAGTTTCAAGATTGACAGCTCGTATTACTGATAGTTGCTATTGATTGTTGTTGGCATGGTGGATTCACTCAAAATTTATTGTGCCATGGAAGTGTTACTATGGCACAAAACAAATGTCAGTCAGTTGTTGTTATCAAACGGCGTCACCAATGTCTCCTCCGATGTCGATATGGCATCAGCATCAACTATAGGAAGATCAATTTCAGAAAATAAGACGACAACGGCAGCGGCGACTACTACGTATGTGCAGAATACGTTTATAACTAAAAATGTTACCTCCAACTGTCCACCCTTCGTAAGCCTTGCAAATTGCACCCTAACTATTTTTTTCTAATTATGTTTTTCGTTCATACATTTTAACAATTAAATAAAATTTCAATAAAATTATTGTTTAATTTGGAAAAATTTACTTTTAATCCCTAAAAGTCGTTAACCGTGCCCAGAAGAGTTTTTGGCTCTGCATTTTTTTCACGCTAACTTGATTGAGAGAGTTACTATCCCTACGGTTTTTTTTCCGGAAATGTAAGGGCACACTCACACACACACACTTGATTTCAACAAAAACTCATACATGCATTTTTTCCTATGCCCCAAAATTTAGCTCTCCATTAGTGTATACTATTATAAAGCACCACCAGCTTAGTATACCTGACAGCTTACAAGTCAGTGTGACATCCTTAAAAATGCCACAGATATCAACATTTACAAAAGTTCAAATTATTACTCGAGTTATAGAAGACGGCTGGTCTATAAGAAGAGCGGTCACCCATTTTGGAGTTGATAAAATGACGATTATGCGATGAAAAAGTAAGTTCTGAAGTGCAAGATGAGAGACTTATTGGCCATCTCAGACAAAATCCTTTTTCAACGTCGGTTGAAGCAGCTAACGTAACATTATTTCCGGGTTCTTTAGCAACAGTAAATAGAAGAGTAACGAGATCAGAAGTCTCTTGTCGAGTTGCTGCAAAGAAGCCTTTTCTAACAGAAGAACAAAAACAGGCCAGAGTGATTTTTGCACTAAACAACGTTCTTCGTGATAATGACTTCTGGGAGAGGGTGGTTTTCACTGGCGAAAAAATTTTTCAATCATCTTCAAGCGGCAGGAGAATTTTAGTTTATCGTCCACCAAATTCTAGATTTGAACCCGAATATACAAACCTAATTAAAAAAGCTGGACATTTTTCTGGAAACATGTGGGGCTGGTTTAGTGCTAGAGGTTTGGGTTTTTTTTGGAGAATCGAAGGAAGATTCAATAGTGAACGATATATTTAAATCCTTGAAAACGTTATGCTGCCATCTGTACAGGCTTCACATGAAAATAATTACTTCGTTTATCAGCAGGACAACTGTCCAGTACACATGGCTAATGTTGTTCGCTAATGGTTTCAGAATACTATATAGAAACTCTTCCTTGGCCAACCAACAGCCCTGACCTTAACCCAATGGAAAATATATGGGGTCGAATCGTTAAAATAATATACCAAAGTGGAGACCACGAAATGCTGAAGAGTTAAGCAATGCTATTTATCGCGCATTGGATCAGCTCTCAGAAGACCATCAGTATTTTCAAAATTTAATTTTTTCAATGCCCAGACGTTTGTAGCTTGTAATAGAGAAAAATGGTGATCCTATTAAATACTAAATTATTTAGTTTAGTTCTTTTTCAAGTTAAAATAATTAGTATTAAGTTTACCATCGTTTTTGTCGTAATCCAAGTTTCCTATTCGTCGAATTGTTTTCAATCAAGCGCTGTTTCCATCGCATTATTGTTATTTTATCAACTCCAAAATGGGTTACCGCCCTCTTTATAGAACAGCCTTCGTCCGTTACTCGAGTGATAATTTGATAGTGTTCAATTAAAACTTTACTAAAACATTATTTTTGCTGATTTTTTAGTATTATGCAAAATTTAATATAAAAATAAGGTTGCCTTTAATTTAAGTAAAAAAATATTTTCAGTTTTAGAGACCTTTTTTAAACAAATTGTCGTACTTTTGAAGTTTTTAGGTATTTTAGCTGATAGTCCGTATATATTATACACTTTTAGAAAGGTTAATTTTGTTACTGCATGTATGCGTTTTTTTTTTAAATCAAGTGTACATTAAAAAAATATAGTGTTCATTTTTAAAACTTTAGTGCTTCAAGATCGATTGTTATCTGGACCGGCGGTAATACTGTCATTTATCTTGTGGGCTCTGCAAGTCTGCCACTTTCAGATCTTGAAATCTTGTTAAATTTCTATTATTCGAGGGATTCGCTTACACAGCAAAGGCGTCCGCGTGTTCCTGAAAAGTCCCACGATTGAGCCCTTATTTACTTTTATGCTGCCGCGTCGCCATCAGAAGAAATTAAGATCTTTTATGGATCCATTAGCAGCTTTTTAAAAGGCGTCCTATATAATTAGGAATCGTGTCATCACACACGTCTGTGCTGAATAAGACGTACTCGTCCCTTTTATATTGCATAAAAATTAAATGGGTCATGTACTTTTTAACTGGCTCTTAGTTTTTGTAAAAACCTAGTCTTTTCGTCTATATTCCCGAGTTTCGTATGATGATGCGTAACCCCTCCCCCCATCTATAGACGTCAAAAGTTTTTGTTAACGTCACAAAAGTGATGGGGTAGTTTGTTTATTTTATAAGAATATAAAACTTTTTAGCCGCCTTTTAAAGAACGATTAGGTACGAAAATAGTAGTTTTCACCACTAGTGGCTAAAATAGTGCTTTTTTACAAGCGTTGGTTGAAATAACGAGCGCAGCAAAATATTACTATTTTCCGCTATTTCTCTTTAATTTTGGGTAAAAAGCGGACAGAAATTTTTTTTTGCACCCGTGATAAAAAAAGTTTAGTTATCTGCAGATAGTTACTAAAACATGTTTTTGATGAAGGTATAAAAAAAGAATTTTTACGAAAGCATGCAGTAAATCCTCGGGAGCAAAGTTTTTAGTTTTCTAACTAATAAATTATGTAGCTTGTTCGACGTTAAAAAATGTAAACATTATTTTCATAAAACCTTACAAATTTTATAAAAAATCAATTAATATCTTAAAATTACAAAAATTCATCCATCCATTAGTGCTATTAAAAAAATTGTAGCTTACCTAACTAGTGCGGAAAGTTCCACTTTTCCGCACGCGATTGCAGATGACCGAACGACGCATCAGCGGCGTTCGGCCAGCAATTAAGTGCGGAAAAGTCACTTTACGCGCGAGTTAGGTACAATATTTTTTCTACTCGCTTGACTTAAGTATTCATTTAACCCAATAAAAAGAATTTTAAAAATGGTACTCTTTATTTATCGTGACTAAAATGTTTACCTAACACAATTTTTTTTTTTTTAACATAGCAATATACTTATTTTTTATTTTTGGTTGAGTGCAGAAAAGTACCATAAAGTTAACAGTGTGGAAAAGTTTATTTTCCGCACGTTAGTAATTTTGATGATTGGTTTTCTCTGGCCTCCCCGCCAAAGTTATAGAAGGAACTGTGGCCTGTTTCAGCCTGGAGAAAAAATACGACTTTATTACTATTGTTATTTTTTACTTCTCAAATGATCCGCTACTATGAAGTATTAAACGACTTACCTGTAAGGAAGTTCAATCCAAATTATACGAGATTGGTCACATCCTATTAGATATACCAGGTGGTAGTGATACTTCGTAGCACGTCATACGCAAGTTTTAGAGATAAGAAAAACATACCGCCCCTGCAGCCTGCCTGATCTCTGCTAGGTACTTCAGTATACTTCTAAAGCTTTCCTGAAATACTAAGATCGCCAAAGGCAGGTTGACTAGTACTTAAATAGATTGCATGAAAAACACATGAATATATAAATGGGAGGTTGTCTAATAGGATGTGACCAATCTCGTATAATTTCGATTGAACTTCCTTACAGGTAAGTCGTTTAATCCTTCATTATACTTCGATTGGGCACATCCTATTAGATATACCAGGTAGTTGTTTAGAGAATATGGCGATATTAGTTAAAAGGTTAAATAATAATAATAAGGAAACCACAAGGTTTAAAATTTAAATGTATTTAAAATATATTTCTTAATATAATTAGCTAAGAAATCTTTTGAAATTAAAGGTTTATTATAAAATCGATTGAACGTTTTCCTTTTTTCCGAACATCCCGCAACCTTTCTAATACTTTTGTTCGATGCACCAACCCTTAATGCTGCGTAAGACACCTCTGTTCTGTGCTATGTCCTTTAAAATTTAATTCTATTTCTGCGATTTTTAGATCTTTTTAAATCCACCTGCTAATGCTTTGCGATGTAGCGGGCTTATGAGGCTTTTTAATTGTTAAAATAAGTGTATCCTCTGTTCCTCGAAATAGTTTTGTTTTCTGTATGCAATATATAATGGTAAAACACAAATAGAACTGTAAATTTTCTTTGAAAAAGGGAACCTAAGCCAAGGCTGAATTCTTCTGGGTCCAGATATTTTTAAAATATCTTTAAGAATTATTTCTATGCCCTCTTCGTTAGCCTTGATGTTACTGAACTTATATAAAATGTCTGAACTCTTTGAGCAGAATAACGAGTCAAAAGAAGTACCATTTTTATAGTTAATAACCCGAATGTTAAATTTACCAAAGGGTACAAGTTACCTATATAAGGTAACACTGATTCCGGATATCAAGTTTATATTTCGGAAACTGAGGGCGCAGTTTAAAAATGCCTCTCATAAACCTATCTATACCATTTCTGATTTTTCTGCTCGCAAATTAAATTTAAGGCAGACCTATGTGTGTTAAGAGTTCAATATTTCCCAGTATTTTGAGATTCTGTTTCTAAAACGGATACAACTTGATTTACATTTGGCTGCAAGATGGTCTCAATGTTATTGTCGCAAAACTTCCATCATTTGGAAAAAATAAATTGCATCCTCCCAAACGCCCCTTTTACTATAGGACACATTGATAAGATTGCTCCCCCAGGGAAAGATTCTTTCATAGTGGGTGCGGTTACCAAAATAAGGATAAGAGTAAATCACCTTTCGGCTTTAAAATGATAACTTTTAAGCGAATCATGGATTCTAATTTTGGATACCATGCTTGAGTTCTCCAGATAGAATAAACCACCAGACATATCGCATTATCGTTTTCAATTTTTTCTTTTTTTTAACATTTTTGGAAACAGTGAGGAAGGAGCAAATATATAAAGAAGGTTTTTCTAATTCATTGTAAATGCATCCACTAGAAGCCATGACACAAACCGGTGGCATTTTTTGTTCAGGTAGCTTGCAAATAAATATACAATTTTTATACCAGATTTCTTGTCCGCTATATGATTATCCAACGTATTTATGTACGTGGCAAATACAAAAAATATACCTAAGCTCACTGCCACATCATTCTCACAATAGCAAGCAATTCTTAGTAAAATATGACAATTTTTTAAAATTTTTTACAAAGCTTGTTAAGCCATA
The DNA here is from genome assembly GCA_963921995.1 of Oxystoma pomonae. Lineage (NCBI taxonomy): Eukaryota > Metazoa > Arthropoda > Insecta > Coleoptera > Brentidae > Oxystoma > Oxystoma pomonae. The sequence goes on along the minus strand of OY998169.1, from coordinate 74,165,804 downwards.
AAAAGCTGCCTTCATTTCAAGAATGTTTATGTGTTTCTCCTGTTCACCTTGTTGCCAAAAAAAAACCCTTTTGCTTCCTTTCCATTGCAACACGCCCCCATCCCGATTTTTATGCATCGGAGAAAATTTTAATGTTCTAATTAGGCTGTAAAATAGTATGTGCTTTAACCACCACTCAAGTTAATTTTTAACTAAGAACCTAACAAGCATCTTTTTGTTATAGTTGTTCCTGTTAGCCTTTAAGGCACGATATTTCTCTCGCTCAAGGGTTTTTACGTACAACAAGCCGTACTCTGTACAAACCGAGGTTTGCCTTCCTATAATTTGCGAAACCTCTTTAATTGTTAATTTTTTTTTCTTTGAATAATCTTAATGTCTGTTTTTATTTTTGTTATTCTTTTTTGTGCGATATATATCCACATCTTTTTTGCATTAAAGATAAATGCTAAAAATTGTATCTCTTGAGTCGGTTGTGTATGGTTTTTTAATTGTTAATAAAAAACCTAATCTTTTAGATAAGAGAAACAGGCCTGAAAGGGTGGAACAAAAAAGTGCAGTGGCTTGACCGAATGGTAAACAATGGAATTCAACTTTTGTCTTAAATATAATCTTAAATATTTTTTTATATTCATCAAAAATTGGAACTAAAAAAAAGGAAGCAATTTTTAGTAATTAAGTTCTCTAATATCTTCCAGTTGAAAATGAGGTGGGCGAAAAAAATTTATGTAGGTTTCTAGGATTAAAGATAAACCTAAAATCACTTGATATTGTTCTGTCTTAAAAAATAGCTTCACAAAAACTGATCTTGACAGTTATTAACAGTTTTAACTTCTCCTAGTTATAAATGTTGTATGCTTTTCGAATAAATTTTTTACTCATTTTTGGTAAATTTTGAGGTTTTAGTGGTGAAAACTTGAAAAGGTTGGTCCACAAAGGGAATTTTGTAACCTTTTGTCCAACTCAAAACTAATTTATTTTGAGTTATTTGATTCCACTCTTCTGAAAAAAAAATTTTCGACAGGAATACGTTCTTTCATTGTTTAGCTCTAATATTTCCTCTCGGCGCCTTTTTTATATTTTTGCAATTTTCGGCAAAACCTTCGCTAAAAAAAAAGAGATCTGAATTTTGCACAGTAGCAATTTATTATATTTTTGCATGAAACAATATTGTGGCCAATGCAAAACAACTGCGCCGATTCGGCAAGACCCAAAAGATCTTCATCAAGGGCTTCGTCTCTCCCTTTTTTGTTTAGGCCAAATTAGAGAAAACCCGGTCTAAGGCTGTCAAACCTTTTCCCAAAATGGTTTACAATTTCAAGAGTTACCTATCTCTTTTCTGCTCTGTGGATGCTAGCATCCTGGATTTAATTTGGGTCCTTGAAGAATTTGGCAATTTTTCCGGGAATTTTGTATTTTTCAAGGAGATTAGTTTTAGTTTCCTTATCTATGTATATATTCCCATAGAAAGATGCTTCTTCTATCTGCAAACTAGCTCTGATGATATATCTGGACTTATCTGTCCCCCCTAATATACTTTCTAAGGGGTATCTCTCTATGCTAGAGTTCGAGGAACTACTAGTGTCTGACGAGTTGAGGAACTGTCAGATTCGTCGTCACATATAATAATATGAAAAACGATGTGCTAATAACACTTTTTTACTAAACATATTATAATCTTCTCAGAAAATTGGACACCCGGTAGAGTAAGCCATGCATCGGGAGCATGGGTGAGATATGATAGTATTTGTTTTTATGTGCAGCATATAGGATATAGCGTGCTAGGCAAAAAAATTTGAGTCATGTTCCGGCTACATGGAAAATTCGGTTGAGAATTTTTGTTAAATTGCGACGGGTAAAGGGTATAATAATTATTCTGGAAATTAAAATGTGAAAAGCCCACTCAAGAAAACTTTCCTTACTGGAAGCCCACCCATTTCAAAGCTGTAGAGCTTTCATCAGTAGAGGTTGGTGCAAGCCAAGGTACAAGTAGAGTTAAGAAATCCGAACTCGCTGTTTGTGATTTCAACGCAGCTAATATTTAGAAACTGACATTTCGACAGTGACAGAAATGTAGACAAAACTTGTATTTGTATTAATTGGAAAAATTAATGAACGAGGTTAAGTTTTAATTAGAATGACATATAACCCCAATTTTAATTTGTTCTACAGAGTGTTTACTATTTAAAACCCGCGTAGGTTTAAATTTTTTAATTTTCTTTTCTTCTAAATTGAAACCTTCTTCTTAAATCCAACAAAAGATTGTGTTAAGATGATTATTCAATAAACAAATTTATTCATATTCTCCTTATAAATCAAATTATGTCTAAAATTCAAGGAGGGTTGGTTTAAAATGCTTAAAACTAAAAATTTTACTTAAACTTAGGACCGTTCTAAAATAGACTAAACCGTTTAAGTAAATCTCACCGATGGAGTTTTTTATTAAGACTAATTTAGCGGGCATAAGTCAGAAACTATGCAGGGTTTAAGTTTTTAGGCGTAATAAAAACAAATGTGTGTTTACAGAATAAACAAACCCCTGCCAAAAAATATTAGCCAAAAGAATAATATTTGTCTCACTCCATTGTTTAAAAAATGACAGTTTGCCTATATCTTGAACACGATGCTCCCTTTTCATTTCCTTTTTCATGCTCATTTTCTTCTTTAAGTAATCCATTTGCTTTTCACGTTTTCTTTTGTTACATTTTTTCTTTAAACGCGTATTTTCACAATTCGCGCGCGCGATACCGTCTTCACTTATCGCATGAGCGCAAGAAGTATACTGAAGTACCTAGCAGAGATCAGGCAGGCTGCAGGGGCGGTATGTTTCTCTTATCTCTAAAACTTGCATATGACGTGCTACGCAGTATCACTACCAACTGGTATATCTAATAGGATGTGCCCAATCGAAGTATAATCGAGACATGCTTTTAAAAATAAATACATAAATACACAAGGTGACAATTTGAAAACTTGGCTGGCTATTTTAAGTTAAGGGGCAATATATATATATATACCCTGTATATTTTGGCAAATTTGAAAAGGACTCTTTTTCCTGATTCCAAGAATAGCTAATATGTTATCTTTTTTCCAACAGTTTTAAATAAAATGGAAAAATCATCTTCACAAGACCAATGAGTTAAACAAAAATAGTGCCTATGATACTCGGTCGTGATTCTTTGTCTAACTCATTGCTCTTAATGAAAAATGTTTGCTCTTTTATTTAAAAACCTTTAAAGAAAAGAGTCAGAAAGAAAAGCCGCATTATTACTTTAAAGTTTCTAACCTTTTTTTACTTAAAAAATAGTCTAATAATCCCTATCAAACACTGTTTTCACCTTAAAATCACTGTTATTGCAGCTTTGAATTGCGAACGTTTAACACTTACTTATTAAAGCTTTAATGGATACATAAAGTTTCACAATCTACCTACTTTATAGATACAATAGCCTATCGATCTTATTAAAAAAATCGATGCAAATTGATTCAAGTCACAAATTTTTCAAAAGCTTAAAGAAACTGAATTAATTTCATCATCATTTAAGGTCATAGTTACAATCTAGGCAAATAGTTTGTAGCAATACTGCACGCATGTGGGTAATTAGCATGAAACGCCAGTAAATCCGCCAAATGACCTCGAATAGTACTGCGATCTATATTAAAACTTTTGAACTACACATTTCACTCTCGAATTCAATAAAATAGGCTTTAAAAAAAAACATATTTTTTTTCGCTCTTCCTCTTCTTCAAGTGCCATGGTCTTTTCGAACGTTAGCTAGCATGAGCGCGATCTGCACCCTGTCTACTGCTTTTCGGAAAAGTGTCCTGGTACTAACACCAAACCATTGTCTAAGAATTTTAAGCCATGATATCTGTCTACGACCCGGAACTCTTCGGCCTTCTATTATCAATTTTAAAAGTTTATATTTCTCATTTCTCAAAATGTGGCCAAAATATTCAAGTTTTCGTTTTTTGATGGTAAATAAAATTTCAAGATCTTTGTTTATTCTAAGCAAAACATCCACATTAGTTACTCTGTCCATCCAAGATGATATCCTTAGTATTCTAAACCATAATATAAGATGCTAAAAACATAACACCGAAGCACACGAATTCGGAGAGTGGTATTGAGATCGCGGCTACACAACACTGATTTCATTTTGATAAAAGATGATTTGGCCTGTTAAATTCTTGCAGGAACTTCTTGCATGTTGTCCCAATTCTCATTGAGGAGGCAACCCAAGTATTTGTATGAATCCACGCGTTCGACTTGCTGCCCATTTACTTCTTATATGCCTATGATGTTCTTTTCTTTGAATATGACCATCCATTTTGTTTTCCCAACAATTAAGTTAAGCCCGAATTGCGAACTTTTGGCAGCAATTTGATTCAACAACTCTTGCAGGCGTTCCAGCATGTCTGCTATTATGACAGTGTAATCGGCATATTGTAGGTTATTGATTTTTATGCCGTTTATGGTCAGACCCTCTTCGCTGTTATGAAGAATATACAACTTTGGCGCACACCTCTTCTTAGTTGGACCTCTTCTTTAAAAAAGCAAACAAAGTAGTAAAATTGCCAAAAACTAACCTCAACATACATCTGACAAATGTCAAAAGCTCAAATCGTGTTCAAAACGCATTAAAATCGCTTTAAAAAAACCGAAAAATGTATCATATTCAACACTTATTCAGTTCGAAGTGTAAACGTAATCACTGTTTATTTATTTAAACAATTAGGTTGTTTTAGGTAATGTCACGCTAAGATAAAAATGCAGTATATCGAGAATTTTTTTCGACAAAATCTAGCGACAAAGTGCACAAATTTGCATGAAAAATGTCTAGTTTGCATAGTAAACTGCTTTCCGTTATTATTTCCCATTTATTTATATGCAGGTAGGTATACACTGGCCTTTATACCCTCCTGCTGATAAAAGTAACACAATTTTGGCGGGTATACAGTGTATCCAAGATTAAATTCAAGTAGCAAAGCGCTGTGTTTTTTCATATTTTAATTAAATTTAGAAAACTGTTTCAGAAAGTTTATGTTAGATAGTTTTAACCGCTTTGGTCAAATATATTATTTACTATCGGTCGCGATACCCAAAAATAATATCATTTGACAGCTGTCATTAAGCGAAATGTCAAATAAGAACTAGCCTATGTTTTAATCCAGGTTACACCCTCTCTTCCTACCAAATTTTATTCAAATCAGTTCAGTCGTTTTCGCGTGATTGAGGAACAAACGTACATACACACACATTGCACACACATACATACAAACTTTTGCATTTATAATATTAGTCCTAATTTCAACTGTAAAAAATAAATAACTGATGCATAATATATTTTTAAAATGGGACTTTCACCCAAAACAAGGAAATAGAAAGATTGTGTAAGTGCAGTTTAGTAACTAGGTATAGACAGAGAAAAGGTTCTTAAACAAAAAGTTTTTTATTTCAATTATCACCAGCCTCTCAACTATTTACAGGGTACTAAACCCCGAAACACTACCTCTATTACAATACAATGCAATTCCAAAAGCTCCCAACTATACAAGACCTTTTTGAGTAAAGCTACCAATTTATTCTGAGCTCTAATCAAAACGATTTGGCCTCTTCAGCCCAACGAAAAAAAAGTCTTAGTTAAAAACGAAAAATCTCTCGAAAAATCCGAACGGTCGAACTCGGCCATTAATTCGGTTAAATTGGACGCCTAGTGCAAGAAACTGACATAAATTTTAAACTCATTATCTGTTGGCAGCGAATTGGGAAATCGTACGACCGAAGGTAAAAGGTAAAATTAAGGGTATAAAATAGCTGTGTACGGTCGCAAACAAGAGCGCGAGTTTTGAGGGTGGGGGGGTTGGGTTTAGTTTGGAATAACGTAAGCTGTATTATTTCGTTATTAGACAGTTTAAGTTAGTCTTAGGACGTACGCGTGAACGTAGAATATACGCCCGCCACAAGGGTGGGCAAGGTGGTGCGCCGCACCAGGGCGGCACGCCCTGGGGGCGGCAAATTGAGGATCAATATACGTTTCTTTCCCTCGACGACGATGATGGCAATTTGAATATAAATTCTGATGAGGCTTTGTGCCGCTCCCGCCCTCCTATTACTCTCATAGACATACGATGGCAATTATTCCCTAATTTTATGTCTATAAAACTGCTCTTTTTTCTATATTAATTAAATTTTCTCTAGGGTTTTCCTGATTTAATCACGGATTAATTTGGAAAAAATGCTTGTTTTGGAGAAAAACGTAAATTGTAAAAATAGAGATGATTGCATCATTCGATCCAGTAATGCGTGAGCATGTCATTAGAGTTCAAAAGTTTCAAAGCTCTGAGAAAAAAGTCGTACATTACCTGAGTGATAAAATACAGAATGAGATAATCGAATTACTCAAAAAAAAGTGTTGAAAGCCATTTTGGAGATGGTACGAAGTTTTCAATAATCTTGGACTGCACGCCCGACACAAGTCACACGGAACAAGTGAGTGTCATTGTAAGGTACGTTCACTTCAACAACGATACTTGAAAAATTGAAATAATAGGAAGTTTTGTAGTCTTCTTTCCAATTAACGATACCACTGGAGAAATTCGTATTGAATCTATTTAAAGAAATTAACCTAGGGGGGACAATGGGACAATGGGAGCAATATAAAAGGAAAAAACATTGGTTTGCAAAAAAACGTATTAGGCAAAAATGCTAGAGCATTTTTTGTGCCTTGTTCTGGTCACAGTCTAAATCTGGTTATAAACGATGCTGCCAAAGTTTTATATTATACAATACATTTTTTCAATACTTTTTGCATTGAGCATTGAGCGATTCAAGATGGTCCAGTAGAATCAACGCTGTCACTCCTTTGCGATTTTATCTACCAGATATCTTTGAAGCGCTGATAGAAATTCACGAAAACCAAAATTTTGATCACGAAACACAACACAAAACCTATAAATTAGCAATAAAAATTCAAAATTTTAAGTTTATATATTCAGTTGTCATTTCGTATGATGTTTTAACAAGAATTAGCATTGTGAGTAAAATGCCGCAGTCACCCAAATTAAACTTAAAATAATGCTCTGTCCAGCTTCATGCTTTGATAGAGTATTTTAGAAAAAAACGGTCTGATCCAAATTTTGAAAAAATTATCGCAGATGCCAAAATTATCGCAGAAAAATTCGATGCGGAAACACAATTTCCCAACATAGGATCGATTCGAGTTCGTAGAAGACCAAAACATTTTGATTATGAACATCCAGACGAGTAGTAGTGATTGATCAAACCGTGATGTCTCTACGAGACAGATTTACTGAACTGACCGTATTTGATGATGCTTTCGGATTTTTGACCAGTTTTGGTACAATAACTAATAAAAATTGTTGAAAAGCTGTATGGACTTGGAGCAAAAATTGACAGATTCAGCACGAAATGAGCGTGATATTGCCGCACTAGAGCTAAAACCTTAAAAGGCCTCGAGTTGACATCTTACGAACCATTGGAGCTGCTCCAGTACCTTTTTGAAAATGGCATACTACTTAATTTTCAAACGTCAGTAGCCTTGCGAATTTATCTTACTCTTCCAGTTACAGTTGCCACAGGAAAAAGATCATTTTCAAAATTGAAGATAATTAAGAATAACTTAAGGTCGACCATGGCACAAGAAAGGCTCTCCAATTTGGCCAATTTAGCCATAGAGCATGAGACAGTTATGGAGATTAATTTTGATGATGTTATTAAGAAATTTGCTACTATCAAAAGTAGAAAAGTGTGTTTTGACGTTCAGATTTTGTTGTTGTTCGTGTCATGTTTGTTAAATTCTACTATCTATACTAATACTTTGATACTCAAAATGACAGTTCCATTTAGCTTTTCTGTTTAATTGACAGCCACCATATTGAAATTGGCACAGAGAATTTGGAATGAGGTGAAGCTATTGAGGTATGTGTTCACGACTTAAAGTATTACCCACTTATTATTTAATTTTTTTTTTTGCTCCGTAATGCCTGTCAAAAGTTCCTACCAAAAATATTTTTTCCATCGTCGCCATCGTCGATCGCAAATATAACAAACGAAGGGCGTCATTTTCTAATCTTGCACCAGGGCGCCATCACACCTTGTGGCGGAGCTGGGAATATAGGGCAATAACAAAGACTTCCGATCGAATACAGATATCAGACTACAATATCTGCGGGCATGTATTTAGCATGTATAATGTTCAGACCAGACGCAAGTATAACGTTCAATAACGTATGAAACAAAATGTGGCGATTTTTGCCGAAGGGAGTCAAAAATTAATAGATTGGTAATACGAACGGCCGAACCGAAACAAACAAACAAACAAAGAAATACATGGTAATAAAATATGAAAGACAGAAACGTCTGATTCGGCAAATTCCACGTCTACAGATGAGCACCTCATACGTGTCATGACCAACTTAAATTGTCTTCTAAAGCTCATCCTAATATTATGAATTGCACCATATATTTGACCGTTTAGGATAAGAATTAAAGTTTTTAGGGTTTAAGATGTCATTATGATTTTTATTAAATTTCATTAAATTCAACTTAAATAAAGAACATTAATTTTATTTCCTCGTAAAAATAGATCAAATCTATTTACTATTTCTAGAAATTCGTCCATTTTATTGGGAGATTTACGACAACAATCCTTGTAGAATTTTCTATTTGTTTTCGATAGACTATGATATATACCTGAGAGCAAACTAGAGTTTCGAACTTCCATTGTCTTTATTTTTATTTTTTTACAACGTTTCGAATGCTTATGTATCTACAATCGAAGACTACCTAAGCTTATATACTAGCATGTGTTCAGTCAACCTTAACAACTACTGGTTGGCTCCACCCTTTCACAGTTGAAATCTGTTACCTCCGAAAAGTGTGGACTTCCAAATATCCTTGATGGTAACGCTTGTTTGAGAAAATACATTCTGGTTCCTCAGGATGAATGCTGTTTCTTTGCCTCTTTCCATTCCATATGATGTTGATTTTCCTAGCAATGTTGAGCTATTTTTCGATAGAGTTGTGTCTCCTTGTCAAGTTTTGCGTTTGTGTTCGGTAAGTCAACTTCCATAGGTCGGCTGGTTTCTTCGATGTAGATATCTCCACATTCGCATGGTACCTAGTAGATGCAGTGCTTGGTGTCGTGGCGTTGTGGTTTAGTTTTTGTTAATTGACTTCTTAGTGTTGTAGTCGTTTTAAAAACAGTCCGAAGATGGTATTGGTTGCCTATTCTTCTTATCTTTTCTGAGGTGCCTTTGACGTATGGAATTATAAGTGTCGCCTTTCTTTCAGTATTTAAGTCTGTAGGTCTGAAGAGTTTTATTGATCGTGTAGTTGGGGAAACCATTGCTTCGCAGATCGGATCTAATTTTTGACTTTTTTTATTTAAAGTTTCTTCTGTATAGCAGATGTAGGAGGCTCGATCTATGAGAGATTTTGCAATTCCCAGTTTGGTTGATGTTGAGTGGTTTGATTTGAAATCAAGATATTTTCTAGTGTAAGTTGGTTTGCGATATACGAAAGTTAATATGGTTGAATTAGTTTTGGTGACTAGAACATCGAGAAAAGCTGACAGCTTTCTTCTTTTTCCAGAGTGAATTTGATGCTGTTGACGTGACTAAAGTTTGTACACTAACGTACCACTGGAAGAATCACTCCAAATCATTGAACAGAAGCTACTCAATGACAGCTACCTCTCTGACAGAACCAGTCCATCAATCAATGCTACTATAAATTTGTTGAAGTGCTGTCTGCCGAATTCTTATTTCCAGGAAAAGGACAGATATTTTCGACAGGAAGATGGTCTACCCATGGGATCTCCACTTTCGCCGGTAGTGGCCAATATCTTTATAGAATCCTTTGAAGAAGAAGCTGCGAACGTCATGTGAGAAACCCAAAGTATGGCTAAGATACATGGACGACATACTCAACACCTGGGAAAAGGATCAAAACACATATTAAGAGCATAAGAAACTGCATCAAATTCCCTCGGGAAAAAAAGAAAGTTGGCAACTCCCTTTTCTCGATGTTCTAATCACCAAAACTAATTTAACCATAATCACTTCCGTATATAGCAAACCAACTCACACTGAAGAATATCTTAATTTCAAATCGAACCAATCAACATCACACACAGTAACAGATTTCAACTGTGAAAGGGCCGAGCCACAGACCTACACCATTAGACCATGAATGCTATGCTAATGCCCTGGCTCGGCGGAATTAGGCGTTCTCTTTCTCTTTATATAAATTAAAAAAAATATTTGTAGTCATCCTAACTCGCACTTTATACAATATCTTTGCCTCAAAGAGCAGGAGAAAAAAGATACAATGTGTCTGAGCCAGTATGCGATACGAAAATTATTACATATATGTAGTATATAAGCTCGTATTCCCCAAATGATGAAAGCATAGTAGAATGAAGCCTTGTTGCCGACTTGAAGTTACTTTCTTGTTGGTTCCGAAATTTCATGAAAATCTTGGTGCTATTTTACCACTATAAGCAGCTATATTTAAAAATATCATGAAAACAATGTTTATTTATTTAAAAACTATAATTACAAAATAAAAGATTGAAAATAAACTCATAAAAAGCCCATATTTTTTCCAATACTCCCAACGATCCCTAAACAAGAACTGGCAAGTCGCAATATCTTGCCGTCTTCTGCGCACTACCTGGTGATTTGCATTCATTATATATGTTTTGCAGCGTTGCATACCGACCGTGTCCAAATATTTTTGATTTCGAAACGTTTTGTGTGGTTTTTGTGTTTCTTATGTTTTTTATTTTAGATTTCGTTTCAAAGGGAAATGTCAAAATCAGCTGTAGTTTTGTTTTGATAATTATCGGTCAGTGTCGTCCTTTACCAATTTTCAATTATTGGTATTACTGTTTTTGGTAATTATGCAGTATACGGTTCTCAACCATTTTTGATTTTTTATGAAAAATTCTTTATAGAGGCACCTACTAGGGTCCCTAGGACCCAAATCCGCCGGCGCCGGTTTTTTTTTTAAGAGAAAAATGGGTGCCGGGGGGGGAGTTGTAATGTATTTTTTTGATTGTTTTGGGTTGGGTTGCCTTAGGTTGAGTTGGGCTGTGTTGGATTGGGTTATTTTAGTGAAAAAAAAATTAAAAACACAAAAAAAATTAAAAAATAACAACCGCACGGCGCCGATTTGGGGTCCTAGGGACCCTCTAGTAGGTGCCCCCATAAAGAATTTTTCATAAAAAATCAAAAACGGCAGATAACCGTATACTGCATAATTACGCTGTTTTTTTTAATATGCTTTGTTGTTAGGACCAGCACCCTGTTTATATACCCTCTGTGCAGGTGTGCTCAAGGATATAATTTCTTAACAAAGGCAAAAATAATATATCAAAATATTATTATGTTTTATTGTCTGTTTATTCTGGTATTTTGGTATTTTAGTCCTAAATTTAGAAAAACAGGTACCTGACCACAGACCAAAGGGTTTCAAGTTCTGTGTACCTCACCTATGTAAAATAACAATAGGTAAAACGAAATTGTTTAGTAAATTATTTTAATTCTCAAAGCTTTAATTGAATATTAGTTTAAAAACATATTTGAAACTTATAATTATGCAAGTGATTTAGTATATTTCATCAGGGGTTTAATTTAAACATCAGGTTTTGCATTTTTCCTTGAGTTGATAGAAAAGACTATTAAACAACTGTTGCCCTCAACCTTGTATTAAAGTTATCTTGTAATTTTGATTTTTTTTTGCTATTGCACCAGCAAATTTTACAATAATTATTAAAATTATCACCTACCTTAATCGCTTATACTCACCATTAGCACTTAAAAAAATATTTAACAACATAACACAATTAAATTAGTGGCGGGTGACAAGAAAGGGGGTGGGTTTTTATAACTTCATCCAAAAGACCTGTGTGAAGTGTCAGTAAATTACAAAAGCATGGTTACCGATGCAAAAAAAACTTTTTTTAAATCACTCGCAGCGCTCGTTAATTTAAATCAACGCTCGTAAAAAAAACGCTCTTTTAACCGCTAGTTATGAAAACTACGAGTTACTGCTTTTGTGCAATTAACCCATTTTTTACATATTTATTAATTTTTCGCCGCTACTGGTAGAGTATTCAAAACAAATGGATGTATCTAGGACATACTTCTACAAACATATACATGTTTTACCGCAGTGTTGCCGAGCAACGTTCTGAAAATCATTCTGTCCTTTTTTGGCACACAGGCTAGCGTGGGGGCAAAACAAATAAGAATTTATGAATGGGATTCAGGGTTTATGGTTTTTAGGTCTGTGGGCCAAGCCAACCAGTAGTTTTTATGGTTCACTGAACACATGCTAGTATATGAGCTTAGGTAGTCTTAGGTTTTTGTTAGTATCCACCTGATGACGATTGCAAATACATAAGCATTCGAAACGTTGTGAAAAAGTAAAAATAAAGACAATGGAAGTTCGAAACTCAAGTTCAACATTGCCTACCACCTTCAAACAACAATGATATATACCTACCTGACTTGCTACCTAGTAATTATATTAAGGATATTGGTCCTTACTATTGATTGATTGATTTATGAAAGAAAAGTTAGTTACTAACAAATGTGTAAAATGTAAAATGATATTTAGGCATAAATAAATACACATTTTATATATATGTACATAAATAACTACTTCTCGGATGAGTACCACCACCTTCAATCAAATAGTAGAGACATAAAGCAGTATTTACGTCTGCTTCGATACGTTACGTGGAACTTATTGATCCGGTACAAGGATTTGGGCCCAATTTGTGATCTATGGTCTTATATTCAAAATATTTGGTGGGTTGAATAAAGCAGATACGTTACGTATGCATTTCAGCTGCGCTTTATACTTTTTTGATAGGTCACTTATCTCTTTTACGTATACGGATAGGGATTTATGTCTCTAATATCAGGAGCATCAGTACGTGCCAAAACAGAAGTTTAGAGGTTAGAATAGAGATAACACCACATCTTAATATTGGAGGTATCGGGCTAAATAGAAGGAAAATTTGATGTAACTCTATCTTATGAAATAAATTGGTTTTTCGAAAATGGTATTTTGACACAAGAAAAATATCCGGTTAGCGATGGTTTATTTCTGAAAGGGAAAATCTTTTCTATCTAAAAATCTCACAAAACTTCCGTATAAAATGTATTAAACTTCTTTCAAAATTTTGATCTTTTACATTTTTTTTGATATATTTAAAATAAAAGATTTGTTGAGTTACCTGCAAAAAGAAGGGCGATGCATACAAAAATTAATTTGTTTATTTATAAACTATTAATGCTCTGTATTCAAAAAATACCTTAATTGCTGTCTATATGTTTATTTTAATTTCTTTGGTCTATACGTAGAATCGGGAACAGTGCGTGCCAAAACAGCAGTTTAGGGATTGAAATAAAGATGGCACCAATTTACTACAACTACAAGAAGTACTACTTATAAATTAAAATAACTAAGTATAAATAAAGTTTTATAACACATTAGTAAAACATTATTAAAATGAGCTATTTTTTTGATAACTTTTCTAATTGGCGGTTTGGTCAAATTCACGATACACCTAACACGGTATACCAGTACGCAGGGTCTTGCTATCTCTCTCGCACGATGTGACCGTATGTGACGTCACGTTGGAATCATAATTTTAAATCTGCAATATCAAGTGTATGCTTTATACCTATGATTTTTGCAAATATAATATGAGATGAAATTACATCTTTTAATACACTATACACATATTTTTATTGAATTTACCAGTTAAAATCTGACGTAAGGCAGGGACTAATTTACAAGGAATATAATTCTTACTCTGTTGATTAAAATCAGATCTTTTAAGTTTGATTAGAATGATTGGATTTAAAAATATCATTTGAAAGATCAAAGAACCTATCGAGTGTGACATTTTTTTCAACAGCACAGCGTGTAGAAATTCATTAGATCAATCTAATATTTCCAGATTTATCAATATTCAAAAACACTACTATGAATCAGTGGCGCACCGAAAAGGGGGGGGGTTGGGGTTAACCCCCTCCAGGAAGCCTGGTTATTGTAACATTTTTACTTCAAATTGAGTTTTTTTATTATTTATCCTAACCACCCCCCCCCCCCGAATTCAATTTCTGGGTGCGCCACTGTGTGAACTATAACATTTTCCATTGTTCACATTTTCATTTTTGCACAGCTTTAATTATTACTGAGTTTTCATTTTAAAAAAAGCTAAAATATTGTTTGTCTATTCGATTTCTAGATGCTATTGAAAAAAATGCCTCAACTTAAAACTTGGCTTTTATTTCCTTTTTTTAAAACAGATAAATACAGTATCTAGGTAAATAAGAATGCTCTAATTCTATTACCTTGTTATAAGAATCCACAATATAGATAATTTCTATTAGATAAATGGAGTTGGAAAGAAATGAAAAACGTTAAAAATAATATACACTAAAATAATAATTATTAATATCAAATAATATTATTAATATTTGATCCCTGTATCTTGCCACGCACAAACTGTTATAAGGGAAAACTAGAATATTTAGTTAAACTTTATGATAGTCCTGAAGAATCATAATTACAAAAATATGACCGAAAAATCAGTGAAATCAAAAAATACTTCCAGCTCTCAGTGGTAAACAAACATTTCTGATTCGACCGTGAAGTCATGCGCTGCGCTTGTCGAATCTGTGTGAATTAAATTAGTCGGATCAACACCGTTCTCAACTAAAAAGCCAGTTAACTCTTTCCTATTCAGTGCCCTTTAGCCAAAGATTGCCGCAATTTTTATAACCAAATTGACAGGTAAAACATGGGTTTTCTGTCAGTTGGGTGTCAATATGACCGCTATAGTAGGTTAAAGGATACTAAATCGAAAAAGAGTTATCGGCTTTTAGTTAAGCAGGTGTTGGTCGGATTAGGGACACTAAACATCAGTCTCTTAAAAATATTTACATGTCATAATATGGTGAGGTTTGAAAAGAAATATCGGGTTAGCTAGCTATGGGATATTTCTGAAAGGGAAAATCCTTTTTATCTAAAAATCTCGCGGAACTTCCGTATAAAATATATATCGCCGGTGCGGTGTGGCGGGTCTCTTGCCAACGCTTTTGGCAATTCAGACACCTCCCAATTCTGCCTGCTCGTTTTTCACCATAAAATCATGTTTTATAGAGCTATTAATTTATCCCTGGTCCCGGGGGTACGGTTCACTTTAGATTTAAACTCGTAAAAATGAGGCATCAAATTTACATTAATTCTTGTTAGGTCGAACGGCTGTGGCGATAAATATCGTGGACACGGGCGTGATTTTTTTTATCAGTAAAAATTGAGGGTGTTTAATTTTTTATACTAAAATATGATTTATCAGGGTTACATTCTAGAAAAACCTGGAAAGTCAGGGAAAAAAAGTGGTCATGAAAAGTCATGGAACTTACCCAAAATTGTAGAAAGTCATGGAAATTCCCCGATAAGAGTATCGGAATTGCTATTCATATGCACTTTTAGGGTATTAAAAATGTCCTTTACAGCTAACCCAACACACTATTTTCTACTATTTCATCAAAACGTAAAAAAGATCAAAATTTCAATTTTTTTTTGTTTACTTTTAGCAACCTTTCTTAACACTGTTCAAAACGTATAAAACTTAATTTTTTTAGTTAAATTTTCGAAAAAAACAATACAAATCTAACATTTATCACATGATTTCGTCAATCAATCTATAATTGACACTATGGTCACGATTCTTCAAAAACCGTCAGAAAATCACGCCCTGACGATTTGTAAACCCAAGTTTATACTATCTGCTTTTTTTGTCAGGACTTATTTGCTAATAGGTATTCTTTAAAATTTAGTTTCTTATTCCTGTTGTAGTAAATAAAAAATATGTCAATTTTAATTTTTGTGGGCAGTTCTTTTTGAAAAAAAGCTCAATTTCAACAATTAACTCTTAGTCGTCGATTACTAAAGAATTTTTAATTGTATCGTATCCACCAAGCAATTTTTTGTACTAATCGACTGTTTTAACAAATCGGCCGAATTTGGGCAGTTAACCAAAGATAAATTGACGATTAACTAACAAGTGAGGTTATGTGTGAATGATTGTTATTTAAAAAATTAAAAGAATCGACGAAAAATCAATGGAGGTTGAGGATATATTGCTGGATGATGACCTGGATATTCAGGATATCATCCTTGAACGCTTTTCAAGGCGTTAGAATGAAAGGTATGAGCGGTTATTTTCTTATTTAAAATGAACTTAGAAAAAGTTCAATTCATACTCGCAACTTGGATCAATAACAAAGTCGCAGATTTTTTACTCTATAAAAACATGCACACGTTGACATATGCTAATCCAAGGTACAAGCATTAATTGATCTTAAATGAGCCAAATACGAGGCCAAATAAGTTGTGCCAAGTTTATAATAATATTTTAGAGAATATGTTTGAATTTATAACTAGCAAGTTGATGGAGATGTACAAAATCTTGGACACAAAGGCAGAGCCGCCCACAACCACTACACAAAGAATCAAACGGAATAAAAATGTGCAAAGTGACTACTTGCACTGAGGGCCTTTAGAAGACTAAAATAATAAACTACTTGAGCAACTACCTGTATTGGGGAATTAATATGAAAAGGTAAGTGAAAATTAAACCTTTATTTTTTTTGAAATTATATTTCTAGTGAGGAGATGTTTGGAAAAAAGGGCTTTTAATTTGGGGGTCGTTGACTGCCATGCCTGAGCCTGAGGATATATTTTTCATTGATCTTCATAATTACCTTTTCTGTTCCTAAAATATTTTGGAAACTCTTTCCATAAATCTCTTATGCAAACTTGTGTTTTCTGCCAGTAAATCATTTATTATGTACAAATTTTATACCTATAGGTCCAAAAATATTTATAATTTCCTAATAAAAGCTCCTTTAACTAAAACATTAATAAAGAAGGTTGCGGCCAAGTTGGGGTTGTAGAAATACTTGCTCTTTTTTGGTTTTAAGTGAACATTTAGTAAAGCTCTCCTTACTAGTACTAAAACAAATGTTGTAGCTAAATTAGAAAAATAGTTTCCTCTATTTTTTTTTATTTTCAGATTTAATAACAACAACACTCCATTCCAAATTGCTGCAGACTAGTTTTTTGACAATGACATTTCCATTTAGCTTCTCTATTTAAAGATCAGCCATCAGATTGGACCAGAGAATTTTGAATAAGGTGTATATGGGTAGAATACTATAGCATTTTTGTGTGGTAGAAATATTTTTAGCAATTTTAATTAACAATCATTTAATAACATTTTTAAAAATATGCAGAAAAATTATTTTTTTTACACCTAGAGCCTCTAAAATTACAAATACGTATAACATATATTTATATTTCAACGTACAACTTAATTAAGTTTATAAAGTGTTATAACACTTCACTATTAACATGTTGAGCCCGACATGACCACAGGCAGGTATTTCTTTTTTACGTCTCAGGACCGTGTGCCTACGATGGTCATGAAATAGCGGAGGATGAGTTTCCACCGGTGAGCATCCGGTCCTTGGAAGTAAAACAGAAATGCCCAGATGGCTCAACGTATTGAGTTGACTATGGCATTGTAAACACCTATAAGCAATTTACTGAATGAATTTAAAAACTTATTTTAAAAATACTTATTATTAATCATTTAAACTAAATCTGACTTTAAAAAAACATAAAAAATAACATAAAATTATGCATTATTGATTCCTTCTTTGGTACCGCAAACTAGTAGCTAGTGGCGGCATGTAGTTTCAAATGTTAGGCTTTACGTGGTTAGGTTCTAAAATAAAAAAAAAAACAAAAGTATAGGTCTATGAATGTTTTTCATTAAAGCAGTGAAAAAATATTTTCTTTAAGAGAAAACAACAAAATTGAAGAGAGTGCTTGACAACAGAGAGTTTTTAACTGATTTTGGTAGCTAAGACCAACGTCCTTTAATAAGGTATAAATTTGACAAAATGTTTAAATTTTTTATTTGATTTTAATTGGTATAGATGTACATTTTATTAATCCGATTGATGCGCCTCTGACATCCCTGTAAAACTCAAAATATTGAAGATGGGACACAAACATTTTCAAAGAAACTTTTCGGATCCACTTATATCATTTTTTCAACATAGTATGGTAGAAAAAGAGAGATAATAAATTAGGCACTAAATTTAAGAATTGTGCATTATGTTGCTGGTTAAACCAGGCCTTGAGGGCTCGTATTCAAGATACATCTTGACATAAATAAATCTAAATAAAAATATACTTACCTGTATCTTTTGGGTTCTGTTTCAAATCTTCATGATGTAAATTATATTTTTCCACAAAGTGTCAATTTATGGCGATGTCCGGTCACCCCCGGCCTACACAGGGTAAAGATAATAAACCGCCACTGATCGCCTTTATTTAGACGCTTTTTACAACATTTGTGTTCTGTTCTGTTTTCTTTTTGTGGACTTTTATAACAAATTATTCAGCTTCTGTTTGTTTTCACTCATGTGTTCAGATAAAGGTCGAGTGCACTCAAAAAGTATTGCCGCCTTTGTTTGCCTTTGTTAATGGACAGTGACAGAAATGTCACCCAAAGACGTCCGGCGTGCAGTTTGAACGTAACCGTCGAACACGCTGATTTTCCAGTCTACAACGTTGCCAATCCTTTTTTCGAGTAAAGCCTGTTTCTTTCTTCAGCCTCGCTCAATTAACTAATTGTTGCCCACAATATTTTGGCGGATACCTAAATATCATTGTCTTTATTAACTAGCTAATCGACAATTAGTTAATTACAAAAAACGTGTGTGAGAATTTTCGACACTTTTTGAAGTTTATTAGTATGCGTAGCAGCAATTTCTCCACCGTAAAACTAGTTCTACAGATTAATATATTTAAAATATTAAATTTAGAAAATTTCATTAAAAAAATGATGCAGCTTCTCTTGCAACGTTAGAATCACAATTATAAAATCACTTGTAAATCACTTTTAAATAAATAATAGGATTTTATTATTTTGAAGAAGTTGAAAAGTTACATTTCTTAATTTTTTTGAAAGGTAAATTAATTAGAGTTTTTAAATAAACCTAGGCTTATTAAGTCGCATTATCCATTGCCAGAGATAATAATTGATCGATGACAAAGAACTACCTAATTGTAATTTGTCAAAAACCATTACATATATACTCTAGAAATAAAATTGCAGAGTTCTAACTCTTTGCAATCTCACGTTTTCTGAAGGGATCAAATTGAATCTCGTATAGATCCATCTGCCCTTTATTGTTTTACATAGAGTTTCCTAATGTAATCAATAACTCCTAAGTGACAAGCAAGGCGAATTGACCAAATACACACTAATTTAAACTAAAACAGTACACACAGCAGACTTGTGAGATTTTGCAGTAGAGATGAAACATAAGCTTCAGTAAAGACACAGTTTCAGATGAAATAAGTTAACAAAAGGTTCGAGCAATTGGATTTCTTTCATAGTAACCCGTTTATGATAATAAATTAGCTACTTCACAAGCTAATATTCCGGCTGCATCTCTGTTATTGGTTAAAAAAAATTGGTGCTAACGTACACAGATTTACGCCATGTTTCAGGTACGTTCTGTTCACAACAAGGTCTCCGTGCGCACTGTGACACCCCACTCAAGAACTTTCCTTTCAGTTTGCGGACTAGTTTCGATCTAGTAGCATTTCCTCAAGACAACGCAGGTTTATTTATTAAGCTGGCTTCCCACGGCCTCTATTATTGCAGGTCAGACCGCGCCAGTTCGCACCACCAAGCCGTGGGAAGGATGCCGCCCGAGGTAGCCCGGCAAGATCCGTAATGGGGCGACGGATCCGCTGCGAGTCGGTAACATCAAAGGCTCGAACATCTGATTTGGCAGCCATCACTGATGAATAATCAAATTTCGAAGCCAATTGCAATTGTTGGCATCAAGTCGGTTGCATCGGAAATCCAAAAGAACGCATTTGATGGCATCGGAACGTTTCAAGAACTTGTGTTATGCATCGATTGCTCAATCGATGAGATTACAAACTCGCCCTTTCTCAGTTTATATGAGAATGAACAAGCTCTATGGAACACAAAAAGTGCTAGCCATAAAGATCGTAACGACCAACAAGATGCGTGGATGCGTATTCAAGATAAATTAAAGGGCATAATTAAAACACTTTTTTCTTCTCGCGGCATTTTGTGCACAGCCACCGACGAAACACTCCGTTTTGAAGAAAGTACACCTTGAGCACACACGCGCCGTGGGAGGAGTTCCGCCTTTAAGGTAGTCGGAACAACCCGGATTTGCACAGGCCGGCGCGGCGCGGTCCGGCCCGCAATTTTACGGGCCGCACCCTGTTGTATATGTATAGCCCCCTCCCTGAACCAGCACTGGTGATTTTAGCCGATTTACTCGAGGGACCTCCAGAAGGACCCTTTGACAACCAGGAGGTAACACAGGGAACCGAACAGGTACCAAGTGGAACCTCTAAAGATAAGGATCAACAAGGAACTGTTCAAGGACCCAGTAGATCTTTTTCAATACAAGAGACCCGACAGGGAGCTGCACAAGTACCCATTGGATCCTCTACAAACGCATTAGGGGCGCCTATGGACTCCGCTGATGTAAACAAATTGTGATCAGCATGAATGGTGCAACCGAACCAGAGCTGACTGAAGAGCAGCTGCTCGAATTCCTTGCTCCACCTAGGTAGGAAGGATGTGAGACTAGCAACAGGGCTCCTAGCAGGACACTAGTGCCTCAACAAGCACCTAGAGACGCTTGGAATCTTCGGAGAGTCAGAGACTCGATGGTGCATGGAGGATGAGGAATCATCCTTGCATATCCTGCTGCAGTGTCCGGCTCTGGCCAGGTCAAGAGAGTCGCACCTTGGGAACTTGGGCAGGCTTCCTGGGCTAAACCGTGGATAGTGGGCATGCAACGGACCCATTAATATTATAATAGGGCCTAGTATCTAAAAACATGTAATGTAAAAGTCAGAGTCGGTGGTAAACATAAATTAACAATCATAACGTTAAAATAATTATTAAAACTGTAAGTACAAAAAAAAAACAGAAATATACTTTAATCACATTGAGCTTTTTAAAAAGCAAAAGCATTAAAATTTATGTATCTGATGTCCAATACGGTGGACGAATTAAAAAATAGGTATTTTTGACCCCCAAGATATTTTTTTCTGTGCGACACTGTTTTAAGTCACAAAAATCGGATACAAAGCCGCATTCTTTAAAGGCACATCAATGTAGCATTTTAAGAATTCGGCCATGAAATAAGAAAGTTTGAATTGTTTAAATAGATCAGAGTTTGGTCCGAAAATAAATCTTTTTAAGAAAAAATTTACTTGTTCAAATAGCAATTTTGATAAACTGACGTTTTAAAAAGAACATACCTTTAAATTTACAGAACCAATGTCAACACTGACATTTACTAAAGATCCAGGATAAAATAGGCATTCTAAAGACTTTCTGAGCAACACTATACTTAATTTCAAACGTTAATTATGCAGTCATATCCTTTTCAAGCATGATGTAACACTTAAAAAAATCGGTTAAGAAATAAAGTGAACAGACCAAAGTCTGCTTCGGTTTGCCTTCAAATAAGTAGATATGCACAGGGAAACCGAGGTAAATTCTGGTTTATTTGAACATTTAAAACTACCTTATTTCTTAACCAACGTTTTTGAGATATATAATAAAATACTTGGAAGAAAAGTGGCTTTGCAAATGATGTTTGAGATTAAATACAGCGTTGCAAATAAAGTTTTTTAGGCAGGGTCAAAAATGCCTATATTTTAAACATGCCCGCCATCTTGGATTTTCATTAATTGGCAGTTTTAATACTAGCTCTGAAAATTTTGAAACCTGTGTTTTTCAAACTATCTCAATTTATTAAAATTGGTGAAATTTTGCAAAAAAAAATCTATTTACGCAAACTTAACTTAAGGGCATCGAAAATTTATATAAATCGGTTACTTATAGACCACTCAATATTTCTCCACCTATGAATAGCCTCAAAAATGTTGCACTCCAAAAGTGAGGTTAGGGTGACAAAATAAAACGGTCAAATCTTAACGGTTTGACCTACGATGATGAAATTTTGGTAGTCATATTAGCCTTCGGGCCAGATTGTATTATAAAAATAAAAAAATAACATTTAGTGCCTCTAGGAGCCGGTAGGGGGCGAAATGTGGTTTTAGATTTTTCCATGTATCTCCCGAACGACTCATCCTGACCACTTGAAACTATGTGGTTTTGTAGTACATACTATTGCCAAACAGCCCGATATCACAAAAAAATGTTTTAGCCTGTGAGCAGAGGGCTCTGAACAGACGCCATTTTTTTGACAATTTCGAAAAAAAAATCTATTTACGCAAAAAATCAAAACCACATTTCGCCCTCTACCGGCTCCTAGAGGCACTAAATGTTATTTTTTTTATTTTTATTATACAATCTGGCCCGAAGGCCAATATGATTACCAAAATTTCATCATCGTAGGTCAAACCATTAAGATTTAAAAAAATATTTTGTCACCCTAACCTCACTTTTGGACTGCAACATTTTTGAGGCTATTCATAGGTGGAGAAATATTGAGTGGTCTATAAGTAACCGATTTATATAAATTTTCGATGCCCTTAAGTTAGGTTTGCGTAAATAGATTTGTTTTTCGAAATTGTCAAAAAAATGGCGTCTGTTCAGGGCCTTTCGCTCCGCTCACAGGCTAAAAATTTTTTTGTGATGTCAAGCTGATTGGTAATAGTATGTACTACAAAACCACATAGCTTAAAGTGTGCAGGATAAGTCGTTCAGGAGATACAGGGAAAAAACTAAAAACACATTTGGCCCTCTACCGGCCCTTAGATGCACTAAATGTTATTTTTTAAATTATATTATTTAATCTGGCCAGAAGGCCAATATGTGTACCAAATTTCATCATCGTAGGTCAAACCGTAAAGATTTAAAAAAATATTTGGCGCCCTAACCTCACTTTTTAACTACAGCACTTTTCAGGCTGTTCACAGGCAAGGTGATGTTAAGTGGTCTATTAATAACCGATTAAAATAGGTTTCGTAAAATCAGCACGGAGGGCGAATTTCAACTCTATGCCCCTCCACTATCTGCTTTACGGTCCAATAAATATTACCATTAACTTTTGGTGTACACAATTTTACTTGTTTTTGCGAGCTTTCCGACTATTAGGACAGAGTTTAGATTCTACTGCGGTGCTGATGATATATTCCAAATGCATAGCCAACTGCTAAACTCCGCTAACGCCTCCTGGCCCTGTCACTTCAACTTTACGCCCGGGCGCCAACTCTCTGGATTAACGGAGTTTCCAAAACTATGGAGGAAGTTTAGAATAATTGGTATAATTAAAAAGAATTCGGGGCAGGAAACTATACCTCCAAGTTTATAGTGGATAGCGCCCCGATTTCGATGAAATATTGGTCGAATTTATTAAGGAAACTGAGGTAAAATTGGGGTAAAGGCCAGAAATGTAATAAATGTCGAAAATATAAATAGTCTCCTAAAATTGATGTTGTTGACTTTTTTTTTCAAGTTCAGGTTTAAATAACGTCGAGAAAATAAAAATGCACTCAAGCAGTCAACAAAACTTCGGGAAAGATTTTTGATAATTTTGACATCCCTTGTAATATAACTAAAGAAAAATTACTACGCTAACACGGCTTTGATATTTTTAACTGAAAAATGTTGCAAGGGTACTTTATTGTATCAATTTTACAAGCTTTTATTTAACTTGCAATGAATCTATGTAGATATACCGGGTGACCCAAGGTGAGTAACCTATTAGAATATTTTGAAAACTATATAATGGAAACTTTTTCTATTCTAACATAAGTCTATGTAAACTATCTTTATGAAGTACTTTCATATTTCTAGTGTTGCCATTTGCGGGAAAACTTGGCAACAACTTTCTTATTTTAAACTGAATAACCTGCATATTTTTGCATTTTGGGATTCTACAAAATATTTTAGGTACATTTTATGTATAATGATCTATACCTGTTCAACTGTTTTTAAAATATTGACTGGTGAAAATTGACATTTTTTAACTTTGACACCCCGTAATATAGAAACGTTCAAGGATAGAGCAAAACGGTTTTTATATTCGTGTCTTGGTTTTTCACAAGCTATTGTTTTATGTCTATACCCAGGGTGAAAATATTCCAAGGTTAGTTCAACCCTGGGTTAAAAATCGTATAAAACGATAGCTTGTAAAAAACCAAGATAAAAATGTTAAAACCGTTTTGCTCTACCCTTAACCGTTTCGATGTTATGGGCTGTCAAAGTTAAAAAATGTCAATTTTCACCTGTCAATATTTTAAAAGCAGTTTTAGAATCCAAAAATGCAAAAATATACAGGGTAACATGAACTTATCTAAGAAGAGAAAGTTTGAAAAGTTTCCATTGTATAGTTTCCAAAATATTCTAATAGGTTACTCACCTTGGGACACCCGGTATATGTTGGTTCGGGTGGAACCTTGCAACTAAATTTTGACCACCTTCCCGACATCCGATCGGCTCCAAATTTGGCATGCTTATATAGTTGCGGTGACAACATAAGAATATAGTGTGATGAAATTGACAGCTCCCCCTTACTCGAAGGGGGTGGAGGGGAGTATAGTGGAAGTAGGCCCTATTTCGTTGAAATTTAGTTTTTTTCTGGGGCACTTGAGGATGGAGATAACGAATTTTTAATCAGATTTTAAAAATTCAATATGGCGGATTCAAGATGGACGATTTTTGGTCATCTTTTGCTAACCAACTTTAACTAACTTATACACATCCGATTGCCTTCAAATTTGGCACACATTTATAGTTCCGGTGAAAATACAATAATATGTCATTATTAGGCCCCCCTCCCCTCTACGAGGGGAGTGGAGGGGGAAAACACCTAAGTTTGTCTGATTTCAGCCAAAATTGGTATACGGTGGCTTTTGGGGATAAGGAATAAGAATTTTTGATCAGATTTTGAAAATTCAATATGGCGGATTTAAGATGGCCGATTTTCGGTCATGGTCATAATATGGTATTCTCAGGTACCCATCTCACTCTAACGAGGGAAGTTGAGGAGAAAAAATTTAGTTTGTTCTATTTCAATCAAAATTGGCAGACACGGGTTTTTATGGAGGGGAATTATGAATTTTTGATCAAATTTGAAAATTTCAATATGGTGGATTCAAAATGGATGATTTAGGGTACAAATCTAAAGGTGTGTGTTCAAATTTGGTATGCGTTTATAGTTCCGGCGACAATGCAATAAAATGGTATTATCAGTTACACACTTTCCTCTAACGAGGAAAGTGGAGGGGGGAAAAGATTTATTTTGTTCGATTTAAATCAAAATTGGCATACAGGGATTTTTCGGGAAGATGATATCAATTTTGAATTCCACTGTAAGATTTTCAATCTTGATTTAAAAAATATTAGCCGATAACAACTGTACTTAAAGAAAAGTTTGAATCGTCCCTCTTTTTTTCCAAAGCCCTTTTACAGTTTGTAATTTAGGGAAATTTATTAATTATTATTAATTTTATTTAATGTTGGTTTATTGTTATTAAATTTATTATTAAATACAAATTAAGTCCTCTTCTCAATTGTGTTGTGGACAGTGATTACCTTTATGTGTATGTTTTGTAATTCAAGCCAACACGAAGACAAGAAATAATCCAACGAAAACTTTTTCCTTTTCGAAACAACGAGAAAAGTTTTCTTAAGGTTTTTAACAGTTTTTACCCTTTGTCCCTGATTAAAAAGACACTTTGTTTCGCGGTGAAAAGTTTCTTTGTAAAACGTGGCCAACAGGAAGCCTGCTAAATATTAAACTCACACTACTTTAGAGTCGAAGAAAAAGTTCATTTAAGTTTTCGTAGAGTTTTTTGCGGGAGGAGCAAAGGAAATTACAAGAGAGGTGTTGAAAGATTAAATTTACCTCTGAGATGGCGTTTATTCCAATTAGGCAAAAAATACGACTATCCACGCATCGCAGTCGTACATCAAATAAATACTTACCTGTGTAGCTATTCTTGAAATCAGGAAAAACCAATTATTTCCCTGAAACGCACAAATCAATAGGTCAACGACGCCAATTCCTTCGAAAATGAAACTAATAACAAGACTTTTGACGAAATTTAGTTCTACAGGTCTTTAAGTACATTGGTGTTATTTTTGGGAGAAATCAGCAACATAAACCAATAAGTTATTTTCTTTTTCCTCTCTCAAGAATAGCTACACTCGATGAAATATTTTTTTGCGTGTGAAAAACAGGTAAATATTCGGTGATAAATGCGACAAATGTTTTAAAATTGCCGGCGACTTTGTATTGTTCCATTGTCCATTGGAAAAAGAAATGAAAGAAAAATGTAAAGAGACCATGCATAAAAATAGAGAAAGAGTAACAAAATATACCTATTATACCTATTATTAACATTTTTAATTTCTTCCGTATATTTACTTCACTGTTTTTTGTCAAAGCTTGACATAATCTACTAACCACAAAAAATCTTTGAAAAACTGTCTGGCGAAATTATAAAGAGATACAACAAAATATCATCAAAACGAAAAGATCAAAAGATCTTGTATGGAAATAAAGAAAATTCAAACTTGGATGAGCATCCCACAAGGAACATACAAAGGACCAAAGTGAAAAGAGAAATGATTAAACGATGTTTCGCTCTGGATAACCAGCGTGAGCTCATCAGTGGTTTCACTGGTCACCCTCCCCATACATCATTAAACTCCACTCCGTACACTTTGATTTCCAACCTTGAATCACTCACAAATAGGCATCGTTCCGCACTGGTACTTATTCAAGTTACCTGATACAGATTCGTCCTGGCGTGTTAATATTTCCAATAGAATTATGCTCATACGGCAATTAAAACAAAAAAGGAAGTTAAAAAGCCTCCAAATCAGTTACTTCAACCAAAAAGAAACCAAAAAAAAAACGAAAAGATCAAAAGATCTTGGGTGGAAATAACGAAAATTCGCTGGTCACCCTTCCCATACATGATGTATGGGGAGGGTGACCAGTGAGCTTTTGATATTTTCATTTTTTTTTGGTTTCTTTTCGGTTAAAGTAACTAATTTGGAGGTTTTTTAACTTCTTTTTTTGTTTTAAATGTTTCAGGAGCATAATCCTATTGGAAATATTAACACGCCAGGATGAATCCGTATCAGGTAACTTGGATAAGTACCAGTGTGGAACGATGCCTATTTGTAAGTGATTTAAGGTTGGAAATCAAAGTGTATGATGGTGTTTATTGATGTATGGGGAGGGTGACAAGTGAAACCACTGATGAGCTCACGCTGGTTATCTAGAGCAAAACATCGTTTAATGATTTCTCTTTTCGCTTTGGTCCTTTGTGTGTTCCTTGTGGGATGCTCATCCAAGTTTGAATTTTCGTTATTTCCACCCAAGACCTTTTGATCTTTTCGTTTTTTTTTTGGTTTCTTTTCGATTGAAGGAACTGATTTGGAGATTTTTTAACTTCTTTTTTTGAAAATATCAGTTTATTTCATAAAATCGGTTTTACATGCAAAAATTGAAAAAACTAGAAAGAGAAAGCAATATGAGTTGCCCACCTTAGGTAAAACAACAACTGTCAAATGTATAGAGGGCCATTTAAGTCCGCTCATCCTGTGCAATGGTACCTACTATCAGCTTGTAATGTCCGGTAATAGATCAACAACTGTACAAATCTCTTGCCTGGTGAGCTCAATGAGTTTCCCGATCCTCTTACTGAAAGGTTCTGTAATAAACGCCTTAGAATTATCCTGTTTTAGCAATTATCTTCAGTACTTGTGGCAATTGCATCAATGTTGACCACCACCTTTAGTTGGTCTGAGGTTTAATTTCCCTTATGTTCAGGAGGTCCCGAAATCCATACCATTAACACAGTATTTAGTCGCCAAAGGAAATTCAGTGTGTATGAGTACCTGTAGAATTCCAGAGCCTTAAGGACTCTTTGGACTAGCATAACACACACTAAAAAGCCAGTTATCTTCTATCTTTAGCGCCCTTTAGCCTGCTGTTGCCGCCATTTTAATAACCAAATTAACAGGTAAAACATAAATTTTCTGTTAATTTGGTGTAAATATGGCCCCAATGGTAGGCCAAAGGGTATTAAAACGGTAGAGTTAACTGGCTTTTTAGTTGAGACAGTTACGTTCTATCATCCATCTTGCGCTTAGTTCAATGGCTAAAAGTTTTCTAACGTACTAACCGCGTTATGCATTTACCTCCGCCACCGATTCAAATGTTTCAATATTTTGAATTGGCAGTGAAAGAAATTTTAACTTTTTCGGAAAGAAATCAAAAAAGTGCTCCTAGCCGTGTCTTAGTTTTTACGAAATGTGTCAATTCAAACTTCAGCCTATTTTGATGTTTATTTGACTCCAAAAAGTATGGATATCACATGACCCGTTTTGAACGTCACTTCGACATTTTCTGAGCTAAGGTCAATGACAGAAAAAAAATAATCTCTACTTTTAAGAGGCTAAAAATACTTAAGTGAACTATAATCTCAAACTTAAAAACTTCCAGTCTGGCACACACTTACGCATGAATCAATCAGACATTTTGAAAATATAAATTTTGTTCGTTCCCTGTCATTATTTTTACTTGTTTGCTATTTTGTTTACTGATGCTATTATAATAAGACCCAATTATATTATATAAACCAAAGCTCTTGTAATAAATATGTTGCTTAAGATAAAATAAAAGTAAATTAAAAAAAAAAAAAATTTGTTATTTCGGGTTTAGGGAGTAAAAAAACACACAACCAATTTTTCTTAGGCGACGTTTCGCAACGGAATGTTGCTTTTTCAAGCCCTATGAGAACAAGCTTTATTAAAAATATGAAATTACATTTGTTTTTCCCTCGTTTTTTTTTTGGTCAATTTTAAAAAAATTAAAATTACAAATACTCAGAAATTTAGGTTAAGGTCAAAGTTGTTTTTTGTTTTTTATTTCAATTATATATATTTTTATTTCTTTAATTTTGTTGCTTAATCATCGGTGGCAAAAAGTAGGGTTAGGTTAGTTTTCAAGAGTGTGGGTGTCTCTGTCTGTCATACAAGGACAATAAAGAAAGCAACACTGGTACCCCCAAACGCCCAATTCGATCGTAGCTAAAATATTGTCCACACAGGAATGGGCTTTAACCTATAAAGTTAGGAAGAGATCCAACGACATTTTTCCCCAAATGCACTGTAGCCACAAAAAAATTAAATTCAAGATAAAAGGGTTAATTTTAGTTTTTTTTTTAGTTAATCTTAAAATACTCATGATCCACTCTGACCTAATTCCATGACAAGAACCTTAAGTCGAAAAGACACTCTTAAAATATTTAAAACGCATCATTATACATATTAAATTACAAACGTTAAAATACACTAAAAGACATTTTCAGTTTCCAAATTTTAACAAAAAAAATATTATCGCGAAAAATCGAAAAGTTGGAATATAGAATTAAATTTTGTAGGAATATTTAAGTGTTTTTATCAAATCTAATTTTAATTTTTTTCTCTTATTTTCATATTACAATCTCATTCCAATTTGCAACACCCTCTATTTTCTCTAAAAAGAATTAGCAAAAATTTCTTTTAAGTACAAAAAATGTCTGTATCTGGTAGTTAGCTTACAAAAGCTGAACCGTTCACTGCAGCCCTAAGTGGGCCTATTGTGCCCAGGAATCAACTGAGATTATAAAGATCTTAGTTAAAAACTGAACTCCTGCATATTACAAAACTTTGGTTTAGGCTTAATACATTGTCTTCAACTTATGCAAGATGAAGCTTTAGTGAAAGCCACGGCCCAAAAAATACACAAATACCCTCCGCATAAGTTCGGTCTCTGCCTCGACGAAAACAAATTTAAATTCGTTGTTGGTATAATGGACTGAACGTAATTGCTAAGCATTTATGGATACATTTACATATCAGAGGAGGACCTTTAACAACTTTTTGAATATGCAACGTATTAAATGTTGCTCGAGAGTTAAATACCTGAGGAAGACTGCCACACACCTGCAACGGCTCCTCCAAAAAAAATCGTAAAAAATACTTAAAATCTTTCTTTGTGCACTATTTAAAATAAAATTTTTAAGATAAAGTTGTTATACATTTTTGAAATTCTCGCCTGCACATTAGATTCCTTAAAATTTTTGAGGGGATGCGTTATCGTTTCAAGATATATACTAACCTTCTTTCTTTGTTTTTCGCAAAGGATTTTCACATTATTTATATTTTTCTCTCTCCATGATAGTTTTACTGATAACTGTTTCTTCTTTAAAAACAAATAAGAAAAATTAAAAAAGTTCGTCGATTTTTTCACAAGTTATTCAATCGCACATAACAAGGAAATACAGAAAGTTCAAAGATGGAGTGGAAACTTCTGTGAACTTCGTCAAACTTTCTCGCCGATATTGATCTATTTGAGCATTGCTAGACAGATAAAAAATATCGTGGATTCAGCGACTTGCAATATTTTATTCAGCAGTTAAAAATCTTGCTTTCTGTTTGTATGCGTCAGAAATATTGAAAAACTTTTAAACTCTGTAGTCAACTCTGTTTCTATTATCTTGATGTCTTGTACTTCCACATTTTATACAGTCAAGAATTCTTACATAGTTTAGGATATTTAATTTTTGTTTTTTTTTTATTCTTGGGATAAGGATTTGTGTAGTTTTTACAGTCTTTGATTTAACTTCGCACTCGTTTTTTGGCTTGCTTGCTTGCTTGCTTGTTTGTTTGTTTGTTTGTTTGTTTGTTTGTTTTTTGTTAATATGTTTGTTTCTTTGTTTATTTGTAAGTATTTTTTGCACAAATTTTGCAGATTAATTTTTATTAACTATTACATATCCGATAAACTTCAAATTTAGTACGCGTTTATAGTTCCGGTGACAGTACAACATTATAGAAAAACTTCGTTAATGGGGGCTCGTTAAGGGGGATAAAAGGCGCATAATTTTGGTCATCCCAAAAACGCCTTCTTTCGTACGGACTATTAACATAAGAATTTTGTTTGTTTATTTCTTTATTTGTTTGTTTTTTTGTTTGTTTGTTTGTTTGTTTTTTGTTAATATGTTTGTTTTTTTGTTTATTTGTAAGTATGTTTTGCACAAATCTTGCAGATTAATCTTTACTAACTTTTTACATATCCGATCAACTTCAAATTTAGTATGCGTTTATAGTTCCGGTGACAGTACAACATTATGGAAAAACTTCGTTAATAAGGGGTCGTTAAGTGGGATAAAAGGGGCATAATAGATAGTTTTTGGTCAAGCCAAAAACGCCTGATGGCTGACGCTATTTGCGTACGGACTAATAACATAAGAATTTTGACCTACGTAGGACATGCGAATTTGTGTTTTGGTGAGATTTCATTAAATTCCGCGCCCATTTCCAATAGAGTGACGTTACGCTCAGTATATACACAAGACACACCCAAGCATGTTGTTCTGTTTGAGCGTTCTTTCATGAATAATTGAATAAGTACCTGCTTTAAAATGCATTTGGAAGCAATCTACTTTTTCGGAAATTAATTAAGAAGTTATCAAAGAAGAAAGAAGAAAAAATGAAGAAGAAGCAGAAAAGTTTTAATTAAAAAAATCAGAAAACGAACAAATTATTTACATACGAAATTTCGGGTTGCTTGCGAATTTGCTGGTTACTTTGTTTATGAAATTGTCCAAGTTCTTGAGAATATGTTGCCTATGTACGCTCATCATAGCAAGGCCATTAAGGCGAGCTCCAGTCATCGTGCTCCTCAACAAGTCGTGCAAGGTAAGGCAATAAGAATCTTCAAGGCCTTCTTTATCTTAGGAAAAAAAATTTTCTTAAGGACTTCCACAACACTCAGTTTGGTCGATTCTCGATTTTCCTCCCATATTTTTTTCCAAAGCTCTATCTCGTTCTTCATATCCGAAATACCGTAAAGGTTTCTGAATTCCTCGCATGCTTCTTCAAGATATGTTGTTTATTTGCGCAGGATGTAGTTTTGATAAAGAAAATGGAATTGTCATAGATCTCCGCCAGAATTCTGAAGGGCTTTTTGCCAGTTGGTTGCTGCGGTGTTGTTCTCTTTCAACAGTACGGGGTATAGATCTGATATCTTCTGCCAGACCAATTTTTTCCGAATTAGCAGTAGCATCTTTCAC
The DNA here is from genome assembly GCA_963921995.1 of Oxystoma pomonae. Classification (NCBI taxonomy): domain Eukaryota; kingdom Metazoa; phylum Arthropoda; class Insecta; order Coleoptera; family Brentidae; genus Oxystoma; species Oxystoma pomonae. The sequence continues at coordinate 74,133,565 of OY998169.1, read as the reverse complement.
AATATCCTCTGTAACTTTTTCGGGATCGTCACGGTGGTTTTTGATTAGTATAATGCTACCAATATGCTGAATGTCCAAGGATATTGATTGGAGCACGTTTATTGGCTAATACAAGGCTAAAAGTAAACGAAGGTATGGAAGCTACTGCATGGAGCTTACAAGGTTTCTAAATCCTCCATTATAGCACAAATATTATCTTTAGAAACTCTGATGCTGTTGGGTTTTTCCGAGGGTTTTTTATTCCACCTTTTTTCGCATAACCGGGAAATATTGAGTATTGATTTCTGTCCAACGACTGAAAAGTATTAGTTTACAAAAATATTAATTTTAATTTTTAATCACCTTTAAAATTTACTTTTGTGTAAATTTAGTTATCAGTATCCGTATACGTATCGCGTTCGAAATAAAGCGGAAATACACTACATTTTTGACTTGTTTATGCGATGTTTCGAACGATGCCCGCTTTTTTGAAAGGTGCGATGACAGAACTGCTAACAGCAATCGATGCGTACGTTGGGATGGACGTAACGATACGTTCATCACTCCGTACGCATCGATTGCTGTCATCGCACCCGTCAAAAAAGAAGGCATCGTTCGAAACATGGCATGAGCAAGTGAAAAATGTAGTGTATTTTGGCTTTATTTCGAACGCGATACGTATACCGATACCGATGCGTTGAAATATTGACTTTAAGTGTCTATTATGAGGCCCTAGAGTAGACCTCGCGATTACAATAATTTTAATCATGAGTGTTAATGAGAGATTTCCTTCGAAGAACCGATTCTCAAAAAAATGTTTTTTTTATTAGAAACTCGTCTATTGCTATTGCAATCGATTTTGCGTCCAAGGCTTCAAGATCAACAAATCCGACGAATAATTCTTCAGTGTTGTTGGTTTCTTCATCAAAATATATTATACCAATGGATAGCTATTCAGTACCAGAGATGTCCGCTACCTTGTCTACTAAAATGCTATATGCCTTTGATTTCTTCACATTTTTGATGGCATTCGCCTTAATACGATCTCCACAAATACTAATAATCTCATTCTGGATATCAATCGATCGATAACTTGCATTATTTTTTCCTTGTTTAAAGTGGTTTTTTACAAGCATGTGTCCTGTACTATTCGCATCTTATGTAACCGTTCCAGGATTCCATCATTACAATTTGCCCTTCTTAAAGCTAGGTCTTGGAATACGCAAAAAGCAATGCAAGAACTAATCGATTTATGATTTTCCTGTTTTTCTCAAGACTTTCCTGAGAGTATTTGCTAATTTCCCCATCCATATGCACATTCGCAAGAATTAAGCTAACTGCCGTCTTATGAAAATAATGAAGAACCCAAAACACCTCTAACGGAGCTCAGATTTGGTGGAAACAGTGTACAGAATTTCCGGAATGCTCCTTTTCCACGTCTTTTAGGTGGAATCCAACAGTTTTTAAGTAATTATTATTTCCGCTTTTTTGGTAAAATCGAAGCTTGACCAACAAATTGACCGATCTCATTTTCATTACTATCATACACTGTCGAATCCTTATCCGCCTCGTCATCCAAATCTGAAACAAATTCGTATTACGATCACTCATTTCTTAATAAGAGGAGAGAAAGAAGAAACTCGACCCAGTTGATGAAACACAAATGTAAAATTAAATTTAAAAAAACTCTAGCATTTCACTCCCGAGATGCATTTAAAAATGTACAACAACCAAGACATAGCAATACGTCAATTTCCTTCCGTTAGCCTTTATTGGGAACAGCTCTCTTGGTTTTATATGGCGCACAGCTATAAAGCGTTTGTCTTATTCCCTAGCAGAAATCCCTTATTTATGACAGATGCGATAGCATCGATAGCAGCAGATATCAAAATAGTAAGGCAAGGAACTAGTAAGAGAACTACATATTATGGATACAAAGGAAGTTAAATTTACTATCTACCACAATAATAATAAATGCTTTAATTAAATAAGGAATAAATATCCAATGACGATGATGGAGTTAAACATAAAAATTTTTACCAAAGAAACTTTTAAAGAACAAACTTTTATTGAATGCACTCAAAAGTAGAAAATAATTTGTTATCTTTCTTATACCATAATAAAAGCGATGGGTGCAAATTAAAAATTTTAACTTTAGGTATCGTATATCGGTCACATCGACGATTCACCTAAAAAACAGTTGTATAACTCTATAACCTGAGGGCATTTTCAAAAGCTTGGCAAGCTCGGCAATCTCACCCGTTCTCAGCTTTTTTAGATAAAAGCATGTTTATCATTCGAATAGAAGAAGAATTTTGTTCTTCTTTGTCACCATAAAGTTAAAATTTTTTAATTTGCGCCCATCGCTTTTATTATCGTATAAGAAAGTTCTTTCAAAGTTTTTTTTTATAAAAATTATTTTTTTTAATTTTTAGATTTGTACCCTAAATCGTCCATTTTGAATTCTCCATATTTAATTTTTCAAATCTGATCAAAAATTCATATCCCCTTCCCGAAAAACCCCTGTATACCAATTTTGATTTAAATCGAACAAACTAAATCTTTTTCCCCTCCACTTCCTTCGTTGTGTTGTCGTCGCTTAATAATACTATATTATTGTATAAACGTATACCAAATTTGAACACACACCCTTAATTTTTAGATTTGTACCCTTAATCGTCCATTTTGAATCCGCCATATTAAAATTTTCAAATCTGATCAAAAATTCATATCCCCTTTCCGAAAAGCCCCCTCCACTTCCCTCGTTAGAGGGAAGTGTGTACCTAATAATACCATATTATTGTATTTTCACCGGCATTATAAACGCATACCAAATTTGAACACAATCAGATGTGGATAATTCTAGTAAAATTGGTTAGCAAAACATAACCGAAAATCGTCCATCTTGAATCCGCCATATTGAATTTTTAAAATCTAATCAAAAATTCCTTATCCCCAAAAGCCCCCATATACCAATTTTGGTTGAAATCGGACAAACTTAGTTGTTTTCTCCCTCCACTCCCCTCGTAGGGGAGAGGGCTACCTAATAATGCTATGTTATTGTATTGTCACCGGAACTATAAATGCATGCCAAATTTAAAGGCAATCGGATGTGTATGTTAGTTAAAATTGGTTAACAAACGATGACCAAAAATCGGTCATCTTGAATCCGCCATATTGAATTTTCAAAATCTGATTAGAAATTCGTTATCTCCATCCCCAATCGGGCATACTTCAACTGTACCCTCCTCCACCCTCTTCGATTGGGGTGAAGATGTCAACTTAGTTACACTATATTCTTGTGTTGTCACCACAACTATATAAGCATGCCAAATTTGAAGCCGATCGGATGTCAGGAAGTTGGTCAAAATTAAGTTGCAAGATTCCACACGAACAAACATATTTACTTAAATAAAGGCTTGTAAAAAAGACAGAATTTTACCGAAAGGGAAAACTTTTGGATTTTTGGCCTACTCCATTAGGGAATATAAAGCTTACCTGTAACTGGTTTCGGAGTCAGTCCATCAAAAAGTCGAGTTTTTCACTACGACAAATTCATTGTCACTTCCGGCCCGGGCACCAGAGTAGATAGCAAAAAACAAACTTTACATATGCACCGAATTACCATAAAGATACGTAGCGTTTGTTTATCTTGTAATAAACTTTGCTACCGAGGTCATTTTATAGGTGGTTTTACTTTTGCGGAAACGCACGTGTTACCGTAGTATTACTATAATCGTGGATAAAAACTTCTAAAATAAGATAAATGTTAAATTCAGTCTGTTAAAGTTTCCCTTTTCTGCTGACTAGACTAGGTTTCTGTGAAGCATTGTTACTTCATAAAATATTTACTGTCCGATAATCCGAATTGCTTTATCCAGAAGTGTATATCCAGTGTTGTAGCTGAGAATAACTAAGCCTTTATCATAGATTTGGTTCAGGTTTGAATGTACGAGGCGGCCAAGAATAGTAAAGAGAAAAGGGATTACCTCGCATAAAACTGTCTGCAAAATACAATATTAACGCAATCAGCTGGAAACATTCTGACGTCATTGATACAAAGCTGTATCTTTGACTTTAAATCATCGAAAAGCATCAAAAACATGATTTTAGTAACTGTCTGCGGATAACCAAAGCATGGCTTTTTTGGTTACCGATGCAAAAAAAAAACTTTTTTTGATCACGGGTTCAAAAAAAGATTTCTGTCCGTTTTTTACCCAAAATTAAAGAGAAATAGCGGAAAATAGTAATACTGAAAAAATTTAATTATTCTTGCCTAAAAATTAAGCCATTTCCGCCAGTTTTCACCAAGTATTTACGAAAAAATCATTTAAAAACATCGTCACATTAAAAAGATACCAAAACTCATCTTTTTTTTAATAAATGCTGTTTTAGAGTTTGTTTAAATCTGCTACAGTTAAGGTTTTTAAAATATGCGGGAAGTCCATGATACAGACTGTATACGTTATAACTAAAACTCCTCGGGTTCAAAAAAATATTTCTGTCCGTTTTTTACCCAAAATTAAAGAGAAATAGCGGAAAATAGTAATACTGAAAAAATTTAATTATTCTTGCCTAAAAATTAAGCCATTTCCGCCAGTTTTCACCAAGTATTTACGAAAAAATCATTTAAAAACATCGTCACATTAAAAAGATACCAAAATTCATCTTTTTTTAATATATGCTGTTTTAGAGTTTGTTTAAATCTGCTACAGTTAAGGTTTTTAAAATATGCGGGAAGTCCATGATACAGACTGTATACGTTATAACTAAAACTCCTCGGGTTCAAAAAAATATTTCTGTCCGTTTTTTACCCAAAATTAAAGAGAAATAGCGGAAAATAGTAATACTGAAAAAATTTAATTATTCTTGCCTAAAAATTAAGCCATTTCCGCCAGTTTTCACCAAGTATTTACGAAAAAATCATTTAAAAACATCGTCACATTAAAAAGATACCAAAATTCATCTTTTTTTTTAATATATGCTGGTTTAGAGTTTGTTTAAATCTGCTACAGTTAAGGTTTTTAAAATATGCGGGAAGTCCATGATACAGACTGTATACGTTATAACTAAAACTCCTCGGGTTCAAAAAAATATTTCTGTCCGTTTTTTACCCAAAATTAAAGAGAAATAGCGGAAAATAGTAATACTTAAGCCATTTCCGCCAGTTTTCACCAAGTATTTACGAAAAAATCATTTAAAAACATCGTCACATTAAAAAGATACCAAAATTCATCTTTTTTTTTTAATATATGCTGTTTTAGAGTTTGTTTAAATCTGCTACAGTTAAGGTTTTTAAAATATGCGGGAAGTCCATGATACAGACTGTATACGTTATAACTAAAACTCCTCTGATACACTGCTGTACAATGTTGTGGTGGGGTTATCAACCCCCTGAACCTTAAATTTAGATTATGAACATCCGTCCTGTATTTGATTTTATGGTCGCGATTCTGGAAAGTGGCGATTTTTACTTATCACTTCATTTAAAATAAAAACACAGCATCCCTAATATTTATCCTAACGTTGTAAAAGAAACTGCGTCATTTTTTAGTAACATTTTGTAAATTTAATATTTTAAAGATATTCCGCAGGACTAGTTTACGGCGGAGCTAAATTGTTACCACGCGTACCAATAAACGTCAAAAAGTGTCGAAAATTCTCACCATGTAAAAGGAAAGACAGAATTTGTCTGACTTTTCTGAACAGTGACAGCGACATATTCCATGGCTATCTATAGTTTTATATGTTAAAAGTTTTAAAGGCTCGTTTAGACAAAAAAATGGGCTTAATAACATACATTTTTAAATAAAAAAAAGGGTTTTTTAGAAAAACACCCTACAAAAATTAAAACAGACATATTGTTTATTTACTAAAACAGTATTAAGAAACTAAATTCTAAGGAATCTTAGCAAATAGTCCTGACAAAAAACAGTTAGTGTAAACTTGTGTTTAAAAATGGTCAGATTTTTTGTAAGGGCGAGATTTTCTGACGATTTTTGAAAAATCGCGACCTATTTGACAAGTATTCCGGTGATTACTGATAATTATTTTGTGAAAAAATATTAATGAATGTATTGTTCTTCTTTGTTCCATATCAAACCATTTTGGATCCTTCAGTTTGTGGGAGATAGGTAAAAACTTCCTAATACCGTAAACGAAGCAGAGACACGATTTTTGGACCTTTTGAATGCGTTTTTTGTCGGTTTAGTCCAAACATGGTCCATATACTACATCGGCAAAGTTAAAACGACTCAAAACCAGAGTGTCACCTAATTGTATTTTTTGTTTAATTGTCAAAAGGTGACGGTGTGGGTAAAGAAGTTTGAGTGACATGTAGGCCTTTTCTAAATTTTTGTTAACGTGTTGTCTAAACCTCAGGTCGCTGTCCAACATTAAGCCCAAATTTCTAGCACAGTCTGTAGTATTGAGTTGGTTGCCAGAGGCTTTGAAGGTCATCTTTAACCATAGGTTTTGCCTTTTTATAAAATAAATCCACACATTTTTCCCAGTGCACATAATTCTGAACTATATGTATATTCCACCTCTCCTTGGCCGCTAAGGCAACCCCCTTTTTAAAGAATATTTCACACAAAAAACTAATTGCAAACAAAACATCAAAAACAAAGAATGCATTGTTGATTATTACAGTTTTAGTATAATTCAAGCAATTTTGGGTCAGCAACATTAAGAACGCAACACTCTTGCCCAACCCAACAGTGGCGTACGCAAGGGGAGGAAAATCTCCCCATGAACTTATCATCAACATTTAAAACGCGAAAAAAATTACATTTTTACTATATTTTTTTAAAATATTTTACAAAAAAACGTGAAAGAGGTGAAAATGTCTAAACAATTTTCTCTTTAAATTGCCAAGACTTTTCGCCTGTGGCGCTATTACATCAGTGATTTTTACAATTTTAATTTCATTTTAAGCAATTTTTTTCCAACAGCATTATAAACGCGAAAAAAAGTGCATTTTAGTATAATTTTCTCAAAATGTTTGCCCACGGTGCATTTGAGCCATAAATTTCAAGACATTAATTTGTTCTCATTATTTGAGACAACATCCGCCCTTGCTATTAAATATAGGTAAGTTTTTTCAATAAAAGCTTCGACCGCCCCTGTAGGTATAGCGTTGAATATCTCCTCCTAAGGCAAATATCTGCATACGCAACTGCAACCTAACACCTTCTTTTAAAAAAGCTGTGACCGCCCATGATGCAAATAAAAATAAAGAATAAAATGAAGAATACCGGCTCTTGTCTTGCAAAACTTGAAAGAATCACTAAATTGCATTAAGCATCTTTGAAATGAGTCTAGTTAATCTAAGACTTGCAACGAGCGTCTCAAAGGAAACAAGTTCTGGACATGGATTAATGTTTTTGCTTCTCGAAGAGAGGAAGCCAATATCTGTTTTTTTTTGGAGTTGTGTACGATTTATGATTTTGATGTTACGATATCTGTAGAATAATTTTTCTCTAACAGAGTAACTTATTTAAGTTTAAGGAACGCAGTAAAATAAATCTTGTAAGTTATATTAATTTCTTCTTTCTAATTTTGTCATAGCGCAATAAACATATTCTATTCCAAAGAAAACACAAAAAATAAATTTAATTCCGGAATAATTCTATTCTATTCTAAAAAAAACACAAAAATATATTTTCTTTGTTCATTGAAGAAAATTCAACCCTTACGTGTTGATTAAAGACAAAATAAAAAAAGTGCTTTGAGATATTCCTGAATAGGGACCTAATGTTACGTATTGGTTTTAAGTCTTGAAAAGGCCCCGACACGTCGACAAAAATATAATGAAAAACTAATAGGTGGTATCATTTTGGAACCTTGCCCATAAAATGTATAAACTACGACCGGAAACCCACCCAAATTAAAGCTTTCAAAAGTTGTTGTTTAATTTCCCAACACAATAATACGCGAGGAATAGGCTTTAAGTACGGAAATGATACGTTGCGTAAGCTTTGGAAACAATATTTTTTGACGAGTATCTTAAAAATGTAAAAATACTAAATACATAAGAAAAATGGCTCATTAGGAAAGTCAAAATAGTAGTTTTTAAAACTAGTGGCTAAAATAATGCTTTTTTACAAGCGCTGGTTTAAATTACGAGCGCAGCGATGTATTTAAAAACGCGAGTAAAAAAGAGGCACAGTTTAGCCGCAAGTTTTTAACATTATTTTTTTTAATACCCTTATCAAAAGATCCAAGAAAAACAGGAAAATAATTTTAAAAATTTCGAACAAAGACCACTTTTAGGCAAGAACAATTAGATTTTTTCAATATTACTATTTTCCGCTATTTCTCATTAATTTTGGGTAAAAAACGGACAGAAATATTTTTTTGCACCCGTGATTAAAAAAAAAGTTCATCGGTAACCAAAACAGCCATCTTTAGTTATCTTCAGACTGTTCCTAAAATCATGTTTTTGATGAAGGTATTAAAAAATTTACATTAATCAACCAAAAAAAAAACAAGTAAAACCCCAATTCTTTTCGTGTGCTTGAACTTTGGGCACGCAATAGAGAGCGTCCGCTGGTATAAAATAGTGTATTAAAGAAAACGACGTTTTGCTCACGAGCCAAAGGCGAGGTCTATAAGTCGAGCGAGTAAATAAGTTTCAGTAAATTAAAAAACCGTGAGCAAAGATAACACCATCAGTGTACCGATTTCAAATTGATTTTTTTTCGAAAGCAGTCGTATAAAAAATTATTTTTAAACGATATTTGACAAACCTCAAAATCGTATATTCTATGAAAATATTTAAGTAAAATGTTATTAAAGATCATTGTCTGGAGTTAATGATTTAATAATCTTGTATCCACTGTAGGCGAGTTAAAGGCAACCTAAATATTTGTTTTTCCAGAAAATCCCGTAGGCTTTTTTGGATAAGATTAGTTGCAATTGCGGGTTTTTTAGCAAAAACCACCCATGTCAATTTTCTATAAGGTGTCTTTCTTAAAAGAGAATTGGCCAAACTTTAAATATAGAAGACACATTTTGTAAAAACTAATGATGGGTTTAACCAAATTTTATAGTGGATAAGCACAATTTTAGTATATCAAATAAACATTGGCAAAGAAAAAGAAGAACAAAAAAAATGTTTTTCTTTACCCAACCTCAATAGGTTAGGTATTCTTCTTCTTCTAAATTTAAGGTTTTGTAATATCAGTTGAAATCAATCACTCCTATTTTGAGGTCAACCAACTAAAATTCTTTTTTTGTTTTTGACCTGGAAATTTGGTTAAAATAACGAACTTTAAAATTATGCTCTGTGTTTATTAATTGTGAACAATAATGTATTTAACATTATGATTATGAACAAAATTGTGCTTAGGTTGTGAATTATTAATATGAAAAGTTGGGATAAAAAAAGACAGGCACCTATGCTGCTCTCCTAATTCAACTAACTGCTTGGCCGTTACTGCGTTTTGAATTGGAATGGCAGTATGTGCCCAAAATGTTTACTGTTAGAAAATCCCAGAGTTGATTTTTTTATGAACATTTAATTAAAAAAAGCGACATTGGGGTTTTAATTTGTAAAAGTGTTTAGCCTCTACAAAGTTTTGCTTTCAAAAACAAAATAAGATAACTTAACTAACTAACTTAATTTTAATACTAATTAAAATGAAGCTCCCAGGGGTATAAAATTATCTTTAAGTTTAGAATCCTATTATTATATCCGGCCAAAATCATTTGGAAAAAATTCAATATTTAAGTACCAAACAAAAAATAAATATAATATAGGTAAGTCTTCCTCATCTAGAATTAAAATACCGAAGGCGACAGTAATGAAAAAACTGCTTACTGAAAGACATTTTAGCTAGTCTACAATCAATCAATCAATCAATCAATATCTTTATTTGCTTCGTAACTTTACAAAATAGTTTTAGCATTTTCATAAAATCGGTCTCAGTTAGGCAAGATCTTATTTCTTCTATTATTATAAAGCTACTTAATTTAAAATATCTTAAAATATCTCACATACACACACACCCATACACACACAATTTAAGACTTTAAAATAACATAAGACTTAAATACTTTAAAATATCACCAACAAGATCGAAACATACATATCTTCTGAGAACAAGTACCATTAACATCAAAATGTAGCTAAAATTTCCTAAAAAATGTAAAATATCAAATACTAATTCTAAAAATGTCAGTCATGTGACCAGGACCCACGGCACTAGCCAGACCAATGCACCCGAGGCCAATTAATAGGGAGATTTTGGTCAAGTTTTTTGTCAGTCTGTTACCCTTACCTTTATTCGGGGCAGGCGCATTAGCGCTCTATCAGGCTTTTACTTTTATTAAAGGTAACCACTGGCGCTAATTAGCATCGAATAGCGACTACCTTTACCGTTAAAAAGATAACCAACCAAACTTAATGTAATTCTGTGTTTTTGTTTTTTTACAGAAATTTCGATTTTATTTTTTATTAACCGTGTTTATAGTAATAGTGGGGACCTTTTTTACCGGTTTTTTTTGGTAGACAGGTGAGTAAGTACAAATAAGTTTGCAGAGGCTCGATTTCTTCTATTACTCCACCAAAGATATTTAGGTTGGAGTGTCCGTCTCCGACCCCTATCACTAAATTAATATTTTCCTCCATGATATGGTTAGAAAAGCAAATAAAAAAAGGCTTGAGAGAAAACAACAAAAGTCAATAAAAAAATAAGGTTATGTTTACCGCCAAACGATTGACTACGTTCAAAAACTCTATTTTTAACCTCTTGAAATAACCTTTACTTACGGTAACGGTAACCATAAGAGTAAGGAAATTTGCCGTTAAATTGCCTGACCAAAATCTCCCTAATCTCTAAAAATTCGTCTGTTAAGTATGGGCTGTGTTCCATAAGCTTGTTTTTTATTTCTAAAGTTATAATTTTTAGCCAAAAGAGAATCTTTTAGAACGAAGATTACTTTAAATTTTTGTTAAAAGAAATTGTTGAAAGTAACTTTTTAATAAAAACAAACAATTTAAATCGATACAAATGCAATACAAAAAAATGGGGTTGCGTTGATGACGATAGCTTAGGTGACATTTAAAAATAATCTTTTCTCTTAAATAAAACGGTTAAGTTTTGGACGGGAAAAAATCGCATCATCAAAAAAAAATTTAATTAAACATAACACTTTTCAAAAGCCAACGAAACCTATTTTTTGTAAAACAAGCGTAGGTGACTATTAAAAGATATTCTCGCCTGTATTCTGAATTGAAATCGGTACTCTGTGTTGAAAGTCTATATAAGGTGAAAAGCAATAACATCAAAGAACACCTAACGCGTTATCATTCAATCAGACAGTCTGGTGTCATGTCACTACCACCACCAACCTGTGATCACAAAAGATTAATTGTTTTTTTACGTAGGAGGAATTATCTGAAGGAAAACTTAATTAAAAAAATAAAAAAAATTTCAAAAGGGATAAACTATTATTTTTAATACGCTTTGGGTAATGAGTACCTAGATGTTAAATTGGGTATTTCATCATGTTACTACATTAACTTAAGGAATATTTAAAGATAAAAAAAAATACTGTTGTTTGAAGGTGGTACACAATAAGATTAAACATTGTCTTTATTTTTTACGATTGCTTGTATTTTATATACTAGCAAATGTTCAGTGAAACATGAAATTTACACTTAGTTGGCTTCGCACTTTCACAGTTGAAATCTGTTACCTCCAAAAAGTAGTATGGGTTTCCAAATATGCTTGAGGGTGACGCTCTGTTGAGAAAATACATTCTGATTCCTCTGTATGAATGTTAATTTTCCTCCCTCCCTGGCGACGATTTTTGCCTCTTATTCCATATGATGAAGATACTTTAAGGACATTGAAAAGAGCAAACTCATACAACAGCAAATCACCGCATATGCATGGACTGCCGAAAATTCATAAGAAAACATGCCTCTTCGACCGATAACCAGTTTCCAAAATTCTCCGACTTATAATCTTGCTAAATATCTTCTAGTCACTATCATTCGTCAAAAATTCAAATCACGTCGTGGACCACCTTAGAGACATTAACCTACAACCTGACGACCAGTTTGTTAGTTTTGACGTCGAAAGTTTGTACACACTACTGGAAGAATCATTCCAAAACAATGAACAGAAGTTACTCAAGGACAACCACCTCTCTGATAGAACCAATCTATCAATCAATGCCATTATGGATTTGTTGAAATGCAGTTTGCAGAATTCTTACTAACAGGAAAAGGAAAGATATTTTCGATAGGAAGATAGCCTACCCATGGGATCCCCACTTTCGCCGGTAGTGGCCAACATCTTTATGGAATCGTTTAAAGAAAAAGCTCTACGAACATTATGGGAGAGACCCAAACTATGGCTAGGATACAGGGACGACATATTGATCATATGGAAAAAGGGCAATACACTAGAACAATTTATTAATCATGTCAACGGCATTACATTAACTCTGGAAAAAGAAGAAAATTGTCAGCTCCCTTTTCTTGACGTTCTAGTCACCAAAAAGAATTTAACCATAACCACTTATATCGCAAACCAACTCATACTGAACAATATCTAAACTTCAAACCAAACCACTCCACATCAACCAAACTGGAAATAGATGTATTGATATAGATCGAGCCACCTATATCTGCAATACAGAAGAAGCTTTAAATAAAGAAAAGGCAAAAATTTGATCCGATCTGCGAAGAAACAGTTTCTCTTCAGACACACCAACACAAAGGACGATAGACATAAATACTAAAAGGAAGGCGACACGACACTAACAATTCTATACATCAAAGAAATCTCAGAAAAGATAAGAAGAATAAAAACTAAACCATATTGCCACAACACCAAGAACCATGCGAGTGTGGGGATATCTACATCGAAGAAACCAGCCGACCAATGGAAGTTCGCCTTACAGAACATAACACAAACACAAAAACTCGACAAGGGGAGACAACTGGATAAAAAATAGCTCAACATTTATCGCAAAATCAGCATCATATGGAATGGAAAGAGGCAAAGATCGTCACCAAAGAGGAAAATCTATTCAAACGAAACTTCAAAGAAACAGCATTCATACTTCACCAGATTCACCAGATTATCAGCTCCTTGTTTGGTTCAAATACTATTAATGGATCTGATACATAGTCAAAGTGAATGAGAATTCAGGTTGAACTCAAATACGTTTTTTTCGACTGCGATTATAAGTAGGCATATACCTAGAGTCCAAACTTGCTGTTGTTAAAAATATTAAAAATCACCATAATCGTCTCGCTTTTTAGCTGAAACTCAAATAAATATAGACAAAGTCACATAAAAATGAAATGCCTTAATTTATTTGAAAAACAGACATTAAAATAGACGAAAAAAAAACAGTACAAAACAAGTTTCTTAGTTCCTTTTCATTCGGCGTTAACACCTTAAGGCGTTTGAGGAATTTTAATTGTTTTTCAGGCAAACAACCTCTTTTCATCCCAAACAACGGAACTAATTAAGTAAAAGTTTGAGATAAAGTAAAATTTACAAACCAATTTAGCCGTAAACGCGTTTGCTTTTCTAATTTAAAGCGCTAAAGAGGGTATTTTAATCGAGATAAGCAGTCACAGTATTCCCAAAATTTAGTGAAATTGGTCCAAAGTCCTTGGCAAAGACCATTGTTTTTAAATGAAGCTTTTTTAAAAGGATGTTTTTTATTGAAGTAAAGTATTAGGTGGCATTTACATAGACCAACTTTCCTTTGATGTTGAAATGCCGAAAAAAGTTAGTGGAAAAGTCTCTGAAAATTTGTGTGAAAGTTCGCCGAAAATTGGTTTAGAGAAATATTTGTTATGTGAATTTTATAAATAATAAAAATAAATATCGTTGTCGAAAATCATTAAACTTAACTAAAAATAGAAAAATAAAAAAGTATAAAGATTTGATTTATTTAATTGAATAATTATCAACAAATATTAAAAAAACATAGTAAGTTATAAATAGTTGTGACATAAATTACAAACTTATTTAGTACCTCCGACAGCCAATATTAATAATATTTTGCTTGACGTCGGCTTTTTTTTACAGATGCAAAAAAAAAAATTTTGATCACTGGTACAAAAAAATATTTCTGTCCATTTTTTACCCAAAATTAAAGAGAAATAGCGGAAAACAGTAATATTGAAAAAAATCTAATTATTCTTGCCTAAAAATTAAGCCATTTCCGCCAGTTTTCACCAAGTATTTACGAAAAAATCATTTAAAAACATTGTCAAAATATCAAACTGTCAAATATTAAAATGTTGCAACAATGAACATCACCGAGTAAAAAGGCACATCGTCATGGAAACCATTGTTATTTCATTTACCAGCCGCCTTGATTTATTGTATAAAGATGGTGTATTGAGAGAAGTGCTCTTCGTTCAACATTTTTAAAAGTATTTTCCTGTATTTGTTGGATTTTTTGAAAAAGGTATTAAAAAAAATTGTGTTAATAACGCATTTCTAAATACCCACCTACGCTAGTTATTCAAACCAACGCTTGTAAAAAAAGTACTACTTTAGCCACTAGTTGTGAAAACTACTATTAGGGTAAAAAACCTATTATAGGTCCCGATGCCGCTATTCATATTTCGTAACGCGTTGTTGAGAGGGTTGGGATCTGTATTTTAGTACTGAACTACCCTAAGGGGAAAAATATAAAGGGGGCTATGGAATCAAATATTGCTTGCAAAAAGGGCAATACATATTCGGCCGGCTATATTTAAATAAGGCCGGGAACATTTTATAGTCTTGTAAAGGGTCTTTTTTCTGCATGCAAAAATGAAATGAAATCCTTTATAAATATTATACCTCTCTGTTTTTTGATATTATGGGGGACCAAAGGTCAAGAAGTCTAGACTTCTGATTGGATTATTATTTAATCAATTGATATCCATACTAAATCCGAAATTGGATAAAGTTTGATTGATCCTTCAACTTACTTAATGAAAAAGGGATCTAATCAAGAAGATGTAGCCTTTCCACTAAGCAACACCGTTCTCAACTAAAAAGCCAGTTTACTCATTTCCGTTTTAGTATCCTTTGGCCTATGAAAATCCATGTTTTACTTGTCAATTTGGTTATAAAAATGGCAGCCACATTAGGCTAAAGGGCACTGAGGCGGTAGGAGTTAACGGGCTTTTTAGTTAAGAACGGTGTTGCACTAAGTAACTAATCTCTTATAGAGAGATTCGCAATTGATATTTCCGTAAAATGGACGCGATTCTTCAAAAATCGTCAGAAAATCTTGCCCTTACAAAAAATCTGCCGATTTTTAAACACAAGTTTACACGAACTGCTTTTGTGTCAGGAGTAATTTGCTAATATTTCTTAAAATTTAGTTTCTTAATACTGTTCCAGTAAATAAAAATTATGTCAATTTTATTTTTTCTAGGCAGTTTTTGTCAAAGCCCTTTTTTTTATTAAGAAATACATATTATTAAGCTTATTTTTGTGTGTAAACCAATCTTTAAAAATTTTACGATACGAAACCGTAGATAGCCATGGAATATGTTACTGTTACTGTTACTGTTCAGAAATTTTGTCATTCCTTTTACATGGTGAGAATTTTTGTCACTTAAATGTCTATTGGTACGCGTAGCTTCGCCGTAAAACTAGTCCTGAAGAATTTATTTAAAATATTAAATGTGCAAAAAGTTATCAAAAAAATTACGCTGTTTTTCTTACACCGTTAGGATAAATATTAAGGACACTGTGTTCTTATTTCAAATAAAGCAATAAGTAAAAATCGCCACTTTCCAGAATTGAGATTTGTGATATTTTTCTGTCATTTCTGAAGAATCGCGAGCGCTGTATGTAATATTGTGTTTATCTGGTTTATCCTTAATAAAAATAAATATAGCTACTATCAAATTTGATCTTATTTTCGCTGGTTCAAAAACTTCCTAATGATCATCTTTAGCCGTAATAATACACACGTCAAAATATAAGTTGGCGCTTTTGATATAGGCGCTAGCGCGTACTGATAAAAAAGTATGAAAAATTACGGTTGCTTTTTAAAAATCAACTTTGACAAAAGAACATATTAGATATTTTCTTTTCTATTTATATGTGAATATACACTGTCCGATATGTAAATTGTAAGATAAATTCACAATCTTTTTGTAAAATTACACGCAGCAAATAATTTTACAGTATTCACTATGGTCACACGGTAACCAATCATTTGATTGTTTACATTCGCGTACACAATTTCTTCTACGACCACAAAATGTTGACCACAATTTCATTGTTCTTTTTTTCTTAATTCTGTTTCATATTTTCCTCTCTAGAAAGAAAACAGTTTATCCTGATGGAGGCTAACTACATCTCCTGTTAGTCATTTTCCTCTCTGGAGGAGAGGAGAGGAGAAGTATTTTTCTCGTTGGAGAGAAAAATAAAAACAGTAATATACGTTTGAAATATAATACTTTCTAAACAAGTAAATAGTGTAAATTTGCTTATTTAACTATGTTTTTCCCTAGGAAAAATATTAATATAGTCAACTAAAGTCTGATAAGTCGCATTGTTGATTTTCGAATTTATTTATACGTTTTTCTTTCTTGTGTGCGTTTAATTGGTGCTTTCCGCACCGGCGATCCCTTAGGAGGGGTTGAGGGGAGGAAAGTAGGAAATCACAAAATCAAAAATTTCGGTCAAAATATTACGTCATATTCCTCCCATAATAGAGACCTTTTGCACCTGTAATTTTGATGCCTTTTTACTTTATCGCTTATTTCGGGCATGCGCAGTTACGAGGTAATAACGGAATCCCTTACTAACCGATAAAGTTTGACGTTACCTGCGGGAGAATACCGTATCCCTTATAATTGACATGGTTGCCGATAGTAAAACGTTAAGTAGAAAAATATAAAATTTAAATTGATTTTTGAATGCAAATATGTTCTGTATTCTTTTTAATTGTAAAGATAAGTGCCAATTTTTATTTAATCATTTTCTTTGGCTAGAATTTCGTAAGAAATGTAGAACATTGATTTGCACTGGCAACTATGACAAGTGATTCCGATTTGTTTATTATAACCTCCATTTTCTCTGTTGTGTTTTTGAGTTTTTAAAGGTTAATAATAATTAAAATTCACGGTAAAAAACACAAGAGTAAGATATTCTAAATGAAAAATATTATTGGACAAATTCTTTTTGTAAATCTTTATAATAATAAATACCGCATAAAGTGGGCCATAAACAAATCAAAGGCAGCGTGCAAAAACTAAAAATGCTGTCTTAAAAATAACGTGGGATGTTAGCTACGTCACAACGCGTTATTAAGCGATAAAGTCACCTAACGGGGATTTTTTATAAGAGGTGCAAAAGGTTCCTAATATTCCTAACTGTACGTAAGAAAAAAACAATATATAACCGAAATATACCAAGGGCGACGCGAAAATAAATGCGATGTTAATATTTTGGTGAACGCGCTAGTTAACAATAAGTTTACAGTTTACGACAAATTTGATCCCATTGAAAAAAGAGGTGAAGTATTTTCTATTACTACCCAAACAGTAGAAATTGTCCATCGGACAGCCATTTTTTGTCCAAAACCGCCCGCATTGTCCATGGACCATTTATGCATATCCATTGGACAAAGGTTTTTCCTGATACAATAGGTGACAAAGGACTTCCAATTTTGATCCATAAATAACTGCTTTTTTCAGTTAGTTTTTGGATATCCAATGGATCACGATTTTTCTTGGTCTATCGGACCAAAAATAAACTCTGTCTGACGGACATTCATTTTGCGTCCAGCAAAGTGATGTACTTAATATACATTGACTCAACATTGAATATTTATCAAAAAATCCATGTCAATTGGGCTTGGCCTAGTTGGCACATTAATAAATACAGTCATTTATCCGAACTGTTTTGAATATCCAATGGAACATGTTTTTTCTTATTCATTACCAGCAATAACATTTCTCTCATATCTAGCCGAAGTAAGTATTTTTCATTATTTTGGATTAGTTGGTATTTTAGTATTTTAATACTCATCTAGGAACTCGATCCGCAAGGATTGACAATCAGACTTATGATGTTGGCGTGGTTCAAAAATATAGGTACCTATATACTTATATATTGAAAATATCGCCGCTTTTGACAAAACTGTCCACTGGATATCCATTGGAACAAATAAGTATATCCAGTGTACTAAGAAAATAAGACCAATGGATAAACATAGTAATAAAGATATTTTTTGGATAGCCAATGGATAACTTTTAAACAGAATTTCGTTCCACTGGATAACCAATGGATTTAGTATTAGTGGTACAATAGTCAAAATATTGAAACTTTTGGACTTTTTTGGGATGTCCAAGAGCCGTCCAACGTTTTGACAATTGTATTATCCGATATGCCTTGGACAAAATTTCCTACAGAATTGGTTGTCCAATGGACTGCTGCATTGTCCAGAACAGACAGAGTTGTGCTGTCTGGGTCTTCCAAAAGTATGTTAGGGGGGGAGGAGTTAAATAAGATTATATTTAACACAAAAAAAATCAGTACGATTTTTTCAAATTCAGTACGTTTTGGGCAAGAAATTCAGTACGTTTCATTTGACAGGCGCGGCAATGCTGTCACTGATACGGCCGCTAGCGATGCTAAGCTGGGATATCGTTACGTCGCGTCGCCTGACACGGTAGCTGAAATCGCGTTAGTCGAGGTGGAAACGCCCATCTTTGCCGGTTTTCACCAATGAGAGCACTCGATTTTAGAGCTACGTTACGTTTACTCGGTGGTTTGGTTTTTATTCCCTATTAGTTGGTAACATGGCATTTATCATCCCCCTTCTACTTTTAAGGTACTTAACTTGATTGACCCCATTTAAAACAAAGAGAAAACTAAAAAAATACGCTCCAATTAATGTCAGAAATGCGACTTATTAGATTTTGGGCGACTATACCGGTCGCAGTCTACATCGGTCACAGTCTTCATCTATTAAGAAAATTAAATGCACGCCCTAGTCACCTATAGCAGTAATTCCAGATATATCAATCCGAATAATTGAGTTCGGATTGTGATTTAGTTAATGTTAAATTCATGACTGGTACGAAATCAACGAGTTGGAAAATACACGGCCGAAACACAATGGCGGTCATTTCCGCATTTGTTGCTTGAAATGTCAATATGAATGCGCCGCCAATTTTGGTAAAACATGATTTAAAATTGGCTATTCATGCTTTGAAACATTAAAACGGTCTTGCCTTAAGGCTATAGTTTCTCCCCAGATTTTAAGTAAAAAAACAAGTACAACTGGCAACGCCTTGTTCTTTAATTTTTTAATCTTTTGCCAGAGTGCACACGGAAAACCAAACATCAGAATTAGCTAAAATTTTTCAGGGGTGATCATTTTTAAATGCTTAACAAAAATATCAGAAGGATTTTGCAAAATTTTCAATTTTTTTTTTCAAAATAAAAGCTCTGGTGCTGTCATCTATCATAAAAGCCTCAAAATAATTGCGGTTTAGAACAAACCCGATTTACAAAAAAAATAGAAAAATACTCACAATTTCCTCTGGATTATATTTTTCCTTTTTATATTTCCTTGCTTTAGCGAAAATAAAAACTAAGTTTCCTTTTTTCTAAAAGCCTGTGCATTCCGGAAAAGAAAACCGATAAATCAATCACACTTCATTGAATCTCGGAGACACATGCATTTCAAGTGTTGGCCGATAGATCGCAGAATTTATACGATTCCATGGTAACTGCAGTTGTTTTGTCAACAAACTTTAAATCGGCCGCAGTGGGATAGCAGAGTATTTTTACGTTTTCTGACAGAAAACCATTCGAGGTTATGTTTATCTTTCAAAGATAGGTTTCCAAAACATTGTTCTAAAACAAATATGAAACCACTCCGCCGAAAAAGGTCTAGCGCTGCGCGGGCATTACCCCAAGTCCATCAAAGAACCAAGAGAACTTTACTGGCTCGCTAACCCCACACAGTACCCTCTCCATACAGGCCGATCAACTCCTACCAATTTAGTGTCCTTTAATCCACCTTGGCCGCTATTGTCACTCAAAAGTGACAGAAAATCCATTAGTTTTCTGTCAAGAGTTGATTGGCCTATGTGGAGAAGGTATCGCATTTTTTTTAAATTTAAATTATTGCGGCATAGTTATGCGCAACTGTACTAGTGAAATCTTGGAGTTCTTTCTTTAGTATTTTACTTGGTTTTTTAGCGGCGTAGAACGCGAAAAGTCAAAATAAGTAACCTAACCCCAAATTTTTGACACGGTGCTAAAAAATCTCTGGTGTCCCACTGTGGATAAACATAAATAACCAGAGACAACCTAATAACTTACGGAGACTCACAGAAAGATAGGGCCGCGCAGGAACTACGTTCCTGAGAAGAATTTTTTTTTAACTTCTTCTTTGTTTTAATTGCTTTAGGAGCATAATCCTACTGGAAATATTAACACGCCAGGACGAATTCGTATCAGGTAACTTGGATAAGTAAGTACCAGTGCGGAACGATGCCTATTTGTGAGTGGTTCAAGGTTGGAAATCTAAGTGTATGATGGTGTTTAATGATGTATAGTGGAGGGTGACCAGTGAAACTACTGATGAGCCCACGCTGGTTACCCAGGGCGAAACATCGTTTAATCATTTCTCTTTTCGCTTTGATCTTTTGTGTGTTCCTTGTGGGATACTTATCCAAGTTTGAATTTTCGTTATTTCCACCCAAGATCTTTTGATCTTTCGTTTTTTAGTTTCTTTTCGGTTGAAGTAACTGATTTGAAGGTTTTTTTTTTACTTCTTCTTTGTTTTAATTGCTTTAGGAGCATAATCCTACTGGAAATATTAATACGCCAGGACGAATTCGTATCAGGTAACTTGGATAAGTAAGTACCAGTGCGGAACGATGCCTATTTGTGAGTGGTTCAAGGTTGGAAATCTAAGTGTATGATGGTGTTTAATGATGTATAGTGGAGGGTTACCAGTGAAACTACTGATGAACCCACGCTGGTTACCCAGGGCGAAGCATCGTTTAATCATTTCTCTTTTCGCTTTGATCTTTTGTGTGTTCCTTGTGGGATACTCATCCAAGTTTGAATTTTCGTTATTTCCACCCAAGATCTTTTAAACTACGTTCCTGTAGCGCATCTCTTTCTATATGTTCATAAAAGAAAGACAGAACATTTTTCAATGTCGAAATATATTTCACACAATTTTAATTTAGTAACTGCCGGTTTTTGCCACAGCTTGTCAAAGTCTGTCAAGCCTAGCAAGAGGTTTTTTTAATTTTCAAAAGTGAGTTATTTTAATTAGTTTTGGTTGGAAATCGCACGAGTTTATGGGATTAGCTATATGGTGGATAAACAACTTATTGTAAAGTTTAAAATTCCATTCAAATTAAGCTGGATCACTACCATTAAAGCTAAAGAGCATCGGACTATTTGAAGAGTGCTGAAAATTGGGGTTCAGATTTTTGCGAACCAAATCCCTGAAGAAAATATTGTGATGATTTATACAGAGTTAAGCAAGAAGATAATAGGTTAAAATACAACAAAAAAAAGAGATATAGGTTAAAACATTTATAAAATCTGTAAGACTTTTATACTGGGATTTTTTCCCATTTAATAAAATAAAATAACATAATAAAATGTTGTTACCTTTAATATTTTAGACTTTTAAAGGGTTCAAAAAACTTTGTAAGCTAAGGAAAGTTTTTTAGCTGCATAGAACAGTACAAAGCTGGTTAAAGTTTGTATAGAGCTAAAACCTTTCGCGAATGCATTGCTTTTTTTTATTTTTTTTATTATTAAATAAGTAAGTGTCTGTAAAAAATTAACCAAAAGAATATATTTATTTTATTATGCGTCTGGCTGTATAAGTAGTTCCTTCCTGTATCCACTGACTGCGCTCGTGTCGCCGACAAACAATGTTCCCCAAGTATAACACAGTATCGGTCACTCTCGCGTAGCTATTACTTTATGTAAATAGAGTCTCCGCGTTGCCATGGGAAACAAATTCAATGACGTAAAATTTTGCAAAAAAATCAAGTCGACATAGTTAAATTGATTTCCTGATACAGTATTACTAAAAACAATTCCCCAGATTGTAACTACGACCTTAATAAGAGAAAACTATTAATTTTTAACAACATGTTACACTTCCGGTCACATAAAATGCGTACGCCGATTTTATATAGTATATTATGAGCCTCGCAACTCAGTAACCTTTTAGGTATTTCAAATTGACAAAAAATGTCACCGTCAGGTTTTGTTGTTGTCATACGCTTATATTTAAAAATGCCCCAACTAAACGAATTCACAAAAGCCCAAATTTTGGAAAAATTAGCGGTGGTTGGTCAATTCAAAGAGTAGCGGCCCATTATAGACAAAACTGCAAGGCTACAATTGTGAGAATAAGAAGCAAGCATCAAAAAGAAGGAACTGTTCGACGAAGGTTACTGAAGAAACGTTTTCGACGAAGGTTACTGAAGAAACGTTTTCTTGTTTTCTCTAATTTACGTAGTTTTTTTAATAATTTCTTTTTGATTTTGAACATTTTTTACTTTTGATACTTTTTTCTTATTCGAACAATTGCGGTCTTGTTTAATTCATTAGTACAAGATATTAATCTTATAGTAAAGTGTGACCAGTCTCCTTATTTTTGTGTTTTCTAACCTATAATTCAAAAACGTCAAAGTCAGTTACAATAAGCAACGCAATTAGCCAAACTTAAATTCAAGAGACCTGCAGCTTACTTCTGCTGTACGCATTTTATGTGGCCGAAAGTGTACATCCTTTTGGTAACACAAAAGAAGTTGGGCAACCAGGTCTTTATAGTTTTCTATTCTACAGCTTCCCAAAAAAAAATTTCCGCCATTTTAAAAAATCTTTATAACCGTTTTTTCTCCATTTCTATTGGTCGGAGGGGAAAAAGTCTGAGAACAAATATATTCGGCGAAAAATTTTCAACATTTTTGTCCAAGTGCTCAACTTTCTATTGGTTTCCAAAAAGATATAGGGCCAAAGTTACAAAAAATCACTTTTAACGTATTTTAACCGACAAAAAGTGATTTTAAAAAAAAACTTTTAATAAGAAAGTTGTAGATCTCGGAAAACCCCTATAAAAATACGCATATTATTTATAATTAATTAAAGAGTCTCTGAGCTACAATGACTGAAAGTCGGTAAATTTCTTTCATATTATTATTTATAGGAAGAGCACTACAATTAACGTATCAAATTAAAGCTTGTGATGTATGCTATACAAATGACCCAGACTGACAGACTGATATTTAGTAGGGTACCGATAGTCAAGTCCTTTTGGATAACGGGCCATCCATGCATCGCGTGCATAAACGCGACAAGATGGGTTGGTAGAAGTACTATTAAGTGCTAAATGGGAGGGGGTAGGGGTTGCAGGGGGGGAGGGGTCAAAATTTGGAAAAATGGTTTCACATAATTAATGGTAGTACAGTCAATTGTCATTTGAAGTCGAATAAAGCCGGACAGGCTGAGTTTTTTGTATGTTTTTTGGGGGTCTGAAAGTAAAATTCCCAAGTCTGTATTTCCACCTGTCCTTGAGAACTATCCGCCATTTTGAAAAAACTTTGAAACCGATTTTCTCCATTTCTGTTGGTCGGAGGCGAAAAAGTGTAGAAAAAAAATGGCGGATGGTTACCGAGAAGTGAGAGACACACAAACTTAAGGATCTTACTCTTAACCCCCCCCCCCCCAATAACCCCGGATTTTTTTCGAGGTACCACTTTTATTTATGACAATTTTACTGTACTAAATATGGGGATCCACAAGTATCCCCTCTTTAATTTTAGAGTCACTGATTCTATAGAACTTTTAAATAACTAAAAGCATGGCTTTCTTTGTCCATGACCTTCACAACATTTTTCATAAATCCTAATTTTATATGAAGTGGCGGTAGTCAAATTTTTTTTTGTGATAACTAATGGCGCGCTGGCGCTGGTTACATTTTTTCGCTGGCTCAAAACACTCTCTTGGTGACCAAATTTTCTTTTTATAGTGATCCGGTCGTGCTCGACTATCCCATTCGCAGAGAAAGCAACAGTATTTGGTATAACCTTGCTGCATTCCAAGCAATTGATATAATAAATCCAGGTATTTCCCATTTAATGGTCGAATTTTTCCAAACATTAAGAGAGAGAAAACTGGAGCTGAATGAGACTTTTGAACGAAGATTGTTAATAAGTATGATAAAATAAGTAAGATTTTGCTATTTTGGTTGTTCCTCAGTGTTATCATTTAAAAGGAAATGCACCATCTATGTAAATAAGGCATTCCCTTAAGGCACGACCCTGTTCAGGAACTCCCTATTGGCTATGCCTTACTACTTTAATCCACGAAACTACTTGCTATTAGAAAGTTTTAGTTACATAAGGTACGCAAACGCTGATTTTTGGTTCCAAACATAACTAGTTCCCGAATAACCGAATCCGTTTACCTTACCCCTGAACAGAGAAGATGTCACATTTTCAAAATCATACGAAAATATGGGCATACAAGTACTTTAGAGTGCTAAATAATCAGTGGCGGATACGTAGCTGAAATTCAGATTTTTAGTTTAAGGTTTAAAAAATTTTGCATGCGGCGATATAAAGTCCTTGATTGTTACAATTTTAGTTTTTTTCCGGTTGAATAGCAAAAAATTTTGCCTGCGACGTTAGTACACGTTGATTGTTATAATTTTGTTTTAAATTTAAGTCATTTTTGTCAGCGTTATTTACGAGTAAAACATGACATTTTTAGTATATTTTTTACAGAAGTTTCGCCCGCATCTCATTTATGACATGATTTTGTCAACCAATCTAGAAATGAGACCAGATTCCATCCCAACCCTCCTTGGCAGCTAACCTAAACCAATTTTTTTTAATATTTCATAAAAAACGCGAAAAAGATCAAAATTGTTGGAGAATGTTCTACTTAAGCTGCAAAAAAATTGTTACAATTTTAGCTATTTGAAATCAATTTTAAGCAGTTTTTGACAAGGGTGCTTCAAACGTCTAAAAAATTGCATTTTTAGTATAATTTCCCAAAAATTTTCGCCTGCGGCGCATTTGTGTCATAATTTTAGCAACCTATTTTGTCTGAGGCGCTATGATATCAATGATTGTCAAAGACAAATTTTTGTCCGCAACATTTGGAACGTTTAAAAACTGATAATTTTAAAATAATTTTTTCAAAAATATTGCCTGCAGCGCATCTAAAGGATCGTGCATACAAGGCATAGGTTTAATCACTTAATTAGTATTTGGTTTTGTTATGGTGTTAGTTATAGTTTTAGTCTTAAGAATTGCACACTGGTCATACTTTTCTTTGTTATAGTCTCACAAGTGCATTTAACCTCACTTTTTTGATGTTTTGTTTTATTTACTTTTATTTTTTGCAGTTCGTTTTTAAAGAAAATAAGGTTTAATAGAATCAAATTTTTTTTTGGAACGTACAAAATACTTAGCAACCTGTTTTTTGATTTAATTTTTGAAATTATTAATTTCATTCCTGTTAACATAGTTGGGCGCCATACTTAAAATTCGGACTCGCGCATGCGCACTTATACTGGTTATAGTAATAGTCGTAATTTTAGTTATAAAAGTTGAAAGTTGCCAACTTTTCCTTAGGACTGTGACTGAACCTAAGACAAAGCATAATCAAAAGCATTATGTACGTTTTTACATTACAAGAATCTAAAATAGGAAGTAAAAAATTTTTTTGATCCTGATGATGGTATCTACGAAACGAAATTTCGGATTCAAATTTGCAAAAGACCATTGTGTTTTTCTAAACAGGTTGCTACAGACATATTTTGACAGAACTCAATTATCTCTTAAATTAAGGGAGATATCATCAATTGGTAATTTCGACCATTTTTTAACTTTCCCCTGTAGCTCAGAAACTACAAGGGACAGAATAAATCTATAAATATCAGTTTTTAAAAGCTCAAAAAAGTAAGACAGCAATGCGAAAACCGCATGTCTCTATCTTCAATAACAAAGGAGTTGGGACACCCTGTACAATAAATAATTGAGGAACAAATAAAAATTTTAAATCAGTAGATCTTTTGTAAAACTTATAAAATTGAAACTACGTATTGTTAATAGCTTGTGCCGCCCGATAAAACACCATCACCGGGAAAAGCCAAAACAAATACCTATAAAATTCGAAAATACTCGAACCGATAGTGATCAGTATAACAAAATTTATAGACTATAAACTGGGACTAAATTTTATTTGAGACAAGGGACGTCTAATAAAAAAACTGATCCGGGTCGTTATTTTAAAATGTATTGTGGCGGAAGAGAACTCTAACCTAAATCAAACGAAATAGCTACAATAAATTTGGCACCAAAGTTCGTAAAAGATTTGGAATCTCTTAAAAATCGATGTTTTTTCTTTCTTTGGTCTGCCACCAGACTAAAAATTGTTGACTTTTTTGTCTGCAAGTTTGCCTCAGCGTTATACAATAGGTTTTTAGAACAATTGACTAAAATAGTGTTTTTTTTGCAAGCATTGATTTAAATAACGAGCCCAGCGAATGATTCAAAAACGCGAGCACAAAAAACACAGTTTAGCTGCGAGTTGTGAACACTATTTTTTACACCTTCATGAAGAAATCTTAAGAAAACATCCACTGAGAGCTCGCCTTTTGCCATTTTTATACTATGAATCAAGGTCGGCCGTGGATAACAAAACAATGGTCTCTCTATTTTAGGTCATTTTAATTATTTTGTCTTTTTCCAGAATGATTTTTTAGTGATTACTTGAAAAACACATAATAAAATGACTTAATTTTTGGGTAAGAAAAAATAGAATATTATGTTATTACCATTTTACGCTATTTTTCTTCGAATGTGGGTAAAAAAACTACATAATTTTTTTTGTACCCGTGATCAAATAAATGTTTATTAAAAAAACTTTTAAAGAACAAGCTTTTATTAAATGCACTCGAAAGTAGAAAATATTATTTTATCTTTTTTACACCATAATAAAAGCGATGGGCGCAAATTAAAAAATTTAACCTTATGTATCGTTTATCGGTCACATCGACGATTCACCTAAGAAACAGTTGTATTACTCTATAACCTAAGGACATTTTCAACGGCTTGGCAAGCACGGCAATCTCTCCCGTTCTCAGCTTCTTTAGATGAAAGCATTATGTTTATCATTCGAATAAAAGAAGTATTTTCTCTTTTGTCGTTCTCTCTTTGTCACCATGAAGTTAAAATGTTTAATTTGCGTCCATCGCTTTTATTATGGTATAGGAAAGATAAAAAATTATTTTCTACTTTTGAGTGCATTTAATATAAGCTTTGTTTGTTTTCTTCTTCCCGAAAAACCCCTGTATGCCAATTTTGATTTAAATCAAAGAAACTAAATCTTTTCCCCCTCCACTTCCCTCGTTAGAGGGAGGTGGGTACCTGAGAATACCATATTATTGTATTTTCACCGGAACTATAAACGCATACCAAATTTGAACACAATCAACGTGTGATTAAGTCAGTTAAAATTGGTTAGCAAAACATGACTGACAGAATTTTCTAAATCTGATCAAAAATTCGTATTCCTTATCCCTAAAAGCCCCCTTGTACCAATTTTACTTGAAATCGAACTTAGGTGTTTTCCCCCATCCACTCCCCTCGTAGGAGAAAGGGGTACCTAATAATGACATATTATTGTATTGTCACTGGAACTATAAATGCATGCCAAATTTGAAGGCAATCGTATGTGTATAAGTTAGTTAAAATTGTTTAGCAAAAGATGACCAAACATCGTCCATCTTGAATCCGCCATATTGAATTTTCAAAATCTGATTAGAAATTCGTTATCTTCATCCACAAGTGCCCCAACGTACCAAATTTCAACGATATCAAGCGTACTTTAACTGTACCCCCCTCCACCACCTTTGAGTACGGGGGAGCTGTCAATTTCATCATACTATATTCTTGTGTTGTCACCGCATCTATATAAGCATGCCAAATTTGAAGCCGATCGGATATCGGGAAGTTGGTCAAAATTAAGTTTCAAGATTCCACCCGAACAAACAGATACATTGCAACTTAAATAAAAGCTTGTAAAAAAAAATAAGTTTTTGCATCGGTAAACAAAAAAGCTATGGTTTGGTTATTTGCGGACAGTTACTAGAATCGTAGTTTTAAAGAAAATTTAAGAAAATGTTTTTGATATTCATCAAATTTTACGTTTATTTAAAAATATTAAATAATAATATAATTTACGTTTTTAATTAATTTTTGATTTTCATTGTTTTAGGTGAGTTTCTGCGCAATTGGGAAGAAGTATATAGTAACGGTAAGAAATATAATATTTTGTATGGGGGCAATTTTATTCTATTTATCTTTATTTTTCCCATTATAAAAAAAGACTGAATAAATTAATTAAACAATAACTAATATTGGTCATATAAATGACTAAACTACTTAATCAAAAATTCTTACCTTTGGGCAAATTTTGAACGGAAACCTGATAAAGAAAAATGTTAACATATTGTCAGTGTCAGTGGGGAAATATAACTCCGAGTCGTGATCCAATATCATAACTGTTCCCCGAGTGGTGCGAGAAGCTTAATCAAAATGACGACTTGGTTCTCTTGAGTTAATTAAAAAAAAAAGATTATTATAATTCGCCATTAAAATAAAAACAAGTAAAACTTGTTAAACTATCTAGGTTATAAGCAATAAAACTAATATTGATTATATGAATGATTACTATAGAATCAATCATCTGGCCGATTTTCAACCAAAGCCTGATTAAGAAAACGACAACACGTTGTCAATGTTATATCGGGAAATATAACTGCGGGTCCTGATCACATATCATAACTGTCCCCCGAGTGGTTGTGTGTGCGAGAAACTGATTGAATTCGGAACCAGAATACGACCCTGGACGACGATACTCCCGGTTTTGATAACGCACACCCCCGGTGTTGATAAACACGAAAAGCGTTTTATAGCATGCGTTACCCACACTAGTGTACCGCTGTCTTCGACTGTGCACTCAACATTATTTAACGATTGTTCCTGTGACAGGAAAACTTAATAGTAGTTTACATAACAAGCATGTTTTGATAGTCATTACACGCGAAGATGAGGTTGAAGGCGAGTGTTCTAATTAATTATTAAAAATACGATACGATTAATTATTAAAAATATCAAATGCGGGCATTCTTAAGTCAACAACCTTCATAACCTAAAGTTTCAATGACGCTTTATCTAAAACGTCAAAACAAATAAGGTTACTACGGGACTTTTCATATATCTTTTTAAAAACAAAGTTTTTTTTCTTAGAAATGCGTAATATGTCAATTTACCGGGACTTATTTTTGGTTAGGAACTAAAATTAAATTGGATTTATTCACGTTTAATAAAAATTTAAAAAATTAATAAATAAATTTTTGCGTCAATTAGTGCTCTTATAAAATAAAGTTTCATCGCTTGTCACGTCATCTTGCGGTTTACGTCTAAGCTTTATTATTCATTCACCATTAAATTCGTGTTGATTTGAGTCGTAAATTTAATTTTATTCACTGCGAATGAATACAATGGGCAAGTGAAGAGGTTGTTATTAGGTAGATAAAGTATTTTATTTAAACGTATCTTTATATACGTATAACGCCTTTAAAACAAATCCAAAAGACACGTTTTTGACTTGTTTATGCCATGTATCACTCGTTACGTACGTACTGTTTAATTCCAAATTCTCCAAACTCAATTCAATATGGAGACATTTTTACACAGAGCTGTCTTTGTCAGTGTTCATAAGGTGATGGTTCGGAGTTTGTAATTTGTGATTTTAAAGTTAATCGATGGATCTTTTGGATTTTTTATTAATAAATATTTTGCATAAAATAGGAAAAAACAGGGTATTTTTTTTAAGATTTAAGCCATTAGTTGATATATTTTTTGGCCTTACTTTTTGTATTACTTTTTGGCTTTCCTAATGTACCATTACTAAGTTTTTGAATTAAGCTTCCGCAAAAAAGCCCTAAAACCGTACACAAGTCGACTATATGTTGGATGACAGTAAATAATTTGTATTCCGTACCCTCAACATAAATATTTTATTTCCTCCAGGCCACGGGGTGAGTGCAAAATAGTCTAGGTATTTTCTTGGGATTTCCTATTCCGAAAAACATACGAACCGTTATTAATTTACTCTGATCACACCTCAAAAATGACTGAAATGGAAAAGGTAACAACAACAAACTCCCAAAATCATACCCGTGTCAACTATGTTGGCGGACACTTCATAATATGTGTTTACTACCCCCAAAATAAACGTTTTACCCCCTTTTTGCCAATGGGTGCCTCCAAATTAGTCTTGGTATTTTTTTTTCGGAATCCTTATCCCCTAAAACCTATGAATGACACGAGATTTAATTTCTTGTTTTTTAAATGTTTTCGCTTTTTAGTTGTGCGCAGCAAGCCTCCACCGGAGCAATTGCTTGCTGATGCTTTAAAATTAAGGCCACATATTATGAAGCTCCAATTTGAGTGGTGCTGCTGCGGAAGTTACCTCTTTTTAAGAGTCATGTTACAATGACCTTATATTTTTACAGGTTTTTTCCTATTACCTGTTGAAAAGTACAGAATTCTGTATTAACGGTCTCCTATGGTATTCGACAGGTGGCGCACACAAGTACCACGTCTCCGCGGATTACAAACTTTTTGTTTTAAATTCGAGAGGTGTGCATGTTTACCTGTGTAGCTTTAAATGCCATACCAGATACAATCCTATGACTCCCTGATGATTCCTAATAAGAATGAAACAAGTCTGTAGGTGTCTGGATTCTTTATAGAAATTGGAGGCCTGGTCGTAATAAAGTAAGAAACAAAAACGCTTTGTCCGATAAGCCACGAGTGTTCCTTTAATTTTTATTTGCGGGCACGAGATTCACTTTGTAGTATCAAAATATAGATATACTTTCCTTTTGATTGAACTGATTACGTTAAGTGAATGTGAATGTGAGGAATTCTCCACTAAGTTTGCATACTCCAAACACATTGAAAGAAGAAGAATTTCACAGCTGATTCTCACATGGGTTTTTTTAGTTAGACTTTTTTAGATTTCCGAAATTTTGAGAATTTTTCTTTGTCTAGTATTAATATAAGAAATTCTTTAAAAATATAAAATAAAACAAATTTTTGTCATATTTTTTACATGTATTGTATTTTTTTTATTACTTAAAGAAAGCAGATTTACCCAACTCATTAATATGCTTGGGTAAAGCTGCCTTTATCTGTGTCACAAGGTTTCGAAAACCGAGTAAATTGGTCGAAATCGAAAGAATATAGCATACAATCAGTTGATGTGATTTTAATCCAAAAAAATACACGTAATGTTATTAAAATATGTGACTTAAAAAAAAAATCTCTTTTCATTTTTCTACTTCTTCCACAGCTCGTCGTACTTGTGCCAGATTTCATGCTTTCCTCATTAAACGCCGTTTTTTTTTAAATTATATCTGTAGAACGCCGACTTCTAGTCATCAAGTCACACCCAATGTGTATTCTTGTGGAATTCTGGGTAAAAGTTTTGTTTTCTTTTTATACTTATATTTTACTATATTATTATGAATCATTACGAAGTACGCAATGGCAGTTCGTGATCTATGAAGAAGAGGTTCGCAAATTTGAAAAATTGACAGTGATATTTTGTAGGTTGCATGACTAAAAGTCATGATTATTTTTTTAATTTCGGGTTTTGGTCTACCGGCATTTTTTATTTCAATTTTTTCTCCATACTCAAAGAGCTAATATTATTTTATAAGTCATCATCATAGGCAATCACTCGATACCTATGATTTTCATCTATTCTGTATCGTCGCTATCTGTTATGCGTATTTTATAAGTACTCTACCATGAAAATGTTCATTATAACAATTGTTATAATAATACAACAGAAAAAGTATAAGTAAAAGCCCTGATAAAACAGCTAAACGTGCGAATGCATCACGAACCACAGCAACAAGGGGCAAAGCAAGCGGACTGGAGCAGTGGAGCACATCAAATGTGTGCGCCTTTCTATATTGAAATTCGCGATATCCCCCGGTACTCGCCCACTGAAAACATACAGATATCCTGCTAGGCTCCACCTACGTCATCGCATGCGCGACTGTTCCGTGTCATCAAGCAGAGGTCCATTTCATTCGCCGGCGACATCGAGCAGCTGGTAGCAGGAAACTGCCTTAAAAAGACGAACGACGGACGGATAGAAAGTTTCGGAAACATTACAAACAATAATATATTATTTTACTATTACTTCCTTATTCTGTGGGGGGGTGCACGTACTCATGTACTCCTATGGAGGAACCGAAAGCACGACTGGTTGGTAGACTTGATTCCAAAACCAGTGGTACCTACAACTAGTGGAGTAGGAAACTTTTACACGCGCAGAGGAATTCTCCACTTCATCCTCACGTGTAGTGACTTTAGCTACATGCTTGTTGTGTGTAACAAACTATTATTTTGTCGATATTTGTGTTGCTGCACTCAATCCTCAAAAGTATAAGAATTCGCTTTTACACCGCGCTTTGTTTGGCCCCTTGGGTGTTGTTATGATACATAGGCTCAGTGTGTTGCAAAATATGAATTGGATACTGTTTGCGTGGATAGGATTGGTTGTACGATAGTGAAGTGGAAAATTTATGATTGGATTACTGTTTGATTTTCATTAGCGAACTAGGCAGAAAAATTTTCTCTTTTGATTTTCAATAGTACAACGTAGAGTGATCAAGCAAAGCAAAAAAAAAATTGATAAGATTTTACAGAATTAATAAAAAACTAGGTAGGAATATCCCCTCATAAACTAATCTTATTAGTTGTTAGTAGGTAACTCAAAAAAAAATTACATATTTTTAAAAGAAATTATCAGGCTTTATTAAATAAATCACCCAATAATATTTAGAATTTTCATTGGATTTTTTTTATTCAATCTTTACGTACATTATTAATATGTATATATATGTCTTAGGTGACATTCCACAGTAACATTTTAAATGACCTCTTTCTCTAAATAGTCTAATATTTAAAAAAGGCAGACACTGTCATAAATATTATAGCGTCTCTGCACCTAATTTTATATTCCATTTTCTCTAACGCTATAAAGGAAAAAAGAAAAGTTTTAAACTAAAACTTTTTTATGCTCACCATGTGTTAACAATTTTTTGCAGCTCGAGCTAGAACTTTTATTTGACAATCATTTTAAGGTTTACCTTTTTTTGTGGAAAATTATGTTCAATAAAATATGCACATAGAGATATTAAAAATATATAATATTTTTCTTATTTATTTTTAAGAGCTACGAATTTTAAAGGCAACTAGAAAGTGGGTATTATTTTCTTATTAAAATAAATTACACTATCACTTTTGGGATGCTATATGTTCCTTATACCGGGTTGAGCTATAAAAAACCGGACAAAATGTTTTTCATTATAACTTTCGAACCATACCACCGATTTTAATGCAACAAACTGCTCTTTGCAGGGAATTGAGCAAGACTTTGAGTAAAAATATTTTTTTGTCCGCCATCTTAAAATCTAAGATGGCGGAAAAAAACAAACTTTACCCTTCAAAGAGCCACGTTTATTCTTATGTTACGGAAGATTTCTGGATTTTTTAATGAATTTTTAAAAAAGCTCTGTTTCTGCCACGCAGAACGAGGTACGAATCAAAATATCGGTTAAGTGGTTCTCAAAAAAAAATAAAAAATGTTCAATTAGCGTTTTACGGATTATGCGATTGCCGTCTCAATTTTGTCTGCATACATTTTCTCATAAATTCATTATTACTAAACCGATTTTGATGAAATAAAAACCCTTATGGCGAAAATCGATTGTTCTTTAACCACTGCTTTTGAAATTTGCCGCCATCTTGAAATCCAAGATGTCGGACAGAATCAAACTTGACCCTTCAAAGAGGCTCGTTTATTCATATTTTCTGAAAACTTTTTTATTTTTTTTATTCGTAGAAAAGTTCTGCTTTCGCCACGCACAACGAGGTATAAATCATTAAAACCGGTGTAGTGGTTCTTAAAAAATTAATTTTTGTTTCCATCATTGTTTTCCAGATTATACGATTTCCTTCTTAATTCCGTGTGCATTAATTTCGTCATAAATTCATAATTACTGAACCGATTTTAATTTAATAAAAAGCATTATGACAAAGATTCATTGAACTTTAAAGACCACTATTGAAATTTGTCGTAATTTTTAAACCCAAGATTGCGGACAAAAGCGAATTTGACCGTTCAAAGACCCTCGATTATTTTTATGTTTCAAAAACCTTTTCGACTTTTTTTAAATTCGTAAAAAAGCTCTGTCTCCGCCGCTTATAACTAGATATAAATCATTAAAAACGGTTTAGTGGTTAGTAAAAAATTCTTATAATATTAAAAATGGGTTAAAAATTACTCGCAACAAAAAAAAGAGCGGCTTTTTTAAATGGTAGCAAATTTCAATGGCGATCTTTAAAGAGAAATCGATTCCTACCATGATGTTTTTTATTTTATCAAAATCAGTTCAGCAATAATGAGTTTATGAGGAAACAATGGTTAAAACAAAAATTAATTTTTTGAGAACCACTAAACCGATTTTAATGATTCGTACCTAGCTATGCGCTTGAAACCTAAGAATAAACGAGCTTTTTTGAAGAGATAAATTTAATTGTGTCCGCCATCTTGGGTTTCAAAGTGGCGATAAATTTCGATAGTGATCTTTTAAGAGGTTTTGATCTTCGCCATGATGCTTTTTATTTTATTGAAATCAGTTAAGTATCAATTTGAGAAGGCAATCTTATAATCTGGAAAACAGTGCTGGAAACAAAAATTAATTTTTGGAGAACTACCAAACCGATTCTAATGATTTATACCTCGTTGTACGTGGCGAAAATAGAACTTTTGTACAAATTAAAAAATATTTAAAAGTTTCCAGGACATATGATTAAACAAGCCTCTTTGAAGGGTCAAGTTTGATTCTGTCCGCCATCTTGGATTTCAAGATGACAACAAATTTTAGTAGCAGTGGTTAAAGAACAGTCGATTTTCGCCATGAACTTTTTATTTCATCAAAATGGGTTTAGTAACAATGAATTTATGAGAAAATGTATGTAGACAGAACTGAGACGGCAATCGCATAATCCGTAAAACACTGATTGAAATTTTTTTTTTTTTTTTTGAGAATAACTTAACCGATGTTAATGATTTGCACCTCGTTCTGCGTGGCAGAAATAGAGCTTTTTTACGAATTCATAAAAAAATCCAAAAATCTTCCGTAACATAATAATAAACGTGACTCTTTGAAGGGTAAAGTTTGTTTCTTTCCGGCATCTTAGATTTTAAAATGGCGGACAAAAAAAATATTTTTACTCAAAGTCTTGCTCAATTCCCTGCAAAGGGAAGTTTGTTGCATTAAAATCGGTGATATGGTTCGAAAGTTATAACGGAAAACATTTTGTCCGGTTTTTTATGGTCCACCCGGTAATAGAGTTCAAAAAAACAATAAAGTAGCAAGCATTTTCTCAAAAAGGTTGGCTGTTTCCATTAGGTCGCACTGTATTGATGAGCACCAATGGTGCAAAAATCATGTCTCTGTGGTCACCATTACCTTTTTTAAGACAACTCATGAAAAGTTACTAAAATACTAAGTGTTATAGTTTACTTAGAAACTAAATATTTATATACAGAAAAAAATAAGCCCTACTTTCAACAGTTCAAAAAATTAAAATGATTTAATACATATATCCATACATAAAACCTTTAAAAAAATTTTTTTATGTTTAAAATGTTTTTTTTTTTGCTTGAAAGTATGTGTAAATGGCGTGTCGCTAGCTTCTACGGTTCGAGAGTTAGGTTTTTATAAGTGTATTTTTATTTTTCTTAGATAACTCAAAAACTACAATTCTGACAGACTTTTTTCTGTCTCTCGCTGCTTCAATTCGAGGGTTACGATTTTTATAAGTATAATATTGTTTTTATTAAATATCTCAAAAACTACGAATCTGACAGACTTCACATTCATTTCTATCCCCTTCGCAACTCCCACCCCCTCCAAAAACTAATCAGCTTACCTGGTCAGGTGCCAGGTGCCAGCCTGGTTCCAGAGAATTTTTGTACCAAATGTGATAAAAGTTAGTTAAGCGGTTTTTGAGGAATCGTGTTACAGACACACAGACAGACACCATGACAAAATTTTGTATTTAGGTCTTTTTTGACCCAAATAACTTATTTTTAGTGGAAATAAAAACTTTTTTTTGACTATCCTAATAGCCTCCATACAATGTATGGATGGCTAAAAATAAATAGATAGATACTTCTTCAATATTCCTATTATACATATTTGGTCGTGTTCTCAGGATAAGGACCAAAATTATTTAAAAAAGAACAACTTTATCCAGTATGCTGGCCTATTTTTACAAGCAGGAAAATAATAACTTTCTTTTCAAACCACGACGCGAGTGAGAAAAGAGGGCTGATATAAGTTTGACACCTATGTCATGTCTGACTATGTGTCTGTGTGTGTCAGTAAACCGATTTTGATGTGCTTTTTTCAGTTTGGAGTCAGGAAGTGTTCTTAACTATGTTTGACTACAATAGGCTAAATAGTTTGAGAGATAATGCGCTTTCTACACATAGATATCCAGGTCAAGTCAAGAGATATGATGACAAATAAAATATACTTTTATTTATTTTAATTAATAAATTAAATTTTTGCAAGAACATCTATTTAAGTTAGTATTTATACGTTTGAGGTAGTCAGTAGTCTGGTGGAGGAGTGCGCTGAAGCACTATAAACACTTGCGCAAGACAAGAGGGTAACACTGATGCGGGTCGTACATCATGAGGGAATCAGGGATACATTGGACCGGAACCTCTTCTGGGAATAACAAGGGTACACAGTGAGCTCAGCAAATGAGCGAACCATTAACTGAAGACGTCCCGAAGGCAAGAGTCAGAGTGCAGACAGTCCAAGCTATTCGTGGATGGTCCGAATGCAGCCAGAACTAAGTGACTCTTGGCAAGACCCGAAAGTATATTGGACCGCTGACAGAGATGTTAACTGGGCACAATTGGCTAAACATCATTCGTAAAGAGGACCGGGAGGCCCGGAGAAAGAGTTGCAGCAGAAGTAGGGGCATGGGAGTAAGAAACGGGGTGTGACAGAGAGGGCCTATGAAGTTTGCCAGGCTCACGGGCCTCCCTTATACTACTACTACTACTATACATTTGAGGTTTGTGTTGGAGATTGTCGAGATTTTTATTTATTTTTTTACTTGTTTGTGTGGAAACCCCACCAAAAATAATTCATATGTAAAATTTTCACAATTACAGAAAATTATCCGCAGGAAATAAAGCACAATGCGCCGGATGCAAAAAAGAGCAATAAAAAGCTCTATTCCCCTTTCATAAAGACGAAAGATAAATTTCCCAACATGCCGTGACATCTAAGACCCACTTTCTTTCTGAAACGCGAGCTTATCTAAAAAGCTACGGATTAAATTCTTTAACGCCAGCGAAGTCTAGTCTAGTTAGCTGCAACTTTGAAGTTTATTTTTGAGAAGTTTAATCCCAGTTTGTGATGCTGTGCAGTGAAACCTTTAAGTTAAATCTGAAAGGGATAAGGTAGTCTAGCAAATCTTAGGAATACAAACTGAGCCCAAACGGAAAGTGCGTGAGATATAAAATTTCTCATAAGGGATAAGGCAGGATTCCGTTGGTACATAGTGCACTGACATTGGCGCCGGGGTGGGACAGTCAAAACTTGCTTTAGGCCCGGTTTCTCAGTAGCTAGTGACCCATGAACTTAAATAACCTCGATTTGTTTTTACACTGGGACTTTCCATCCATTATAGGATCAATGAAATAGCACAAAATATCCATGCCCCTAGCCGGGATTCGAACCCGAGCCCTTCCGTCCGGCAGGTCGATACGCTACGGAGGCCAACTTAAATTAAACAGTTTCTAAAATAGTATATTTTTAGTTATAAAAGTTGTTGGATTTCTTGTAGAAATCAATAATTTATCAAGCCATAAAAAAGGGTTTTTCAATGGATCATATACTTACATTGAGCTAAGTGCTGGATTGAAACAATTTGGGAATTTTCATGATTCAGTCAATTTAAACTAACGCAATTTTTTAACAGCACCAAGCCAGTGTGCGCACGAGAGGGAGAATTAAGGGCCGGAACCGAAGATAAGGTCTACATATGCACGGACAGCCAGGCTGCCATAAAAGCACTTTGTAAACCTACAGTACCAAAAGGACTGATCCAGGAGTGCGCGGGTGCCCTCCACGATCTAGCAGGAGAAAAAGAGGTTGAGCTTGTCTGTGTTCCAGGATACATGGGGATCCCAGGTAACGAGATGGTGGACGAGCTTGCAAGGAAAGGGTCAGCTCAAGCATACGTCGGACCGGAACCATGTCTGGGCTTTACCAAAGGTTAGATGAAATCTGCCATCAAGGAATGGATCCACACAAGACTAAATCAGGATTGGCAACACAAAGGGGACGCCAGGCAGGTCAAGGAGCTCATCCAGGGCTTCAGCAAGACAAGAAGGGACTGGTCGCTGCGTAGGAAACGTATAGAAATAGGACCCCTAATAGGAGTCCTCAATAGACACTGCGCGCTCCAAAAGCACCTGGCAAGAATGAAGGTAGTGCGGGACTCAACTTGCGGAGTGCTGGGAGGAAGACGAATCCTCACACCACCATCTTGCAAGGTATCCGGCCTACAGAGGAATCAAAGAGAGAATCTTCGCAGAGAAAGTATTCGATTCGGAACACCTTCCGACGCTGAAATGGTCGGATATCCTGACCTTTATCTAAAGGACGGGAAGGTTCGACCGTGGTGGAGTGGGAGCGTGAGAGGGCAGTTCTGGGGGATGGCGTGAAAGGCTCGCGTAGAGCCTAGTTGCCGGGCCGGGAGCCCCCCCTTATTCTACTACTACTACTACTACTACAAGCCAGTGTTAGTGGTTCGCCAATTTTACCAATGGGAACTAAAAATATTATACATATACTCATATTTTCCCATTTTTAAACTATACCCAATCTGCGTAAGAAAAAAAAAAGATCTGTTTTATATCGATAAATATACAGCAAAGCCATCTGCAATTCGAAAAGATTTCCTCTAATAGCCTCCGACCTGAAATCCTCCATTTCCTCTCCAGTGTACCAAAACTTAAATATTTTACCACACTAACCGCAGAAAACTCGTTATTTTAACGATTCTCATTTCCAAAAGTTTGCGAAGCTTTTATACGTTTCAGTTGGCGGGTTTGGCAAACCTGAATAAAGTTGTTCTTTACTCTATCAAATTTATTTTATCGAGGAATGTGCACGAATGTTTACGCTTTAATTCGTACGAAATTTGACTTAGTTCTGGGGCATGATCGGTTTTACGGAGGGTAGAGGGGTTACTAACTTCCTTTTAACCAATCATGCAACTGTATGCAGCTAAATTTATATTTATTTACTAGCTAAGGCCACTAAGCTAAACTTTATTTATTCTATAGGGTGGGCCAAAAAATCTTGCACACTTTTAAATTTGCTATAACTTTTGATCGAATAACTCGATTTAAAATTTTTTTAACTTTTTTGAAAGACAAGACATGATACTTTTTCGATCCAGTTCACAATTTGACATTTCTCAAAAATCGAAGATGGCCAACCGTTTTGAATATTGGGTAATTTTCACCCCCAACCTGCAAAAAAAATACGTGCGGCACTGGCGAAAATCTAAGTCATTGCGACAAAAGCCTTATGTATGCTTTCGGTTGAGAGATAAGAAAACTATAAACCTCTGAAATAAGTAGTTTTGGACTCGGCATTGTCATTTGCAAAAAAATCGTAGTTTTTGCATTTACTTTAACTTTTGATCGGATTACTTGATATTAAACATTTTTGGGTGAATAAGGCTTGCGGCTTTGACATTTTTCGAACATCCAAGATGGCGGACAGCTCCCCCTAAAAAAGTAGTAAAACAGAATCAAGGCCATTCTACCTCCCATCTCTGCTACGTATATGGAGGTATTACTTGCTTAAATCAGTTAAGAAGTAAACAAGTTTGTGTCATCATTTCTAGTGTTTTTAGTGACTTGTAATAAAATTTAAAAAATTGTTGTGGTTTTAAACTACTGATTTTTTAGTTAGCTGAGTTTACTTTGTTATTAATCATCAAACACTTATATTTTGTATAAATTTTTTTGCACACTTATACTTTTAAATAAAAATACGTATAATAATCTAGATCGGGCTCGTTACGCCATTTATTAAAAGTATTGGTAATGTTTCGTTAGGGCAAACTTCGATGGGCCCCTGTGATGCCTTGACACAGTTCGTTAATGTCACCGTAGCTGCGGCCATTTCTGTACACTTCTTTTTCTAAATCTCCCCAATAATGGCTGTCTACCAGATTCAAATCGGGGCTGTTAGCCGGCCACTCAATGGGTCTAATAAAATTGCGACATTTTCCTATACAGACCGCTTCAAGCTACTGCGAACATAGGGGGAATCAAGTCCAATTTACTCTCCGTGCCGTAAGACCGAGGTGGATTCGAAGCACGCTGCAGTGTTATCTTTTGGAAATTCATTTTGTTTTTATTATTTTGTTTTATTTCTGCCTTGCTCGAGAAACAGATAGGTAAGTTCTTAATTGAAATAATACATTTTTAAAACCAAAAATGGATGTCTACGAAGTCGCCGAAAAAGTGCAGATGGTCAAATGGTCAAATCGTCATAACCCAACACACGTTCGATATTGGTCGAGGGAAAATTTGCATTTGTATTTTGACGTAAGAACACAGTATCCCCAAAAACTAAATGTTTGGGGGTGGGGGGGTATTATAGGGGAACACGTAATTGGGCCATTTTTTATTAACTTATTAATTAATTAATTAAATTAATGGTTCTAGATACTTGAATCTACTGCAAGATTTGGTGAAACATGGTTTCAACAAGATGGTTGTTCCACTCACAATGTTGGCCTTGTTAGGGAATATCTTGATAATGTATTTCCTAATCGGGTTATAAGTACACGGGGAACTATTTTATGGCCAGCTCGATCTCCCGATCTTGCTCCTAATGACTTCTATCTGTTTTTGAAGAAGCTTTTCAAATTATCACCCCTAACATGCTTGGAAACGTTAAAAGGGGTTTTTATAGTAGGCTCGGATATTGTCTAGCCGAGCAAGGAGGACTTTTCGAACATTTGCTTTAATTTTTTTTTGACTGGGAGAATCTTTTTGGTTTTTAGAATGTATTATTTTATTTTGAGAACTTGCTTTTATTTTGTTTCTCCTTATTATTTTCATTGTAACACGTCGTCACTGATAAATCTGAGCAGTTGACAATAAAACGCTCTTATTTATCAGTGACAAAAAATAAGAAAATTACGTTATAAAAATTTGCGTATTTATTGACCAAATTCCGGTTTCATTGACTACGCTCCACACAGCACCGTGGTTAGAGGCGTACTAAATACCAAAGGAAAGTCATGCAAGTGGTTATCGTAAGCCTGAGTATTGGTTGCTTCACTGATAGGCGTGCGGTGTCTCTGCATGTACGTACACTGGCCAATTAGACTTCTTCCGCCCTATGTTCGCAGTAGCTTGAAGCGGTCTGTATGTAGAAACAGGCAAATTTTAAGCAAAGTGATAGTGATACCTTCATATATACAGCAGAGAGGGAAATTTTGTCGCATTAATTTAGATTTTTTTTTTAGTATAGACACCAAACATAATTTTTGTTTCGTGGAAGAGCAGGGGGGGCGAAAATTTTGAACCACAACATAAAAGCCTTAAGTCTTGTACTTTTATCTAAAGTTACAACAAACAACTGCACTCAATATAAAAGCCCGATTTTTTTTATTTCTGGACCGATTTAATTAAGTAATGCGTTGGTATAGAGAGAATACATAAGGCTTTTGTCACAATCACTTAGATTTCCTCCAGTGCCGTACAGATCTTTTATGCAGGGCGGGTGACAATTTCCCGTTATTTAAAACAGAAAAAATGTCAAATTTTGGATAGGATCAGAAAAGTCTGATGTGTTGTCTTTCTAAAAAGTCAAAACATTTTAAAATCGACCCATTCAATCAAAAGTTATAGCAAGTTCAAAAGTGTGCCAGATTTTTTGGCCCACCCTTTATTTTAATTTGATTTAGTTAAATTTTTGTTTGATTTGAATGAAGAGCAAGCTTTAGCGTAAGTTTATTAAGATAATATTTGAGTTAAAACTTCATTAATAAATTTAATATTTGTTTTAACGTTAGTTCGTTATTTAGTACGTGTATAACAAAAGATATTTTATTTTCAATCGAGTTAAACTGCCACAGAAATATAAACATAAACTTAAAACAGGGAGGAATTTTTTCAAATTCTTTCAAATTTTAAAAGTTATATTTCACAATAAAAAACAATTTTTGTTGTACGTTCTGTTTCGCCCTTTATTAGGTTTAATAAGACCAGTCTTTTATAGGAAAATTTGATTAACGTGAAAAGTGAAACTCCATCTTAAATTTATTGTCGTTTGAATTGTGACAACGCAAGAAAAAGGTTGTGACAAACAAATAGTAAATTATATACCTATAGGGACTAAAAAGTGGCACTTTTTATCCGGAGACAAAAAGTTTGCCGCCCGACTGGAGGGAGGGCTACAATTCGTCGAGGGATAAAAAGACACTTTCGTCATGTGGTATATATACTATTTTTTGCACCTTTGGGCTCCATTTTTATTAAAATTTTTTACAAAAAAACTTAAATATACTGACCTAAAGAATATGACAACCAAACCACCATTCCTTCTGACGTTAAGTCATTTTATACAGAGACTAAAATTTTTTAGTCCCGGGTATAAAAAGTACCATTTTAGTATCTGCAGTGAAGGACTAAAATACGTTTTTAGTCCCTAAAGCGTAAAAATATTACCCATTTTCATGTTTCGCTAGGTGATCGCAGTGTCCTTAGTTACAGTGTCAGATAATTTCCCAATCGTAGCAGATTCCGAAATCGATACATGAGTTTTCGTTAGTGCGGAAGTTTTAAAGAATAAGTTGGTAGTAAAAAAATCCCCCAAAAAGTTACCTTTGTTGTTGAAGGTTGACAAGCAACAAAAGTCAACTTTTTGAGGATATAAAAATCCTCAAATAGTTGACTTTTGTTGCCAATATAATAAACAGTTGGTGAAATTTA
The DNA here is from genome assembly GCA_963921995.1 of Oxystoma pomonae. NCBI lineage: Eukaryota > Metazoa > Arthropoda > Insecta > Coleoptera > Brentidae > Oxystoma > Oxystoma pomonae. The sequence goes on along the minus strand of OY998169.1, from coordinate 74,090,378 downwards.
ACTACAAAAAGTTGGCAACCCTTTTACAAAAACCATCATGGCTGCCCAGAAGACTGGTTTATCTTTTGAGAACGCCTTCAACAAACGTTTCTGAACGAGAATAACTGATTTCTTTAAGCTTTTCAGTAGGATGAAATAGTTATTATGCTGACAAGACCGTTGAATAGAACATAAATATTTACACTTTGTGAACTTTCGAGTTATTTTAGACCGACTACATTAACTTGTTAATTTTTGAAACAAGAACATCGCTTTGGACAAGTTGTTTTTAATTTAATCTGAGCTAAAAGTTTTGATATTGAGTAAGCAAATCAAGTTATAAGGCAAATATATTTCACGCATTTTAAAGGGTGGATTAGGTGCAACTTCAGAAAAACACATTAAAATTTTATAATTTTAAAATTTTGAAATACGTAAAAGAAATTAGACACCTATTTATAAAAAGGAGTTAAATATGATCTAAGTATTAGCAATCATACTAACTCAAAGTTATGAACTTTCCAAAATTGAAACTTTGTGACAATGGCGTACGCAAAAATTGTTACTGGGTGGGGGGGGATTCCGTCTTTTTTATTTTTGCTCCAATTATTAGAATAACACATTAGTTGAGGGCACGTTTTAAAAAACTAAAGATAAGGCTTCGGACCTATTTCTCCTCCTTGCCGCCTTTCCTCCCGCAGGACCCAAATTTTTTAATTTTGAGAGAATGATCGCTCTCCCAAGAGATGTGATCGTTCCTTGGGAACTATATCCCACCCGATCACTCTCTCCAGTGAACGTTCCTTGAATGAATTAAGGCGTGCTCCCTGACCCAACAGGAACAGTCTTTCATCCTTCGCAAAAATACAACACGGGAAAGATCGCTACCGACGCGACGGGTGATCGTTCGCACGAAAAACCATACATTCCCAGCTCAAAAATTAGCCCCCTGGGTGCTTATTTTTGAATCGAGGAATGATCCATTCCTAACCCTGTTCGCACGAAATTGCTCCGTTCCGTATTCTTGAATATTCCCCGGTGAGAACCATTCCTACGGAATTGGCTCAGGACCTTACCTGTGGTCGATAGCACGGGAATGGCGCTGCTGTCGCGAGAAGCATGCGCAGAAAGATCTCTTTGATGATTTTAACCACAAAAATTATTGATAGTTTATATTTTTTTACTTTTAATTTGCGATATTTTCATTCTTGTCGTGATGCTTTTAGACTTTAGTTGAATGTAAGTACCTATTTTTTATTGTAAAAAGAGGTCAATTATTTATTAATTATTGTAAAACTTCGACAGTACAATTGAACTATTAACTTTTTAGCTCAAGTAAAATTGGAACCTGCATATTTATTTATGCAGCATGAGGAATAACATCCTAGATTTAAAGTACCTATAGGTTGACAAAGCTATTGGTTCAACAGATGATAGAGATGGTTAGGCTATTAATGGTGGAAAAATCTTTCAATTGAAACCAAAGTAAGCAGATTTTAAGTATGAATAAAAATGATGTTACAGTGATATATTTGTTATTAGGTTTTGGTAACCCTTAATTTTTATGCAAATAACTAAGAGTGAATTAAGAAGCACATGTGCCACACCAACTCCAAACCCAGCATAAGCAGAGCAATCAATGAAGTGACTAATGCATTTTATAAACGAAACCAAATTTAGAGACAATCCGTACATTTCCCCCGAAATGAAAGGGAGCTGGAAGAATTAAGACTTCGGTAAGATAAGTATAGAGCTCGAGAGTAAGATTTGTGATCAAAATTGTTATTTTATACAACTACTACTGTTAAAGACACTTGATTTTTCTTGCTCGTATGCAAAGAGTTAGCATGCTCAGTATATAGCTGTCTAGTTTAAAAATAAGTTTGTCTAATATTTGTTTGCTAGAGAATCAGAGGGAGAAAAAAGAAATAGGAGCACCTGGAAGTGGTTTCAAAACATAACTGATTGATTTTTTATTTAAAACTTTATTTATAAATTAATAATAAAGAACCAGATGCTTGATTTTTGGTATGTGTTGAGTACAATATGAAAACATAGTAATTATTCAATAGTAAAGATACCTAAAAAAAACTTAACTTAGCTTTACTATATAACTATTAATTTTAGGTTTTACCAAAAATATCAATTCCTGGGAATAGTTGGGCTCATTGACTGCACGCATGTTGATATTGCCAGACTGACGAAAGACATATATATATGTTAATCACAAAGAGTCCAGTTAGCATAAGAAAAAAGGTAAATAAAATGTGTACTTATTTTTATTCAGAAGCAAGGGCAGATTCTCTTGCGGTCCTTAGGTATTAAATTTGCCTAAAATAGGAACATGTTTTAAGGCGCATTTACGCTGGCCTAACAAGTAGAAAATTGACAGTTGTACATGGACAATGCCCTTCTTCTGCTTGACATTTGCAAGCGTAAACAGTTGTGTGTGTGTAAGATGAAATTTTCCAAATTGCTTGCTTGCTTACCAGCGTAAATCCGCCTTTATATACTGACTTTTATTTAAAATTTGTTTTCCACTATTTTTGGCAAGAGTGTTATTTTTGTATGTTGTTAATTTTTTTTTTAATTCATACTTTCAACAAAAAAGTTTAAAAATAAAAATTACCAACATAACTAAGATTACTGCAAAAGCAAAAATGTTTTGTAAAGCTCTTTTCTTTTCTTCAAAATATATAATTTAAATACTTTATAATAATAATAAGAACTTAAATTTTGAATAAAACAAGAAATAAACAAGAGGAAAGTAACTTATTTTATTTAAAAATATAAACGGATTTAACAAAATTTCACCCAAGTTTTATCCTAGAGTGAAAATATAAAGAAAAAAGTAACAAGAAACGAAACTGAAAAAAAAGTGTAAAAAATTCACTTTTTTATTTGAAAAGGTTTCGAAAAAAAGTAAGGCTATTAAACAAAAAAATCGCCGAGGCGATGTAAGACACCATAGAAGTTTTAAATGGTTAATTGAAAGTAGTTCGTTTAAAACATATATTACATTTGGCAACGTTGGATGCGGCAGGTGTTCGTTCAAGAATACGCCAATTGAGGAAAGGTGCTCAGCGGAAACCCAACGGTCACTTCCTAACTATGACCGTTCCCTTGCGACCATTCCTCAAGAATAAGCCCCCTGGTCACTTCCTATTGCTCGTTGATCGATCCCCCCTCCTCAAACAATGCCTTTGTTTATACGAACCTTTTAAAGCGCTTTTATATATAAAGACGGTTTAAAAAATTTCTCCTATAACATTATTAAAACCATTTTAATCATACTAAGTCGACTTTAAAACCGATTTTAGGGTCGGCATAGACACTTTAAAACCGCTTTGGTGCATTGCTGCCAATCGAAAGAAATATTCAACCCTACTTTTATGGAAAAATCTATAGTTAACTTAGTTGTTTTATTTGTGTTGTTTTTTAATAAATTTTTTATAAACCTTTTTATAAAACCGGTTTTAGGCGCGTATAAACGTAGTAAAAAATCTAGATCCGCCACTTTTAAGACACAATAATTTAAAAAATTCTCGTTTTTGAAAAAATTAAATTAAGTCCCATTTACAAAATAAACCAAAAAGATCGTCAACCCCTGAGAGCACTGAGAGTTTTGTAAGGGTAATGTAATTTTCTCGCCGGACGCTTTTTCTTTGAACTTTTTTAAGAGATGTTTTTCACAGATCCTTTTAACTCAATCCTCCTCGTGTCCGACTAAATAAAGTTAGCCAATCAAAAAAAGCTAACACACTAAAAAATATTTACGGTTTTCTCCTTAGGTAATTAGGCAAAAGTCCATGGTATGAATTATGAGGGATAAGTAATTTTTCTGAGATGTACTTGCACTTAAAAATTGTGGCGAAAGCTGCAGGCCGGCAGTCTATGACTATACTAAGGTAACAAACAAAATTCAGACAATTTTTGTAACAACGATAACGTCAGCGTGGATCGCTGGATTTCGGTTCATGACAAAGGCCTGCTATCACGTACACTCCTGTGCAATCAATTCTAGTACAAAAACTTCAATTTTATTTTTGTGGGTGTTCGATCGGTCTATAGCTTGTCTACCAAAACGTCTCTGCTGCTAATCAAATCAAAACTGACAGGTTTCAACGTTGCCACGTTTGGATGTTTTTACCAAAGCCCAAATAATAATAGAAGATCAATGGCTCGTGCCAAACTAACAAGCATCCAACGTCAAGCAAGTATGGTGATATGCAGTGCTATGACCACCACACCATCAGCAGCGCTTGAATGCCTCCTAAACCTTCCTCCTCTACACCTTGTCTTGGAGAAAGAGGCTATGAAGGCTACCTACAGAATCATAGCCAACCAATGGGATAGCAGGGCAAGTCAAGTAGTATCAAACGCTTTAACGCGGGCAATTGAGAGCCACTGCATTTTAGGGCTGCTACCGGATCTAATGCCCACAACAGTAAACAGCAAAACGCTATACAACACTATTCTCCCACATAGGGAGGACTGGACGACAAACAGAATAAGTTTCTCAAATGAAGATAGCTGCTGGTAGACTGACGGATCCAAAATGCCTTCAGGCGTTGGATCCGGAGCTTATTGCAGCCGGAAAAGTATCAGGATTTTACATAGTCTGGCGCAATCGATCAATAAAAATACTCTCCGACAGTCAGGCGGCCCTTAAGGCTCTTGAATCCTATAGGTGCTCATCCAGAACCGTTAGGGGCTGCCAGGACACACTGAACACCCTAGGGCGAATAAACACTATGTCGCTAGTATGAATTCCGGGACATTCTGGACATCGGGGAAATGAGACTGCCGACTAGCTGGCGCGTGAAGTGGCCCTTGCCGTCTTTATTGGCCCCGAATTTGCCCTCGGAATAGCATACAACACAATCAACACTGCTCTCTCAGGCTGGATGGAAAACAAGTTCCACCAATACTGGAGAGAATTGCCGGGACTGACACATTCGAAAGAGTTCATTACAGAACCCTGCAGAAAGAGGGCCAGGAAACTCATTAAGCTCACCAGGCAGGACATCCGGACAATGGTTGATCTATACACCGGACACTGCAAGCTGAAAGTACCATTACACAGAATGGGTCTAAGTGAGGACACCGAATGTAGACGGCCAGACATGTGTTGTGTGAATGTCCGGCCATTGCACGTCAGCGTCAACGTATCTTCGGTAAACCACAGATCGACGGAATGGATCTGAATGATGCTTCACCAAAGCAAGTTGCGAGCTTCTTTAAGGGGCTGAATATTCTGTAGCTACAAAAAAATGTTAAAATTGAGCCACAATAGGCCCAATAGTGGTTGCAGGGGACAGTGCCATACTGGCACACTCACAAAAGAATCAATCAATCAATCAAATAGAAGATCAATGGTCCATACGAAGAACTGTTCTACATTTTGGTTTAAATAAAGCTACGATTTTATCAACGTGAAAAAGCGATGGCTGGAGGAACATTCCTTAGAAAGAAAATCTGGATCAGGAAGAAAACGTAAAACTACAGAGGGGGAAGATCCAAGATTAATTGATCAACTAAGAGAAAATCCTTTTTCCACTGCAGGACACGCTGTGAATGCTGCAGGTTTTCCAGCCTCTCGATCAACTGCCTGCAGGCGAATAAAGGAATCACCTTTGGATTGCTGTGTGGCAGCTTAGAAGGCTAAATTGTCTGAGACTCAAAAACAATCACGAATTGTATTCACACTGAACCATATGCATATTGGTGAAGAGTATTGGAACAGGGTTATTTTCAGCGATGAAAAAATATTTCAATCGGCAACTGATTACAAAAAAAATAAAGTTTATCAACCACCGCATTGTCGGTATGTTGAACAATAGGTAAACCGCGCTGGTCATTTCTCCGTCAATAAGTGGGGTTGGCTGAGTGCTAGGGGACTCGGTGTTTGTTAACAGATAGAAGGCCGATTCACGGCGATAAGATACATTTAATTATTAGAGAACATCATGTTCCCCTCCTTAGAATTCCTATACCAAGAAAACAACTTTATTTTTTAACAGGATAACATCGTTAGAGAATGGTACATGACCCAAAATTTGGAGGTTTTACCTTGGCCCTCAAATAGCCCGGACCCTAACCCCATGGAAAATGTTTGGGGTAGGTTGGTTCAGATTATTTATAAACATAATTGGAGACCTCAAAATGCAGATGAGTAGGTAGAAAAAATTCTTTTGGCGTGGGAGATTATCTCTAACGACGAAGAATATTGCCGCACTTTGATATCTTTAATGCTCCGTCGATTCCAAGAAATTTTGGGAAACCATGGAGCAGCTATAAGATATTAAAATATTACTTTAAATTGTAAGCTTTTTTCAAGTTAAATTGTTTTCATTTATGTAGTGATATGTTAAATATATTTTTCTTTGTTTTATAGTAAAAGCCACGATTTTTTTAAAGCTTGTTTTATTTCAAAAAATTAGTACCCTTAACGAAATAAAGGCAAATTAGTGTACTTAACTAGGTCAGTTTTCTAAGAATAAAAAAAACTAACTGACACATTTTACGTGTACGAGAATTTGTTGCACAGGAGTGTACATCTTAAAGCCTGCGATCCATTTCGGTTCCAAGTATTACACCTCTGTTTCAGGTATATACTTTGTGGTATAACCTAGACTCTTCAATCATTAATTAACACGTTGACGTTCTTTACCGTAGGACACAGAAATTGAAAATCATTCCTTTGTTGCGATAAACTCACTAAGGCTATTTTTTGTCCGATTTTAATGAAACAAATAGAAAAGGATTTTTCGTAATTATGTGTAACCTTTGAATTTCTGCTATGCGTCACTTGCCCCTTGAGGCATGGGTCGCACATTGTGCCGACATGTGTTGAAAAACGGTAATACTTTCTATCACTTTGGTGAGGCAAGGGACCTAGGAGGTATGTGCAGAAAAAAAAACACAGGGGCTTGGGCGTAATAGAACAATCATACCCTGAGAAGTGACCACTTCTATTAAAATCAAAAATTCCGTATTCCGCGAACGGCCCATCGAACAAAAGTCTTTCTACTTTTATCGATCGGTCACGTGATGGTTTCAACCAATGGCGTGCTTTGAAATAATACGAAGATATCTGACACTCGGACAAAGAGGGCCATAACTCACCCGAGCGACATTTTTCACACAAGGTTTCCTAAAAGTCCCAACTACTGGGTCTAATCGAGCGAACGGCTTCGCTCAGAAATCGTTGTTTCAGGCAGCTCTGCGCATGTCCATAATAGTTTGGTGATTCTTCAATCGTCACGTCACTGCTTTTAAGCGCGTTTATTGCTTGAAACTACTTCTCTTCTCTCAACCTGTTAAGGAAATTCAATAAATCATAAATTCCGAAAGCAATTAGAATAGTTGTTGATTAACTCTTTAATCCTGGCATGCGACTGTTTATTTACTGCAAGAGGTCTAAAAGCGAAAGATGCATTTTTTACTAACACGCCGGCTTTTTCCATTTCAGGTACTACGTTTATATATGTGCCTAAAACCGGTTTTATAAAAGAACGGGTTTAAATAAAATCGTTTTCTCTAAAGGTTGAAACGTCCTTGATTATCGTTTTCTAGAAGCTGATCGAGGTAGTGCCAATCCGCTAACTTAATCTTAATGGTCTTACCTTACAGTTTCCGAAAAAAAAATATACATACAGAAATCTCTAGAATGCCAGTTCAAGTCAACTGAGATATACAGGACATGGGGTTTTTTAACTGGCTATTCGGAAATCCTTTTGTTCGATTCATTTGTTGGGACAGCCTGTTGAGGCTTTAAAAACCTAGAGATGTTATAAGGATTCAAATCGTGGTCAAGGAAAAACTTTTTTCCGATTTATTCCCTCATCCTTTGTCCTCTATGCCACAAATCTTTTCTGTAAATTTATAAGGCCGCTAAAATTTTCCCTTCATTTTAAAAATATATATATATTAATATTAAAAAATTTTATAGTTCATCACAAAAAGAAATAATATCGTAAAATTCAGTAAATCGTGTTATCAGTTTTAGAATTTGTCAATTTACTAAAATTTTGTACAATATATTTAATTTTATATTCTATACGACTGAATTTAGTATGTCCCAACTCAAATCTATTGTTGGAGAATGTTTATCGCCAGTATACGCTTAACATCTAACAATATTTAATTTAAAGTTTTAGGCATTTAATTTTACTGGCGCTTTTAAAGCAAGTAAACCGCCGTCCTTATAAAAAGCGCCTTGAAAGGCCCGTATAAACAAAGGAAGTGATGACTTCATACCCTAGCATCCTTCCAGCCACCTTATGCCCTAACAGACAAATAAAGATTATCCTTAATACATGCATCAAAAAATTTAAAAAAAGAGTTGTTCCACGAAAGGAAAACATTGTCAGCAGCATTCTCGCCATTTGTATTTTGAGGTAAGTAAGCTGTTTAATGCTTGAAACAGTTTACTTTTTTAATTAGTCGTGCATTTAACGAGTAGGTTTCCATGTTTACTTTTACGTAGTTTGTGGTTTCCGTTTCTTTTTAGACGTTGAACAAACGAAAATCTGAGACAAAATTTGAGCTTTTAATATTTTAGTTATGGAGATGTTGTATCGATGGGAAATTTTGGTTAATTTGCTTTAAGGTGGCAGTATAAATGCAGGTTTAAGGGTTTTTTTAGCGATCTATAACAGTATGTAAATTATTGGGATCGACAAAATTTGTTGTTTTTATTTTCATTAAAAATTAGTTATTTGGGTCAAAATAGACATAAAAAAAAATTGTAATGGTGTCTGTCCGCCTGGGAAACAATAAGCCAAAACCCGCTTTATTACTTTTTAGGTGGTTGTACGCCAGATCTTTTTAAAGGTTGTATGTTGCTGTCGCCATTTATTTCATTGCCAATAATCTGAAGTTCATATTTACCTAAACTTACCTTCTGTTAAAACAAAATTATGATTGTTTTCCACAAACCAAAACTACACTTTTTTGCACTCGACAGGCGTTTCGCTAACAACGTTAGCATCATCAGGAGACGATAAACAATGTTGTTAGCGAAACGCGCGTCGAGTGCAAAAAAGTGTAGTTTTGGTTTGTGGAAAACAATCATAATTTTGTTTTAGTGCAACCAAAGGTTCCAAATTCCCAACATAGTTACCTTCTGTTATTTAATTTTTCTTTTGTTAATCGATGCGCTATTCGGGAATTTTAGCCATATTATGTATTGATCGTTTTATGAAAGAAGCAACACACGTTGGATGGTTAGATATTGGGACCTCTTTTCTCAGTTTTTTGGCAATATCTCAAAAACTATAACATTAACAAAAAAATTGTAGTAAGATTTTTTTGTAGGCAATAAAATTATCTTTAATTTGAGGTATACTACCATATACAAAAATAATGGGTTTTTTGAGGGTTGATTTGAAGTTAAAGGAAAAGACCTAACTATATTTATTATATGATAAAGATGATTTTATGGCTTACAAAATATGTAACAACTTTTTTTGTAAATGTTATAGTTTTTGGAATATTGGTGAAAACTTAAACATTGTAGGGGGTGATTTAACCCCACCTGATGGGTTGGGTGGGTCCCCTTCCTAAAATAATCGGGGGTTCCGTACATATAATCATAGAAAGTGGGTTGCTTTTTTCATAAAACGCCCAAAAAAAGTTGCAGCGTATCGACTATTTCTTGTATGAACGCAAACTTGAAAGCGTTCATGTGTGCGGTCATATAAATCAAGCCTCCATATAGCTTAAAAAGCGACGGCATATGTTTGCTCAGTCGTTAACATTTTTGAGATATACATCCATTCATATTTCACAAATCAATGTACAGGGTGCCCCAAAATTTATACTTCTATATATAGAGAGATATTTAAATGAAGAATGATTTGCTTCAATTTTTTTTGTGAAGTTGGCTTGGTTGGTTTCTAAATGCATTATTTTCAGGCGCTTAAACAATCGATGCCCAGACGGCCAAATATTAGGGTAATTTTGATCAGATTTCTGGCCAGTCTGTTACGCTTACCTTTATTCTGCGCGAGAGCAATAGCCGTGTGTCACGCTGTAATAGTGGTGGGAGAATTATAGGTTAAAAAGTTTTGTTTACTTTACAAAAATTTGTTAATTTATATAATGAAACACAAGCGCAAGTATTTTATAATGAAGAAAGAAAAAACAACGAAAAATTTTTACCGCCAGATGTTATTTTTGGGTAGGTTAAAATTCAAAAAATTTATTTACGGTAAAGGTAACCACAATGTCCTTATCCACCAACGTGAAAATTCTCCGATGAATGTTTAATCATGATTAAACAGTGGCGGTCACAGCTTTTCAAATAGGGAGGAGGGGGCGTGAGGGCAAAATGTTGTAAAAGCAAAGAAAAAGTTTTATGCAAATGTTCTAAAATTGAAAATTAACGTAACTTTCGACCGAATAGGGAAAATTTTTGAAAAACTATCAAACATTTTACTGTTTTTATTAAAAACCGGCGATATTTTAATAAATTCTCGAAAAAAGGGTGGGGGGCGATCGCCCCACCGCCCTACCCCATGGTACCGGATTAACACTAAACACTGATGAGAAACTAATCACGATTAAAGCCTAATCGGCGAATTTTTGCGTTGGTGAATAAAAACTGACAACCAAATAAAGTAAGGATACAAACATCACAACAACTCCCGCGGAAATAGGTGTTGAAAGTAAGTTCACCCGTGGATGTGAGAATATCGCTCAGCTCACCTCAAGGGCCGTCAAGAATAAGCGTCCTGGGACTCCTGGGCCGTATTCTTGACTGCCTGTGAGGTGAGTATTTTCCTCTCTTTCTTTTCACGTGCTGTAAAGTAGGTGAGAAGTGAGAAATTTGTTCAAACTCACGGGCACGGGTGTCAAGAATACAGCCCCAGGGCCGACGCTACCAGTTTTGCCGTCCCGGACAAAAAGATAAAATACCGCCCCTTTGCAACATTTGCAACACAGTCAAATAAAACGTGAACAACTAAATTTACATTGAATTTTCTTATTTTTGATTTTGGCGCCAAATTCAAATTTCTGTTGCACTAAATTCAAAAGTTTGTTGCACAGAAGAAAAGAAAAAAAAACAAAGCATTCTCTTAAAAATCATTCAAAACGGGTAAACAAGTGCCCAAAGTCATACTTTTCCGCACGAAAAAGCGGAGCGAAGCTCGGATAAGTTTTAAGTGCGGGAAAGACACTTTGCGCGCATGTTAAGAAGAATATTTTTACTAGGAGGGTCCAAAAAATTAACTTAACTTGGAAAACTTTAATATTTTGTTTACGCAAAATGAAAATAATATTACCTTAAAACTGAACATGCCTTAATTTACAACACAAAAGTTTTAATAATTCTCGAATACGCGATATTTTAGTGGTCTTAGCTTAATTTTTTTTAAAACACATCAAAACATGTAAAACCTTTATTCTGAACATTGCGTGTATCTAGAAAAGGTAAAAATACACAAAAATCGTTTAGAAAGGCATTAAACATCCCAACAAAAAAAGCGTACCCAAAGAGTTTCTGTGCATAAATTAGTAGAAAAAAGCGTTTTCCTAAGACCACACACGAAAGTAACCAAATCTGCATTCTATAACGCCTCAGAAAGTTTTATATTTTACTAGAGACGTAAATGTTTTCTTCTCTAGAGACGAAAATAAATAGCAGCAAACCATCCAGTATGATTTGTAGAAGCGTCGTCTCTTGAGATGAAAATGAAAAAAATTTAATAATAATAAAAAACACGAATTAAATCCCAAAGTGGTCGTAAGAAAAATAGCGTACACAACTTGCGTGTTGTTTCACTCGGCTAGCGCCTCGTTCACCACATTCACGCTCCTGCGAAATATGTCACTTTCTCGAAGGTAAAACTTCCAAATCAGTTAGATCAACCGAAAAGAATCTAAAAAAGAAAAGATCAGAAGATCTTGGGAGGAAAGAACGAAATTTCAAAATTGGACGAGTTTCCCACAAGGAACACACAAAAGTCCAAAACAAAAAGGGAAACAATTAAACGATGTTTCGCCCGGGGTGACTAGCATGGGCTCGTCAGTGGATTCACTAGTCACCCTCAATCCAGACATCATTTAACACCATCGCACACTCTGACTTCCAACTCTGAGACACTCACAAATAGGCATCGTTCCGCATGGTACTTATTATAAGTCGCCTAATACGGGTTCGTCCTGGCGTGTTAATCTTTCCAATAGGAATATGCTCCTAAGACAATTAAAACAAGAAGGTAAAACTTCCAAATCAGTTACATCAACCAAAAAGAATCTAAAAAAGAGAAGATCAAAAGATCTTGGGAGGAAAGAACGAAATTTCAAAATTGGATGAGTGTCCCACAAGGAACACACAAAAGTCCAAAGCGAAAAGAGAAACGATGTTTCGCCCGGGGTGACTAGCGTGGACTCGTCAGTGGATTTACTAGTCACCCTCAATCCAGACCTCATTTAACACGATCGCACACTCTGACTTCCAACTCTGAAGCACTCACAAATAGGCATCGTTCCGCAAGGTACTTATTATAAGTCGCCTGATACGGGTTCGTCCTGGCGTATTAATCTTTCAAATAGGAATATGCTCCCAAGACAATTAAAACAAGAAGGTAAAACTTCCAAATCAGTTACATCAACCGAAAAGAATCTAAAAAAGAAAAGATCAAAAGATCTTGGGAGGAAAGAACGAAATTTCAAAATTGGACGAGTGTCCCACAAGGAACACACAAAAGTCCAAAGCGAAAAGGGAAACAATTAAACGATTTTTCTCCCGAGGTGACTAGCGTGGGCTCGTCAGTGGATTTTGGAAACTCGTCCAATTTTGAAATTTCGTTTTTTCCTCCCAAAATCTTTTGATCTTTTCTTTCTTATGTCACTTTCTCCTCTCGTTATGTAATATACTATTGTTTTTCTCTTTAGTTACGAGATTAAAAAGTCTTAAATTTTGATAAAGTAATCGTTTTTGCACTCATTTTCCGTACAAAAAAATTTAATTCGAAGATCTATTACCTTCTAGAGAACCATTTTTAAATGTTTTATCATTAAATTTTAAATTAAGTTTTTTCAACACAATTACTCTTGCACGCTAAAACTGCAGAGTGTGTAAATTAAACATTTTTATGTGGTGCGAATTTGGGTAAACCTATATTATAAAATGCAGCTAAAGTTTTTAAAAGTGGTTCAAAATTAGTTCAAAATTCGCAGCGGCGGCTCGTCAGGTGAAGTAGGTGAAGGGGCTCTTCACCAAAAAAAAAATAAAATCAGGAAGAAATTTTACCAATACACCTTCCATTTTAGCCCTTATAATATATTTATATTTGATTTTGAGACAATAATATTAAGGCCCACGACTCCGATTGACAATATATAAACGCTGCGCTGGTTGCACTTTGGCGCGCTCCAGCGAACCGCCCCCCCCCCCCGCAACGCGCATCTCTACCAAGAGAATCGAATTATCGAAAGCAAAGCAGCAAGTGAAGAGCCAACATACAGTCAAGTGGCTTTGATCTGCACCGTTGCTATGGTTACGTGACGTCATCCACGCGACAGCATGTAATAATTTGTATGGCGATGAAGGGCAATTAAAAAATAGATTAGTCGTATGCACTATTGTTTTGGTATTGCTTCCCGAAACTTAACGATTATAGAAATCGATTTTACATCGTTTACTGTGTGATTCGAAAGCTTTTTTATTTTTCAGTTAATGTAGAGTGACCATTCGTCCCCCATTAGGGGGATAGTCCCCCATTTTGGTGTTCCGTCCCCCATTGTAACTGTACCTTTAAGCTAAGAAAAGTCCCTACATTTGTAAAAAAATATGTTTCTCAAGAAAAGCTTGATAATTGGAATAACAATAAAATTATGCCAGACAATTTTGGAACATTTTAGAGACGAACAAATTGTTTGCGGCATTTTCTTAAAATAGCTGAATACTCTTTCAATCTCCCGGGGACTAACGCGCTGTAACTGAAAGAGTGTTTAGCAATATGAATAATATATGGACCCCTGAAAAAAGTAGATTAAATTTAGAAACATCAAAGGCGATGTTAATAGTTAATTAGAATATAACTGATACTTGCGAAAACTGCTATAAAAAAACATTATATAATGAAAGTTCAAAAAAAATAATTCTTCAGAGAATTCATAAATTTCGTTAGATTAGTTTGTTCATTTTTAAAAAATGTTTTTTGATTTAAACATATGCCTAATATGCACTGGCGCACCCCGCCGAGAATCCTGGTGATGTCACGTTTTTACTTCAAGTAATTTTTTTTTTCATTATTTATCTTTAACCCCCCCCCCCTCCCGAAGTCAAAATTCTGGTCATCCTAATTAATGTAGGATCGTTTATTGTGTGTAAGTAAAAAAATATATAAATTAGTCAATGTTTGTTGGAGTAAACACTAGCTCTTCACAATTTTTTAATGCCGCGAGCCGCCGCTCGGTGGGGGGGGAGTATGGCTTGACTGACCTGATCTATTACCTTCTAGAGAACCATTTTTAAATGCTTTATCATTAAATTTTAAATTCAGTGTTTTCAACGCAATTACTCTTGCACGCTAAAACTGCAGTGTGTGTAAATTAAACATTTTTATGTGGTGCGAATTTGGGTACACCCTATATTATAAAATGCAGCTTAATGTCCGCAAGAGCGCTCTCCCGTACAGATAAGCAGGAAAATCGGATTAAAGGGACTGAAAAACGTCCCCCGGAGGATTTCAACTAAGTGCCACTGATCGTAAGATTCCGTAACAAAAAAAGCTGGTCCACATTTAATGCAGAAAAATTTTGCTTTTACATTTACCAGGCTGTAATATTGCGAAACCGCACAAATTTTCTTCGCTCATTATAATGAATCCCTGGATTTCTTCATGAATTAATTTATGGATTTATTCAAGGCCATTTTCATGACGCTGCAGTGTAATCCAGCTCTGTTTAAACCGAAAGAGAACTAGGAGCAGTGCTGTAGCCATGGGCGGTTTTGGGGGTTAACCCTCCCCCCAGGAGGTCCAACCCAATCTACAATAAATTAGTCATGGTCAAGGGCCCCAGGGACAGTTATAGCTCCCCCACTTTTTGACCCTTTACTCCGGTTTGTGACGTGTGTTTGCTGTGATGTCTTTAATTTTAAAAATTTTGCCTGCGGTACTATGATGTCATTAATTGTTACAATATTAGTTTAATTCTAAGGAATTTTTATCACCAGTATTCCAAACGTAATAAATGGCATTCTTAGCATAATTTTTATAAAAATTTTCTTCTGCGGCGCATTTATGATTTGGCAACCAATCTATATATTCCACCACAATCCACCCCTTCTTGTCTACTAACCCCATCTACTTTTTCAAAAATGTTTTACGAAAATCCTAAGAGATCAAACATTTTAAAGAATGTTTTGTTTTTTTTTGTAAAAAATTTCATGCATGATTTTGAGAATGTCAAAGTTTCGGATAGCGAAAAACATCTTACAAAACGGCTTTTTAGTGAGATGACTTACATTCAGCTTCATGAATCTTCAATAAACAAAAAAAACAGATTTGGATAATTTAAGTGATATTTACTATAACGTTATTGCTAGGAATGTACATACAAAAACATACGTATTGTTGATGTGTCTGTCTGTCTGTCGGTCTGTCTGTCTGTTTGCATGAGGTGTAAAATCTTATAAAATACAAATATAAAATTTCCCCACAAACGATTTAATATTTTTCTTTTGAAAAAGAACAGCCCAAAAGCGAAAAATGTTACAACAATATAATAATTATTATTTTTATTTTTATCTTTTACTTATATTATATTTTTATTTTTTGACGTTTTTAATATTTTAAAATCTGTTTTCGTCTATTTTATATATATTTTTTAAGTTTGACAAAAAAAATGCATTTCTTCAATATGTTTATTTTGTAATAATTCAACTTTATTTTTGACATTTATTTTTGTAAAATTAATTTTGATCCCTTTCATTTGATTTATTCATATAAATTTTAAAATTCTAAGTTTGTCGTTTTTGTTTTTATAGTGCTGGGGATGGGGGACTTTTATTTGTCTTAAATATTGATACAATTTTTTTGTCAGCAACATTTCAAACGCTCAAAAAATAGCATTTTAGTGTAATTTTTCCAAAAATTTGCCTGCGGCGCATTAATTGTGAAAAAGTATTTTTGTTTTGTATACACACTAACTTAACAGCACCTATTAAACCGCCCCTCTTTCCTCCCTTCAGTTTAAGAGCTTCTTTTAAAAACTTGCCATATGTAGGTCGCTGATTTTTATTACATAATGAAACCCCCCCCCCAGAGTCGATTTCTGGCTACGCCACTGTATCCGTATGTAATATTGTGAAACCGCACAAATTTTCTTCGCTCCTTATTATAATGAATCCCTGGATTTCTTCATGAATTAATTTATGGATTTATTCGACCCCCCCCCAATGTCGATTTCTGGCTACGCCACTGTATCAGGATATAATATTGCAAAACCGCAGATTTTCTTCGCTCCTTATTATAATGAATCCCTGGATTTCTTCATGAATGATTTTATGGATTTATTCAAGGCCATTTTCATGACGCTGCAGTGTAGTCCAGCTCTGTCCGAAAAAAAATTCAACAGGCTAACCAGTGGTGCATCGAGGGGGGGTTAGCTTGGTTACAATTGTGACAATCAAATAAAAGCAGAAATAAAATATATAGGGAATAAAACACAAGCCCTGGACTTTAATTTTTAACAAAAATCTTTAAAAAATCAAAAATTACAAAATTTTTCACCTGCCGCGTTGTAACACCTTTCATTTTTACGATTTCGTGTCCAAATGGCATTTTAAGTCACTTTCGCAAAAATTTTCACCTGCGGTGCATTTTGATTCACTCAAAGGCCATTGAGTAAAAAAATATCTCACTAAAAATTGAGTGTAAGTGACTCAAAATAGTGTAAAACCCAGTTCCCATCTATGCGTTTTTCATGCGTGGGCCCTAACTCAAAAACACGTATCACGTGGTATAAGCGAGATTTGCGAGATGGGTGTTAGGTAACTCAGCATTGTGTGAAAAGTTTATGACATTGTGTCAATGGTGTTGACACAAATTCAGTTTAAATGTCAAAAAATTTCGCTAAATTTTTCGTAGATTTTTTTTGCGAAATTTTTTGTCAAAATGAGTCCACAAAATATTGAGTGAAATTTTTCGACATTTAAACTTAATTGTTGTGAACACCATTGACACAATGTTTGAACTTGTCAATGACAACTTTTCACAAAATTCTGAGTTAACATACACTATTGTGAGTCACTTTCACTCAATTGTGAGATATATTTTTTAACTCAATGACTATTGAGCGAATCAAAAGTTTAATTTTTTACTGTGTACTTATAAATGCATATAGATATTTGTTTGAAAGTTTGAGACAATGATGTGTTTGAAATTAACTCTGTGTTTCGGACTTCCATTGTCTATATTTTATTTATTCACGACGTTTCGATCAGTACAATCTCTGATCGAAACGTCGTGTATAAATAAAATATAGACAATGGAAGTCCGAAACACAGAGTTAATTTCACACATATAGATATATTATGTGGTCTTCCGAAGACCCCACTTATTAAAATTATATTTTTATAAAAATTAGTAACTGAAAATCTGCCCAAATGACTAGATATTGTGTAGAAAAGTAAAAAAATCAGCATTTCATGAATCTACTATCTCATACTAAAAATTAAAAAAATATGATGAAGGGTTAATTGAAAACAACTTTGTGTCAACAAGATTTAAAAATCTACCGGGAAAAAAAATTTATATTTTTTTTAATTAATTGATTGATTGATTTTAATTGTTACACATTTTGTCAAAAAATATACAATAGTTTTAAAAAAATCCTAATTTTTGTTTTTGGGTAGAATTGAGAATAGATATGAATATGTACTTATTTTTGGTTCGTACATACTAACCCAACCCAATACTTACTAAACCGCCCCTACAAAAAAAAGCTGCATATGCCACTGTTTAAAAGAGCGTGTGTTTGTAACAAAAAACTTTACCTACGAGCGTGCGGAAAAATTCTTTTCTCGCACTCATTTCTGTGCGGAAAGTGCCACTTTTCCGCAAGCCGTGCCTTAAAAAAAATTCCGCACGCCGTGCGCGAAAAAAAATTTTTCACGCACGCTGTTGACCAAAAAAAATTATTCACACACGCTGTTGAGCAAAAAAAATTTTTACGCACGCTGTTGAGCACGCCTGTTGTTGAGCACGCTGTTGCTCAGTCATAAATCAGGAAGACTTGAAGTCGACGATGGCATTAAGCAACATGAGCAATGATACTTTCAATTTTACCGTGATTAATAATTACCATAAAAATTAATTTTTTAAACTTATTAAAGTTTAGTTCTGAATTTTACTATTTTTTCATTTTTAGTCCTCTAGGTTTAACTAAAATAATGACAAAATTTTTTGATATTCCGCACGCTCGTAGGTAAAATGTTCTACCTAACGCGTGCGGAAAGTATTTTCCGCACTTACGGCTTGCCCGAACTCCGCTGGCGCGTCGTTCGTGCAAACGCCGGTGCGTGCGGAAAAGTATAACTTTCCGCACTTGTTAGGTAAATAACTATTGTATCAGTGCAATAATATCTTATAAAAGACTATTTAGTTCAGTACAATATTTATTTGAGGGTGGGATTTTGTCGGATTAAGCCTTCGGGCTGATGAGAAAAGTTAAGTCATATACAACATTCGTTGAAATATTGGAAATATCGGACCTCCCATTTTCTCTCCCTTGTTTTCAATTTCGAAATATAACGAATTCGAAATAGATAGGTATGTATAAGTAAATAGTTAAATTGCACTATTTTCACGTAAGAACTTGAACTAGCTACTAATAAAGAAGGTTAAAAAATTATTTAATATTAATGGAATAATGGATTTTTCGAGAGAACTATAGTTTTAAAAACCTTATATAGAATCATTTTAGGTAAAAAAGCGGTTTTTAAAAATGGATATTCTTTTATATAAAAACTTTTTATCTTTTCCAAGATATTTAAGTTTAAATTTGTGCCAGCCGCCACCGTAGTGCAGTGGGCAGCGTATCTGCCTGCCGCACGGAAGGTTCCAGGTTCGAATCCCCGCTAAATGCATGTACATGTGTTTGTCCCAAAAAAAAACTTCACAAAAATTAAAACTTTACAAAGTTTAAATTTGTGTGGAAGGGATAGAAAAATAAGTATCATAGATACCTATAAATAGGTACTTTTTGCTATTTTTTAAACGACTCCGTATACTCATACCCAACGGGTTCAAAACAAAGCCAAAAGGCACTATATTTTTGACTTTTTTTGATTTTTCTCGAACCATCGATTTTATGGCGGAGGCGATGACCGAACAGCTGACTGCAATCCATGCGTGGGTAGCTGTGGTCACAACGTTACGTCCATCCCGACGTACGCAACCAGTGCAGTCAGCTGTTTTACTATCGCATCCACCATAAAATCGAATCCCGTTCGAAACGTGGTATAAACAATTCTTTAAATTCGGCGACTTTATTGTGAACACGTTGTGTATAAGTATACAGATACGTTTAAATAATAGGGAGTAAAAGCCACGCCACTCTACTTGAACGTATCGTACGTCGACTTCCAGCAAACTCATTGGTCAGATCCGACAGAAGTTGTCAATCGCACGTCGAGCGAGACTGATTTTCATGAAATACGGGCGCTAAGTGGTGTATCGTTACGTCGCGTCGCCTGACCGGTAGCGTTAGTCAAGGTGGAAACGCCCACCTCTGCCAGTTTTCACCAATGAGAGCGCTGGATGTCAAAGCTACGTTACGGTTACGCGGTGGTTTGGCTTTTAATCACTAATAGCTGAATGTCCCTAATAGCGGATAATAAATTTCGATTTCCCCAACTCTTCCATAGAAATTTTCACTTGAATATCTTGGAAAAGATAAAAGATAGACTTGTGCTTGGTGTTTTTTTTAAACTTATTTGTTAAAGGATTAAAAAAATTACATAATATACCAGTGGCGGCTTTAGAGAGGGGCGCGGAGGGAGCGCCCCCCCCCAGTGGTTTAGAATTAAAACATTCGATTACATTACATATTTTTATCAAAGAAGGAGTGGTGGCTTCTCCACATCTATTTTCTCTTGAGCCATAATTTATTTAACGTTTTTTTTTGTATTGCCTGGATACAAAAACACTGGGTCTATCTTTTGAACAAATTCTACGGTCACCAAAACATCTAGCCTTCTTGGACTATCAGTGGTACCATGCGGCAGCCGCCGCGCGCCGCCGACTTCCTTTGCACTTTGAACCATTATTAGACATCTAAAGTAAATATTTCATCCGTATCGGTATAAGTAACGCGTTCGAAACAAAGTCAAAATACGCTACATTTTTGACTTGTTTATGCGATGTTTCGAACGATACCCGCTTTTTTGAACGGTGCGTTGACAGGACTGCTGATTGAAATCGTTGCGTATGTTCGTTGGTCCCTAACGATACGTACATCCTTCCGTACGCAATGAGATTCTGTCATCACACCCGTCAAAGAAGCAGGCATCGTTCAAAACATAGCATGAGCAAGTCAAAAATGTAACGTATTTTGACTTTGTTTCGAACGCGTTACGTATACCGATACGAATGCGTTAAAATATTTACTTGACAGAGAACATGCTCTATGAAAAAAAACGAAGACAATCTTTTCAATACGAGGGGGCTGGGCTGGCGTAAGGTAAAAAGGGACCGCTTGGGCCTACTTGCCAGGTCTTGGGCCGCCCCCTAGTTACTACTAAAACATACTATTTGAATGGTACGGCGCCCGTCTTTTTCAGACAACTAAAAATGATGTGTCGTTTTTATTTATCCTGCAATATGAATAAGACAGTGCCAAGTAAAGTAAATAATATTTTTCCTTTTAATTTTTTCGCACTTTAATTTAATCCAGCACGACCCATTGCGCCAGTAATTAAAGTTGCCCCAGTCATCAGGCTTAAATTCATGAATATACCTTTCAAATATTGGTAATTGTTTAAACAAAAACAAATTGGTCGTTTAAAAATATTTCTTTTTACTCACGATATCTATAGATTTGACTTTAGGGGGAGGGGGAAGTGAATTGAAACCGATGCGCCCCCCCCCCCAAGACCGAATCCTAAAGCCGCCACTGTAACATACAGGGTGTCCATTTTAAAAAAAGGTAACTTTGTGGCATATCTTATTTTTAGGGACACCCTGTATAAACGGGTATACATTGTTTTAAACCGCTTTTTTAGCTAAAAGTAATCCTATATAAGTTTTTTTTCAAAACCTATAGTTTTCTCAAAAAATTCATTATTCCTTACTGTTGGGACACACTGTAGGTATACCTATAGGTTAACTTTATCCCAAACTTATATAAAATTATAATACTAATTAATATTTGCGTTTAATAACAATAAGTGGAAGTAGAGTAAACTTTGCGGAAAACGTGACACGTGTAATATGTGTAATGCCCCTACACATCTACGTTGCTTGCATGGCGGGTAGATTGTATAAATACGACTAGCCCTAGGGGGCGCGCAAGTTGGCAAAGTTGCAGTTTGCGCTACGTTTGTCATTGCGAGGCCAAAAGCATCCCTGCAGGTGCGTTACGACACAATGTGCATTAGATTTTCAAAATTATTGTTACGAGCCAGGACCACACAATAGGGAATTATTAGAAAGTCCATATATAGGGCAAATTTTTGACGTTGTGGACAAGTAACATAATGAATTTTTACAATAACATAATGATTTTTTACAAGCTCTTATTTAACTTGCAATGTATCTATGTATATGGGTGGGCCATTTAAAAGGGTTCACCAGGATTTTTTCAAAGACTGTAAAAAATGCTGAAACACGTCGATTTTGTTTATAAGGGGGAGACTTTTTGTAGCGCGCATCCCCTTTGAGGGGTAAAGTTTACCCCTATATTTTGAATAGGGAAAGTGGGTCGAATGATACCTTGTTTTGAAAATCTCCTGAATGTCTTGACAATCGTGTAAAAATTTCGAAAATCTATCATTTCGTTTTTGAGATATTTACTTTCAAAGTAAGCTCAAATTGTACAGGGTGGTCCCAATTCGAGGAGCTTTGGGCTTTTGCAGCATAGTTAGCCCAAAACTAATATACATGTTACGGGCTCGATTTTCAAGCGAAGTCGAAAACTAAAAACCGCATTGCGATATGTCAAAGCGTTTCTGAGCTACAAGGTGATTCTCAAAAATGTGCGATTTTAAAAGCCTTCTACAACTTTTTTATTTGTAAAGATAGAGATTTTCATTAAAAACATTTTTTGAAGATTTTTCTACCTGTTTCACCAATTTTCTCTTAAAGCCTTTAGTTCCCGAGATATTACACAAAGTTATATTAATTTAAATGGGATACCCCCATTTTTCTAAAAAATCAGTTTTCTAATAAAATTTTCTGTCGAACGATGTACCATACACCTATTTTTATTAAATAGTTTAAAAGATATTTGCATATTTTGATATTTACCATAGTAGACGCTGTGCCCCTAAATGTGTAAATAAAATTTTATTGTTTTATGTTCATACAAAATCAAGTTGGCTACGACACGAGGGGACATAGCAACCTCGAACTTTAACTTCTAGTTTACTATAATTACCAACCCTAAAATAATACACAAAAATAAAACTATTAAAAGTTTTTATTTCAAATTTTTATTAATTAAATTATGTAACACCTAAAATCTACATCTAACAATTTTCTTTAATTCTAAAACAAATGCTCAAATTGACGGCCGTTTTCTTGTAAACATATCCTACATCTTCTCTTGACGCTATTTTCTGCATTAAGAAGTTCTACCGCACGAAGCTGCCTGAATGCAGTACGGAGTGCCTCTTCCAATTCCCTTCTAGTAGTTGAGCGATTTCGAAAAATAAGGTCTTTGACTCTCCCCCACAAAAAGAAGTCTGGGGGGCCAATATATAGGACCTTTATTTCCGATCCAGTTTTCGGCGAACACAATATTTAGCAAATTAGTAATGTCTCGTGCATTGTGAGAAGGTGCATCGTCATGTTGAAAGTATAGCTCATTATTTTGCTGAAGTGTCAAATTGTCGATAAACGGAATCACCATCAAAAATATATGGCCCAATAATTTGTCCTCTATAGATGCCTACCCATATTTTAAAACCGAACCTTCCCTGATTCGCTTGTTCCACCATAATATGGGGATTTTGCTGTTTCTAGTAATACCAGTTATATCTGGTGAATATTCCATCACTAGAAATCGTTGCCTCATCCGTCCAAATAACTTTTCTGGCAAAATCGGGGTTTTCTTGGCTTTTATTTAGGTACCACCTGCAAAATGCACGTCTTGGAGCAAAATCTCGTTGCCGTAATTGGTGCACCCGTCGGGGTCGATAGGGCCTAAACTTGTGTTTTTTAAGCACCCGAACGGTATTCTTGCGTGGAATTCCAGTGTTTCTCTCCATAGCTCTGGTGGAAGTATTCGGGTTAATTTCTATTTCTCCTAGAACCGTTAGTTCTTCCAACTCTCTATCTCTGGCTAGGCTTCTATACGTCCTAGGCCGTGATTTTGTAAAGGATACGTATTCTTGTAGATGACGTTTTAACTTCAAAAATATTTTTAAGCTAGGTTGCCTTCTTTCCGGATATTTCTAGAAATATAGATTTAACGCCGTCTGTCGATTTTCGTTACTTTTAATATAACATTTTATCATGTCGTACTTTTCAAAGTTTTCAAACATTTTTATATCTTGACGAAGACGCCACTTTTGACACTTGGGCTCGTTTATCATGGCAATTGTTTTTATTTGATCATAGCTACCTAGAAAGATACCCTAAAACTGCATAGGTCAGAGTTAACTACTTAATAAAAATAGGTGTATGACACATAGTTTAACAGGAAATTTTATTACAAAACCAATCTTTTAAAAAAAATTGGGGTATTCCATTTAAAACATGTAACTTTGTGTTATATCTCGTGATCTAAAGGCTTTAAAACAAAATTGGTGAAACAGGTAGATTTGTCCTTAAAAAATCTTCAAAAAATATTTTTAATGAAAATCTCTATCTTTACAAATAAAAAAGTTGTAGAGGGTTTTTATCACATCACCCTGTCGCTCAGAAACGCTTTGAAATGTCACAATGCGGTTTTTAGTTTTCGACTTCTCTTGAAAATCGAGCCCGTAACATGTTGCAAAATCTCAAAACTATAGAGTCCCCACGAATCCCTCGAATTTGGACCACCCTGACAGGTAAATTTCACCTCTCGTGTACTGTGTTTGTTAACAAAGTCGAAGTGTCCGAAGATTTCTCAAAAAAAAAAAAGATATCTTTAAAAAAATATTTTTGCATTGGTCCATGCAACTGTGAAAGTGAATATCTCAAAAACTAATCGATAGATTTGCGAAATTTTTACACGATTGTCAAGACAAAAAGTCTCCCCCTTACAAACAAAATCGACATGTTTCAGCATTTTCTCCAATTCTTTACAGTTTTTAAAAAAATCCAGGTGAACCCTTTTAAATGGCCAACCCTGTATATATATATATATATGTTTGTTCGGGTGGAATCTTGCAACTTAATTTTGACCAACTTTTCGAAATCCGATCGGCTTCAAAATTGGCATGCTTATATAGTTGCGGTGACAACACAAGAATATAGTGTTGTGTGAAATTGACAGCTCCCCCTACTCGAAGGAGTTGGAGGGGGGTACAGTTCAAGTATCCCGATTTTATTGAAATTTGGTGTATTGGGGCATTTGGAGATGGAGATAACGAATTTTCAATCAGATTTAGAAAATTCAATATGGCGGATTCAAGATGGACGATTTTTGGTCATCTTTTGCTAACCAATTTTAACTAACTTATACACATCCGATTGCCTTCTAATTTGGCATGCTGTTATAGTTCCAGTGACATACAATAATATGTCATTATTAAGCACCTCTTCCTCCTACAAGGGGAGTGGAGGGGGGAAAACACCTAAGTTTGTCCGATTTCAACCAAAATTGGTATACGGGGCTTTTGGGGATAAGGAATACGAATTTTTTATCAGATTTTGAAAATTCAATATGGCGGATTCAAGACGAACGATTAATTGACTTGACTCCGATTGTGTTCAAATTTGGTATGCGTTTATAGTTCCTGTGAAAATACAACTCTAACGAGGGAAGTGAAGGGGGAAAAATATTTAGTTTTTAAGGAGGCGGATTAAGAATTTTTGATCAGATTTGAAAATTTCAATATGGCGGATTCAAAATGGACGATTACCGGTACAAATCTAAAAATTAAGGGTTTGTGTTCAAATTTGGTATGCGTTTATATCATTAGAGAACAATTCTAAAAATTTAAAAAAAAAAATTTATTAACAAAAACTTTTAAACAACAAGCTTTTATTAAATGCATTCAAAACTAGAAAATAATTTTTTATCTTTCTTATACCATAGTAAAAGCGATGGGAGCAAATTAAAAATTTTAACTTTACGGTGACAAAGAGAGAACTACAAAAAAAGAACTAAATTCTTCTTCTATTCGAATGCTAAACATAATGCTTTCATCTAAAGAAACTGAGAACGGGTGAGATTGCCGTGCTTACCAAGCCTTTGAAAATGTCCTTAGGTTATAGAGTAATACAACTGTTTCTTAGGTGAATCGTCAAAGTGACCGATATACGATACCTAAAGTTAAAATTTTTAATTTGCGCCCATCGCTTTTATTATGGTATAAGAAAGATAAAATTAATTTTTTAGTTTTTTTTATAAAAATTTTTACTTTTGGCATTAGCAGAAGCATTTTTTTGGTTCCGTGTATGTGAGGATATCAAGTATGGACTTTTTTATTTAGGAATAACGAAATCGTCTCTTTAATAGCGTATTCCATTGTAAAATCCAGTTCCGCACTAGCCTGTTTCCAGTTTCGCACTGACACTGGCTTGGTGCTGTAAAAAAAATGGCACTGTTGCTGTTTGAATGAAACAAGACTGCAACAGCGGAACTGGCAAAGCTTTAACTTTACATTTTCGAATTGAAATTTTGGTTTTGTTTTCTGTTGCAATTAATTAAACAATCGCGAGTTGCGACACTTTTGCTATTACACGTCCGTTTGTCAAATGGGGTGTTTTCAACTTCATGACCATTGAAGTACCTATAAACCATATTTCGATGTTTTTATTTTTGCGGTTTCTGTGTGATAAGGTATGGCACAAAATTGTTCTTCGTCGTCTTCATCGCTGCTACTACTCAGCAGCGAAGAAAATGTAAAAAAATCTCTCATACTTGCCATTTTCGCTCAGAGTCGAGTTGGTGCCGAACAGGCGGCACTCGGTGCCACACTGAAGGTGTCAGTTCCCCAATGGAACAAGAAAACTGAAAAAGTGTGAAAAATCGAATCAGTGCGAATCGATTGCCTCAATGGAATACGTTATAAAATTAAGCCTCGCAAGTGTAGAAGTACCTTAAGCCACGCAAAAGTTTCAATTTGAAACACCCTGTAGAACAGCTAAGATGGTTATCTGGTACATAAAGTAAAGGAAAGTAAAGTAATATATTACGTACTTGAATAAGGAGCCATACATTTATGGACGTACACGTCAATTTTTGTAAATAACTTATAATTTAAAATTATGTGTTTCGTAAGTTATAGAAAGTGCCTTTTCTGGCATTTTCTTAGTTATGTCAAACAATAAAATTATATAGATATATATAAAAACATAAAAGCTACAGGTAACAATATTGGCGATATTTGTATAATAATGATTTAAAACCATGACGTTTTGTTCTTAAAAATTTCAGTTTATTTTTTTATTTCTTATCTGTTTGAAGGTTCTTAATTTTTCTTTTTTTAATTACTAAACATTAGTTTTCATATTTACTTTTTACATTTTATTTGAAAAGATTTATGTCGGCCCTATTTGGACCCCAGGGTCTTGCATAGGCGCACTGGTAATTTTTTTTCCTGCATTTTTTCAGAATAACAAGTTTTCAAGAGCATTTTATTATAGTAGTTTATGATTTACGTATTCAATATTTTGTTACATATAAAATATATGAAAGAACATAAAAACACTGGTAAATCCAGACCTCTAAAAAGGGACGGGCCTTATTTGACGCCGGTACCCTACAGGCATATTATAGACGTTTTTTGGCGAGAGAAAGAAATGTCATTTTGGCGATGAACTAGTGACGTCACGGTTTAACACATTTCAAAGTATTTCAATTTCAATTCCGATTTCAATATGGCGGGACTTGTCATTTGTCAAAATACGGTAGTAATATCGGGTTATGGAGCACCTGCTATTTTTTTTTTTGAATAATAAAATGATGGAGTCTGATTTGGTAATATGCAATATTCCATTGGGAGAATTCCTCTTAGAGGTAGATTCTGACACTGCCAGGCAGCGTTCGTTAGTTATTTACTGGTGGGTTTGTACATCAAAATAACCCCGGATTTATAAACCTGGTATTAGAAAAAAAAACAAAACGCTAACAAATATTTTACATCATTAAGTTAGGTTAGGTTTTGTAAAACTGTCACTGGCAAGTGTTCCGTGTTCTACGACTTAATAAAAATTAATCATAGGTTTAGAGTAGGTAGGCATGTTATGATTTTAGGAAAATTAAGTGCGGTTAGTTTTTTGTCATTTTTTGTCAATAATGCAATCTATAAAGAAATGTGAAAACTTCTTACAAAGACTCAGAGTTAACTGATTTTGATTCAACTTTATTTGAATTATAAAAGTTGTTTGTGGCATAAATATAAAGTAATATTGAAATACATAAATTTTATACTGTTTAAAGTGTATCTGGAGGTTTTGGCAAGGCAACTTTAAAAGTCTCATAAAATTTTAAAAGCTTCTTATCTGACCGGAAAGCTGGACTTAAAATTAAACGCTTGTTTACCTCTCCTCAAAGCGAGCGTATATTTTTATCTTCCATATTTTCCATAATATTAAAAATTTATTCCATGGATTCAATGCGGCAAAGATAGAAATATTTTATCTTTTTATATTTACATTTATAATTTTAACTAATATTTTACCTACTTACAAAGAAAGTTACATAATGTTAACGGTAAAAGTAAATAATATATGTATAACAATACTAGGTATAGCCAAAGTTTAAAATTTGAAGAGGTTAATTATATAGGCTCAATGGTAATTTTTTTTCGTGCATTTTTTTAGAATAACAAGTTTTTAACAGCATTTTATTATAGTAGTTTATCATTTACGTATTCAGTATTTTGTTACATATAAAATATATGAAAGAACATAAAAACACTGGTAAATCCAGACCTCTAAAAAGGGGCATGCCTTATTTGACGCCGGTCCCCCGAAGGCATACTTAATTAAAAAAATTGGTGCTAGAAAGCACGGATAGTTGATAGTAGATAGTTGAAAGGAAATAAAAATATCTCGAAAACTGTAGCTTTGAAAGATTTGAACCTTGTAAGAAAATTTTTGGGTAATGTAATATACCAAAACCAAAATCTGAAAACCGCATATCAATAGCTGCTTTACTTTTAAAGTTATGACTTTTTTAATATATTTTAACGTTTTTTCAAATAACTCGGAAACTAAAGCTCCCACGAATTTGGACTTGAACAAAATTTTTAGTCTATATTCATGGAAATTTAAATGTGGAAAGCATGTATCGCTACTTGCTTTTATTCCAGAGTTACAATTTTTTTAAATATTTTATTCCCCTTTCCTCCCCTTTAACTCCCCACTATCCTACCCAAAAGTTAATCGGTTCGTGGTCAGCCGATAGAGGATTTTTGTACCAAATCGATTAATGCTTTCTTGAGTTATCGTATATACAGACAGACAACAGACCCACAGACCGTCAGACCGACAGAACACTTTTTTTTTTTGTCGATTAAGGTGTTTTGGAACCTTAGTAACCCATTTTTGATAAAATTAAGAAAAGTCAAAATTTCACGATTTTAATAGTCCCCCATACCATACTGGTATGGTGGACTAAAAATATTCATACCTCCTAAGAAGAATAGCGGGAAGTGGTTGGTTAAAAGCCACTTTTTTAAAACTTAATAACCTGAAAAATATTTGTCTGGTTTTGGTAATTTGTTTGACATTTGATAAAAGATAGGAAGAACCGTCAGACCGACAGAACACTTTTTTTTTCGTCGATTAAGGTGTTTTGGAACCTTAGTAACCCATTTTTGATAAAATTAAGAAAAGTCAAAATTTCACGATTTTAATAGTCCCCCATACCATACTGGTATGGTGGACTAAAAATATTCATACCTCCTAAGAAGAATAGCGGGAAGTGGTTGGTTAAAAGCCATTTTTTTAAAACTTAATAACCTGAAAAATATTTGTCTGGTTTTGGTAATTTGTTTGACATTTGATAAAAGATAGGAAGAACGTAGCAAAAAATTTTTGTCAAGCAGAGATGTTCCTAGACAGTGGCGGTAGCAAATATTTTAAAAAGAAAGAGACGGTTTAGTAGGTATTGGGTTAGGTTAATGTGTTTTGAAAAAAATATAGTAATTTATATTTAAAAGCAAGTTATTTTATATATTATATTTAATCTCAATTCTAAGAAGGGGTAGTCCAATTTTAAGGTGTTTATTTGTTGCTAAAATAATGTCTTAATAACACCCTGTCGTGTTTTCTAGTGCAAGCTAACAGGTTGTCTATTTTTTACCGTGTAGACAATTCAAATATAGGTCTATACTTATTTTAAGACAATGTGGTTTTTTACTTTAAGCGGACGCTATACTTAATTCCAATTTTTTATGTGCTTGTTTCGAACACTGCTTTAGGTTGTATTGAAGTCAAATGCTATTCGAACGAGAATAACATGTTTTTAACGCAAAAGTAACTATACTTCAATCAAATAATATTTTATACTTATTAAGAAAAAATTATACTTACCTCAAATAGTTCTTATACTTGAGTGAAACCGACATTATATTTCACTTAACATCAATTGTAATTAAAACAAAAGTAGCATATGTATTATATATGCTAATATAATAATGTTATTTTAGTATAACTTAGTGTAAGCCCGTCACTTGCAAAATAACCCTTCTCCTATAACCATTCTGATTCAGTCCCGTAGCAGAATCAAATCAACACGATTATTGGATACAAATTGAAAAGACTCACATTTCCATAGGTGGATTATGTGGTGTACTTCCAGTGCCGAGTTTCTGCGGCTCACACATACATCAGAAAACTTCCGCAAGCTGCCAGCGAGATGTTATGATCACAATTTCGAACCGACTCTCGCGACAGCACGCTCTGAAGTAGTGATGGGCATAAAACATCGATGTTTATAACCTCACCTCACCGCATCAGAGTGCTTGTTTTCAAAAGCTGACCAAACCCTCACCGAAAGAAGGAATCGATGGAATGGACCAACGCTCAATAAATTATTGTTTCTACAAAGAGTACGAAAAAGCTTTTGGGACCTCTATATAAGGGTGTGCTTCAATGAGAACAACATTTTATGAAATATATAGTTTCTTTTGAATGGACTACTCATATTTTCTTGGTTGTTTTTTTACCTAAGATATTTAATAGCCTTTGTATATCATGTATCGATTATTACGATGAATCTCTTATTTGCATGCTTATTATAAGTATTGTGTAACATTAACAATAGGATATTTTTGGTCAGTGTTTTTGACTCTTCGTCATAGTTATCGTTATTTCTGCGACTGCGCAATTGCTAAATGTCATTCCGTGAGTTCTGTATTGAAGGAAGAATAACTTTATAATTTTCGTTATTTTTATTTACTTATTTTCGCAATATTTTTGAAACACCTGTTTATAAAATTACTACTGAAAAGCTGCTTATAATCGCCTTCATCTTTAATTCGAATAAAATCTGTAAAAAAATAGTATTATATTTAACAGAAATAGTTATATTTAACGTCAACTACAAGAGTGTATTTGACCAAAAAACTCTTTCTGCGATTTTTTAAATAACGGACTATTCTCTAAAAAAAAAAGAAAAAAAACATCGATTTTCAGAAACATCGATGTTTTTATTCCGATGTTTTTTCACCATCGATGATGAGTTTCGATGTTGACATCGATAGATGTTGAGATAAAAACCTGAAACTGAAGGCCATTAAGTCGTTGCCCCCATACCAAAAAACAAAGAGGGAGAATGGATTAGCCAAGCGGTCTTACGGTGCGATTCGATATGGGGATATTTCTTGTTTTTAGTACAGCTCTTCTTATTTTAAAAA
The DNA here is from genome assembly GCA_963921995.1 of Oxystoma pomonae. Lineage (NCBI taxonomy): Eukaryota > Metazoa > Arthropoda > Insecta > Coleoptera > Brentidae > Oxystoma > Oxystoma pomonae. The sequence goes on along the minus strand of OY998169.1, from coordinate 74,059,198 downwards.
TAACTAAGGCTTTGTAGCAATAATAAAAAGACTTGATCCAAATTAAACCTTTGTAGTTAAACTAAGTTTGAAGTATGATTCAATCAATTCGTCATATATTTTAGGTCAAGATTTATCTTTTTCTTGTGACAAGTTTTTTTTCGACTTGGTTTTAATGCTTTCGCTTTCAAAGAAGAATTTCTGGTTTTAGTCCAAGTAAACTACCTGTTTTTTGAAACAATAATAAACTCTTATCGGTTTACCTCTAGAAGTTGTGAACGAAATCGGGCATACTTCAACTGTACCCCTCTCCACCCCCTTCGAGTAGGGTCAATTTCATCATACTATATTCTTGTATTGTCACCGCAACTATATAAGCATGCTCAATTTGAAGCGGATCGGATGTCGGAAAGTTGGTCAAAATTAAGTTGCAAAATTCCAACCGAAAAAACATAGTTAGTTACATAAATACATACAATGCAAGTTAAATAAAAGCTTGTAAAAAAAAAACTATTTGCAGTTAAACTTAAGTCAATTACGTTCAATAAAAACACATAATGCTAGAGTGTAAAATTAATTGTACAAAATTTAAGATATGTTGAAGTTAAAAGCAGCAGCTTGTGGGCATCTTTGAAAAAAGTAGGTATTGTGTACTGCTGCTAATAAAATAATAATTGAGGTCCATTTTTTAAGAAAGTTGCCATTGAAAATCATATTAATTGTTTTTATACCACTGGTACTTTCCATCCATTAAAGGATCAATGCCCAGTTTTAGCCAAGTTTTTTTGCAAAGACATATCCATGCATCGAGCCGGGATTCGAACTCGAGACCTTCCGTGCGGCAGGCCGATACGTTACCTACTGAATTACGGGGACCGTTACCTGCAAAGTAATAACTCCGAAATCAAAAATTGACTATTGTAATGATACGGCTATGGTAGGATGGTAGGTTAATTTGTTAAAACGAGTCACGACTTCACAAACAGAATATTCAGCCCTTAGATTAAAAAGAGAGAAGATACCTTATGTTTACGGACACTTTGGTTATATTATTATCTGAAAAATCTTGGGACCTAATTTTCGAAGCCGCGAGACGAATCGATCACTTCAACAGCCAAAGGACATCAAATGCATCCCCACAGTTCAAGAATGACCGCAGCAAAACAGACGCTCTCTCTGCCATTCACCTGTTCATTTAGGCATGTTTTCGCCACTTCGTCACACCCTTCATATCTCTGTCGCTTTCCCTCTCTAACGTTTAGAACGATATGGAATTTATTCCAACCCATTGTTTTGGTTTTGTCGGGTGATGGCAAATTTTGTAAATAAACAGTGGTTATTATTTGCCAAGGAGTTTTCGTTGGAGCAGATATCTTGACTCTTTTTAATCTAAAATTCAGCCCCTTAAAGAGGCTCGCAACTTGCTTTGTTGAGGCATCTTTCAGATTCAGCCCGTCGATCTGTGGTTTATCGAAAATACGTTCATACAGCACATGTCTGGGTACCGATTCTGGAAGTCATAGGAAGTGATCGTTCGCCTGAGAGAAGGGAAGCAGTGTCAACCAATAAACGCGCTTAAAAGCAGTGACGAGAAGAATCACCAATTTATTATGGGCACGCACAGAGCTGCCTCGAACAACAATTTTTGAGCGAAGCTGTTCTCTTGACTAGACCCAGTAGTATGGACTTGTAGGAAAGCTCGTCTGAAAAACGACACTCGTATGATTTTAGAGCACGAAATTGGATGAAACCATCATGTGACAGATCTCGCTAATGCGCATGCTACGGCCAACTTGACCGTCAAATACAAAGGATGATCGTGTGAATTTTCACATTTACCTTAAGACATTTTTAAGAAGGTAAAAGATACATATTTATTAATTGGCTGAATTAAACTAAAAATGTTAGTTTAAAACAATCAAATTTACTTTAAAGTAATTGACTCAATTTATAAGTGTTACAGTATACTAGTATATTTTTTATGTATATAGTATTTTGAAATTCTAAGCATTTTTATATAACATACCCTATGTCGATCTTCACCTGTTCTCGAGATATCAACAGTTGAATACTGTCATACTCTGAGTTTTCTATTTGAAATTTGATGTTGAATACTGATGCGTAATATCAAACTCGTAAAAATCATAGTTTATTCTTTGACCAACTATTCGCCTAGTATCTTGACAATCATAGTACGGCAAATTTAGACACATTTTGAATTTTTTAATTTTTCAAGTTATGTCCGCGTTTTTCTGAAAATCGACCACCGTGCGTTGTTCGCATGACTTTTGTGCGATGGATCACTCCTCAGGGTATGATCGGTCTATTACACCCAGAATCGAGCCCCTGGTCGTCTCGTCCTTCTCCATACAGAGCCTACCTTCGGGGTCCGCACTTAGACCTATTCTGTGTAATGGTAATTTCAGCCTGCAGTGTCCGGTGTATACATCAACCATTGTCCGAATCTCCTGCCTGGTGAGCTCAATGGAATGGGCCAGTCCCGGCAATTCTCTCCAATATTGGTGGAACTTATTCTCCATTCAGCTATAATTTTCATCATATTTGATACCTCTTTGTGACGCCACTTGTTACACGATTTATTTATATAAAAAGTTGCATCTATCTTGTTTTGGTTCTGAAAGCCTTTGAGCTATTCAATTTGACCTTTTTATAAATTTTATGGTATACGGATGAGGAAAACCGATTTAAACCCCAAATTAAATAGATGGGCTTTGATCTTCTTCAACTTTTCACTAGACATTTTAGCTCAATAGAAAGAAGTATCGCAAACTGGGCAAACTTTTAAAATCGATCTCTTTATACGAATAAAAAGCGGTATTGATAAGACAACCACTTATTTCAAAAGCTTTTTTCCACCAATACGTTAATCTATGTTTGACCTACTATAATACAATAACTTTTTTTTATACCTTCATCAAAAACATGATTTTAGTAACTGTCTGCTGATAACTAAAGCATGGCTTTTTTGGTTACCGATGCAAAAATTTTTTTTTTTTTGATCACGGGTACAAAAAAAGATTTCCGTTCCTTTTTTACCCAAAATTAAAGAGAAATAGCGGAAAATAGTATTGAAAAAATCTAATTATTCTTGCCTAAAAAGTAAGCCATTTCTGCCAGTTTTCCCCAAGTATTTACGAAAAAATCTTTCAAAAATATCGTCAAAATATCAAACTGTCAACGATTAAAATGTCGCAACAATGAACATCACCGAATAAAAAGGCACATCGCCATGGAAACCACCATTGTTATTTCATTTACCAACCGCCTTGATTTATAGTTTAAAACTGGTGTGTTGCGAGAAGTGCTGTTCGTTCGCGATTTTAAAAATTATTTTCCTGTTTGAACAGGTGAATGGCAGAGCGAGTGTCTGTTTTGCTGCGGTCATTCTTGAACTGTGGGTATGCATTTGATGTGCTTTGGCTGTTGAAGTGATTGATTCGTCTCGCGGCTTCGAAAATTAGGTCCCAAGATTTCTCAGATAATAATATAACCAAAGTCTCCGCAAGCATACGGTATCTTGTCTCCTTTTAATCTAAGGGCTGAATATTCTGTTTGTTAAGTCGTGACTCGTTTTAACGAATTAACCTACCATCTTACCATAGCCGTATCATTACAATAGTCAATTTTTGGTTTCGGAGTTATTACTTTGCATTTTACGGTCCCCGTAATTCAGTAGGTAACGTATCGGCCTGCCGCACGGAAGGTCTCGAGTTCGAATCCCGGCTAGATGCATGGATATGTCTTTGTAAAAAAACTTGGCTAAAACTAGGCATTGATCCTATAATGGATGGAAAGTACCAGTGGTATAAAAACAATTAATATGATTTTCAATGGCAACTTCCTTAAAAAATGGACCTCAATTATTATTTTATTAGCAGCAGTACACAATACCTACTTTTTTCAAAGATGTCCACAAGCTGCTGCTTTTAACTTCAACATAACTTAAATTTTGTACAATTAATTTTACACTCTAGCCTTATGTGTTTCTATTGAACATAATTGACTAAGTTTAACTGCAAATAGTTTTTTTTTACAAGCTTTTATTTAACTTACATTGTATGTATGTATGTAACTAACTATGTTTTTTTCGGGTGGAATTTTGCAACTTAATTTTGACCAACTTCCCGACATCCGATCCGCTTCAAATTTGGCATGCATATATAGTTGCGGTGACAATACTGTAACGTTTAAATTTTGTTACTAAAAAGAACTAGTATCACACTTTTCAAAATCTTATAGTTCCTTAACAAAATAGCGCGTCTGTGTATTATTTCCTTTTTAATTTAACCCGACTCCCAATGTACTAGTCTAACGCATTCGCCAAATTAAAAAAAATTAGATTATGTGGGAAAATTTAATACAATTAATATATATTTTTTTCTGTAGTATTTAAGAAACGAATAAAAGAACACAAACTTTGTAAATAATTTTATTAAAAATAAAACGTATGTATATATGTAATAGCAACGATAGCAAATCATATATAGCTTTATGACGAAGTGGGGTTTTGTCTCTTAATTTATTATTTTGTCTATTCTTCTCCTATAATTAAGATCTATTATTTTTTTCCCTTGATGCAGCTTCTATGTAACATGGCAGTCAACCTGAAACAGTATTGTGAAACTTTGTATTCCTTTTTTTTCTTATTAATTTCATCTTACCTATTTTCTTACCTATTTTCTTTTCTATCCGTTCTCCATTTTTCTTCTATGCATCTCGTGTCGAAGATCTATTATTTTGTGCCTGAAAGAAAATAAAATATTAATTAGTTAGTTTTCTATTCTGGCTATGTTAGTAATATTTTGTCGCCTATTACCTACCAACCTTAATCTAGAAACATTTCTGTTTGCATCACTTCTTTGACTGTCCTGCAACCCATTCTCCATTTCCATTTTTCTATTTTCTATTTCACGTCTATCTTATATCTACCGAGATCTCTATTTATCTATGCCAATCCTAGAACATTTTCTATTTTGCCTAGCTTATCCAACACCGTTCTCAGCTAAAAAGCCAGTTAACTCATTTTCGTTTTAGTATCCTTTAGCCTATGATCGGCGCCATATTGACACCAAACTGACAGAAAATCCATGTTTTACTTGTCAATCACGGAGCGGTCTGATGACTCATAGATCATTTCGTAGGTTTCTACCTAGAAATAGATAAATAATTTAATTAATATGTCATGCCTAACTATTTCTATCACTATTTTATTAATTTTACTTTGGCCTACCTTCGTGTACGTTATTGATAATCCCTAGTAATTTTCTGGGATAGTTTTACTGTGTGTTGTGCTGTGCACAATCTGAAAGACTTGCATTTTTAATGTTTAATTCTTGCACTCATAAGGGTTCCCATATCCATTGGCAAAATATTTTTAGGACTATCAATTTATTAAAAGAGAAGGCGCTTTATATGTTGACTGTACACTTAGACGTCATAATTTTCATATTAAATGCACAATTTGTCAAATATGGGAAAAATTAGTATTGTCCTCTTTATTTGATTAACCTTATTCAAATCGGTTGTTGCACTTCAAAATAGGGGTCATGGTATTTAAAGATCTGTAGCTTATATCGGTCGTTTCATGTAGCTAAACCGCCCATGGATTAGTTGTCTTTTTATGCTTCTTTCTCATTTTTATAAGATGTTGCCTTGTCTTTGTTGGACTTTTAAGACCATTTCAGTAGTTAACTTACTTTCTGAATACTCTTTCATTTTATTTTACTGGAGTCCTTTTTTCCCTTTTCTGTCCTATTTTTGTACATACTTTGCTGGTTGTTAGAAAAGGACAAACTGTAAGATTTTTTAGTAAAAGTTAATTGACTTTCATTTGTTAATTATGATCAAATGGTTTTGGAGTGCGCAGCACAGTGTTTTTGGATGCATTCAGAACCAACCTTTAAAAAAGAATACACGATAACACGTCATTGGTAACCGCTAGTTCGAGATCTTAATTTTTATTCTGGCTTTATTTTCGCAATCCTTAGTGGGATTTCAAATTAAGTTATCTCAAAGTAATTCTTGTGCTTGGAGCTACGTTTCTGAAAAGATATTTTGTGCGTTTTGCTGTTTTGGGACCAAGATTACACCCGCATTGTTTGCGGATTTTTGTCGGACTTACCACATGCACGTGACTGTGTTTCTTGCCCTCCAGACATCCTATCGAGGTAATTATTAATATATATTTTATTAATGTTATTTCATTTCAAAACCTTTTTTTTCGGTTGCAAGTATTTTTTGTTATCATTATTGTTTAAGTTTAGTTTCATTAATGCTATCACGAAATTTTATTCAAGTTCTTATGTATATATTAAAGGCTCTTTTTTTTCCTAAACTTAAAATATCAATACTTTGCTATTCTGCTATTTTGAGTTTGCTAAATAAGTGGTCTCTCTTTCTACAATAGGGCTCAAGTGTCAGTCTAAAACCTAGCCTTACTCTGAATCAACACCTGACTCAACCACCAAGCCTACCCTGTCTTTTGGATCACCCTTTTGTATGGGGCTTACCTGCTCTTCACAAGGACAGTGACCCTTATTCAGATATTTTGGATAAACAGATAAGTTTAGGCTTAATAATTTATCACGCTGATGTGCTTCTGCAAGACTGCGATACTGCAAACAAAGACTGCCTTGCGCTACTGCGAGACTGAGTCGCGCTACTGCGAATCTGCGTTATTCCGCGCATTCATTTTAGTGTTAGTTTTATTATTTTCTGGTTTAATTATTTGATACGATTTATTGATTCTCCGTGTGAACCGAAAGTGATGACTTGAGGGGCTTAGAAGGTACATAACAGTATGATGTGCTAAATTAGAATAACTTTTTTTGGTTCAACTTATTTAACCTTTTTTTTCTGCCTTTTAAGGTACCCCCTCCCCTATTTTGTAGATAATTTGGATTATATTAAACTGATTAAACGGGTGAATTAAATTTGCTTCTTTTAAATTTCCCACAAATTATAAATCGTGTTTTGGTTAAACACCTAAAACAAATAGGCAGCTTTTCCAATTTAGCTGGTTTTGGAAAAATTGGTGGCGTCCACTAAAGTACATTTTGTTTTCTCCCACTCCCAATCTCCAAGACCGAGCAACGGTTAATAATAATAACCACAAATTTTTTTATACATAAGTAAAAAGTGCGTCGCAATACAAGAATATAGTATGATGAAACTGACCCACTCGAAGGGGGTGGAGAGGGTTACAGTTGAAGTACGCCCGATTTCGTTGAAATTTGGTGTGTTGGGGCACTTGTGGATGGAGAGAAAATTCATTATGGCGGATTCAAGATGGTCAATTTTTGGTCATCTTTTGCTAACCAATTTTAACTAACTTATACACATCCAATGGCCTTCAAATTTGGCACATGCGTATGCACATTCGTATGCGTTTATAGTTCCGACGACAATACAATAATATAGTATTATTAGGTACACAACGTCCCTCTAACGAGGGAAGTGGAGGGGGAAAAAGATTTATTTTGTTCGATTTCAATCAAAATTGGCATACAGGGGTTTTTCGGGAAGGGGAAATGAATTTTTGATCAGATTTGAAAAATTCAATATGGCGGATTGAAAATGGACGATTTAGGATACAAATCTAAAAATTAAATAATAAATATTTATTAAAAAAAACTTTTAAAGAACTAGCTTTTATTTAATGCACTCAAAAGTAGAAAATAATTATTTATCTCTCTTATACCATAATAAAAGCGATGGGCGCAAATTAAAAATTTTAACGCATGTTGAAAGCATTATGTTTATCATTCGAATAGAAGAAGAATTTAGTTCTTCTTTCGTAGTTCTCTCTTTGTCATCGTAAAGTTAAAGTTTTTAATTTGCGCCCATCGCTTTTATTATGTTATAAGAGAGATAATTTTTTTTTATACCTTCAAAAAAATGATTTTAGTAACTGTCTGCAGATAACTAAAGCGTGGCTTTTTTGGTTACCGATGCAAAAAAAAACTTTTTTTTTTGATCACGGGTGCAAAAAAATATATCTGTCCGTTTTTTACCCAAAGTTAAAGAGAAATAGCGGAAAATAGTAATACTGAAAAAATCTAATTATTCTTGTCTAAGAATTAAGCCATTTCCGCCAGTTTTCACCAAGTATTTACGAAAAAATCATTTAAAAATATCGTCAAAATATCAAATTGTCAAAGATTAAAATGTCGCAACAATGAACGTCATCGACTAAAAAGACACATCTCTATGGAAACGATTGTTATTTCATTTACCAGCCGCCTTGATTTATAGTGTAAAGATGGTGTGTTGCCAGAAGTTCTCTTCGTTCGAGATTTTTAAAAGAATTTTCCTGTTTTTCTTTGATTTTTTGATAAAGGTATTAAAAAAAATAGTGTTAACAACTCGGGGCTAAACTGTGCTTTTTTTTACTCGCGTTTTTAAATACCTCGCTGTAAAAAAATCACTATTTTAGCCACTAGTTGTTAAAACTACTATTCTACTTTTGAGTGCATTTAATAAAAGCTTGTTCTTTAAGTTTTTAAGTTAATTTGTTGCGAATTCGTTAGGTAAGCTATCCCACCATAGTATAACATTTTATAGACTATAAGCTATCCAGCAAACAATGCACCTGAAGACGATCAGAGATTGTACTGATCGAAACGTCGTGTATAAATAAAAAATATAGACAATGGAAGTCTGAAACACAGAGTTAATTTCAAACACATCATTGTCTCAAACTTTCAAACAAATGCTAATCTGGTTGCCGATTCACCTTATATACTGAGCTAGCATCGTACAGGCCCAATGCCGGTTGGCCAACCCGACGCTACTGACTCACGCAAACTTTGGCACGTGGCTTAATTCAAGCAGCACATAATGACACATGCCATTTTTTCGATACTACTGCATAGGACATTTTCGAAACGTGGCGCGTCGCAGAGATGTTCTGAAAGTTCCACAAAAGTCCCGCATATATGTCGCCGTGCATACCTACAACAGAAATCCTATACACGTCAGACGGGTTAGTCATAGAGAAAGTAAAGTTATTATGTTGTCTCTGGGTTGAGTCTGTGCATTCATAAAACATCCTAGGGAGATCCTGGTTGTCAAAAAAGGATAATCTTTCATAGATGTACAATCATCAAACTCATAGACTTCTTGATAATGATTATCAAGCTTACAGCATAGAGAAAGTAATAGCTACGCGAGAGTGACCGATACTGTGTTATACTTGGGGAACATTGCTTGACGGCGACACGAGCGCAGCCGGTGGCTACAGGAAGGAACTACTTTTACAGCCAGACGCATAATAAAGTACATATATCTTTTTGGTTACTTTTTATATATTAATTTTTATATATACGTATAAAAAATATCTAATTAGTGTTGAGAAGCAGTAACACTAAAAGTAATTGTTCGGTGTACTTCCAGATATAAAAACAAAAACGGCAACAAATTATATATTTGAAGGCATGACAAGGATTGTTTTAACAGTTTTAATGCTGCAATGAGGAAGACAACGGGAAACCACCTCGTTAACGTCCCAAAAAGTCCAGGCCCTCAGTCCCCGGCAGGTCTTAAGTGACCAGAGGGTGCTAAGAATCTCCGTACCAGTCATGAAGAAGATTGCTACCTGGAACGCTGAAAAAGTTCACAGTCACCAAAAAAATGGAACGATTAGACATAGAGATCTTAGGAGTTAGCGAGGTGAGAGCCTAACTCAGGTAAATGCCATATAGACGACTACCATGTCTACTACGCAGGCAATGACGGCCAGAACCACTATAACGGCGTAGCAATCATTTTGAAAAAAGAAATTCCAAAATCCGTTTTCTCTTTTGTTCCTGTGTCGGATCGAGTCATATTTCTTCAGCTAAACTCTAAGCCTTTCAATGTCAATATTGTTCAAGTATAGGCTCCAACCAGTAATATTCAGAGATGAGGCATTTTACGACCAAGTTCAAACTGCCCTTAGTTTTACAAAAAAGACAGAAATCACCATTGTTATGGGGAACTTCGACGCAAAACTTGGAAAGAGAAGACATTGTTGGAAGGTACAGTGTTGGTACATGAAATGAACATCGAGATCGCCTTTTCCAGTTCTGTCAGGAAAGAAATTGTGTTGTGTCAAATACTTTCTTTAAACTTCCAGCTAGACGCCTTTATATTTGGACTTCCAAATCCGACAATCCTGAGAGTATCATTCGAAACTAAATAGACTTTATATTAATTAATAAACGATTAAGAACTGTATTAAATCTGCAAAAACTTACCCTGGCACAGACGTAGGCTCGGATCACAATCCAGTTGTGGCGAAAATTAAATTAACCCTCAAAAAAAATCGTCCCCCAAATAACAAACCCAGTCCCAGGTTAGACGAACTTTAAGATAACATGGTAGCAACTAAACTTAAGGTCGAACTTAATAAAAAGCTTAAAAATATTAATGAGCCTACGGAGCAAGTTTGTTTGTTTGGACAGAGGTTAAAAGTGCCATAGTTGAAAGCACAAAACTCTTAGGCAAGGATGAAACAAGAAATAAAAAGAAAGTTTGGATGACCTCTTAAGTACTCGAGTTGATGAATAAAAGACGCAGTAAAAAAGGCAGCGATCAGTACCATGAAATTAATAGAGAAATAAAAAAGAAGATAAGGTCACCAAAACAAGACTGGATAACACAGCAATGTCTAGATGACACTTTCAATTTACACAAACGCATAAAGGAAGCAGCCGGATCATTTAATAAAATTCAGGCTGGCATTCTTGTGGACAATCAAGGCAAAATTATACCGGATACCAAAGAAAAACTAAAAGAATGGTGTAGCTACATAGAACATCTCTTTACCAATAACCGATCCGAACAGCCAGAAGAATTCTCAAACCAAGGTATAGATATAACACCACAGCAAGTACAACACGCAATATCTTCAGCTAAAAACAGAAAAGCAGTAGAGCAAGACGAAGTATACACTGAAGTTTTAAAGCTAATAAAAAACGAACATTCGGTAGATACGCTGGTCAAACTTTTTAGCTTGATTTATCGCAGCGGTAAAATCCCTGATGACTGGCTAAATTCAACCTTTGTTACACTGCCTAAAAAACATTCAGCAAAGAAGTGTAGTGATTACCACCTACTCAGCCTAATGAGTCATATGTTAAAAATATTCCTAAAGATTATCCATAAAAGAATTTATGGAAAATGGAAAAGATAAATTCGACACGCATTTTGGATTTCGTGGTGGGTTCGGGACAAGAGAGGCCCTGTTTGGCATTCAGTCTCAGTTGTTGGCTTGCCTTTGTTTCTATAAATTTAGATATGCTAAACACCAACCAGATCATTTTTATATATTTGTGAAAGATTAATCGATAAAAGGCTGGTTATTATGGGCTGTGTAATCATAACAACATATCAAATATTTATTTTTTTTTAAATTATAATAATTTTAGAGCTGGTTATTATTCAGTTAATTTTTTGGGATAAAGAAAAAGGTTTAATTATTAATTTAAACCCACGACCTGCCTTTCAAAAATATAGTGTAATTTGTGGGATATTAAGATACATCTCAATTTTTTTTCCATAGAGTAATTTGCCCCCACTCCTACTGCAAAAAAAAATCTTAACCACGCCCATAGATGGGCGCGGAATTTTTCCAGTCTTGCTCCAAGACCGGCCCTGGTTGCATAGTTTTCATTTCATACAGATTTTATTTTGTATAGGTTTTAAAATAAAACTCGAATATCTTTCGCGTGGGGGTGTGGCTTGACTGACCTCAGTTTCGCCAAAAAAGAAATGAGTAAAAAATAATTGTTTTCCTTTATTTAAAATAAATAGCAATAGGAAATTATAATGCATATTTTTTTATTTTGGGATGTATAAATATAATTGATGGTGGTATAGTTATAAATATTATAGTATAGTAAAATTTTAATGCCGATTTATTTTTTATTGACCAAAATATCCAAATCCATAAACCTAAATATAAACTGCGTCAAATAAAGTTCAAAACAAATTAAATGTTAAAAAATGGTCCACTGGTTTTCATCAAAATACATTATAAATTTTGATGGTTAAATCTAATAAATAACAGACAAAATTACAGATAAATTTAAAATGTTCAAAATAAAGTAATTAAAATTAAATCACCTAAAATTTGTATAACGCAACGTAAACGATTGCAAAATGTGTAACAATAATAACTTTCAAAAACAATGGGCAAGGACAAATGCGAAAAATCTACTGCGCATGCCTGACGCAGTCTGTTCGCGCCCAGAAAGGTTTTTGGCTCTGGATTTTTTCCAGGCTAACTTGATTAGGAGAGTTAGTATCGGTGCGGTTTTTTTTTTCGAAAAATGCAAGGGCAGGGCCGTTGGAGTATCTCATTGTTATATGGCTTTAATATACAGTATGCAGGAAGTTGTAAGCAAGAATTCCCTCCACTTTCTCTCTTATTTATCTCCGTTTCTCTTTCTATTAGGGTATTTTCGTTCGTTATAGTTATCGTTATTTCTGCGACTGCGCAGTTGCTAAATGTCATTCTGCAGTGGTTATTGACCATAACGGAGTCGGGTTTTTAAGGAAGAGTAACTCTGTAGTTATCGTTATTATTTACTTGTTTTCGCAATATTTTTGAAAGACCTATTTATAGAATTGCTAAATTTACGGAAAAGGTCTTCATCTTCCATAATTCTAAGAAAATCGGTAAAAAAGTAGGGTTATATTTAAAAACAAAAGTTAGGTTATATTTAACGTCGACTACAAAAGTGGATCTGACCAGAAACTCTTTCTGCGCACACGCTGAGAGAAATGATATTAGTCTTTATACAACAGCTGTATACTATTTGGGACCACACAATTTTTTTTATAATGGATATAAGATTTTCTATAATGGCTATACAAGTTGTATTGTCCCAAATGGTATACAACTGCTGTAGAAAGGCTAATATCCTTTCTCTCAGTGCATTCCGTTATCGTTATTAAAAAAAAATAAGCATAACAATAGCGATAACTTCGCCGTTAAATATTAGAGAGTTTTTGGACAGCATACAAAAATAACAACCTTTGTGGTTATCGTTATTTGAAAAGGCGTCAAGAGTAAAGTGATTTCGGTTTATTTTCCTATTTTTATATATGCTTAATCATAAAGCAATGTATTCTGCATCTTCCCGATTTAAAAAGTAACAATTTTAAGAGTTCGTTTCGTAAAATTCGCCAAAAACACAAACACTTTGGCTCGAATTGACAGAAGTAAATTTAAACAAAATAAAAATAACTTCAAAAATCGTTGTTAGTAACCACCAGGCGTGCTTATTACCGCCAAAATTATATTATTTCTGAGGTTATCTTTATTTTGTTTATATTTACTTTTGCCAATCTACGCCAAAGCGTTTATGTAGTTGAAGAATTTCGCAAAAAAAAAAGCTTCAAATTGCTACTTTTTGATTTAGAAAGATGCAGAGTGCATTGTTTTATGAGTAAGCGTCGAAATAGTTAAGAAAATAAACGGAAATAACTTTATTCTTTACGGCTTGTCAAATAACGATAACCACAAAGGTTGTTATTTTTGTATGCGATCCAAAAACTCCCTATTATAAATTTTGATGGTTAAATACGGAACGGCCGTCTTGAATGTAAGTCTGTTTTTACTTTTTGTGTTTGTTTTTTTCTCACATTGTTGTTATTGTTGTATGGTTATTTTTTGTCTTCTCAAACTCAAAAAAATTACGTTTTACTTTTTAAACTTTGCTGGGTGTATAATAACTTTTTATTGTTTTAACAAAAATTCTTTTAAATCCACACTACTTTTATTGTACATTCAATTTTTAAACCTTCTCAAACTTACACTAAAAATAAAAAATTTAACGTTTAACTTTTTAAACTTTTGCTGGTTGTATAATAACTTTTTTTTAACAAAAATTCTTTTAAATCCACACTATTTTTATTGTACATTTAATTTTAGAACCCTGAAGAAGCAAATAAATTTTGCGAAACGTTGGCATTCCAAAAAAAGGAAGTTTTATTAATAAGATCCCTCAACCCATAAACCTACACCTCAAAAAAAATTAAAAATAGGATCGTTAAACCATTTAAAATAAATAGCCCATTTGGCTTAGTAACGCTTTTCTGCACGTGCGCCGGGCCAGCGCATCGGCTAGGTCCCGAAGCCACGAAGGCAGCAGAAAATTGTTCTTTGGCGGAAATAATATGATATTTGCCATGTATTTGTGTACTTTTCTTAAAATCGAATTTTTTGTATCTTTTTTTTTCGAAAAAAAAAATATGAATATGTGCCACTGAGGAAGAAGAACTTTCCAAAACAAAACAAGCTACCAATCTCTGGACCTTCTCCACTCGATAACTACGATTGTCTGATGTTTTTCATAAACTCAGCAAGTCTTTTTTACACAGCACCATCCTTTAGATTACTTTTTTCTCATTTTTAGCGGTAAAAAAAATACACCTCGATTGAAGACGTGTAGCGTAGCCCGCGAAGCCGGCCGAAACTGACCGAAACCCTTCGGATCGTTAAATTTTCGCGCAGGTGCAAAAGGCGAGAGAGACATTGGTCTTTTGTTTTTGGTATTTCCATGGCTGGCTAGATTATAGATGTTGCTTACAAGTTTGGCCTGGGTAAGGCGTATATTTAAACTAATAGGAATATGATCCGACGAACGCCACGATTGAAGCCAGCTGTTCTGTCATCGCATCCGGGTCTTTTGGCTTTGTTTTGAACGCGTTAGGTATCCTAGGTTTAAGGATAAGTGAGTTTAAATAAAATAGTAGACACTTTCAGTGACATTTACTAAGATCTAAAATAGTACCCCCCACAGGTCTAAATATTTACACCTATACGGGGTACTAAATTTTGATACCAATTTTCAAAAAACACTTACCCATACAGAAAAGACACAAAGTTATTTATTATTTTATATTGTTATTGTAAGATACCACTGAAAAACTGCTTTTTTTCTCAAAATACACCATATTTTAGAAGAAAATGCCCTAAAACTAATTTTTTTTGACAGGTTTCAAAATGGCAAATGGCGAATAAGGCAAAAATTTGGCACATAATAGCTTCATTATTTGTGTTTCAGGTTATAAAGTTTTTATAGTTTTTATAGCCCCCAGAAAGGATTGTTTTGTGGCATTTGATAATAAGTTCGTTTATAATTTCCCTAACTAACAATTTTTAAAAGGATTAATTTACCTTATTTAATATCCCAAGTTGTTCATTAACCAATAAAATACCTCCAATATTGTCCAGAAAAACGCCATATTTTGAACCCGTTTTCAGCACAAAAAATATATTTATGAGGGCACTACGAGGCAAAACAAACATAAGTGAAGGTCACTGATTATGCACGAAAAATATACCAAACAAAAAAACCCAAAACAAAAGCTCAGTCAAAAAAACTTTCCTTACTCAAAGCTCACTCATTTTAAAGCTGTATCTTTTAACAGTAGAGGTTGGTGCAAGCCAAGGTACAAGCAAAAGATCTGAACTTGCTGTTTGTGATTGAACGCAGCGCTAATATTTTTAAACTGACATTTCGACAGTGATAGAAATGTAAAAAAGTTTTTTAATACATTTCATAAATAAAAACACCTTTTAAATAAATAAAAAATTAATCTACTCCTTATTTTATTACTACTCATTTAAATCATTGTGTGACATCAAGTATTAAATGGAAAAATTAATTAACAATCGTAAGTTTTAATTAGAGTGACATATAGCCCCAATGTTAATTTATTCTAGATAATGTTTACTATTTAAACCCCGCGTGGGTTTAAATTTTTTAATTTTCTTTTCTTCTAAGTTGAAACTTTCTTTTTAAATCCAACAAAAATAAACAAATTTATTAAAATTCTTCTTATAAATCAAAATATGTCCAAAACTCAAGGAGGGTTGGTTTAAAATGATTAAAACCAAAAATTTCACTTAAACTTAGGACCATTCTGAAATAGACTAAACCCTTTTAGTAAATCCCACCATTAAAGTTGAACAAATAGAGAGTGCTTCATGCTTCATCGTAATCGTATCTCAATGTACATGGTCAGAACGGATACGTCGTACAACAGCGACTACGTCTCACCTATCTCTACGACCACCCTTGCAGTATTCGTACGCAGCTAGCGTATCCTAACAAATTTGTGATCTATGGGTTTTCATAAATGCCTGATCCACAGATAAGTCACTTTTTTCGACAAGGAAGGAAACAGAAGTGAGCGACCTGAAGTAACATTGAGCATCAAGAACTGAACAAGAATTGGTTGTAAGCACAAATTTAACTCTTTTTTTTTAAGGACGCTTTCACAAATGCATCAAAGATACGCTAACAACAAGGAATCAAAAAAAGCTTGCCAACTTTAACGGTGGGATTTACTAAAAGGGTTTAGTCTGTTTGCTTACATTTCACAAAGAGCGAGTGATCTCTTACCTCTGCTTGTACCTTGGCTTGCACCAACCTCTACTGAAGAAAGCTACAGCTTTGAAATGAGTGGCTTTGAGTAAGGAAAGTTTTCTTAACTGAGCTTTTAGATAACCTCAATGTTTTAATTTCAGTTTTTAATTAAATTAATATAGTTGTTTTGGGTTTTTTGCTTGGTATATTTTTCATGCATAATCAGTGACCTTCACTTATGTTTGTTTTACCTCGTAGTACCCTCATAAATATATTTTTTGTGCTGAAAACGGGTTCACAATATGGCGTTTTTCTGGACAAAATTGGAGGTTTTATTGGATAATGAACAACTTGGGAAATTAAATAAGTAAGTATTTTGCAATAACAATACAAAATAATCAATAACTTTGTGTCTTTTCTGTATGGGTAAATGTTTTTTGAAAATTGGTTTTAGAATTTAGTACCCCCCACAGGTGTAAACATTTAGACCTGTGGGGGGTACTATTTTAGATCTTAGTAAATCCCACTGTAAGTGTCTAGTTGTTCTGCCTAATATACTCTGATCATTCACCTTAACATTTGATTGTTTTTTAAATTTTAAATCACCCTTGCTATATAAAAATTCGTTGCGTTGTTATATTGTTGTAAATATTTAATAAATTCCTCGTCAAATAATAGTTGACAATAAAATTTTAAAAATCGGTCGACTGATTTTTAATCGAAACGTTATTTTACAAAACGTTCACGGTTGACTCTTTTGTCAATTTTAAAATCAGGTTCCCGGTTTAATTTTTCGTGTTTGCCCGGGTCGAAATTCGTTTCGTGCCGGACCATCACTCTAATAGAGCAAGAGTTCATTGGATAAATTATGATGGATTTGTAACGTCACCATTTTATGCTGAAATGTGCGCAAAGATGTTGGAGGAATGAGCATTGGACCACTGCGCATCCATATTTTGCGAGATCCACTAATCGCAGCCATTTTGAAAGAGACCATGGAATAAAATTGTCAAAACTCTTTTTTGTCAAAACCCAAACTTACTTTTTGACTTATTACATGTTTATTTTTTGTTTGCTTAATTGTCAACTTCAAAAATTATTTTTTTTTACCCAACAATGTTAAAAATGTGTGTACATTTTATTGTGTATTAAAAAATTCATTCAAGGTTATTGACATTTGCTTTTTAGGCAAAGCATGGCATGGACAGGCTGTTAATTCGTATGTTTTTGTTTAGATGGCGCGAGGACATTTAACATAGCTTGTTATTATTGCTCTTTATTTTTGGAGAACAATTTTTATAACTTATCGTTAATTGACGTTATAATTTAAAAAACTGAGTAGAACTGAACAAAAAATTAAATTTTATGACCATATCCACCAACGTAAAAATTTTCCGATTAAGCTTTAATCATGATTAACACTAATCGGAGTTTGAAATGAGTCTTGGCAAACAAAGTTTCAATGTAAAACACCACATTCTAAACACCGATTAGTAACTTATCAATATTAAAGCCTAATCGGGGAATTTTTGCGTTAGTGGATACGAGCATTAATCTTTTTAAATGTTTTTAAATTATATGTCAATATGTTTCTCCATGACGGGTAAAACAAACAATATATTATCCGTGGCCAATATCAAAATGGCTGGCATCGGGTTTGGATATTTGGCGGATGTTGAAGCCCATTCTAAAATATCCAACATCTTTGGATGTAAGAGAAGATCAAAAGATCTTGGGACGAAAGAACGAAATTTCAAAATTGGATGAGTGTCACACAAGGGACACACAAAAGACCAAAGCGAAAAGAGAAACAATTAAACGATGTTTCGCCCGAGGTGACAAGCGCGGGCTCGTCAGTGGATTTACTAGTCACCCTCAATCCAGACATCATTTAACACCATCGCACACTCTGACTTCCAACTCTGAAACACTCACAAATAGGCATCGTTCCACATGGTACTTATTATAAGTCACCTGATACGGGGTCGTCCTGGCGTGTTAATCTTTCCAATAGGAATATGCTCCTAAGACAATTAAAACAAGAAGTTAAAACTTCCAAATCAGTTACATCATCCGAAAAGAATCTAAGAAAGAGAAGATCAAAAGATCTTGGGAGGAAAGAACGAAATTTCAAAATTGGATGAGTGTCCCATAAAGGACACACAAAAGACCAAAGCGAAAAGAGAAACAATTAAACGATGTTTCGCCCGGGGTGACAAGCGTGGGCTCGTCAGTGAATTCACTAGTCACCCTCAATCCAGACATCATTTAACACCATCGCACCCTCTGACTTCCAACTCTGAAACACTCACAAATAGGCATCGTTCCGCATGGTACTTATTATAAGTCACCTGATACGGGTTCGTCCTGGCATATTAATCTTTCCAATAGGAATATATTCCTAAGATAATTAAAACAAGAAGATAAAACTTCCAAATCAGTTACATCAACCGAAAAGAATCTAAGAAAGAGAAGATTTGATTACTTTATTATTATTATTATAAATTTAGAAATAAATTTAAAATCTTTCAAATAGTATGTTAGACAAGACTTTTGTCCAAACCTCTACAAATTAATTCAGATTGCTATTTTTCTTCCTATTAGTACGGCTAGATCTGAACGAAGCTTTTTTGCGATTCGTAGAATAAAATATTGGACCAGAACTACAATGGGACATACAGTCTCTCAATTAATAACATCGAGAATGATTTAATTAAAGAAGAGATTACAGCAAACCACGTTTTGGAAATATATTCACAAAAGACAAGGAAGTTGCAGTTAATTTATAGTAAACAGCCGAGTTGAGTTGAATAAAGTTACACTTAATTTAAGTTAAGGTAATAATACATAATATTAAACGGTTTTGAGAAAAACATCACTGTCTTTTATTCCTGACTATCCTAGCTAGGCCTCCTAAGCCCCCCCCCCCCACAGATCAGAGATTTAGTTACGCCGGTGCCTGTAAGTGAGTGACGGGGGGCTCGCATTTCATTAAAAATATTTGTATTGGTTTTTATCGCCAGGTTTTATGCATATTTTTTTAATTATACGTGTCAACAGTTGGTGAGATAATTAATTGTCGTTAATCATAAAAAATTGCCCCACTTATAATAAACTTTATTGCCCAAAAGCTCTCATGAGTACAATGATTTCACAAAAGAATAATAAAGAATTAAACTCTATCATGGACCATTAAATCACCTAATTTGAATCAATTTATCTAAGATATCCTATAATAATACAAGATAGTGAATAAAGTACAGTATTAAAGTATATTACCTCTATAAAATATTAACATTCTTTAAACAAAACAAAAGAGTTATATAACCATTAAAAACCTTATTTAAAAAAAAACAACACAATTTAAAAATCTTAACTAAACTTATAACATTAAATTCTTATTTACAACATAATTTAAAAATGAGTGATAAAACTTGTAAACAACCTTTAGTATAACATTTAATGCAGTTCTGTTCTGTGAGATATTAAAGAAGTTTAAGTTTTCTAGCCCAACCCTTGTACTCTACTCTTTTTACATAGCAAAATGACTCTCATGGCTCTGTTTTGTATTTTTTTACAATGTTTCCACTTGACCTCTATTCATAAAATGGACAAATGATCCTCAATAATCCAAATGAGGAGATATTATTGTTTTCTAAATTGTCAGACTTCTAAACATCGATACTTTGATGCTTAATTTTTATAAAAAACAATTTTTTGCCTATTTTCTTCTTTGTGTATTTATAGTGCTGATTAAAATTTAGTTCTGCATCAATAATAAATACAAGATTTTTAAATTGTTTAAACAAGAAAGAGTGGCACGGCGCTGCAACGTAAATATCAACAAAAAGTATTATATTATTATATTATATGATGGTTTTTAAATCTTACAAATTATTTAGTTATTTTAAAATAGTAAAAAGCAAAGCAATAAATATGTACTTACCGAAAATTGGTTTTGAAGTTTTGAACTATGGTCCACTTTTATTATAAAAAAAAAGTATGACGACTGTCACACAATTTTCAAAGCTCTTCTTAATTTCTAAAAAATTCTTTTTTTATTAATTTTCAATCAATCAATCAATTTTTGTTTTGGCAAACACTCAAAAAACACTTCTTTTAAGCATTTGTTTGTACACTTGTAGGGCACACCCTCTTTTTTAAAATTATAAACATCTGTCACACAGTTTTCAAACTGTTTTTAATTTCTAAAAACTCTTTTTTTATTTTCACAATAACTTAAAAAACCGAGCAAAAAACACTTCTTTTAAGCCGCTGGAGAAATCTGTCGCAATACATTTGAGCTGCATGATTTGAGTTTCTGAAAGCTTCACCGTATACTAATAGCATGTCAGCATATTCCTGATTGGAGAACATTTTTAATTCAGTTTAATTTCATACCAAACTTCAAAAAACTCGCGAAAATAATGGCGTCAGGTATAGTCCAATTTTTTGATGAGCAGACTGGCGATATTTTTGCCTCTGAAAACGTATTTCTTTGTTGTTAACAGTTCGTATGTCAAATAATTTGTTGTCATCAATTTGAAGTAACAGTTGAAACAATCAACGACATGACTTTTTTTACATTTTTATTGTCGCTGTCTAAAACAGTGTATCAAATAGAGATCCAAAAAAATTACGTCAATCCACTCATCAAAAAATTGGACTATACATTCGCGCGATTCACAACCTTCACAGAGGGTCGGAGGTCAGAGAGTCACGTATGCAGCGAATTGCGTTGTTGCCAAGTGTTTTTTTATCTTTAACTGAAAGGAAATCATTATTATTTTTTTTATTAATTTTTTTAAATTTAGAAGCTTTAGGGGATATATTTATTTTTATTTATTTGGAAATGGCCCTATTGTAAAATGGTGAAAGTTAGACATAAATATTTCTAAAATTCTGGTAGATATAAGCGCCTATTTTTCAATTTTAAAGTCACTTAGGCAAAAATCTGTTGAGTTTTGACCCATAAGTCACATGAACTTTTTGACTTGTTTTGACCCCTTTTTTCATCAGCTAAAAGGATGACTGTGGTGTGGTGGCCCGCTGTAGAGAAGCTGACCATATCCAAAAAGCTTACGAGCCTGCAAGGCCTCTTCTGCAGAGGGATGACCCGCGCAATGAGGACGACGCCCCATCCACGCCCTAGAAACAATCTTGGGTCTCTCCTTCGCTTCAAACTTGTATCAAGAAATAGGCGATGGCGACACACCTGCACTAGGGACTGTGGAAGGGCAGGGAAGAAAGAGAGGGCCATCTAGCGGTCGAGAGGCTGGAGACGAAAGAGTTGCCCCTCCTAAGACTGCCAGTGAAAGCACCGCTTAAACCACGAAGGTTCGATAAAAAGTACAAGGTCACAATACCAGAACGGAATGAGTGGCAAAGGGAAGAATTCCGAACGGAATTAATCAGAGAGGCGACGGTCTACTACACGGATGGCTCTAAACTGTCAGCCAGGCAGACAGCAGGCGCAGGAGTGTACGCGGAAAACCTAGAAGTATCATGGCAACAACCCTACCCGAGGTCAAAAATGGCAGTAGTCTGGTGGAGGAGTGCGCTGAAGCAGTGCAAACACTGGCTCAAGACAAAAGAGTGACACTGATGTGGGTATCAGGTCATGAGGGAATACCAGAGAACGAGAAAGCGGACGATCTTTCCAGACTAGGGGCCCAAACCCAATACATTGGACCGGAACCTCTTCTGGGAATAACAAGGAAACAGGTACAGAGTGAGCTCAACAAATGGGCAAACAATGAACTGAAGATGTCCTGGAGGCAAGAGTCAAAGTGCAGACAGTCCAAGCTATTCGTGGATGGTCCGAATGTAGCCAGAAGTAAATGGCTCTTAGGCAAGACCCGAAAGGACATCGGACTGCTGACAGGGATGCTGACTGGGCACAATCGGCTGAACAAATATCTGACGCAAATAAGAGTAGCAGGAGATCCCGTGTGTCCCGCTCGAAGAGTAATCGGCGCAGCACTTGATAGCACAGTGTGATGAATATGCTAAATCAAGGCAGCTGAAGTGGGGATTTCCCACGATAGAGGAGGAAGAGCTGCACTCGTTCAAATGGGCCGACATACTGAACTTCGTAAAGAAGACAGAGAGGCCCGAAGAGAGGGGTGCAGCGGAAGTAGGGGCATAGGGGTAAGGAACGGGGTATGGCAGAAAGCGCCCACGAAGAGGCCGAATTGCCAGACCCACGAGCCGCCCCTATACTACTACTACTAAGGATGACTAGTTTTTTTAAAAGCTTTAAACCGTTATTTTTTAACCATTTACAAACATTTTCTTATATTAAGCATTCGAATTATATTTTCAGTGTATTTTAGATCATCTTCTATACATATAATTTTATTTTGCAATTTAAAACTTTATCTACCATGTCATTTATAAAAAGTTTGGAGGGAGGACAGGCCATCCAACTATAAGATAATATAACGGCCCTGCCCTTGCATAGCGATAACTTTCCCAATAAAGTTAGCCTGGAAAAAACGCAGAGTCAAAAAATCCTCTGGACGCGAGCAGACTGCGTCAGGCATGCGCAGTAGACTTTTCGTTTTTGACCTTGAGGTTTCCCGATGCATCACAGTCCATTTAGTTTAAGGATGGAAAAACGGACATCTCAGCAAAAAATGGTGAGGGTTACCTATGCATCATAATTTATTCCATGGACTCTTGCTCTATATGAGACAGCGTATACTGTTTGTTGTCCAACTTTGGAATTAATTGACTGGAAATTGTCTGACTGGCTGGTCTCTTTTGTCATTGTTTGAGTTTTGCGTTCATTCAGTATTTTCAAAAATAAACACCTATGCGCTGTAATGGCTCTATAGGCATTTAGTCAGTGTGTTAAGGTGAAACACCACGGACCGACCTTGCGACAGCGACAGAGCCATTGACAGGAAAAACATGAATTTTCTTTATACTTTTTTTTTTGATAAATTAGAGCGTTTATTTTTAACTGCTCAGATTTATCACTAACAACGTGTTACAATGAAAATAATAAGGAGAAACAAAATAAAAGCAAGTTATCAAAATAAAATAATACATTCTAAAAACCAAAAAGATTCTCCCAGTCAAAAAAAAATTAGAGCAAATATGCGAAGAGTCCTCCTTGCTCGGCTAGACAATATCCGAACCTATTATAAAAACCCCTTCTAACATTTCCAAGCATGTTAGAGGTGATAGTTTGAAAAGCTTCTTCAATTTTAATCCGAAGTTCTTCCAAATTATTAGCCCTTTCATGCTCGTAAACTTTATTTTTGATATAACTTTTTGATAACTCCACAAATAAAAGTCATTAGGAGCAAGATCGGGTGATCGAACTGGTCATAAAATAGTTCTCCGTGTATCAATAGTAACCCGATTAGTCAACAATGTTGTAGATCCAAGTATTTAGGGCCATTCAAGTTGCCGTCAATAAAAAATGGCCCAATTACGTGTTCCCCTACAATGCCCTTCCCCCCCAAACATTTAGTTTTTGAGGATACTGTGTTCTTACGTCAAAATACAAATGCAAATTTTCCCTCGACCAATATCGAACGTGTGTTGGGTTATGACGATTCATTAATGGAAAAGTGCTTTCATCTGTGAAAAGAATAGATCTCAGAAAGTTTTCATCACGATTAGCTTTTTCCATCATTGTTTCGAAAAATTCCATACGACAATAGTTATCCTCTGGAAACATTTGATGCGTTTTTAACGCTTTGTAAGAATGATAACCATTCTTTTTGAGAACACGTCATCATCATAGGCAATCACTCGATACCGAGTATGATTTTCCTCTATTCTGTATCGTCTCTATCTGTTCTGCGTTTTTTGATGGCTATATAAGCCAATTCTCGAGCCGCACACCCTTCCACAGTCCTCGCACACCCACTCTCCGGCATCATCCGGGTGTTGTTGGTCATCCATTTTTCCATTTTGTCGCTCCTTTCTACGTTCTCTCTTTTCCGTTTCTAGTCTACATCGTTGCTCTTCAAAAGTTTGTGCTCCCTCATGGACTGTTCGGTGCCATGTAGCCCTATCGTTTGCCGTGGTCTCGAAGTTGTTTATATCTATGTGACCCTTCATCATATTGCCTTTGAGAACGTCCTTGCACCTTTTTTGTTGACCACCTTGATTTCTCTTTCCCTCCTTCAGTTATCCATAAAATATCTGCTTTGAGAGACGTGTTTCAGGCATGCGGATAATGTGACCAGTCCAACGAAGCTGGTGCTTGAAGATAAGGACTTCTATACTAGTTGTTCTGGCTTCTTCTAAAACACTTATGTTTGTTCGTCGGTCTTGTCATTTGATTCTCAGTATTCGTCTTAAACAACTTTGGTGATATTTTTCTAGTCGTTTGATATGCCTTCTGTAGGTGGTCCACGTTTCGCATCCGTATGTTAGAGTTGGTATTATAACTGTGTTGTAGACACGAAACTTGGTCTCCGCATTGATGTCGTGATTTTTGAAGACTCTCTCCGAAAGCCGTCCGAACGCTGCGCTAGCACATTTTAGGCGATACTGTGTTTCTGCATCAATAGTTGCGTTTGATGATAGGTGGCTCCCAAGGTATGGGTAATGTTCCACGGTCTGCAAAGGGTGACCATTTATGGAAATGTTTGGAGCTTGGGGATTCGTACCTGGTTCTGGTTGGTGAAGAATTTGCGTTTTGGCAAGATTGACCTCTAGGCCAATGCTTTTGTAGGCTTGGTTAAATGCGCTGACTACCAGTTGTAGACCTTCCTCTGTATCGGCCATTACGACGTTGTCATCGGCGTACTGCAGTTCGATTACCGAAGTTGTCGAGGCTTTAGTTTTTGCTCGCAATCTGCCTAGGTTAAGTAGGCCACCGTCGAATCTATATAGAATTTCCACTCCCGGCGGTAGATGTTCCTCAACAAGGTGAAGCATGGCACCTAAAAATATAGAAAATAGGGTGGGCGCAATAACACACCCTTGTTTAACGCCTGTCGTAATCTGGAATGACTCTCCTGGTCCATCGTTGCTCACGACTGTTGCATTCATATTGTCGTGTAGTAGTCTAAGAATTTGAATATATTTTTGAGGGCATCCAGCTCTTGTCAGTATTTTCCAAAGAGCTTCTCTGTTGACCGAATCAAATGCTTTGACTAGATCTATGAAGTCCATGAAGAGAGGGCGATTTTGTTCTCTAGATTTCTCTTGCATTTGTCTGGCACTGAAGATCATGTCGGCTGTGCTTCGATTGGGCCTAAATCCACACTGTGTCTCTGGCAGATTTTATTCAGCAATCAGAATTAATCGGTTTGATAGTATCCGTGCAAGTATCTTTCCAGCAACAGAAAGCAGAGATATACCTCTGTAGTTTCCACATTGGGCCTTATCGCCTTTTTTGAAAATGGTAACTATAGAGGCGTCTCTGAGTTCGGCAGGAATGGTCTCAGTGGTCCATATTTTACTTATTAGAATGTGCATTTGGGAATTAAGTGCAGGACCCCCTTGTTTGTAGACTTCAGCAGCGATACCATCTGTGACTGCTGACTTGTTATTCTTTAGCTGTGTGATTGCCTTTTCGACCTCCTCTAATCTCGGAATCTCACTTAGGTATTGTTGTGTAGTTTTCTCCGGAATTTTGTCGAAGATATCATTATCGACCTGAGACTCTCTGTTGAGTAGTTCTTATGAGAACACGTAAGACAGTGGCAGAAGACGTATCAACTGCTTCCGCAATTTGGTGGCTAGTTAAATTTCGATTTTTCTCCACTGCAGTGCAAATCATCACATCTCGTACTTCCTGCTCGTCATTCAAAACAGTGGGTTTTTTATGGTTTCTTGACGCTACACAACCAAACTTTTCAAAATTCTGCACAAACCTGTGAATCGTTGATAAACTAGGTTCTGGGCGATTTACAAAATTCGCCAAAAAAGTTCTTGAATAAGTCCTAATGGTCTGCCTTGGTAGTACCATTTGACCATCTGCACTTTTTCGGCAACTTCGTAGATATCCATTTTTAATTTTAAAAATGTATTATTTTACTTAAGAACTTACAGAAATAAAACAAAATAATAAAAACAAAATAAATTTCAAAAGGATAACACTGCAGCGTGCTTCCACCCCACCTCGGTCGTACTGCACGGATAGTAAATTGGACTTGATTCCCCCTATGTTTGCAGTAGCCTGAAGCTCATTGTACATATGTTCTATTTTTGGAAATATAGCTAGTGAATATCACTTTAATCAACTTAATTGCACCTAATTAATAGCAACCACACAATGAAATATGACATCCGCGGCCCAGCCGAGATACGAAGAATAGTGTTAATTTTACCATTACGTGTCGTTTTATACGACTTGACACGTGGATTACCTATAATACATATAATAAATATCTAGATAGACCATTTCTGGTCCTGTCCATTGAATATTTTTTTTTAAGTTTTGGTGTCGGCTTCTAAGCAAACGATAAAGATAACAAAAATCCAATTTTTAGAATTTCTGTTTGTTTGTTTGTTCCCACATCACCCAAAAAACCTACTAAACGGATTAGATTCATGTACAAGAAGCTAGCAGCGCAACTTGCGATTTTTTAAAGAACTTATATAACTAATTAGAGATAATTTAGTGCTAATTTGGTTCCGTAAGAAAAAATTTAGAGCTTGCGTTTTTTAAAAGTAAGCGCATGCGCTGCTAGGTTCCGTGAGAAGTCAGCAGTGCATGCGATTACACAGTCTAATTAAGAGAATTCAGAAAAAAAAGATAACTACATAATTAGGGCTAATTTAGTGCTCCATAGTTTCATATATAGGGTGGGCCACAAAATTCCTCACTTTTTGGATTGGCTATTACTTTTGACATAAGTGCTCGATTTTTAAAGGTATTAGTTTTTTAGATAGATGAAACGTGATACTTTTTCGATTCAGTTGAAAATTTCTCAAAAATCGAAGATGGCGGACAGTTTTAAAAAATCTGTAATTTTCACCCCCCCCCCCTGAAAAAAATGTATGTGCGACAATGAACAAACTTTAAAGCTTTCGCTACAAAGGCTCGTTATTTATGTGTATATTGACGTATCACTTACTTAAATCGGTTAAGAAATGAAAAAGTTATAAGCTTCTAGGTTATTAGTGTTTGGGCATAACTGGAAAAAATCACAAAATTACATATTTTTTTAATTTGCTGTAACTTTTGGCCTGATTAGTTAATTAAAAAAAATATTGTTTAAAGAGGCAAAACATGAGAGTTGCGTGTGTTTGTTCAAAATTTGACATTAAAAAAAATCAGGATGGCGGATAGTTTTAAAAAGGGTTAGCTTTTATACGCCTTATTTTTTTTTAAGTAAGACACTGGACAAAATAAAAACCAGTATTTCCAAATCTCCCTTTTTTCTTCGTATATAAAGGTATCGCCTAATTAAATCGGATAAGAAATAAAAAAGTAATGGGTATTTAGATTCTTAGTATTTTTTTAATTAAATAATTAGGTCAAAAGATGTAGCAAATGGAAAATGTAATGTTTTATGTGGCAGTGGCGTAGAAAAAAAAAGGTTTTGTAAGGGGTAAAAAATTGCAACTTTTTAAAATTTTCCACCCACTTTGATTTTTAAAATCGAACTGTTGATTTCAAAATTATAGGAAATCCAAAAAGTCTCATTTTTGTTGCCCACCCGATAATTGTGACCGTACTTGTTTCGAAGTTGTGAAATATTTTTAAAAAGAAAGTAAAGCAGAGAGTAAGTATAAACCTCTTTTGAAAAATTTAAATCTAAAGAAAAATATTTTTAAATCGTATTAAAGAATCGTGAAGGCGCAAGCTATTTTAACGAGGTTCCACGTAATATTTTTAAAATGTTTGTGGGTTGAAACTGCAAATCAGAAAGTATAAAAGGATAAAAAAAAGAAAATTGCATAGTAGGTAATTCTTAAAATCATAGTTACGAATAAGTATGTAAAGATTTTCAAAACTCCTGCTTTTTAAAAGTAAAAATATTGCATCCCTGGGCAAATCCATTTTGGAGTCTTTTAACGTTCTGTTGTCGCCATCTTATTAACCTAATTGACAGGTAAAACATGGATTTTCTGTGTGTTTGGTGTCAATATGGCTGCGATAGTAGGCCAAAGGATACTAAAACGTTAAAGAGTTTACTGGCTTTTTAGTTGAAACGGTGTTGCTCTCATTCTGTACACGATATAAAAGGAGAAATTATCATTATTTTGCATCTGAAAGAACTCGAACGCGTTTCCAATTCCTCTTGTAAAATTAGAGAAACGAATTCTAATCTATTATCTATTATTTCTGATCTGACTATTTTGTCCATTCAGATGTTCCTCCTTGATGCACAACAATAGTCAATTTCCATTAGTAATGATACCGTTCATCCCTCCGTATATACCTAGTGATTACCAAAAACAATTATAATAATAATCTTACGGTATTCTGTCGCATTTCGCTCCCCTACACCGAAATCCACCCATAGACATAGGAGAGGGGAGTAGATAAAGCTTCCTGCCTGCGCGAAGGTTGTCATTTATTGGGTGACCATTTTTATGGTAACTTTTTAAGTGCAAACCGCTGTTGACTTTGTTATTTGTTTATTTTCTGCAGTTGAGTGAGAAGAAAAACATAAAACTATGAGATATTATAACGGCGCTGCCCTTGCATTTGCCGAAACAAACAAAAAAAATACCAGTCGCTTTTGGAACCAAAACAAACGAAAATAAATGCGAGTGAAGTCGGCAACCGAACCATAGATAAAGGTTGGTTGGTTTAGTTAACGTCGGTCGAAGGAAAATTTCCAGGGAAGCTTCCGTAAAAATGGCGCCACTTATGGTGTTTGCTAAAATTTGAATGGCACTCGTCCAAAACCGTTCTATTTCCCTCTGATTTCTGTAAGTCTACCTCATCCTGGAGAGAGCTTTCCAAATCCAGACTCGTCCCGTTTATAACCGGTGACAATATCCCCGGGGATTAAATGTATGGTGATATTATACACGGCGGCGGCCTTATTAAGCTACCTTACAATTTGGACCGCGGGATTAGAAAGGAAAATCGCACAAGGACACTGTTACCTCCGTTTTAAAGCATGTGGGTCTAAAATCAGACACAACAATGTTCAGAATGTTTGTTTACATTTAATTTTGTGTTAAAAAATTAATTCATTCATTCAGGCTTGGGCAGGCTGTCAATGCATGTGTTTTGGTATAGATAGCGCCAGAGAATTTAACATAGCTTGTTCTTGTACATTATTTTTGGACAGTAGTCCGAATGGATTCCTGTTGTTTGACGTTATAATTTAAGAAGGGACATAATTGAACCAAAAATATATTTTAATAAATTTTGTTCGTATTCGTATCCCTCCTGCATCATTTATGATAATTTCGTGGGTTATGGGATTTTGGCAATTGAAAAAAGACAGTTTTTTCTTTGGGACGTTTCGCCTCTATATTGAAGCTTTTTCAACCCTAGAGACAGAACACAAGCAATTAATTAACCTAACAACAACAAGCAAAAACTCTTTTGTTTTATTAACAAGGTTGTAGAAGAAGTATGAAATAAAGTACTAGAGAAAACTTTCTTTCAAAACTTACTTCAGAAAAGCTAGTCAAAAAGCCCGTTGGTAGTGCGTATAGGATCACCATCACTTTGTCCTTGACTGAACACCATTTTATTATTCAATTTTAAAAGCAATTGGCAAAATTAATTCCAAAATTTTTTTTTTTATATATTTATAATACCTTATGGTTAGTGGCACAATTTACTTTTCGGTCAGTTGAATTTTAGTTCAAGCATTTGAATTTTTCGTTGGCCAATAGGTGCATTCAATTTAAACGTAAATTAGCTAGTTTCACACTTTAGTCTGTTTTTGCGAGCTTACCATGGTAAATATTCAAGCAACCCCATCGTTTCCCACACTCACTACAAACATAGGTTTTCGTAGGAAAAAGACAGTAAAAAAACGTGAAAACATAGCATTACAATGTGCACAGTACTAATGTAAATTTAAAACTTAACAATTAAAAACTTCTCTGATTTTAGTCTAAGACATTAACAAACACTTTAAAATAATTACTTAATAGCTAAAATTAATTTAAATCACACACACAGAGAAAATATCACAAGTATCAATGACAATAAGAAAACTTGATCATTATTAAATCAGGTACCCAAATTAGTTTTGTATTTATTTAGTAAATTGCAATACAAAGTACTGAGACCCCTAACATCTGTTCTTAGATTAACTGTATCATATAACTGAATCTGAATCATCTCACTGATTAATCTTTTTGTGTAATTAGGTTCACTATCCAGAATAGTGGTATTCTGGAATTGAAAACTATGTTGCTTCTCAAAATGATGCTTAGAGAGCGCAGTTTTTTCTGCGTCATACATTTTATCATTTCTGCAATCGTTTTTATGTTGTTGTAACCGCCTCTCTAAATATTGTTTCGTCTGTCCAATATAAAACTTGTCACACTCACACGGTATGCAGTAAATAAGATTAGACTTTTTACTTAGAGTAGTGGGGTCTTTAAGTTTTGTAAAGAAAGATCGAGTTGTTTTGATGTTGTAGAAAGCAAGTTCCGTGTTAGTATCTCTGAAACAGCGTTTGATTTGTTGAGACAAGCCATCTATGTAAGGAAACTTAAAATATTTTTTATCATTTCTGGTTTTAGAGGATCCATTATTTTTTTTAAAGTTTTGGATTGATCTATTAATGAAGTACATAGGGTAATTGTTATTTCTTAAAAGTAGCTTTACTTTGTTTATATTTTCAATATGAAATTTTGGGCTACTTAGCTTAGTCGCTCGATGCATGAGACCACTGACTATCCCTACCTTATTTGTTAAAGGATGATTTGAATAAAAGTTTAAAATTCTACCTGAGCTTGTAGGCTTTGAGTACCAGTTTGTTAAAATTGAACCATTTGGTTCCCTGTGTACTACAGTATCCAGAAAACAAAGCTTTCCCTCATTCTCCACCTCCATAGTGAATTGTAGGGACTGGTGAAAGCTATTAAACGTATCTAAGTAAATCCAGTCGATCAGCTGGAGCAGCTAAGCAAGAATCATCTACAAAAATATGGAAAAAAGGAATGTCAAATGGTAAGCGCTGCAACACTTCAGTTATAACAAAGATCATAACTAAGTTAGCTATGATTGGGCTTGCTGGATTGCCCATTGCAGTGCCATCTCTTTGTAGGTAAAATTTTTGTTGAAAAGTAAAGTAGCTTGTGTCAAAACAAAAATCAATAATGTCCAATAACATTTGCCTAGAGATATCTGTGTAGTTAGAAATGTATCTATATTGTTTATTTATTAAAATTTTAACTAGTTGTTTAGGAATATTTGTAAACAGACTCACAACATCCAGAGAAACTAACACCTAATTTTTTGGAATAGTTTTTTGTTGGATAAGCTCTACAAATTGAAAAGAATCTGCAACATTGAAATGAAAATTTGTTGTAAGGGGAGACAGTACCCTGTGTAAGTATTTCGCCAAATTATACCCTGATTTAATAATGATCAAGTTTTCTTATTGTCATTGATACTTGTGATATTTTCTCTGTGTGTGTGATTTAAATTAATTTTAGCTATTAAGTAATTATTTTAAAGTGTTTGTTAATGTCTTAGACTAAAATCAGAGAAGTTTTTAATTGTTAAGTTTTAAATTTACATTAGTACTGTGCACATTGTAATGCTATGTTTTCACGTTTTTTTACTGTCTTTTTCCTTCGAAAGCCTATGTTTGTAGTGAGTGTGGGAAACGATGGGGTTGCTTGAATATTTACCATGGTAAGCTCGCAAAAACAGACTAAAGTGTGAAACTACCTAATTTACGTTTAAATTGAATGCACCTATTAGCCAACGAAAAATTCAAATGCTTGAACTAAAATTCAACTGACCGAAAAGTAAATTGTGCCACTAAACATAAGGTATTATAAATATATAAAAAAAAAAAAATTTGGAATTAATTTTGCCAATTGCTTTTAAAATTGAATAATAAAATGGTGTTCAGCCAAGGACAAAGTGATGGTGATCCTATAGGCACTACCAACGGGCTTTTTGACTAGCTTTTCTGAAGTAAGTTTTGAAAGAAAGTTTTCTCTAGTACTTTATTTCATACTTCTTCTACAACCTTGTTAATAAAACAAAAGAGTTTTTGCTTGTTGTTGTTAGGTTAATTAATTGCTTGTGTTCTGTCTCTAGGGTTGAAAAAGCTTCAATATAGAGGCGAAAGGTCCCAAAGAAAAAACTGTCTTTTTTCAATTGCCAAAATCCCATAACCCACGAAATTATCATAAATATATTTTAATCTTTGTCAAAAAAATGTTGTCTCCAGCAAACACGGTTCCCTCGGGCCTTCGTCGGTCCGATGTCGATTGCCGAATTTGCCGTCATTGGCACGACGTCGATTTACGACATCGGACCGGCAGTATTTTTTGTTCGCTTTGCGATGTAGGCCCGATGTATGTTTGCCGACGCAGCGTTAGATTGTTGCCCGCTGTCTGACCAATGGTAAATTTTACTTTTTGCTGACATCGACATACCGTCGCCTCGTACGATTAAGGTCCGATATGGTTTAACCACATGGTACCGACCATCCGCCCATAACTGCTTAATTTGGTCGGTCTAACGTAGGCAAGCTGGTCTCGGCTTGACATCGGTAAACTATTCAAGTCCGATATTGGTTTCCTAAAGCGGTCCAACGAAGGCGATTCACGAAGGTCCGTCGGTGGTAGCTTAAAGCGGCCCGACAATGGCAAACCACAAAGGTCCGATAATGGATGGATAATACACTACCGCCCCGAGAGGGGGGGTTTTTGAGTTAACCTCCCTTCCCCCCCCCCCCCCCCGAGAAGCCTGGTTATGGTCACATTTTTACTTCAAATTAAGTTTTGTTTATTATTTATCCCTAAACCCCCCCCCCCTCCCTGAAAGTCAATTCCTGGGTGCGCTACTGGATAATAAGGCCTCACATCAGCCTCTCAAGGCGGCCCGACGTCGGTGATTGAGGAGGTTCGTCGGTGCTTGCTTGACACGATCCGACATTGCCAAACTACAAAGTTTCGATAATGCGGGTGCTTAACCAGTGGGGCTGGTTTAAGTGGCAGAAGAGGTGATTCTTGTAGAAAAGTACCACCATCTTGTTAAGTCCGCGTTCTAGTTTTAAAATATCTTTGCTCATTATATATATAATATTATCTTCCACTGTACATGGAACATAGTGACATTAGCGCCATCCCTATATACTAGAAACAAACTATCAAGCAGTTTAAAAATTTTAAGGTGACGTAATCGGACCATCGTCCGTTGCCGATTCTCGACCAATCAAACAAAGTTCCAATCGGACCATCGTCGGCCTTAAAGCAGATAAAGTGGTCGTCGGCATAAAGTCGACTATAGTAAATCGGGCCATCGTCAGTTGCCGATTCTCGACCGATTAAACAAAGTTCTAATCGGACCATCAGCGGCCCTAAAGCAGATAACGTTTGCGTTCGCATAATGTCGACTATAGTAAATCGGGCCATCGTCAGTTGCCGATTCTCGTCCGATTAAACAAAGTTTCAATCGGACCGTCGTCGGCCCTAAAGCAAATAAAATGAACGTCGGCATAAAGTCGACTATAGTAAATCGGGCCATCGTCAGTTGCCGATTTTCGACCGATTAAATGTGGACCTCCGTCAGTTGCCGATAATTGACCGAAAACTGAAAATCGCAATCTGTTCAACATCGGGCCAGAATGTAGTCGCTGATGCCGTCACACTGCCGACGTTGTCGACATTGGCCCGATTCAGTGCCGACGATTTGTGTTTGAGGTGCAAGCGACTAAATCAAAACTAGAGGCCCAATCGCAAAACAGAGGTATAAAACAATTCAACCACTTTATCAACTTGACCTTCACAGGGCGATTCACAATATTTTTAAAGGTGTATTGTTGGCTATATTTTGACAAATATTTTGGTTCGTCTTTTTTTTTCAAGTCTATAACAAAACTCTTGAGTGTCCGCTCGTAGAGTAAGCAGAATACAAAGCTTTTACAAACTGTTGACTGGCGCAATTACACAGACGAACATGCTCAAACAAAAGCTCGTGCAAAAGATTTAAAAGTTTTTGCGCGAACATTTTTGTGAGCTTTTCTTTGAACATTTTGTTCGGGTAAAATTTTGAGCAAATTATTGCTATCTGTTTTGGAAACATATTTTTAAAGATGAGAATAAATAAAATTTCACATCAGTGATCAGTGATCTCAATTCTTTAAAAAAATGGAACATCAACTTTTATTTTAAAGTTTTGTGAAAAAAAGCCGACGGCAAGCAAAACATTATTATTGGCTATCAGTTTTGTCACATGGATTAGGGTTACTTATAATATTTTTTTCTTAGGGTTTTTCCCGGATTTTTTTGCCCGAAGGTTTTTTTGGGACTTTCTTGCGAGTTTTTTTATTTCCAAGGGTTTTTTTCCTAAATTCGAAAATCAAACCAGAAAAATTTTTCTTTTCCAAAAAATTTTTGAATTTTTCAAATATAGGCAAAAAAACTCAAAAATTGCACTTTTAAGCGGTAATACGCGCCTCACGACTATGAGGAGTGGTGGGGAGAGGATTTTTTTAAAACATATTTTTGTAACTTAACTTTAACCTTAGCTTTGATTGTTTTTTTTTAATTCCTCACACCAGATTTACCTACTTAGTTTAAGGCCCCAAGGGTTGCTTAAAAAAGCAAAAGGTTTATGAAAATGCTGAAGATAGATATTTACTGTCAATTTAATGTAATAATCAAGGTCGATTACTGACACTGAACAAACAATATGCAAAGGGGCAACATTCCGATTCAAAAGTCTAGTCTATTAATGCTAAATTATATTTTTTAGACAAGGGTCATAAATCCATCCTTTCGATAATTCTCTTCCCTAAAATCCCCTGTATGCCATTTTTGATTGAAATCGAACAAAATAAATCTTTTTCTTCCTCCACTTCCCTCATTAGCGGGAGGGGGTGCCTAATAATACCATATTATTGTATTGTCGGCGCAACTATAAATACACACCGAAAACTGAAATTGAATACCAAATTTGAGTTGCAAGATTTGAGCCGTACATACAAACATACATAAATAAAAGCTTGTAAAAATCGCCAAAAATTTCAATATTTAAAAAATCGGAAACGCAAGTTCTACGCGTCAATAAAATGAAATGAATTTCTTTGTTTTGAGTCGGAGAGCCCTTTCTTTATGGAAAGATTTGTTCTAAAACTTTCATAAAAAAACTGCGTTGACCCTTGTTTGTTGTCATGTAATTTTGTGTGTCAATGTTCATTTGACCAAAACCCCCTCTCACTAGTCTACGGTTTTTACCTTCTCCTAACCCAGCATCAGCAACAAATAAGTGCCAATTATGGTATACTGGCATATCCCCTATAAAAATCAAATCAATCGAAGTTGCTTATGAGGTAAAACGTGAATTTCGACATCATATCGTTTTTCCATCGGAAAGCACTTAATTAAAATACCTTGTTTTAAAACTTAGTCTTTCTATTTTCAGTTAAGTTTAATAAATTCCCATAAAACTATAAAATTTAAATTTGTAAAGAAATTTTTATACCCCCAATTCTTCAAATAAATTTTGCTCAACATTCTCTCCAAAATTTACGTGTGATTTTTGTACGAGATTTTGCTCGAACATTTCTTTGAACATTTTGCTCAAGAGGCTCGTGTAGTTTGTCGGCATTTCAACATCAAAGGAAAGTTTGTCTGTGTAAATGCGCCTTAACGGAGCAAGACGGAAAAAAAATTTGGACAAATTCCTCACATCTGGCACTTCTTTTCTAGAAAGTTTATATTTCGTGACGCATCAGTCGTAGCCGAGGTCGTTGCCCAAGCGATTAAATGAAATCTATGGGGCGCGATGTCCCAATCGCACCGGAGTTACCGGAGAAGACTGCACTGCGTCGCGAGCGAAATATTTTATACAAAAAGGAAAAAAATATTCATTTTCGTCGCCCTCCCCCCCCTCCTGGTACCGCCACTGACTCTGCCCTTCCTTTAGTGCTTTTTTCAAGCGTTGGTTTAAATATCGAGCGTAGCGAGGTATTTAAAAACGCGAGTAAAAAAAAGCACAGTTTA
This sequence comes from Oxystoma pomonae, assembly GCA_963921995.1. Taxonomy (NCBI): domain Eukaryota; kingdom Metazoa; phylum Arthropoda; class Insecta; order Coleoptera; family Brentidae; genus Oxystoma; species Oxystoma pomonae. Next base: position 74,022,746 of record OY998169.1, on the reverse strand, counting down.
GCCGCGAGTTGTTAACACTATTTTTTTTTAATACCTTTATCAAAAAATCCAAGAAAAACAGGAAAATACTTTTTAAAATGTCGAACGAAGAGAACTTCTCGTAAGACACCATCTTTAGAGTATAAATCAAGGCGGCTGGTAAATGAAATAACAATCGTTTCCATAGCGATGGGTCTTTTACTCGGTGACGTTCATTGTTGCGACATTCTAATCTTTGACAATTTGATATTTTGACGGTATTTTTAAATGATTTTTTCACAAATACTTGGTGAAAACTGACGGAAATGGCTTAATTCTTAGGCAAGAATAATTAGATTTTTTCAATATTACTATATTGCGCTATTTCTCTTTAATTTTGGGTAAAAAACGGAACGAATCTTTTTTTGCACCCGTGATCAAAAAAGAAAGTTTTTTGCATCGGTAACCAAAAAAGCTATGCTTTAGTTATCTGCAGACAGTTACTAAAATCATGTTCTTGATGAAGGTATAAAAAAAAAGTATTTAGTTATTAGGTCTTGTTTGTGGTTTGTTTGTTATCTATGTTTTTTATAACTGAAAAAATTATAAACCTAGTTACTCAAGCTCGTATCGAAACCGCCCCCCCCCTTTTCAAATGGCTGGGACCGCCACTGCTGCTTGACATCCTAAGGATTGTTTAGGAACCCTATATAATATATACGAGAACAGATACAATACAAAATTTGCCCTATACAGGGCGATTCACAATATTTTTAAAACTTTACAGTGGGATTTACTAAAAAGGTTTAGTCTAATTTAGAACGGTCCTAAGTTTAAGTGAAATTTTTGGTTTTAAGCATTTTAAACCAACCCTCCTTGAGTTTTGGACATAGCTTGATTTATAAGAAGAATTTTAATGAATTTGTTTATTGAATAATCATCTTAATACAATCTTTTGTTGGTTTTAAGAGGAAACTTTCAATTTAGAAGAAAAGAAAATTAAAAAATTGATACCCACGCGGGGCTTAAATAGTAAACACTCTGTACAATAAATTAACATTGAGGTTATATATCACTCTAACTAAAACTTACCCTTGTTAATTAATTTTTTCAATTAATACCTGATGTCACACAACAATTTACATGGGTAATAATAAAATAAGGAGTAGATTAATTTTGTATTTATCTAAAAGGTGTTTTTATTTATGATATGTATTAAAAAACTTAAATGCAAGTTTTTTTTTACATTTCTGTCACTGTTCTGTTCAATCACAAACAGCGAGTTCGGATCTTTTACCTCTGCTTGCACCTTGGCTTGCACCAACCTCTACTAATAAAAGCTACAGCTTTGAAATGAGTGTGCTTTGAGTAAGGAAAGTTTTTTTGACTGAGCTTTTAGATAACCTCAGTGTTTTAGTTTCAGGTGGTAAATAAATTAATATAGTTGTTTTGGGATTTTTGTTTGGGATATTTTTCGTGCATAATCAGTGACCTTCACTTATGTTTGTTTTGCCTCGTAGTGTCCTCATAAATATATTTTTTGTGCTGAAAACGGGTTCAAACTATGGAGTTTTTCTGGACAAAATAGGAGGTGTTTTATTGGGTAATGAACAACTTGGGATACTAAACAAGGTAAATTAATACTTGTAAAAACGGGCTACTTAGGTAAATTATAAAATAACTTATTACCATATGCCACAAAACAATCCACCCACGTGAGCTGGTCTAAAAAATCACCAACTTTATAACCTCAAACACAAATAATGAAGCTATTATATGCCAAATTTTTGGCGTATCCACCATTTGCCATTTTGAAATCTGTAAAAAAAATTAGTTTTAGGGCATTTTCTCCTAAAATAAGGTGTATTTTGGGAAAAAACCCAACCCAACCCAAAGTTTTTCAGTGGTATTTTGCAATAATATTACAAAATAATCAATAACTTTGTGTCTTTTCTGTATGGGTAAGTGTTTTTTGAAAATTCATTTTAAAATTTAGTACCCGTCACAGGTGTAAATATTTAGACCTGTGGGGGGTACTATTTTAGATCTTAGTAAATCCCACTGTTAATGTTGGCTTAAATTTGACAAATAATTTGTTTCAGATGAAAGCTCGTCCTACGCTCGTGAAGTGAGCATAATTCAAAGCCTTTAGAAACTCTTTTGACTCTGTATATCTAACGGAGCAAAACGGAAAATAAAACTCGCTTGTTTGTCAAAAAATTTGCCGCAAATTCCTCATGTCCGGCACCTCTTTTGAGGAGAGTTTATATTCCTAACGCATCAGTCGTAGCCCAAGCGACTAAATCAAATTTAGCTGGCGGGATATCCCAATCTCAAAATTTGAATATAAAACAATTCAACCACTTTATCAACTTGACCTATGTATATTTACATTATTTTAAAGAAAATTTTATATTGGGTAGAGTACCCGTTTTGAGACAAAAGTGAAGCCAATTATGGGTCGGCCGCTATTGACTTGGTGCTCATTTTGAGGTTTGTAGGTAATTTTATAGTTTATTTCTATACTATAGCAGATGAAGTCCCCGCAGCTTTGCCTGCGGTTTTACCCCTTTTCCCGATTTTCTTTAAATGTCCTTATGTCCTGTCCAGGGATCCAAGGAATCCAGTAGTGAAACTTCCATCAAAATACGTCTAGTAGTTTTTGCGTGATGCTGGAACAAACAAACAAACAGACAAATAGCAAAAGTTCTAAAAGTTGGATTTTTGGTTTCTATATGATTTGGTTAGAAGCCAAAACCAAAAATTTTAAAGAATTTTTCAATATACAGAAATGGTCTCTCTAAAGATTTATACTGGAGAACAAAAAAATTCAACACCAGAAAGGACTAATATTTTTGAAGTAATTTATTTATATATTAATACATTTCCAAGAAGATCCCTCCATGATAATCATCAAAAAAATAATAATGAGTGGCTCCTCCATAGTTATTTATGAATTCGTTTGTTCTATTGGGCATTGACAAAATAAGATCTATATCATATTGAGGAACTCTCATCCAAATCCTCCTTACGGCATGTCAGATTTCATCTAAGTTTCCAGGAGGATGTGGTAATCGACTAAGATTATCCCATACGTGTTCGATAGGCGACAAGTCAGGCGATCTTGCTGATCATTCTAAAGTCTCGATGCCAAGTTCATGTAAGAAGTCCATTGTCCAGAGCAGTCAGATTGCCTAGAGGTGATCTGCTTCCTAAACATATAGCACCCCATACCGTGATACTTTGCTGTCTTGCTGTATCACGTTCAATAGCAAAGTCTACATTTCGTCTCTTACCTCGAAATCGCCTAACTCTCATGCGTCCATCATGGCCGCCTAAAGAAAACCTGGATTCGTGGCTGAAGCTTATGGTATTCCATTCGCCATTCCAGTTTTGCCGAGCTCTGCACCACTCCAAGCGGCGAGCCTTATGTTGTGGGACCAAAGGTAGCACCAAAAGCGGACGGTAAGCCCTCAGCCCCATACCAAGCAATCTTCGATTAACTCTCATCCTTGAAAACACTCGTCCTGTAGCTACAACTAGAACATCTCTTCCTTGGCGTATACTGTCCCGTCGATTTCTGAGAGCAAGAAGTCTGAGATGCCGTAAATCACGACCTTGTAATAACCCGCACGATGTCTATAAGTGGACCACCTTCTCCAAACTCTTAACACTGTTGATGGATTGGCATATTGGCATTAACCCTTCTTGCAATTTCCCGCAAACCAAAACCAGCCTCTTTCATGCCCAAGATGCGTCCTTTCTCGAAGTCGTTTAAATGATGAAATTGTTGGCGACCGCGTACTCTTGGCATTTTTAATTTTAAAGTAAACTCTAAGCAATCTAAAAACACCAAAAACTACGACAAAATTGATTTAAAATTTTCAGTAAAGGTCTTTTATGGGTTGGTTGTTTTTGAAAATGAATAGAAAAAAATCTGTGAAAAAAGGAAAGATTAGAAGACAAAACATTTATCAAATATTTCTTTTGAAATAAGATAATTATCCATATACATGTTGTTGCATTTTATTTGTTCTCCAGTATATTATATTTATAGACTAGTTGAAGACACCGCAGCATTGCCTGCCATTTTACCGTTTTTTCTTTTCTGGCTTTAAATTATCATATCTTTTATTCCTGTGAACCGATTTCAATGAAATAAAGCCTGTGTTCTGCCCAAGACTCCAAGAAATCCAGTACTAAAACTCCCATCAACAACACCATCTCAACTAAAATGCCAGTTAACTCCTACCGTTCGATTAAAATAGCCTAAGTAGTTCCAAAGATAATACACTTTCTACACGCAGATGAGATGTCAAGGAATTTGAGATGCGGGTCGCGATTCTTCAAAAACCTTCAGAATATCTCCCTTACAAAAAATCTGACGATTTTTAAACACGAGTTTACACTATAAGTGCATTGTTGTCAGAACTTACTTGCAAATATTCTTCATTTAGTTTCTTAATACTGTTCCAGTAAATAAAAAATATGTCAATTTTAATTTTTGTACAGAAAAGATTTGTGGCGTAAAGGGCAAAGGGTGAGGGAATAAATCGGAAACAAGTTTTTTCTCGACCAGGATTTGAACCCGGGAGCTCTAGAATACCAGTCTAATGCTCTACCAACTGAGCTACCGAGAAATCCTTTCGTCCGATTCGTTTCTTGGTAGTGGGGAGATCCTTGAAGCCTACAGGCAGTTTTTGTGAAAAACGTCTTTTTAGTCCACCATACCAATATGGTATGGGGGACTATTAAAATCGTTGACTTTTCTTAATTTTATCAAAAATGAGTTACTAAGGTTCCAAAACAACTTAATCGACGAAAAAAAAGTTGTCTGTCGGTCTGTTGTCTCTTGTCTGTCTCTATACACGATAACTCAAGAACGCCTTAATTGATTTTAATGAAATTTGACACAAAAATCCTCTATCGGCTGACCATGAACTGATTAACTTTTGGGTGGGGTAGTGGGGGGTTCAAGGAGGAAAAGGGGGATAAAATATTTAAAAATGATGAAGAAGGTGGAGCCTCAGAAGTAGTCTTTATTGTATGGTGGAGCCTAGCAGGATATTTGTATGTTTTCAGTGGGCAAGTAGCAAGGGATATCGCGAATTTTAATAGAGAAAGGCGCACTCTCTGTTGTATTATTTTAACAATTGTTAAAATGAACATTTTTCCGGTAAAGTACTTGAAAAATAATTTTAGCTCTTTGAGTATGGAGCAAAATATTAAAATAATAAATGCCTTTAGAACTAAACCCGAAATTGACTTGGCGCAGAGCTCTAAGAGCAAATCTAGGGACTTCAACAGAAAATTTAAAATAAACATGACTTTCAGTCGTGCAACCTAGAAAAAAAATTCAATTTTTCAAATTTGTGAACCTCCTCTTCATAGATCACGAGCCGCCACTGGTAACTTCTAATCCATTCATCCGATTCTGATAAACTTGGTATGTAGATGTAGTAGCGGAGCAAATAGGGTAGTTGTTAAAAGAATTTGCATTGTTGTCGCGGGGTAATGGTAATTACCGACATGCGTGCAGTGTTGCTAAAACCTTAAAAAACGAGTTTGGTGGAATCGAAAAACAGGAATGCTTTTTAGTTACCCCTCCCCCCCCCCCCGCCCCCCGATCCGAGAAGCCACAATTGGCACCATCAAATAACAGCAGAAATAAAATATATAGGGAATAAAATACAAGAACCTTTAAATTGCAAAATTTTTCGCCTGCGGCGCTATAAAACCTTTCATTTTTAGGATTTCGTTCATTTACGACCGCCATAAAAATGCAAATGCAAAAATTTTCGCCTGCGGTGCATTTTAGCATTTTTACAAACAAATTAAAGGTAACTACACATCTCAAATTACCAAAACCCCATCAATATGACTTTGACATCAAATTTTGAATAAATAAACAATTTTAAATTTGGTCAACACCCCCCTCCTCTATATTTGAGCACAGGCCCGCGCTTGTAAGAACCTTTTAAGTACATTGTATCAATTATAGTCACATTTTTACTTCAAATTAATTTTTTTTAATTATTTATCCTTAAAAAACCTTCCCGAAGCCAATTCCTGGGTGTACCTGAAGAAATGATCCTTTTACTTCTTGCACATGCCGAACCAAAATAGGTTATATTAAACAATGCCGTTGCGGCTCTCAAAACCGCCCCGGGGACTAGATTAAATTTGGATGGGGTTAGAGATTTGGGGAATTACAAGTAGAAATCTGGTTGGATGCGAATTGTTCATCTATATATACATATCACCTTAAATTTACGCGCAATGCGAAAATTGTATTGCTGAAACAGCACAATGTCATATCGTATTATTTTGGCACTGTTACTCACAAACTTAACAGACACTTAAAGTAAATATTGCAATTGGCCTTTAGTCAGACGTTTCGATGTGGAGTGTCCAAGATGCCTATTTTTAAAGGGGCCCTCAGCTTAGGGATTACAAGTAAATTTAATCCCTCAGGGATTAAAAAAAATAATCCCTGGAAAATTATAATTAAATTTATGGCCAAGTCAAGTCAAACATCACTTGCTCTTGGACAAGATTTCATTCTTAGCACCCTTTCTTGTAGTTGAGTTTGAACCATTTGGCGGAGAAATAACCAAATTTTAACAAAGATCTTTTCTTAAAGTGCATAAAATAGTATGTAAACCTCGGGACTAAAGTGTCGTTTAATCCCTTAGCGAATTGTAGCCCGACCGTAGGGATTAAATGTGGCATTTTAGTCCCTAGGTTTATAATGTACTATTAATTAAAAAAAAAAGTTTAAACAAGTACACTTCTGCAAGCAAATTTCGGTCTATTTAAACATTTAAAACTTCTTTATTTCCTAACTGAATTTCTTAAGTGTTACATTAAAATGTTTGGAAGAAATGTTCAACATTGTACACAAACTTTATTCTAGGGAGTCAAAAAAACCTATTTTCTAAAAAGCATTTTTAGAAAATTTGACATAGGATCATTAAATTTCCTAGAAAGCTTAGTATTGTTCAAATCGGGCAGTTTCCTGCTTAGTCCAAATCATTTTAAAAGTGGGTTTTTTTCGGCATACCCTAAATAATATAATAGTAGTTATCACAACTAGTGGTTAAAATAGTGCTTTTTTACAATCGTTGGTCTAAATAACCAGCCGCGAGTTTTTAACACTATTTTTTTTAATACCTTTATCAAAAAATCCAAGAAAAACAGGAAAATACTTTTAAAAATCTCGAACGAAGAGCACTTCTCGCAACACACCATTTACACTTACAAATCAAGGCGGCTGGTAAATGAAATAACAATGGTTTCCATAACGATGTGCCGTTTTACTCGGTGACGTTCACTGTTGGGACATTTTTCATCTCTAACAGTTTGATATTGATATATGATTTTTTTCGTAAATACTTGGCGGAAATGGCTTAATTTTTAGGCAAGAATAATTAGATTTCTTCAATATTACTATTTTCCGCTATTTCTCTTTAATTTTGGGTAAAAGTAAAAAAAGTATTTAGCTATTATGTTTTGTTTGTGGTTTGTTTGTTATCTATGTTTTTATAACTGAAAAAATTATACGTAGTTACTCAAGCACGGATTTCAGGGAGATACGGGGGTAGTTAACCCCCCCCCCTTCCCCGGCTTTAAATTTTTTAAGGAAAAATTTATAAAATCAAAAGTAGGGTATAAATTGCGGCGCTATAACACCTTGATATTTACGATATTAGTTTAATCTTATTTTTTCGCCTGCTGCGCTTCGAAACCATTGATATATTTACAATTTTAGTTTAATTTTAAATCAAAAAATGCATTTTTTAGTGCAATTTTCTTAAGAAAAACTAAGTTTTGTTTGCATATGTTCCTCATAAAAGCTATGCTTTTATTCTTTTTTTTTTTCGTATCAAAACTGCCCCCCCCCTTTTCAAATGGCTGGGACCGCCACTGGTCAATATGGCCGCAACAGGAGGCCAAAGGATATTAAAACGAAAATGAGTTAATGATTTTCTAGTTGAGACGTTGTCGTCTAAAGAAATTTGTAAAAAAATACGGAGGCCTCTAATCGAATATACTATTAGGTATGCTGATAACAATCGATGCGTTGAAATATTTACACGTTAAAATTATCGGAATTTTTGTTTTTCTGGCAATAAACTTAGCTCATAAAAAGTGACGTTCAAAACGAAGACACAATTTTTTGACTTTTTGCTGAATATGCTAAAATTTCTTTCGCCACCTTAGAAAGAAATTTTAGATTTTTCGGCAAGAAATCAAAAAAGTGCTCTGAGCCGTATCTTAGTTTTTAGAAATTCTAATGTTCGTTTGACTCCAGAGTATGGATATCACATGACCCGTTTTGAGCTGAGATAAGGTCACTGACAGAAAAAAAAGAATCTCTACTTTTAAGTGTCTATCTTTCTATTATAAATCAAGCCTCTAGATAGAAGAAGAAAACTTTACAAAAATAAAAACATAATTAAAGATAGAGAGTATAAGTATAAAACTTTGCTAAGCGGTGACTTAACAATAATTTCGAAACGATTAAAACTTGAATAAATGTTCGCCTCAAGAATTTCCTAACAGTTATAATTTTCAATTAAGACTAATTCAAGGAGAAGTAAATTATGGCATGGGAGTAAAAAAAAATTATAGTTGTTCAGACTCTCTTGTATTTTTACCTTTGTAACTATGCGGTGTGTTTTTTGTAAAGGAACGGGTTTTCTACAAAAAGGTAAGTTTTAAAAACCTGCTTCCCTTGCCACAAACTTCACCGAAGTCAAGTAGGAGAGTAGGAGAGTTAGAAGAGAATTACTAAAATTAAAAAATTGGTTATATTATCGGAAGTGGTATTAGAATTAATAAAATTAGTAACATTTTTACTGGAGTTACTTGGTAATTTGTACAAATATTGACCAATAGTTTGCCTCTCAAATGTATGTGTTTCCATAGTGTCCTACCAATTGAGAATGGTTAGTGAAATTATTGGAACTAGTGAAATTGGCACTACGATTTCTAAAATTAGTAAAAATGCAAAATTGCTATTGTAATTACTTGAAGTTTGTATATATTTTGACCAGCAGTTTTCCTCCTTCCGAAAGTGTGATTTAGTTTGATGCTGACTATACAGGTTTGTTTCTGAAACAACGGTTGACTTTTATAGTTAATGGTGTGGCCGAAAGGAAAATTGCAAATCTCGAAAAGGTTCAAAACAGATGTTGGGCCGTTTTTCCTAGACATAAAAGACATAGAAACGACCTTTTGGGAGAATTGTCTATTTTGTTCGAAAATACAATAAGCTTAGCATTTCCCAAACTTTTTTTTTTGTGGTGTTCTGCAAATGGTTTTCAGTTAAATAAAAAAGTGTTAAATAAGTAGTTGTTTTGATTTTATGATTTATTGATATATAAAATATAAAATTAAATAAAATATAAACTATAAACTAAGTTTTCATTTAATGGACGATTAAATTAAATACTTACCTAAAAATATTTAAATATTTCGTATAACGCTTTGAAAACAAAACCAAAAAACAATATATTTTTGCCTTGTTTAGTCCTGATTTAAACGAGACCTGCTTTTATGATGGATGCGATGACACTCCCTTCCCTCATTTTTTATTTAATAATTTCTTCAAAATTCCCTTTAAACAAAAAGAACAAACAACGCGAATCTCGGAAAAAACATTAAAAGAGGTTTCTTTTTTCTTAAAAAAAAAACTTTTAAGGCGTTGGAAGAAAAAAGATCATAGTAGAAAAACGACGAGAAAAGTAAAGTGAAAGTCGATTTCGAATTAGAATCTTCTAGACACAGCATATTAAGCTAATGCAGCAATTAAACTCAAGTAAAAAATCATATCATTTTCATGGCCAATCGCACCAACGACCAAAGTGGCTACTTAGTTAAATCAGGTTGTTAGAAGTTTGACTTATTGCAACTTCACCAACGCCAAAATTCTTCGATTAGGCTTTAATCGTGATTACTTACTAATTGGTGTTTAGAATGTGAAGAAATAAAAATTCGACAAGTCACATTCTATCCGCTGGACTTAACTAGGAACAGAAGGCGACTGTCAGTGACTTGGTTGAACATCTTTTACACGCGTACCCAAATCAAATCAATGATTTGTCTAATTGTTCGAGGGGAGGGGTGTGCTAGACTTTGTAGTAATTTTATGAAAAATAAATTATCTTTTATAAACAAGTCGCGTTAGGTCGAGATTTGGTCTGCCGTATTTCGCTGTTTCTGCTATGCTAGAAGGGAAAGGAATGAAAGAAAGTTAAGGGGACAAATCCCTTTACTGGCGTTCGAAAATCCTTTTAAAAAAGAAGATGTAGGATCTTAAATAGGATCTTAAATAAAAGATGAATTTACCGCTTGGCGGAATTTTTATTGTCGCATTTTATTTTTAAGTTTGCCTAAAAGCTTTTTTAAACCATGCGCGAAATTTGCTTGATGACATTTAGTCCGCTACGTAACCAAAATTATGTCATAGCACGAGAGGGGTGGGGCTTCCAGAGACGCTTTCCCATGTGAAACTACTTCAAAAAAGTTTTAAAACAATAACGTCACATACTACGTCATTAGCTTGCCAAGTTGCTTGTCGCATGTTTCACCGGCTTCATTTTTAAAAACAAAAAATATAGAAGGAACACGTATGTAATTAGATATATGAGAATAAGGAATATTTTCACAAATATATTTAAATAAATAATCTTTGCGCAAAAAAGAAAATAACTCAGCAGCGTTGACGAGAAGTTAGTCACAGTATTTGACGTACCTAATGCCTAGTCCACAGTGCAACGTCTTGTCGCTGATTTCTATTTCCTTCTTTGTTGAAAAGAGTGAGAAGCAATAGAAGGCAGCGACAACAAGTTTTAGCCCGTCCTAACTGTGTAACACTTTTTAAAGTTTGTTACTACTACTCCTTTTAAAATTACGTAACGTTCTACCAGAAGATCCTTCTTTTTCCTTCTCACTCGAAAAAAAAATCAGAAAAATTACTTTTCCTTTAATCTTCTCACTAACCATACTCCAAGGTGACCAACCGTACCGGATTGGCCGGGACGGGTTCTAGTTTTTGGAACACCGTCCCGGAAAAATTAAGCGCCCCGGATTGTATCGGATTTATTACTTTCGTCCCGATTTGTACCGGATCGGCATTTCCTCGTCGTCCATTGTCCTTTAATCCCCTTTTTTACAAATTTTTGACGAAAAAAATTACAAATAATGTATGGATATGTGCTTTTTTAAAATTACCACCACCACCTGCTACAAGAGATTGAACGGTAGCTCGGCAGCATGCCAAAACTTCACGGTCGCATTTCGTATTCTGCAACTTTTTCATGCCTCTTTCCACTTTTTTTTTAGTTATAGACACCCGCACACACAAAAAAACAAACAAAACATAAATAAATTGGGCATAAGTCAATATTCAACAAAAAACATTTCAGTGTGTTCGCATATCATCAAATTCTTAATTAAATTGTTCGCATACCAAATTTTGTTAGCAAACATTTTTCTAAATTACTCCGTCAGAAAACAGTCAATGGACCGTGAGTAAAGCGAAGCGAGGGAACAAACAAAAACCTCGTAAAGTTGGTTTTTTTCTATACTGGTTTACATATTGGCAAAACAGAGATCTATATGTTTAGAAGCGTAGTACTACGGGGAATTATATAGAGAAAATGTCCCCCTTTCTTTTTATTCCCTCCTCAAATTAATACAATATTCCAACAAGAAAAATAAAATGCAATGCAAAGTATATGTTTTTAATAAAATTGTGCCTTTTTCGCCCAGAAGCGGGTAACGGGTATAGGAAAATTTTTATAATAAGTTTTCTACAATTTTCTATGTCGAAGAATGGATTTTTTTCTGTATACCTACATTTACATGGATTAATAAGTATATGGAAATTATTTGAATAAGTGAAATTAGTAACGATATTGGTACTTACTGTAATTAATAAAATTGGTACTATTTGGTTAGTTGGAATTTACCGTTTTTGCCCTTGATTCGAATCATACAAAATAATTTAAAGAAAAAGATACAGCCAATACCACCCACCACCCTCAAAGGCGTATCTCGAAGTTTAATAAACATTTACTTAGTTTATACGGCCCGTAAACCGTTTTTATTTTAATGCGGTTAACCGCCAATGCGCATTTCGTCTACTGTTTATACGTTGAAATTAAAAACGCTTTCGGATCAGATGCTCCAGCGCTGCCAACCTTGACGCAACCAAAAGCCGACTGGTTGGTATAGTGGGTACACTTCTCTCCACAAATACGATTTTTTATATTTTGATATGTGCAACACTGACTTTTTCACTTTGTCATTTTAGGTTATATTTTTGGCATATATAAACTTTTTATAAGGAGACGGCTTGTTTATTTTTTACTAATTAAAAATATAAGGCCACTAAAAATACAAACCACACTTCAGAAAAGCAAAAATGTTTTACTAACTAAATAAAAACTACACAGTAATTGGTCTATTCGACTAGCTGTTTATGAAAGAAGCAAGTCTACGAAAGTAACTATAATAAATCGATTTCAAGAAGAAGGAACTATCCCTGAAAGGAGGGCACTGGTTTGAAGAAAGTTACTAGCCCGGCCAGATCAAGTTAACGAAATAAATAAAATTAAAAAAAATATATCAAAATTAAAAACATAATTGATTGCAATGATGTTTTGAAGTCTTCTGGGTATTGAATTGGCTAAATTTTTAAATAAGTTTGGATTTTCAGCAATAACTTCCCTATATGCCCTTACGATGAGTTCCATTAAATGTTCTGAATTCCTGGAAATTATACTAAAACTTGCTAATTTCTTTGCGATAAGTCCCCAAACGTTCTCTATTGCCAGTCAATGCCATTGCCATTAAATGTTCTGAATTCCTGGAAATGATACTAAAACTTGCTAATTTCTTTGCGATTAGTCCCCAAACGTTCTCTATTGCCAGTCTTCGTTTCCAGCAATATATCGTTCTTCGTATCGGGTTCTTGGCGGTCGATAAACCAATTAATTAATCGATACTGCTTTTTTTCCTCACTGCTGCTGCTGCACACTGCCTACTGTTGTTATGGATCCTGGAAAATTTAATTTAATTTTTACTTCTTTCGCTTCGGCAAACGGAGTAACTTTCGTCAAACCGGTGCCTTCCTTTCGGTGGAGTTCCCTCTCTTGAAATCGGTTTTTCATGTTGACTATCGTACACTTGCTTCTCCCATAATGAACAACTACTTGCCGAATAGACTAACCACACCGTCTAGTTTTGCTAAGATTTGAGCTTTATCAATTTTGGAACGAGGCGGCGTTACTTAAAGGAAGTCAATGCCGTACAATAAAAATTTTAAAAATTAAACAAGCTGCTAACTTCTGCTGTACCAGTTTTATGTGGAGAGAAGTGTACATACCTGGTTTCACATCGGAATCGACCTTGAACTCATTTTGACTTTTTCGGTTGGCAGCACTGGCTGCAAAAACGGTGTGAGGTTTTATACGCACTTTTAAACAGTTTTACAAACGCTAATCCGCATTTTTAAAACGATTTTAGCTAAAGCGCATCGGACCTCTTAAAACGGTTTAGGTAGTGTTTATACATGCGTTTTAGGAAAATGGTTTGAAATTTAAACGGTTTAACGGGTAATAGACACTTTTATTTAGATTGATCTAAAGCTGGCTTCCCACGGCCCGTGATATTGCGTGCCGGACCGCGCCGCGCCGGCTTAAGTAAATCCGGGTTGTCCCGACCACCTTGAAGGCGGGACTCTTCCCATGGCGCGTGTGTGCCATTCTGGTTTAAAAATTTCTACAGTACCACTACCAGTTGTCTATAGATTCTTTAATTTTGATTCTTACCTTCCTGTATGTTGACATTAAATTATCCCTTTACTTTTTTAATTCCTTGATCGTCACCAGCGCTGCCTTTTAATTTATCTTGAATACGCACCCACGCATCTTGTAGGCCGGTACGATTTTTATGGCTAGCACTTTTTGTGTTCCATAGAGCTTGTTCATTCTCAAATAAACTGAGAAACTCAAAAATAAATTCGTTTGTACACTCCATATTTACATGGCTTGGAGAGTACTTTCCGAACTAAACAAGCTGCAACAACTAAACCAACTGACGTACCTCTTCGGGCACGCTCACATCGCGTCGGGTCGAGCCTTTGAAGTTACCGACTCTCAGCGGATCCATCGCGCCATTAGGGATCTTGCTGGACTACCTCGGGCGGCATCCTTGCCACGCACGGTCTCTAGAATAAACACGGTCTAGTAATTTCTTTGCTCCGCCCACCCACCAATTTTTTTGATGGGTGAAATTTGAGGTTATATTATTTTTGCATAAATTTTTGTAATAAAAATTGTATTTGTTCATCATTTATTTTCTTCTGGCCCTAATTAAATACCCTGTGGCATTACTCCAACTCATCCGATGAGTTTCTTGACGGAATCGATTACCAACTAACGATCTTAATTTCTATTTGGCCAAAAATAAATCGCATTTACTCATAGACAAAAAGATATCGTATAAGATACAAGCAAAAAATAGGTCTTGCATCGATCATTTAAACAAAAAAAAAAGAAAAATCCGAAAAAATAATTTAATTTGTCAAGCCTTTTAAATGGCGGACAAAAATCAGCTGCTATCTTTGTTTCTTCATCGGGTCGAAGAGTGGGGCAAAATTACTAGACCGTATCTATTCTAGTGACCGTGCTTCCCACGGCTTGGTGGCGCGAGCTGGCGCGGCCTGACCTGCAATAACACGGGCCGTGGGAAGCCAGCTTAACGCTTATTCTTGACGGCCCGTGAGGTGAGGTGAGCTAAATTCTCACATCTACGGGTGAACTTACTTTCACCATTATTAGGCTGTCAGTTTTTTTGACACACAACTAAAAAACCTCGAAACTATCAAAGAAATTCCAAAACACTTAAAAAAAAGTTTACAAACGTCACAACAACTCCCGCGGATTCATTTCCACGTGGAAATAGGTGGTGAAAGTAAGTTTACCCGTGGATGTGAGAATTTCGCTCATTTCACCTCACGGGCCGTTAAGAATACGAGTCTTGGGCCGTATTTTTGAAAGTCACACAAAAAGCATTCATTTTTACCTCTGTCTCCGGTCTCCTTCTAGACCGAACGGACAGAATGGAAAACCAAAGACATGCGCTATGTTCGCGAAACACCTCGGTTGCTTTAGACCCATCCGATGCATCTTGAGCGAAACAGTTCGTATTCGAACGCGGCTCAAACATGCCATAGAAAAAAAATTTGGTTCGGTCTGGCTGGCAGAGTTTGTCTATGAAACATGCCGGCACTTCTTTCGCCTTCCATTCTGCACGGTATGGAAAGAGACAGACGGGAAAACTGCCGTTTGTTATTACTCGTATGCGAACAAAAATACGGCCCCTGAATATTTGTCAAGAATTATAGAGATACGTCTTTGATTTTTCGTATATTTTCAGCGTCGATATACATTATAATCTACGTTTTAAAAAGACATGGTAAAAGATACGAATACCTACTATGCGTAGTTCCGAAAACTCGTCTTTCCTAACGAATAATAACTAATTTGGGATGCAAAATGCAACCCATGTTATTTGAAACCTTTTGAGCGAGACGAAAAGCACTATACGCCACACGTTGCGTTCGGGGAAAATTTTGCGAATTTGCATTTATATCTGGAACAAGAGGCAAAACATACAATCAATTATTAGGGACTATATAAGCCACTGCTGCACATATCTCGACGTAACGTACGTTTTGGTTAAGTTTACAGGCTCACTATCTTTCCAACGTACGATACGTATTACGTGCGAGGTATCGGCTAGGGTTCGTAAAAAACGTAACCCCAGAGCAAAAGAAAGTTTTGGTGACGGTAATTTCAATCAAATATATACCTAACCCAACTTTTTTAATATTTTTTTGTGAGTTGGGTGAATTTATGCGCCCCTGGACATCCCGTATGGGATTTTTGGAAGAATACCTGCATGGGACATCCCCAGGACGTATGATTTAGGTTGGGTGTACCTTTGGCCTTAGCCGAAACTATTTTGACATTTTCTCCAAAAAAAAAATCATTCTGACAATCAGAATTTTGTGAAATCATTACCTATGTCCCTAAAATGTATTTTCTGGGACGTTTGCCGGAACTTATTTGGATACGGTTATAAAATGTACGATATACAGCTTAATTTCTTCATATGCCATGTGTTTAGGACGTCCCCTGAACGTTCAATTGAAACTGTTTTAGATCTAGGACGTTCGCGAACTATGGGGATCCAAAAACGTTGTCCCCGGGACATAATTATCAGGGATTAACAGAAGAAAGAAAATCAATAAAAAGCCCCCAAGATGCAAGACCCCTCTTAGACTTAACGATCGCGAAATTCTATTGTACTATTCATATTTTCATATTTTCACAATCCCCTAGAAAAGTTAATAATAAAAAATAATAATGATAGATAGAAAATACCGCTTTTGAGATTTTGATCCATAAATGCATCAAAATTACCGAATATTTTCGGGAGTAATTGCACAATTAACTAGCACTGGCAAAAAATGTCTAAAGGGCATAAAAAAATTAAATGGAAATAAATAATTCTTAGTTTTTAAAGGAGGATTTAATTTAATTAATTATAATTTATAATTTATAATTAACTATAGCGAATTTTCGGCAGGCCACGAATTTTGATACCTTATTCCAACTCAGTGTCATTCTTTGAAGTGGGTGGAGGTACAGGTAAAACTATAATAGATCTACCGCTTCTATATTATTGATTTTTGTTCCGAGTATGCATATGTATCCAGACTCTAATTATGGAACAACTTTTTGATAGTTCCAGTATAACTCAGGCAGATTTAATTTTGTGGGACTTTGAGGTGGGAGCTTTTTGCACTACACGTAGGTTCACACAGCAAATCTTAATTGATAAAATTTTTTCTCAAATCAAGACAAATAAAATTGTCTTTATATGCACCAAAAGAATACCCTCCAAGGTCTATGCTAAATGCAAATTTTCCCTCGACCAATATCGAACGTGTGTTGGGTTATGACGATTTGACCATTTGACCATCTGCACTTTTTCGGCAACTTCGTAGACATCCATTTTTAGTTTTAAAAATGTATTATTTTAATTAAGAACTTACCCATCTGTTTCTCGAGCAAGGCAGAAATAAAACAAAATAATAAAAACAAAATGAATTTCCAAAAGATAACACTGCGGCGTGCTTCGAATCCACCTCGGTCGTACGGCACGGAGAGTAAATTGGACTTGATTCCCCCTATGTTCGCAGTAGCTTGAAGCGGTCTGTATATTATTTATATAAAAAAAAATATTAAGAGAAACCGTTTCAGAGATCTCAATTGGTCCGGCGGCGTAATGACGCTGGGGGCGGATTCTTGACCTGTAAACGCATATATTCATTTCATATTCATTTATTCAATCTATTTTTGATAATTTTTTTTACAAGCTTTTATTTAACTTGCAATGTATCTATGTAAATCTGTTTATTCTGGTGGAATATTGCAACTTAATTTTGACCAACTTCCCGACATCCTATCGGCTTTATATAGTTGCGGTGACAACAGAAGAATATAGTATGATGAAATTGACAGCTCCCCCTACTCGAAGGGGGTGACAGGGGTTACAGTTGAAGTACGCCCGATTTCGTGGGCATTTGGGGACAGAGATAACGAATTTCTAATCAGATTTTGAAAATTCAGTATGGCGGATTCAAGATGGACGATTTTTGATCATCTTTGCTAACCAATTTTGACTAACTTATACACATCCGATTGCCTTTAAATTAGGCATGCATTTATAGTCCCGGAGACAAAACAATAATATGTCATTATTAGGCACCCCTCCCCCTACGAGGGGAGTGGAGGGGGGAAAACACCTAAGTTTGTCCGATTTCAACCAAAATTGGTATGCGGGGGCTTTTGGGAATAAGGAATACGAATTTTTGGCCAGATTTTGAAAATTCAATGTGGCAGATTCAAGATGGATGATTTTCGGTCTTGTTTTGCTAACCAATTTTAACTGACTTATTCACATCCGATTGTGTTCAAATTTGGTATGCGTTTATAGTTCCGGCGACAATACAATAATATGGTATTATTAGGTACACACTTCTCTCTAACGAAGGAAGTGGAGGGAGGAAAAGATTTAGTTTGTTCGATTTAAATCAAAATATGGCGGATTCAAAATGGACGATTTAGGGTACAAATCTAAAAATTAAAAAATAAATTTTTATTAAATGCACTTTTTATCTTTCTTATATTGTAATAAAAGCGATGGTCGCAAATTAAAAATTTTGACTTTACGGTGACAAAGAGAGAACTACAAAAAAATAACTAAATGCTTCTTCTATTCGAATGATAAACATAATGCTTTCATCTAAAGAAGCTGAGAACGGGTGAGATTGCCGTGTTTGCCAAGCCTTTGAAAATGTCCTTAGGTTATAGAGTATTAAGGCGCAATTACACAGACGAACATGCTCAAATAAAAGCTCCTGCAAAAGATCTGAAATTTTTTGCGCGAACATTTTTGCGCGCTTTTCTTTGAACATTTTGTTCGTGTAAATTTTTGAACAAGTTATTGCTATCTATTTTGGAAAAATATTTTTAAAGATGAGAATAAATATAATTTTACATCATTGATCAGTGATCTCAATTCTTTAAAAAAATGGAACACCAACTTTTATTTTAAACTTTTGTGAAAAAAAGGCGACGGCAAGCGAAACATTATTATTGTCTATCAGTTTTGTCATATGCAATTTTAAAATAGTTGATGATGGAGGTAATAACATTTAATTTTTTTCTTTAACTTTTGGTTTTCTTTCATTATAAAAAGAAAACGGAAATGTCTTCGAAGTAATTACTTTTTAAAATGCAGGTGGATATTTTTAGAGAACTGTTCTGGAGAGTAGTTAGTTGTTCCATGGGGGGGGATAGGGAGGTTTAGACAGTCGGAACGCAGCGCTGTCAAACACTGCTGTAATTTTGTGTGTCAATGTTTATTTGACCAAAACTCCCTCTCGCTAGTCTACGGTTTTTACCTTCTCCTAACCCAGCAACAGCAATAAATAAGTGCCAATTTTTATTTTTTTTGATTCTCGTTTTTTTTACAACCCCAAAAAAGTTACAAGTATACTGGCATATCCCCTATAAAAATCAGATCAATCGAAGTTGCTTATGAGGTAAAACGTGAATTTCGACATCAAATCGTTTTTCCGTCGGAAAGCACTTAATTAAAAATACCTTGTTTTAAAACTTAGTCTTTCTATTTTCAGTTAAGTTCAATGAATTCCCATAAAACTATAAAATTTAAATTTGTAAGAAATTTTTATTACCAACATTTCTTCAAACAAATTTTGCTTAACATTCTCTCCAAAATTTACGTGTGTTTTTTTGTACGCGATTTTGCTCGAACATTTCTTTGAACATTTTGCTCAAGAGGCTCGTGTAAATGTTTGTCGGCATTTCAACATCAAAGGAAAGTTTGTCTGTGTAAATGCGCCTTAATACAACTGTTTCTTAATAGGTGAATCGTCTATGTGACCGATATACGATACCTAAAATTAAAATTTTTAATTTGCGCCCATCGCCTTTATTATAGCATAAGAAAGATGTGCATTTTATAAAAGCTTGCCCTTTAAAAGGTTTTTTAATCTCCATCCCCAAATGCCCCAACACACCAGCTGCCAATGTCACCACACTATATTCTTGTGTTGTCACCGCAACTATATAAGCATGCCAAACTTAAAGCCGATCGAATGTCGGGAAGTTGGTCAAAATTAAGTTGCAAGATTCCACCCGAACAAACATATCTAGTTCGTTACATACATATACACATAGATACATTGCAAATTAAATAAAAGCTTCTAAAAAAACGATTTCGCCGTTTTCAAAAGCCTCTTCAAAAATGTTTCAGTTAGGGAACATTTTTCTAAGACATGGACTTTTACCACAGACCTAAAGACCATAGACCCTGAATGCCATTCATAAATTCTTATTTGTTTTGCCTCCAAGCTAGCCTGTATGCCAAAAAAGGACAGAATGATTTTCGGAACGTTGCTCAGCAACACTGCGGTAAGTTTGTAGACGTATGTCCTAGATACATCCATTTGTTTTACATACTCTACCAGTAGCGGCGAAAAATTAATAAATATGTAAAAAAATAGGTTAATTGCACAAAAGCAATAATTTGTAGTTTTCACAACTAGCGGTTAAGAGAGCGTTTTTTTACGAGCGTTGATTTAAATTAACGAGCGCAGCGAGTGATTTAAAAAAACGATTTTTTTTTGCATCGGTAACCATGCTTTTGTAATTTATTGACACAAAAATCGTCTTTTGGATGAAGTTATAAAAACTCACCCCCTTTCTTGTCACCCTTTCAGAATCCCGCCACCAATATATATTTTTAAGTGCTAATGGTGTGTAAAAGCGATTAAAGTGGGTGATAATTTTAATAATTATTGTAAAATTTGCTGGTGCAATACCAAAAATAAAAATTACAAGATAACTTTAATACAAGGTTGAGGGCAACAACTGTTTAATAGTCTTTAACCTAAACCCTTGATGAAATCTACTAAATCACTTGCATAATTATAAGTTTAAAATATGTCATATAAAATATGTTAAGATAAAAGTAAAAATATAAGAAAATACCTACTCTTTTTTTAAAACTAATATTCAATTAAAGCTTTGAGAATTAAAATATTTTACTATAATTTACAATTTTATTTTACCCAATATTATTTTACATAGGTGAGGTAAAAGTGGTAAGGTACCTGCTTTTCTAAATTTACAGACAATAAAACATAATAATATTTTCATATATTATTTTTGCCTTTGTTAAGAAATTATAGCCTTGAGCACACCTGCACAGATCGTAAACAGGGTGCTGGTTCTAACAACAAAGCATATTAAAAAAACAGCGTAATTATGCAGTATAGGGTTTTCTGCCATTTTGGATTTTTTATGAAAAATTCTTTATGGTGGCACCGGTTGTTTTTTTTATTTTCTTTTGTTTTTTATTTTTTTTTTTCACTAAAATAACCCAATCAAACAACACCTAACCCAACCCAAAACAATCAAAAAAATACATTACAACCCCCCCCCACCGCATGATTTGGGGTCCTAGGGACCAAAGTAGCCCTCCCCCCGGCGGTTTTCCAATTGTTTATACACGATGCACTCCCGCATCATCCTATAGTTTTTAACTTCACAAGTTTATAAAAATCACAAAAACCACACAAAACGTTTCGAAATCAGAAATATTTGGACACGGTCGGTATGCAACGCTGCAAAACATATATAATGAATGCAAGCCACCAGTAGTGCGCAGAAGACGGCAAGGTATTGCGACTTGCCAGTTCTTGTTTAGGGATCGTTGGGAGTATTGGAAAAAATATGGGCTTTTTATTTTTTATGAGTTTATTTTTTATCTTTTTGTTTTGTAATTATAGTTTTAAAATAAATAAACATTGTTTTCATGATATTTTTGAATGTAGCTGATTATAGTGGTAAAAAAGCACCAAGATTTTCATGAAATTTCAGAACCAACAAGAAAGTAACCTCAAGTTGGCAACAAGGCTTCATCCTACAATGCTTTCATCATTTGGGGAATACGAGCTTATATACTACATATACCTATGTACTCATTTTCACATCGCATACTGGCTCAGACACATTGGATGTTTTTTTATTTTGCTCTGTGAGGAAAAGATATTGTATAAAGTGCGAGTTAGGATGACTACAAATATTTTTTTGAATTTACATAAATAGAAAGAGAACACCTAATTCCGGCGATACGTTTTGCGAGATACATTGTTATTGTAGGAGCCAGGGCATTAGCATAGCATTCAGGGTCTAATGGTGTTAGGTCTGTGACTTTTACCAGTAAACGTATGCAAATGAATCCTTGAAGTATGATACATATAAAGTGACAAAAAATAAATAAAAAGGTCAAATAATGACATACCTCAATTAATTTAATGGAACATAGGAATAAATTCGGTAAGCTTCTGCGATGGGGTGTTGTGCTTCGTTATAAATTAAAACAATATCCATGCACTAATTCGCTGTTTAATTTCCCAAGTCATTTTTTACAGCAAAACACAAAACGAAATCACTAAAAAAATCTAATACTCGCACCGCAACACGACGTGACATTCAAAACTGAATCAGCTAATAGACACTTATTGCCAATTGGACCAACGTTAAGTCTGTGTTTGAAGTCTGACTTAAAATTTTTGATATCTCTCAGAAGCACGCAATTAGAGATAGAGAGAACATTTAAATCAGACTTAAAACACAGACTTAATGTTGATGCAATTGACAATTAAAGTTAATTTTCAGTTTTATCAGAAGTCGTATCCTTATTTCTATCGAGTCGACCAATCAAGCAGGTGCACTTTTAAAATCATGGCGAATGCGTGACAGCTCCAGCTGATTAAATGCGCGAAAATCTCGTTAGGTACGATAAGGGAGTCGTAACATTACGACCGTCCCTGCATACGAAATAATGTTTTGACCCATTTGATCAGCTGGAGCTGTCACGCATTCGCCATTAGTTTAAAAGTACACCTCACACATTTTTGGTTATTTTTTTGGGAAAACTTTTGAACAAATTTAAGCCAAATGAATCGTCATTTCAGCCTGTATAGCATAGATGGTACTACGCTGTTCCGGTGCTCGGTAAAAACTATTTATCTAGATTGTAACTACGACCTTAAGTTAATGTAAAACCAAATATATTGGCTTTACTACGTTTCTGCTCGATACCTCCTCAAATTAGCAATTAAGCTAACTCGAAAAGGCCGAGCCATCTATATATCCCAACGGATCGCCAAAGTTTACTAGCCTGAGCCATTGTCCTTTTGTTACAACAAGCATATCAGCAATAATTACTGTAAGGTTTAATTATCACAAGTTTGTAGGACGAAGTATACACAAAAGGAGCATATAAAGAGATATGGGGCTATACACATAACGTGATCGAAAAGTTTGATAATTTAAAGTAACTTGCGACAATGCAAGCATCCTCTGAGGGAAAGGCCGGTAAGTTGACGAAGTAGGTAAGATGCCAACCCATCTGGACGTGTATTCTTGAATAAGGAGCGGCATAGATCCATGGCGAATGATCACATGGGACAAAAACGTTATATTCTTGAGCGATGATCCGATCTTACGGATCTCATGAAAATCATACATTTCCAATCGCATGGTCCAAAACCGGGGAACAGCGTCGAATCTAGTGACGCCTACGCAATAAAGAGGTAATTTTTAAATGTTTTGCTTCCCAAACTACTTTTCGTTCGTGGGAGATGATAGATCCCATGCGATAGATCCCATCGCACGAGAGAAAGACCGGATCGTATGACTTTCAAGAAAACACGTCCTTTAGTCAATTGGTTGACCGTCAGAATCAGATCAAATCAGAGTACAACACGTGTCTTACGTTATAATTTTGGTGAACGCGAGAATAACTTCTAAGTGAGTGTTATTATTTTATTTATGGTTATACAAGGTTACTACCCTTATTTAACAAAAGACAAGCTTCGCTTAAAACGCTGGTCAAAGTTTTGAACTTGATTTATCGTAGCGGGGACTGGAAGTGTAAAAATATGCGAATCCTTTATGGGCTACACGCAGTTTGGATTTCGTGGTGGGTTCGGGACAAGATAAGCCTTGTTTGACATTCAAGTCTTAGTTCAGCGATCTAGCGATGTATCAGTGCCACTATATGCCTGTTTCATAGATTATGAAAAAGCATTTGATCGAGTCCAACACGAAAAGCTCACAGAATCGCGAAAAGAAGTTGATCTAGATGATTGAGATCTAAAGATAATCGCTAATCTATTATACTGGAATGGGACTGCTCGAATAAAGGTTGATGGCCAACGGTCCAAAGAGGCTCAAATAAGAAGAGGAGTGTACCAAGGTTGTATATTGTCTACGCTGTGGTTTTATATCTATAGTAACAAAATATCTGCGAAGAGGGTCTGACCATAAACGGCATAAAATCAACATACGATATGCCGACGACACTGTCACAATAGCAGACACGCTGGAAGGCCTGCAAGAGTTGTTGAATCAAATTGATGCCAAAAGTTCGCAATTCGGGCTTAACATGTCGGAAAAATAAAATGGATGATCATATCCAAGGAAAAGAACATCCGAGGCATGTTAGAAGTAAATGGACAGCAAGTCGAACGCGTGGATTCATACAAATACTTGGGTTGTCTCCTCAATGAGAACTAGGACAACAACAGGCGCAAGAAGTTCGTGCAATAATTGAATAGCCCAGATCATCTTTTATCCAAATAAAATCAGTGTTGTGTAGTCGCGCTCTTATTACCACTCTCCGAATTCGTGTGATTCGGTGTTATGTTTTTAGCATCTTAGCATTCGAGATGTGGTGTTATCGTAGAATACTAAGGATATCTTGGATGGACCGAGTAACTAATGGGGATGTTCTGCTTAGAATAAATAAAGATCTTGAAGTTTTATTTACCATCAAAAAACGAAAACTTGAATATTTTGACCTTATTTTGAGAAATGACAAATATAAACTTTTAAAATTGATAATAGAAGGCATAATTGAAGGCACAAGAGGTCCGGGTCGAAGACTGATATCATGGCTTAAAAATCTTAGACAATGGTATGGTGTTAGTACTACGACACTTTCGATCGATCGAGCTGATGATGATAGCCAATGGCAGTTGAAGAAGAAGAAGGATACTATGCTGACTTAAAATGTAATTTAAAAAACCCAACCGAGTTTTTTTTAAATATACAGGTGGGCCATAAAAAACCGGAAAAAAATGTTTTAAACCATACCACCGATTTTAATGCAACAAACTGTTCTTTGCAGAGAATTGAGCAAGAATTTGATTGGAAATATTTTTTTTCCACCTTCTTAAAATCTCAGATGGCGGATAGAAACAAACTTTACTCTTCAAAGAGCCTCGTTTATTCTTATGTTAAAGAAGTTTTTTGGATTTTTTAATAAAGTCTTAAAAAAGCTTTGTTTCTGCCACGCAGAACAAAGTACGAATTATTAAAATCGGTTAAGTGGTTCCCAAAAAAAAATAACAAAATTTCAATCAGTGTTTTACGGATTATGCGATTGCCGTCTCAATTCTGTCTGCATACATTTTCTCATAAATTCATTATTGCTAAACCGATTTTGATGAAATAAAAAGCCTCATGGCGAAAATCGCTTGTTGTGTAACTACTGCTATTAAAATTTGTCGCCATCTTAAAATCCAAAGAGGCTCGTTTATTTATATGTTCTATAAACTTTTAAATATTAATTTGTGGAAAAGTTCTGCTTTCGCCACGCACAACGAGGTATAAATCATCAAAATCGGTTTGGTGGTTCTCCAAAAATTAATTGTATCCGCCATCTTGGCTTTCAAAATGGCGACAAATTTCGATAGTGATCTTTTAAGAGTTTTTGATCTTCGCCATGATGCTTTTTATTTTATTGAAATCGGTTGAGTATCAATTTTAGAAGGCAATCGTATATTCTGGAAAGCAGTGATGGAAACAAAAATTAATTTTTGGAGAACCACCAAACCGATTTTGATGATTTATACCTCGTTGTGGGTGGCGAAAGCAGAACTTCTCTAAAAATTAAAAAAATATTTAAAAGTTTACAGAACATATAAATAAACGAGTCTCTTTAAAGGGACAAGTTTAATTTTGTCCGTCATCTTGGATTTCAAGATGGCGACAAATTTCAATAGCAGTGGTTACAGAACAATCGATTTTCGCCATGAGGCTTTTTATTTCATCAAAATCGGTTTAGCAATAATGAATTTATGAGAAAATGTATGCAGACAGAATTGAAACGGCAATCGCATAATCCGTAAAATATTGATTGAATTTTTTTTTTTTGGGAACCACTTAACCGATTTTAATGATTCTCACCTCGTTCTGCGTGGCAGAAACAGAACTTTTCATCAAAAAATCCAAAAAATTTCTGTAACATAAGAATAAACGAGGCTCTTTGAAGGGTAAAGTTTGTTTCTGTCCCACATCTTAGATTTAAAGATGGCGTAAAAAAAAAAATTCTAATCAAAGTCTTTCTCAATTCCCTGCAAAGAACAGTTTGTTGCATTCAAATCGGTGATTTGGTTTAAAAGTTATAACAGAAAACATTTTGTCCTGTTTTTATGGCCCACCCGGTATATATATATATATATATATATATATATATATGTATATATATATCATGAAAAACGCAAAAAAGAATGTTGCTGTTTAAACTACAAAGAAATATTGCCTGCGGTGCCATGATGATTGTCACAACTTTTCTCACGCGCACTTAAAACATTTTTAATATAATATGTAAGATTTCTTTGTACTCACTGATCGAACCCTACTATAAATCGCCCCCCCCCCCTATTTGAAATCGGCTGTATCGGTCCCTGATTAGAAATAATCTTCCATAAGCTTTAAAGAATAAAAAAATTGTTCAAAGTAACTGAAGGTAGATTTCAGCGAGTCTCGCATTCGTTTTGCATCGGAAGCGGGACAACTCGCGGGACAAAACTGTCGGATAATGCTGTCGTTGTTAGATATTTGAAATTATAATTTTCTATCCAGCAAGCCTATTCCTTGAAAAGAAAAAAGGAAACAAAGTTTTCATTGAAAATGACAAAAACTCTTGCCCATCTTTTTTTCTTCAAATGTTAATGAAAGATTGATTATCTATCAAAAACAAGATTTTAGTAACTGTTCGCAAATAACAGGTTTTTTGGTTGTCGATACAAAAAAAAAATTTTTTTATACCTTCATCAAAAACATGATTTTAGTAACTGTCTGCAAAAAAAAGATTTCTATCCGTTTTTTAACCAAAATTAAAGAGAAATAGCGGAAAATGTAATATTGAAAAAATCTAATTATTCTTGCATAAAAATTAACCTATTTCCGCCAGTTTTCACCAAGTATTTACGAAAAAATCAATTAAAAACATCGTCAAAATACGAAACTGTCAAAGATTAAAATGTCGCAACAATAAACGTCAACGAGTAAAAAAGCAGTAAACATGGTGTCTTGTGAGAAGTGCTCTTCGTTCGAGATTTTTAAAAGCATTTTCCTGTTTTTCTTGGATTTTTTAATAAAGGTATTAAAAAAAATAATGTTTACAACTCGCGGCTAAACTGTGCTTTTTTTACTCGCGTTTTTAAAAATACCCGTCTGCGCTCGTTATTTAAATCAACGCTTGTAAAAAAAGCTCTATTTTAGCCACTAGTTGCGAAAACTACTATTTTTGATCACTGGTGCAAAAAAACATTTCCTTTTGCCTGCCGTCCTGTTAATATTAAGAAAATCTAATTTTTCTTATACTTATCTAAAAATAATGAAGTCATTTTCTTAAGGTGGCTTCAAATATTATTTACAGAAAATGAAAATACGACAAAATAATGGTACGGCCATGATGAAACCTTAAAATATTCATGGGCACGTTTTTCGCTAATTTTAAAGACTTTTTGAACTTGATAGGATACCTACTTAAAAAAAAGGAGTTAATATACTAGTTTAAGACTTTAACGTACCCTTGAGCATTAAAAAACAAGAAAAGTTTACCTTTACCTGTTGCCATAACATTGAACCAACTTTTTCTGGAATTTTTGATATTATAATTATGCTACTCATAAATACATTTCTAATATTTTCAAAAGTTTTTTTACGAATATTCACGAAATAACCTTTCACTGAAAAAAATATCCACTAATCCTAAGTAAGAATTCATTAGCCCCAAGTAGAAGTGAACTGTCTACTTACCATAAGTTTTCTCACCTAGTTAAGCGGTTATAAAATAACATATTAGCCATAAGTAAAAACTACACTTACCATAAGTGAAGTATCTACTAACCATTATAGTAAATCTATACTATCGCAAAACCAGTATAACTTCTAAAACATGGCTTTAAATAAAATAAAAAATACATTTTTGAGCAAAACCCATGCCCTGCCAAAAATACCGCGTCAAAACTCGTAAAAAAGAACTAGGGAAAGTTCACGAGTTCTGGTCGGTATTTTATGCGGTTTATGAAACACCACTTTCGAGTGAAATCTCGTGAACTCTCAATTGATTAATTGAAAAGTTTTTAAAACAATTTATGATAAGAATTCATAAGATTTCACCAATATTTTAAAGGCTCTGCTTCCACTGGTTTTGTTAAATTTTGAGCAGATTTTAACCAAAAGTTAAATCAAAGTTAATAAGATTTCAAAAGGTTTTATGAGAATACACATGTTTCAGCAGCTTTTAAAAGCACCACCCTCCACCAGATTTCACAAGATTACATGAGAAAATCCACATGTGTTTAGCAGTTTTCAGCAGATTTTAAGAGAAACAACATTCAGATTCACCAATTTTCAGATTTTAAGCGAATCCATATTAAAAGTGATTGATAAGCCTGTGGAACATACATTTATATCTTATCATTGTTTCATATACAGACCGCTTCAAGCTACTGCGAACATAGGCCAGAAGAAGTCCAATTTGTCAGTGTACGTACATGCAGGGACACGGTACACCTATCAGTGAAGCAACCAATACTCAGGCTTGCGATCACCACTTGCGTGACTTGCCTTTGGTATTTAGTACGCCTCTAACCACGGTGCTGTGTGAAGTGTAGTCTATGAAAGCGGAATTTGGTCAATAAATACGCAAATTTTTATAACGTAATTTTATTTTTTGTCACTGATAAATAAGAGCGTTTTATTGTCAACTGCTACGATTTATCACTGACAACGTGTTACAATGAAAATAATAAGGAGAAACAAAATAAAACCAAGTTCTTAAAATAAAATAATACATTCTAAAAACCAAAAAGATTCTCCCAGTCAAAAAAAAAATAGAGCAAATGTTCGAAAAGTCCTCCTTGCTCGGCTAGACAAGATCGGGTGATCGAGCTGGCCATAAAATAGTTCCCCGTGTACTTATAACCCGATTAGGAAATACATTATCAAGATATTCCCTACAAGGTCAACATTGTGAGCGGGACAACCATCTTGTTGAAACCATGTTTCATCAAATCTCACACCTAACAACTGCCTAGCAGTTGGAATAATATGCTGCTGCAGTAGATCCAAGTATCTAGAACCATTCAATTGCCGTTAATAAAAAATGTGTTCCCCTACAATACCCCCCAAACATTTAGTTTTTGGGGATACTGTGTTCTTACGTCAAAATACAAATGCAAATTTTCTCTCGACCAATATCAAACGTGTGTTGGGTTATGACGATTCAATAATGGAAAAGTGCTGTCATCTGTGAAAAGAATAGATCTCAGAAGGTTTTCATCACGAATAGTCCTTTCATCATTGTTTCGCAAAATTCCATACGACGATAGTTGTCCTCCGGAAAAATTTGATGCGTTTTTGACGCTTTGTAAGAATGATAACCATTCTTTTTGAGAACACGTAAGACAAATACTTAAGACGTATCAACTGCTTCGTCAATTTGTTGGCTAGTTAACTTACGATTTTCCTCCACTGCAGCGCAAATCATCACATCTCGTACTACCTGCTCGTCATTCAAAACAGTGGGTTTTTTATGGTTTCTTGGCGCTACACAACGAAACTTTTCAAAATTCTGCACAAACCTATAAATCGTTGATAAACTAGGTTCTGGGCGATTTACAAAATTCTCCAAAAAAAGTTCTTGAATAAGTTTCAATGGTCTGCCTTGATAGTACCATTTGACTATATGCACTTTTTCGGCAACTTCGTAGACATCCAGTTTTAGTTTTGAAAATGTATTATTTCAATTAACAACTTATCAATCTGTTTATCGAGCAAGGCAGAAATAAAACAAAATAAATTTCCAAAAGATGACACTGCTTCGTGCTTCGAATCCACCTCAATCGTACGGCACGGACAGTAAATTGGACTTGATTCCCCCTATGTTCGCAGTAGCCTGAAGCTCATTGTATAGAAAAGTTGGACAACCTTATGGACCAAACAATTGACACTTTTAGGCCAAATCGTGGACCAAATCCTTAAATAACTTGGACAAAATGAGTCAAACACTTTTTATTTCATACAGATTTTATTTTAAAAGATATCCAAAATGAAATCTTGTAAAATCTTTTAAAAACATCCCTTTATTTTTACTTTTAAAATGTCATCAAAATTCTGCTTGCTAAATCTCATGATATCTCCTGTGTCTGATATAAACTTACGAAATCTTTTAAATTTGCATCTTGTTTTTCAAATGTGGTTGTACTTGCATGTTTATATTCTACACTTTAATACTTATATAATCTTGTCAAATTTTAACAACCATTTATCATATTTCTCATGAAATCTTTTAAAAACGTCCCTTCTTTTAGACTTGTGAAATCTTGTAAAATCTCTTCAAAATCTTGCTTGCTAAACCTTATGAAATCTCATGTGTCTGGTGTAACATAATGAAATCTTGTGAGTTTTCAATAGTCAGAAATTATTTGAAAATTGTGTCTGGTGTAACATCATGAAACATCGTAAGAATTTGTCAGTTTTCATGTGGCATACATTTTTGCCAGGTCAAGTCTCTTCAAACCAATAAAATCTCTTAAAATCTCATCAAGACTTGATCAGTTTTTAAGAGTTTTGAAGTTGAAAAATAAAAACAAATAATAAAAAAAAAGTGCGACGCGCCGACGGGGTTCGAACCGACAACCTACAGGTTGATTCACCAATGCTTTATCCACTGTACCATGCGCTTATAAAGAAATAAGTTGAAACCACGGAATATAACCGTTTTGTCGGATTCTTAGAACTGAGAAAAGTGTTAATCATGATTAAAGCTTAATCACAGA
This sequence comes from Oxystoma pomonae, assembly GCA_963921995.1. Classification (NCBI taxonomy): domain Eukaryota; kingdom Metazoa; phylum Arthropoda; class Insecta; order Coleoptera; family Brentidae; genus Oxystoma; species Oxystoma pomonae. The sequence goes on along the minus strand of OY998169.1, from coordinate 73,991,971 downwards.
ATTTTCGCGTTTCGTGGATATATTTGGACAAGCATTTCTAAACCAACGGTTACCGGGTTATTTCCATTACCCTATTACAAGAACAATAATCGTTGCAAATGAGATTGTCGAATTCTTATTATGGCAATACGTTGACAAATCATTATAGGCATGCATATAATTTTCCAGGTTCCAACATATAAAACACTTATTTTATAAAATTAAGCCAAATTTTTTATTTTTCCTCATCTTTAAATCCTTTTACAAGTGACAGTTTTTAATGTGTTCCAAAAACTCTGGTAAAATCGATGAGTGGTAGTGGTTGTTAAATTAAAGGTGTCCTACTTTAGAGAAGAGTTTCGTTTGTATTTAGAACTCCTCTAAACTACCTTAGGTGATCCCTAAATCTAGGGGCCAGTTTTTGGTCCCCTAGCGGTCCCCTGACCTAAAACTAATCTAGATTTAGATGCCACCTGCTAGGTGACCCCTAAATATGTTGGTGCAAATGGCTGTTAATGCTTGAAGAGTACCGAGCTAGGTCTTATCAATTATTGTTATTAAGTGGTAACCATTTTAGTATTATTAATAAATCATTTAAATTTTTTAACAATATTTTTTTTATCTATCCATGCCTAATTTAATTCTGTTTTTTTTTTCTTTCAGGTCAACCGACGGTCATTCCAACCAACAAGAGCATAACAGCAGTTTTTGGACAGCCCCTCACCCTTACCATGGAATTTTGTGCCAACCCCTCCTACACCAAAGTGATATGGATCGCAAAAAATAAAAAGGTCTACAGACCCGGAGACGCTGACAGTACTGTAATAGCTTATGGGATAACGGTAATTGTTTTATCTATAAAAAAAAATATTGCATCGGCCGGGAATCGAACCCGGGCCGCCCGCGTGGCAGGCGAGCATTCTACCACTGAACCACCGATGCTGTGTGAAAATTAGTTGCAAATTCCACTTGAATCCACACCGGTGCTTTGTGCGTCGCAGATTCGAAACTACAAGGGCTATTCGAAAACTACACATGGCATGCCTGAATAATATATATGTATATAGCTTGAACTTTGAATATCAGGGCAGTCGCAGTTTTTTTTTACCAAGGGGGGGGGGGGGTTTGGTAGATGTAGAGTTGGATTATAGTATGTACAAAAAAAATATGCTTATATATTCAACACAAATCAATTTCTTTTATTGATGTTTCTAATTAAACTTAATTAATAAAACTATAGCTGGAAAACAAAACCCGAAATACCGAGAAAAAAAACAATTTAACAAAAAACAATGATAATAATTTCTATCTGGGTTTATACAGAAAAATAAGATAAAATATAATAAAATATATATAAGACATAGATAGCATGACATAACATAACATAACAAAAGGAAAATGGCTGTTTATATATACAGGAAATAGCATGACATAAGATAGCTTAGCCCCAATTTAAGGCAACATATTAATGAACAGCGTAGGTACCCTACCTAATGTAAATGTCAATATCACATTTAGCTTACCTTTTTTGCGTAAAACTCGTTGTTTTTAAACAAAATCAACGGCAATTATGCAGTTTACGGTTTTCTGCTATTTTTGATTTTTTATGAAAAATTCTTTATAGCGAGGCACCTACTTGGGTCCCTAGGACCCCAAATCCACCGGCGCCCGTTTTTTTTTTAAGAAAAAAGGGTGCCGAGGGGGGGGTTGTAATGTGTTTTTTTGAATGTTTTAGGTTGGGTTGGAATAGGTTGGATTGGGCTGTGTTGGATTGGGGTTGTTTTAGTGAATTTTTTTTTTTTTTAAAAAAACACAAAAAAAAAACAGGGTCACTAGGACCCCAAATCCGCCGGCGCCGGTTGATTTTTTTTATTTTTTTTGTGTTTGGGACCCTA